>OX123183.2:81211054-81832655 GCA_944739405.2 Euclidia mi
TTTCCTTATGAGTTTCGGAAATTTGCGAGAATTTGCGGCATAAACAGCTGTATCTTTTTATTGCGTTGGCTAAGCAGTTTGATTTTGTTACAGCATAAAGATATTATAGACTTAAGTGTTTGATATGATTTTCAATTTAATATATCGTGTTCATAAGGAAAGGGCTAGTAACTTCTTTTTTATTAGGTGATGTAAGTAAAAATATGGTCTTCGCAATTTTTCCTTTATCTGTACTATAAGACGTTCGTTAGTACCAAATTTCAAGAATCTAAGTTTACGGGAAGTACCCCGTAGGTTTTGATTCCCTTGCCAGTAGTTGTGAGTTTGAAAATATAGTAAAATTGTTGTTTCCTTTGATTGCGTTGAGATAGAAGTTTGATTTTGTTACAGCTTAAAGATATTGTAAACCCGAGTATTTGATATGAATTTCAATTTAATAACTTTACGCGTTCATGAGGAAAGGGGTAGTGACTTTAAAATACATACAAATATTATTTTTATATGAAGTAACTAAAAATTTACGGTTTTCGCAATTTTTCCTTTATCTGTGCTATAAGACATTGCTTCGTATTAAATTTCAAGATTCTGAGTTCACGGGAAGTACCCTGTAGGTTTTGATTCCTTTGCGAGTAGTTGCGAGAAAATATGCGGCTTAATTTGCTGTTTCTTTTTATTGTGTTGACATAGAAGTTTGATTTTGTTACAGTTTAAAGGTATTCTAGATTTGAGTATTTAATATGAATTTCAATTTAATACCTCTACAAGTTCATGAGAAAATGGTAATAACATTATTAAAAATATTTTTATGATGTGATGTAACAAAAAATTTACGGTTTTCGCAATTTTTCGTTTATTTGAGCTATAAGACATTGCTGCGTACTGTTTAACCCGGTTTCTCTATGTAATTACTTGCAAATGTAATCTTATTATTTTAATATAAAAGCTTGTGCCCATGTGCATTCAGTTAGTCACAGTCATACATCAGTACCGATCAGTACTCCCTAAAACCGCGTTCCCGCGTGTAGTACGTACAGTATCTTGAAGAGAAAAGTGAGGTCAAACACAGTTGTATCGTTTTCGGTAATAAATTCGGTAGTTTGGAACTTTTGGTGTTTTTTTTAAAAAGACAATCAGCGGCTGCCGCCTAACATTGGTGTCAGAAGTAGGATCTCGTAAGTGGTTTCCGTATAAACCCAGAGATCCGAATCCGTGGTCGCCGTTTTTGTCACTGAGATCGACGGTCAGTCTCAGCATCTCGCGCCGAGCCCGCATCCGACACCCGTCCAACACCGTGGTTGACAGTAAGCCTCTCCCCACGTCGAGCCTGCACCACCGCCGAAATTCTTGGTCGACGGTAAGCCTCTATATCGAGCCTGCACCATCGCCGAAACCTCATGGTCGACGATAAGCCTCCGCATCGGGAGCCCGCATCACTAGCACGAAACTACATCTCCGTGGACCTCTCTTCCGACGTCTCACCGGGACCGGTCTGTCTCTGTCTCTCTCCGCCATCTCCTACACCGGTATTCTCCATCTACACACCGTCATCAGATCAGCATCAGCATCTACGCATCAACGCTACGTGATCTTTACGCCGTCCGTCAAACCATCTTCGGTCGCGCCCGCGTATCGTTCAACGGAACTCAAAATTTTTCTCGCTGTGACTCATTTTAGATAGTATGTTCCTGATATTGCTGATTCTGTAAGTAGTTTCTAATTATCTTAATTTTATCTCTGTGTCTGTATTTTTGTGTTAATCTCTGTGTGATAATCTGTGTCCTATCTCTGTGTATCCTATATCGTTTTATCCTATATCGTGTTATCCTAAATCCCTACAAAGTTTTCTATATCAGTACCTAAATCCTACATCCTAAATCATGTCTATTAAAAACGAATCCCAAGACAAGGTCACCTTAAGTGTGCTCACAAAATTCATAAAGCCATATAAGGGAGACCGCGAAAGTCATCCTGCATTCCTAACTAATTGCGACAATGCCATGTCCTTGGCAGCATCTGAGCAACAAGGCATATTGTGAAAATATATTATCTCGCAGTTAGAGGGCAAAGCACAATTAGCGTGCAGCCTTAAAACATTTTCCCAGTGGACAGATCTGAAAACATTCCTAAAATCCACTTTCGGTGAAAGGAAGCATAGCTCACACCTACTCGTAGATTTACAAAATTGCAAACAGTTATCAAATGAAACTGTCACCCAATATTCTCTTAGAATAGAAGCTTGCTTAACCCGAATCCAGGCCGACATCCACTATCCCTGTTCCAACCCAACAGAGCTAGTTAGCAGGATAGCTGCAATAGAGGACCTTGCTCTTAATCCTTTTATTATGGGACTTAACTCCGAATTATCAAACATTGCTCGCTGTCGTAACCCTTCCACCTTAAATAACGCGGTAACGCATGCCGTAGAAGAGGAAAAGTTACTTAATCTAAATCGGCTATCCCAGCGCTCTAGTACCACTAAATTTTGTAATTTTTGCAAAAAGCAAGGTCATACCGCTACTGAGTGTTTCAAGAAAAAATCTAGCCAACCTGTCCTAAAATCTCCTAATCTCCCCACACAAAAATCTTTCCATGTCCCAAATCCTACCTCGTCATTTTCAGGTAATAATTATAACCCAAATTTTCATAAATTTTGTGCTTATTGTAAACATAAAGGTCATGTTATTACGGAGTGCCGTAAGCGTCAGTATAATAATAATATGAACCGTTCCCACAACTCTCAACCTGACGCCGCCACACGAGCTCAAAGTAGCGCCGCACTGTGGGCTGAAATCAGCGTTTCATAGACATTCAAATATATTTTTTATGTGTCTTTTTTTTCACATGTAATACTAGAGGAGACTAATTACATGCCTAAAAATATATTTTTTATGAAATGGGTACGTAAACGGAAATCTGAGAATATTTTCTTTAAAAATTTGTATGGAGACAACATAAAAAAAATACGATAACTCTGCTATCGCACAATTGGCCCTAATTCCCTTCTAGGGGATTAATCCTTGAATTATTTATGATTTTTTGACAACAAAGCGCACCTGAGGGCGTGATACCGAGTATCACGCCCTCAGGTGCGCTTTTTTTTTTAAATGTACATATTTTTTTTTAAATTTTGTATTTGTGGCTATTTCTTTGGACCAATTTGGCTTAACATATATGAATATGATGCAAATATCCGGGTCATATACATATATATTATGTGTGTGTGAAAAAAAGACACATAAAAAAATATATTTGAATGTCTATGAAACGCTGATTTTAGCCCACAGTGCGCCGCCGGTTCACATGCACCTAATAGCAGTACACGCGTACATACTGTACATTGCTGCGACCATAATAACGATGATTTAAACACAGAGTGATTTCGGGTGCGTGCCCAAAAAGATGGTCGCTTCCGGCCAACGAAAGTGGCGAATCGTAATTGATTATAGACGCCTCAATGACGTCACTGTTAATGAAGTCTATCCGATTCCCCTTATCTCAGATATCTTAGGCCAGTTGGGTCATTCCAAATATTTCACTGTTTTAGATTTAGTATCTGGTTTTCACCAAATTAATTTAAATCCCGCTGACTCTCTAATTTTTATAATATATCCTACCCCTGCTGAAGTTCCCAAAATTCTGCAAGAAAATCACGACTCACCCATTGCGGGACATCCAGGTTCAAAACGGATGCTGAGTCGTATCAAAGCGTCATATTATTGGAAATCAATGCGCTCAGTTATTGAACAATATGTTAAAAATTGCAAACTATGCCAGGTCAATAAACCTTTGCGTTTATCAAATAAAGCTCCCATGGAGATAACGTCCACTAGTACTAGACCACTCGAGAGACTAGCACTAGATATAGTAGGACCACTACCAGAAGCTGGTTTCCAAAAATTCAGATTTATCTTAACATTACAAGATGATCTTACTAAATTTACCTGCGCTTATCCCATGATTTCCTCTACTAGCGACGAAGTTGCGCGTAATTTAATTCATTTCATGTCACTATTTGGTTTCCCTAAAACAATACTTACCGACTTAGGTACATGCTTTACGTCTGACCTTTTTAGGCAGGTTACACATATTTGTAAAATGAAATCTATCTTTACTACACCCTATCATCCGCAAACAAACGGAGCCCTAGAACGTAGTCACGCTACTCTCAAAGAGTACCTAAAATCATTTGTGAACGACAACCAGAACGACTGGCATTGTTACTTAGCAACTGCTCTATTGTCCTACAATACTACTCCTCATACTACCACTCAATTTACTCCATTCGAACTTTTATTTGGTTATAAGCCCGTCATTCCTAATTCCATGTACGAAGCTAATGATAATAATACTTACCACGAATATGTGCGTGCTTTACAATATAGGATGAAATTTAGTCGCCAAAAGGCATTAGAAAATATCTCGAATAGTAAAGAAGCTTCTAAGCGGTACTATGACGAGTCTAGCAATAGCACATCGTATAAAGTTGGTGGTATGGTTTACGTTAAACATCACCACAGACTTCGAAAGGCCTTATCTCCAGTGTGGAAAGGTCCTTATAAGATAAAACTGGTTGCCTGTAAAGTCGGTATACGGGCGAAAGTTTTACGTGACAACGACTTTGAGTGGTAAAATAATTTTAATGTGAATATTCATTCGTATAGTAGGAAGAAGGATGAAAGACGCGTGCCTTTCACTTTTTATGTCTGTCTCTCTCGCTCTTAGGCGGGACGCGTGCCTCTCACTCGCTCTCATTGTGAGCGCATAACGTGAGCGGAGCGTAACGCAGTTTCTTGAAGTGTCACCCGGCAAACCAATTTATAAGACGTTGTCACGTCAATAAAATTAAACGGTAATCATAATGTTACTATATGTATTAATCGTAGGCATATTAAATATCACACAAACGAAATCAAACCCGCTCACACTTAGTTACTATCTCATTTCAGAACGCTATGTCGTCACAGCTTCGCAGAACCTACCTTAACTCCGATAGTGCACAGCCCCCGAATCTATATCGACCCTATCAAAACAAATTATTTTTAGGGTTCCGTACCTAAAAGGTAAAAAACGGAACCCTATTACTAAGCCTCCGCTGTCTGTCTGTCTGTCTGTTCGGCTGTCTGTCTGTCACCAGGCTGTATCTCATAAACCGTGATAGCTAAACAGCTGAAATTTTCACAAATTATGTATTTCGGTTGCCGCTATAACAACAAATACAAAAAATAAAAAAAAATGAAAATATCAAGGTGGGTCCCATACAAAAAACGTGTTTTCTTTCGTATTTTATGCTCAAAATTACTAACTGTAATAGGTAGACCCTTTAAATTTTCACAGAATATGTAGTTGTTTATTACTTTTCAAAATAAATAATTAAATAAAAAAAAGTAAATAACAAAGGGGGGCTCCCATACAACAAACATATTTTTTAAGCAATTTGTTACTCGATCTTAATAAGCAGCTAGAAACTTAAAAAGTATTTAAGTATACATACAAAACGTAACTTTTTTTATAGATGATGGTTCGGGATGTACAGTCCAATCCTAATAAATTAACTGTGAAATGTAAAACAGATATCAAAGACTACTCTGTCCTAGGTACAGGTATATTAAGATTGTCACCCGATTGTTAATTTTTAATTGACTTTGATATCACTAAAGATGATTGTTGTAACAAAGAAATTGTAAACAAAGCCTTACCATTATTGTCGCCATTATCTTTGAGTAATATTAATTTAGACTCTTTAAAACATACATATCACAAATTAGATGACCTCGAGTTAGATATAAACAAATTCCAACAACAAAATCATTTTGTTAAATATGCAAGTTATTATTCAAGTTTCTCTTATGTTGTAATTATAACCATTTTCCTAGCAATTCTGTATAAATTATATAATCGATATTTAATCTTAAGAAAGAACCTTGTTGCATCCAAATCATTAAACAGTGCAACACGAGAAGAACTGTTCAAAATTAAAACAGAATCAGTAATTCCATTGAGATGTTTGAACACTCTAATTCAGATGATGACAATAACCTTAGATATTCTTCTAATAGAAATTTAAATAAGTAAAAATTATATTATTGGTAATATTAATACTATATCTTATGTTTTTATATACAATTTTATATTTTACTTTTTTTATACAATTTCATTCTTACTATTTTAATGTTTAAAATGGTTTAATTATAATCCTAAATCTTATAAGAAAATATAACGCTAAATCTTATACAAGAACTTATCCTAAATCTTATGTTAAATTTTATACTAGATCTTAACATTACTAAATCATGTAAGCCTCATTTTTCTTTTCTCTTAATTTCGCTTCATCTTGGGATAAAGCTCCATTTAAAGGGGGGAGATGTTATACCCAGTTTCTCTATGTAATTACTTGCAAACGTAATCTTATTATATTAATATAAAAGCGTGTGCCCATGTGCATTCAGTTAGTCACAGTCATACATCAGTACCGATCAGTACTCCCTAAAACCGCGTTCCCGCGTGTAGTACGTACAGTATCGTGAAGAGAAAAGTGAGGTCAAACACAGTTGTATCCTTTTCGGTAATAAATTCGGTAGTTTGGAACTTTTGGTGCTTTTTTTTAAAAGACAATCAGCGGCTGCCGCCTTACAGTACCAAATTTCAAGATTCAGAGTTTACGGGAAGTACCCTGTAGATTTTGATTCCCTTGCGAGTTTCGAAAATTTGCGGAAATTTGCAGCATAAACGGCTGTATCTTTTGATTGCGTTGGCCTAGAAGTTTGATTTTTTCACAGCTTAAAGGGATAGTAGACTTGACTATTTGATATAAATTTCAGTTTAAACCTCCACGCATTTCTGAGAAAAAGGGTCTTGACAGACAGACGGACAACAAAGTAATCCTATAAGGGTTCCGTTTTTTTCATTTTGAGGTACGGAACCCTAAAAACCAAATAATGACTATAATGTGCCGTGTATATACAGTCATAGCAAATCTTGGTGCAATGCCGAGACAGTCATGCTGCCGTCCTTTAACTAGAACCCCGTTAACCCTCAAATGGTCGATTTTGAGTTTTGAATGCAAAGTATTACAGTTTTAAATTCTCTATCTTTCTGTCTTAGAACCATATCCCTATCACTTACGGTTAAAGATATATTAAAACATGATTTACCGTTAAATGACAAAATATGCATAAATATGCGAAGCACCCGCAACCGGCGAGCATGTATGAAAAGAGTAATGAATGTAAAGGAAGCGCGTGAGGTTTGTAAGGATAGAAGCAAGTGGCGCTCCGTTGTCTCTGCCTACCCGGGCGGGAAAAAGTCGTGAGTATATGTATGTATGTATGTATGACAAAATATGCAACAAATGCTTGATTAAAAAGTGATTATACCACGCTTCTTAGCTTAATGCACGTTTAAGTACCTTAGTTTCGAAATTCGCCTAATATTTTTTACATTTTTTACAAGCTTAAACTACGTTAATTGAATATTCTTGACTACAAATACGCTAAGAGCGTATAACTTGTTTATAGTTAAGGATCAATTTTTATAAAACAGGAACAACAACAATGCTACAAACTATTTATGATGAAAACCTTTAAATAATAACGTTTAATTCCGGGAGTGTGCGGGGATGCCATATGCGTGCGAAAATGGGATATGCGCGCAGGGAGGTTTGCCATTCCGCTCGGAGAGCTTATAGCGTGCAAGCGTGCGTCATCGCATCGTGTTCCCGCAAAAACTTAAATATGTTAGCGAACATTAAGAGGTAAAATTTGCAATTTTTTGTGTAATACTAAATTAACATTATCTCTGGTCCGATCCTCGAGCTTATATAGGAAAGGCGTAAGATGCTTCTTCATGCCTCTGACGATATGCCAAAGTATCGGCGGCTTAATAAACAGATCTCTAAGTCTCTGACTCGCGATCTGCGCCAATAGAACACTAAGTGTGTTCAAGAGGAAATCGAGCAGATTACGGTTCCAAAGTGTTCAAAAGAGATCTGTCTATCGGGCAGGTCAGCTGACAAGGCTGAAGACGAATGGTGACAAATTATCTCGTCAGACCTCAGCTCCTGGAAGAGATCGAACTGTTCTTTGGACAACAGGCTTGTGTCGTAAAATGTAATTAGTGATTGATTCGTTCCTTTATTAGATGTTAAATTGAAATACCTGATTTTTTCTTCAAAAATTGATCAGCAACATTACTAGTTACGGCTTTTTAAAAACCTTTTTGAATTTGACACGAAAACGCTGTAAACCATCATGGCGGTTGAGTGATATCACAAAGTGCAAAACAAAAACAACCGTGAATGAAGTCTGGTCTGATGTACCCACTTTTATTTTGTTATATTCATTTTGACAGGTAGAAAGTTTCACGTTTAAGTTGTATAAACTACGTGTTTACTACTAAAACGTCAATAACATGAATGGCGGACGGTTTGTTAGACATAATGCTCTCTGATTGGTGTTCACTGTCACAAGAATAAATACATAATTTTTAGTTTTATAATCCTAAAAATAACATTAATCTTCCCTTTTTATAGTAAACTAGTCGACGCCAGCGGCTTCGCACGCACATATTTTCGAATTTCTCGTTTTGCCCGATCCCGGGGGAATTTCGGGAAATCCCGTCTTAGTGCTCCCCTACGGACCCCAAGGAACACACATGCTAAATTTCAGCTTTTTGCGCCGAATAGTTTCGGCTGTAGCATGTCTGTCAGTCAGTCAGTAACGCAAGGATTTTATATATTAAGATAATAAACTTTATTGACATCTTAAAATCATAATGAATCTATAGATACTACAATCAAACCCATTTATTCTTAGTGGACACCAGCCAATTATACACGACTACACCACCACCTGTTACTACCTACACGGACACCAGTCACTGAACCTAGAACATAAAACGCTTGTTAACGATATTTCTTTTCCCACGTGCAACCATTTATGAAATCGTGATTTTAAAATATTCAAGGTCTGTTTATTTCCAGGAACGGTTCATACATTTTTAATATTCAAGTTAACTTGTCTAAGTCAGGAGCGAGAGGTTCGGGAAGTGAACACATCCGAATTGAAATAGTTCAACGAAATCGAATATGAATACGTGATCTTCTCACACTGATCCTGAAAGTTATCAGTTGGAATTTTGTTATATATACACACGGGTGTAGATTATGTAAATAATGATCGAAAGAGTAGATCATGCAGTACCACTTTTTTAATTAACTCACAGAAAAATATCTTACTTTACTTGCTTGAAGAGAAAAATGCGAAACAGCAATGATCAATACACATAAAAATGGTTTTTAATCGTAGAAACTTGCTGAGCGATCATATAAATGTTGTTCACTTATATAAAAACTGGGCTAGATTAGATAATATAGGAATTTAAAATTGCGTGGTAACTATAATTACTTTTTACTGTTCCTATGGGATATATACCACGTACCTTTGTTTTGAGTAACCGATATTTCGGCACTGTTGCAAGCGCCATGTTCACGGATGTACTTACGGTTACTCAAAACAAAGGTAGGTACGTGGTATATATCCCGTAGATTAGTTATGATGAGATAAGAAAATGTGTAGCTCTTTAAATATCATTCTAATGATTTTTATTTGGTATTGTTCTTCATCAATAGTTCAGATTTTCTGTTCCAAAAACTTTGCCGCGGCATTGCCTAAGGCCACTTTAAGGTCTTGTTTGCTGCAGTGGTTGGGCAAAGAGGGCAACAAAGCAAATGCACCATTGAGTGAGATGCCGCTTCATAGCCGCAGTCAACCTATGACTGGTCTAAGAATCGCGCCTATCTCGCCATTGATGCCTTCGCAGACATCACAGACGATTAAGCGATTTCATTTCAATTTGAGACAGGTGATCACTGCAAATTGTGACCAGGAGGCAGGCTTTCTTTCGCAGCGGTGAAGTTTGGTGGGCTGGATATTTAGTGCCCCACAGTTGCTTTCATTTCAATTTGAGGGAGTTGTTTGTGGCAGCAGTCGTTCTTACAAGGATTTATTGGTTTTTGTTTTTGTGGGCAACGCATTCAGGGTAACATCTACTTCCTGCACATGGGTGGATCAGTGCCACGTTAGGCATAGGCCTACGGAGTACGAACTAAGATCACTGTGGTTCAGAGAATATGCTTGGCCGTCCTACAGGCTTTTGAGGCAAGACATCGCAACAGATTAAAGACGTTGCAACAAGCAGCAAGCTGTGGGCCTTTATGTAAGCGCTCTGATGTTGATATTGTTATATTTGATATTAATTTACCAAATTTGTGAGTGGTAGAGCCTTGCTGATTTGAGCATGAAAGCGGCCGGCTCAACCGGGGAAGTACTACCCTATCACAGTAAATCGACTTAAAGTAACAGTACGTAAACTGTTGCGTTTCATTCGGTGAGTGAGAGTGCCGGATGACTCATCCACTGTTCGTTCTCCCTCATCCCACTGCTCCTCCTATCCCTTTTCTCAACCCCAGAGAGTGGCAACGCACTTCTAACTCCAGTGGTGTTGCTTGTGTCCAAGGGCGGCGGCAATTACTTACCATCAGGCAATCCGTCTGCTGCCGCCTATTACAATAAAAAACATGCCATAAACATACCTTCAAATATTCACACGTAACACTGCAATACAGTAGTGTACGTAAAATATTCCTAATAGTGTTGCAAGTTAATTAAAAGCAGAAAAAAGGTCTTTAGAAAGGTAAATTGTATAAAATTAGATCTTTCACAACTGGTTTTATTCTATATTTTTGCGCAATATCAACGTTACAATGTCTTTTATCTACTTTGGTCTTGTCGAAAATTCACATTTTCTCTTATCATTTCAAACCAGTTTAGCAGTACTCCCACAAGTTCCTAAATACAAAATCCAAATATGTTCAAATATTGCATCTAGATTTGATACAATAATTTATGGATTTTGTTCTATGTGGTTAACCTACACAATAAATTGTAAACCTTTGCGCCATTTGTGTAGTCACATTATTTGAGTGTGAATTCATTTTGATAATGCACGAATTATATTATCTAAATGAGTTAGCAAACATTATAAACTCCCATGTTATTATATCCGTGACGGTGAGCTGTAATGTTTCTCTCTTTCATGCCCATCCTTTTGATCTATCGGCTTCATAAAAATTGGTATCTTTTTTGCAGATATCCTGCAGCTAAATTATTAACAAAGATTTATTTACATTAATTTTAGAAACTTTCACTAACATTCACGGAGAGGGTTGGTGTAATGTGTTGATCTTGTGGATAACATCCACTTTTTAGGCATTATTAATATTTGAAATAATATGATAATAAATAAATTTGTGTTTATAACCTGATAAATATCGTGTTTATACAGCGCGACATTCAAGAATATTAGATTATATATGTATATCCCTCCCGTGGAATCTCCATCTTGTCGTGGTGGGGGGGCTCAGTAGCTCCAAGCAACGGTGGCTTGGATACCCGCGGTGAAGCTAAGGGGGATCCCGGGAGTGAGCGCTCCACGTGCGCTTGGGTGAAGCCTGCGTAGGATGCGTCCATAAGAGCGGGCACGGGGGACAGTTCTGTCTGTCCCTCGCAGTCGGGCGCGGTCACGGGAGTGTTGAGTTGCCGCGCACCCTATCTCCAGCAATCAAATGAGGGCGTACCATCGTTGCGTCGCGGTGGGGCCGCAGAGGAAGAGGAGATGCGGTGTTGCGTTGCCGTCCTCCCTATCCTCTGCGGCCGCTGGGTGTTTTGGCGGTGGAACCCAACACCTTCATCCGCCGCCAAGGGGGTTTTGCTCGGGGCCCGCCTAACCATCTGGCGGGCCAATACCCGTCAGGGGTAGCAAGTAATGCTTCGGTGATACCCGACGCTGCGACAAACGGGTACATGAAAAAAAAAGAGAAAAGAAACGATTATATATGTATTTATAAATTTGAGCTTTCGTAGTCACTTAAAGTTTGCTTAAAATTTTCAAGTTTAAGCGGAGTGACTGTTACTGTTCGCAAACCGCATATATATAGGGAGCAACCTTCACTCGCACTGTTTTCAGAGGGTCCGCCTGTTGCCCGCCCGCAGGTCACGCATACTCGTAGAATACTGCATGAAACAATAAACAGTTCGGCAAGATCACGATACGCGTGCAGCCTATTATTTGAGGCCCAAAAAACAAAAAGCAACAGTAAAGAATATTTTAAATTGCATTCGTGGCTAAAATTTTATTACATGTTGCAATGGCGTACAAAGTGCAAATAATTGAATAGTCGCTATATATTTTTGATACATCGTGAAATGTATCTAATTAAATCAAAGTTAAGTAAGAAAAGATTCAACTGTTTAACAAATATATTCACTGAATATACGTATTCAATTGCTTTAACTAATGGTTTATATTTATATATTATTGGAATTAACTTTTACAACATGTACATTAACTGTTCATGGGCTTAACAGTAAGTGTACAGGTAAAACTCGATAAATTCCAACATTAAGAAATTGAGGTTGATATAAACGTCTCTTCTATTAATATTAATGATTCCTGTACGATATAAAACTTACATAATTCGATATCAATTATGTACTCCACGCTGGAAACACGTATAAGTCATATAAACTAACTGTTCATAAATATGAACGAGGAGATTAAGGATAAAGTTTCCGTAGTTGAAATCAACTACGGAAACTTTCAAGGCACGAATAGAAATTTCTTGAAATTATTATACAGAATATAAAAACGGCGAAAGCCCAGTGGTGTACGTAACAAACTGCCGAGACGATGGTCTCGGGTTCGATACCCAGGTAGGTACCCCATGTAATACCTCTGACTTTCGAAGTTGAAAAAATGTTAATTATCGCTTAATAATGTGCCTGGTAGATGGCAATAGGCTCGTCCGCTATTATATTGCGACCGAAACATAACTGGCGAAGTGTGGGTGTTTATTACTTCTCTGCCTACCCCTTCGGGGATGAAGAAGACGAGAAGTTAAAAAAAAAACAGAATATAATGTTGAGATGACTGTAACCAATATCGATCACTATAAGATGCTTCAAGAATTTGTAAAAGTATTAGTTGCTTTAGTTGCGCAATGAGCCCGTTTTCACGCTCGAGTCTACTCTCAGGTGCATTTCTGCGAATGTAACACCTGCGTCAAAAATTCCAGAGAAAGTTAAACTGTCGTGGAATCCATTGAGAATTTTCTCAGTAGCGTTTCGAAGTAGGTGTATAAATATCGAATGTACAAAGCAGTATGTAGTGAAAAAAGATTTCTTGTCACCTTTGAGAAGTTTATACGGTAATCGTCTCTTGATCTTTGTTTATGATTTTTTATTAACATCAAGGCTGGCAACAGGTTATGTCTCACCACGTTGATGATGCATGAGCGTAGAGATTATTAATTTTTCACTGCAAATAATTATGTCGTTGTAGTTGAGCTTCACTAGGCCGCGCAGCGCTACTGACAACAACCAAGTTTTGGTTTCGAGTCTGGGTGTAATTGCGTCCTTTGGTTCAATGTTTATAATGTATTTACATATTGATGTATTTATGTATTGAAGTAATTATGTATTTATGTATTTATATCTAATACAGTTGACTTTACTACATTCTATGACAACACCACTGTTTTTGTCTCCCTGATCTTTTCTACTCAATCCAAAATTTGCCTGGAAGAAATTGCTTTTAGCGATAAGGCCGCCTATTGTACATTTCTAAAATTATTGTATCATGTAGCATGTGTATAGTATCTGATGTACAGTAAAGAATCTCTATCTATCTATCTATAAGGTCCCTTGTGACACAATATCTATTCTCAGTACGGGAGTTGTTCTAAAAAAAGCGAAATAAGGAAAATGTATACATTGATTCGTTTCTAATCTGTTTAATTTTCCCCGTGACTTGAAGAGTATCAAAACTAATTGTTTGCTGCTGTAACAAGGGATACTGTAGTGGAAGTGCAGGAAGCACTACTTTACAGTTTTACGGTAGTCATCTTCTCCTCCTCTCTCTTTTGATTTTGAAAAGGCAAGAAGATCTGATGGGGAGAATTACTTCGGCCTTTGGCACCCTTACCTATAGAGCGAAACGCAACTGCAGGAATACCGAATATTTTACAACGAACTCTGCAAAAGATATCTGCTCACTGCTAAAAACGCCTCATTCATGTTGTATTGAGGCTGTTCCTTCCATAAGCAGACATTCCTTAAAAGTGTAATCGTTCCCAGTGCCAAACTAAGTTAAGTACTTTATATTATTCTGCTAACATTTGTATTGTATGTTTCTTCCTGTTGACTTCTTTGAACTCGGGTTAATGTCCTGTCGTATTTAAATTTTATCCAAAACGTTCTGTTTACGTCAATACTGTTATCTGTTTGAAATATCTTACCTTTGATATTTATTTGCCATGAAAAAACTATTAAGGAAATTTTCAGTTTTTTTTATGTCACTTACTGACCGACAGACAACGATAGACAAAACTGAAATTTGGTGTGTATGGTCCGTGTGGATCGTACGGGTGCACTAAGAAGGGATTTTCCGAAATTCGCACAGGTTCAGGACGACGTGGTTAAATTAAAAAAATAAGCGATCGTAGCTGCCAGTATGCTCGGAGTTACACCTTAGTTATACCTATTTTAAGTTATAATTTATTTAATAAATCATTACCTAAAAGCGCAACCAAAAAAGGAAAATATATTGGTTAAGCCATTGCATAGATAAACACGAATTAATTAATCAATTTAACTGTGAAAATGATGAAGAACTATAATAATATTCCGTAACAGTTGCTCCTTAGTGTACACCAACCTTAACAGATGACGTCATTGTTTATAGTTAGCCGTGTGTTGCCTACACTAATGTCACCTCGAAATAATATCTCGGCTATGCAGGTGAGCTGGCGTCCGCTGCTACAAACGAGGTGGTTGACGAGATAAGAGGGCTCACGTAAGTGCCACCATTGCTGTTTCGAACAATAACCCCACGTTGAGGCATTATCTGTAACGTGCCGCCACCGCCGCTCGCCCCGGCCGCGTCGGTCGACGCTCGAAACGCCCTAATGGACTTCCGAATACTACCCAGTAATTATTTTAATTTTCGCTAAGCAGATGTTTAAGTACTTTTTAATCCTTTTATCCTTGAAATTTAAGTCTTCTTTCTCTTAGCGTTATCCCAGTTTCAATCTGGGGTCCGCTTACTAGTCTAACCGGATTTGGCTGAATATTAGCTTTTCCACAGGGCGACTGCCTGTCTGACCTCCGCAACCCGAAGGGATAGCGATATTCCATGGTTTAGACTAGTGCCAGTTTATTTAGAAGGTACTGACGCCCTGTAACGACTGTCAAAAATCTTCATGACAACCGGGACCGACGGCTTAACGTGCTCTCCGAGGCACGGCACAAGCGATAATTAACAATTCAATACGCACATAACTCCGAAAAGTCATTGGTGCGCGCCGTGGATTCGAACCCGATACCCTCTGCATGGCAGTCTGTTGGTATATCCACTCGGCTATCGCTGCCTATCCTTGAAATTTAAGTAAACATCTGAATTAGGAGAGTTGTTTCAAATTTACGTTTTGGGGTTTGTTTGATCGTAAATGAAACTATTGTGTCTAGTTGGAACATCGGACAAAGTTTATTTGTTTTATTTATAGTAAACGTACTACGTTTTATAGAAGTACAGAGGATTTTTTTCATCGTATTTCAAAAAGGTTCGCAAAGAGAGAATTAAGTCCACAAACATAAAACCTCTCTACACTTGATAGCTTGCCTTACAGATTTTTATAGGATACACCAGACATAAAGGTTCCTAGGGCACGTATAAAATACCAAGAATACCGAAGAAATGAGTTGTTACACACATAACTATCAACAAGGCTAGTAAGCCAATATCTATTAGGTACGTGTCACAGAGGCTTTACCTAGCGAGCGTTCTTATTTATAACAAGGTTATCAATGATGTTACAGAATGTTCTGTATAAGGCTGAGGTGTGTTAACTTAGTTAAGTTTAGCTCCAATAAACTTTTGTCCTATTAGGTAAGCAACACAGTAAAATGAGAAATATATTTTCCTTTGCGATTAAATGCTGAAGGCCCGCAAAAATATTAGCAGAGTCACAAAATTTAAACAAACAGGACAGGACTTCTGCTAGAAAGTCATTCAACATGGGTACAATATGTATGTATACATAACACATATACAAAATTTGGAATCGATTGATTATTAAAAATTGTATTGTCAAAATTCTACACATTTATTATTTGAATGTAATATTGCTTAGTACAGAAACCGATACAATGTACCTTCTCCTTAACCATGATCTACCATCTGGCACATGTGATATGAAGATTTGTTAGAAACAGTAAAAAAAATGTATTCTATCTCTATATTATATAATGTATAGGTTAGGTATAGTATAGTGTAGCGTAGCGTAGCTTAGCATAGCATAGCGTAGCATAGCGTAGCATAGCGTAGCATAGCGTAGCATAGCGTAGCATAGCGTAGCATAGCGTAGCATAGCGTAGCATAGCGTAGCATAGCGTAGCATAGCGTAGCATAGCGTAGCATAGCGTAGCATAGCGTAGCATAGCGTAGCATAGCGTAGCATAGCGTAGCATAGCGTAGCATAGCGTAGCATAGCGTAGCATAGCGTAGCATAGCGTAGCATAGCGTAGCATAGCGTAGCATAGCGTAGCATAGCGTAGCATAGCGTAGCATAGCGTAGCATAGCGTAGCATAGCGTAGCATAGCGTAGCATAGCGTAGCATAGCGTAGCATAGCGTAGCATAGCGTAGCATAGCGTAGCATAGAGTAGCATAGCGTAGCATAGCGTAGCATAGCGTAGCATAGCGTAGCATAGCGTAGCATAGCGTAGCATAGCGTAGCATAGCGTAGCATAGCGTAGCATAGCGTAGCATTGCGTAGCATAGCGTAGCATAGCGTAGCATAGCGTAGCATAGCGTAGCATAGCGTAGCATAGCGTAGCATAGCGTAGCATAGCGTAGCATAGCGTAGCATAGCGTAGCATAGCGTAGCATAGCGTAGCATAGCGTAGCATAGCGTAGCATAGCGTAGCATAGCGTAGCATAGCGTAGCATAGCGTAGCATAGCGTAGCATAGCGTAGCATAGCGTAGCATAGCGTAGCATAGCGTAGCATAGCGTAGCATAGCGTAGCATAGCGTAGCATAGCGTAGCATAGCGTAGCATAGCGTAGCATAGCGTTGCATAGCGTTGCATAGCGTAGCATAGCGTAGCATAGCATAGCATAGCATATCATAGCATAGCGTAGCCGTTTAGCTTCCGTACGCATTTTGCTTACATGCGCGACCTACATTACTTTTCTTTATAACGTGTACCTAATAATAAGTATAGTTAGTTGATATATCGATCGCGTATATCAACTAACTATATCCATACATCGTGGTCCTTCGAGCCGCAACGCGAGGATTGTCGCCTAACCAACTTTTAACGTTTAACCTTTGGTGGCAAGGGCCCCAGTGGTTAAAACTTATAACTAAAAAACTGAACAGGGAAGTGAACTGACGTACGTAACAAACATTGACCTGAAACACACTGACCCAATACAAACAAAATGCTGCGTAGCAGTTTATAACAAGTGTGAAATAATTACTGCATTATTAAATAAACAAAGTAATATCAAACGTGTAATACGAGTACTTGCTTGGATTCTACGAGTAGTGCACAAAATGAAGCCAATGAACTCGCACAATAACAAAACTGACTATTATTTAACATCGTATGAGATAACCATGGCCACGGATCTGATAGTCAAAACTGTTCAAAGAGAACATTTTGGAGAAGAAATCGAATGTTTGAAGAAACAAATGGCAATATCTAGCAGAAGTCCTTTACTCAAATTATATACTACTTATTTTATTAATTTTACTAACATAATTTTATAATAACTTATAACATTTGTAATAGATGCTCATCCACTTTTCCCTCGGGAGCATGTACGGTTAATGTACAGACGTTTAGCTTCCGTACGCATTTTGCTTACATGCGCGACCTACATTACTTTTCTTTATAACGTGTACCTAATAATAAGTATAGTTAGTTGATATATCGATCGCCGCGGATTAGCATCTAAATCGTAACAAGTGTAATACTAACAATAACTTTAGAAACAAACTGTGATTTAAGTGTAATCTGTGGTTTGTGTCAACTCAACCCATAACTCTAACTTCAACTTCAAGCAACCTCGACTCTCTGCACCATACACCTTGTTGTAAGTCTCTGTCCGCTTCCAACTCAGTGAGATCTAGCCTGAAGTTGGATCTACCTCTTAGTTTAAGTATTTAATTTGTAGTTTTCGCTGTTATATCGTTTGTAGTTTTCGCTAAAGTTAATTTAGATTAATTTTAGTATCATATCGCTGTCTTAGCCTATTGATGGGTTATGCGGTAGTACACCCAACATAGCTAAGTTCAATTTTATTCTTTTTTAAAGGCAACCCTTTAGGGCCGGGGGGATATGGTAGCGCCATCTACCTTTCCATCGAGAATGAATTATGTCAACGTCAATGGTTCGTCGCTGCTCGGCCAATCCGAGCGATCCTTTCATGAATCCCCTCCCAAAACGCCTCGCTATTGGCCGCCCTGCTCAACGGCGACGAAGAAAAGAATGGAAGATTCGAGACGCGCCGATCTCATGTCCATCTTATACCGCAGTCCGCATCGCCATATATAATTATTACCGCTTATACCAAAACCTAACAAAACCGCTCGCGAGTGAAAGTGATTTGTGTAGTGGAGTGATTCAAGCAGCTTCAATATACTTGAAGACACCAAGAGGCTGCCATTTGCAAGGTAAGAGGCTCCTATCCACATCACCTTTTCACTTCCTCATTTCCTAGTCGATAAGTACCCAAATCCTACAGTCCACAATATTAATAGTTTTCCCAAATCGACTAGGAACATTCGGTTCGCCGAAACAATAACAATAGATCAACAACAGTACATAGAACAATTGTTATTTAGATTTAAAATGTTTAATTGTAAACCTATTGATACTCCCATAGAATGTAAATTGAATCTTGAAAAGACTGAAAAATGTGTAATAGATGTTCCTTATCAGAGGCTTATAGGGAGTTAAATGTACTTGACAGTCATGTCCCGGCCTGATATTGCATATTCTGTTAGTTACCTAAGTCAGTTTAATAATTGTCATAATGAAACTCATTATAATCACGCTAAAAGAGTGTTGAAGTATTTACAAAAAACTAAGCATTATGGTTTAAAATATAGTAAAGATAATTTAGAGCTGAAGAGTTTTGTTGATGCCGATTGGGCGAGTGACACACTAGACGGAAAGTCTTATACTGGTTTCTGCTTTACCATGTGTGGTTCAGTGATATCATGGCAGAGCAGGAAGCAGAAGACAGTTTCGTTATCAAGTACAGAAGCTGAATATGAAGCATTTTCAGAGGCAACTAGAGAAGCTATATATTTGAGAAATTTGATGTATGAGTTTACAAGTAAATTATGTGCTATCACATTGCATTGTGATAATCAAAGTGCATTGAAATTGGCAACAAATAACCAGTCATTCAATAGAACTAAACATATTGATGTTCGTCATCATTATGTCAAAGATGCTATAAAAAATAACTTAATTAAAGTTAAATATGTGTGAACTCAGGATATGCCTGCTGACTTACACACTAAAGGGATTATTGTCTAACAAACATTATAAATTTTTGGAATTGATAGGTCTTGTTTCTAAATAAAATTTAAGTTTATTTTTTGTCATGTTTATTGTTTTAAAACATTTTGTTAAGTGAGGGCGTTATAATTATTACATTATTAGTAACAAAATGTATACTAGTAGCAACATTTAGTATGGTATTATGTAACTGTTTTGTCATGAATAAAGTCAGTCGTTAACCGAAAGTGTGTGTTATTAGAAGTTAAACGTACCGATTAAATTTTAGAACAAATATTGAAATACCTTTATACTCGAACCCGTAAAACACATCGTAATGTCAACACGTAACTGCACTTACGTTCACGTAAAGCTAATAATGTAATTGGATCATCGTATCTTTTGTTCAATATTTACTTTAAATGTGCTGAATACCTCTAAATTCAGAATGTATGGCTTTATGTGTGAAACGGAGTCAAGGAGAGAACCATCGAGAAGTGCTGGGTGACGCCGCCCCGCGCGGCTACGTGAGAGATGGCTTTCAATATCAAATTGAATTCCGCGGTTCATTGATTTTCAATTTGTTAGGAAGTACATTCATCGTTTACCATAGACACACTGAAGATCCGACTATTGTAAATCTTCCGAAAATTTTCACGACTAGCATTCGTCCATAACCTTCTCGAATGCAGAAATTTAGGAGGGGTATTGATAAACTTTGGTGTTCTTTTTAGGTATATTTAGATCATCATCATCAGCCTTCAACAGTCCACTGCTGGACTAGGCCTCTCCTTTGAAAGGAGGAATTGGCCTACTATACCACGCTGGCCAAACGGGTTGGTATAGGGTTTGTATCAAGTTTTCCTTCTCTTACAGTGCTGTTCTCTGCATAATATGCTCGCTCTGTCGGCTCTTACGACACCCATGGGATGATATGGGGTGGTGACATTCCGTATTCTTAATCCGTCAACGTCAACGGACGATATTTTATATTTAGATTTAATCAGTTAAAAGCTCGTGTTAAAAAGTTGGTTTATTCAGATAGCTATTTATCTCACTCAGTGGCTAAGTAGAATGTAAAATAAACTAACATCCGATTTAAAATATGGGTTGAGCTAAAGTAAGGGGAAGGGTTTCCCTAATTTGAGCTTGGCGCTAAACCCTCATTAATTATATTCTAGAATGAAAATAGAAAGATTTTTATAGATTTAAATAATATGAAATGGTGACTGGAATAATACAGATGATATAATCCGTATTGCTTGAGCAAGGAGGAATGCTCCTGCTGAGAGTCCTTAATGCACCGCTCACAATGAAGTTTCAGTTATGATTTAGTTAAAATCCTCAAACTCGTTAAACTTCAACTGCAACTGTGAATCTCATTTATTCCATTTAAGATGTAAGGTCCCATAAATATTAATAATTTAATTTTCTGTTCTCTCAACCTCTTACTTCTAATAACTAGTTTACAGTAAATTAGTTAAATTATTTTCTGAAAGTGCAAAGTTTCTGTATGCATGTGTAATGTGCATCATGTACATTCAATTGGCGTTTAATACAGTAAACAGGTTGGAAAAGATGTGTTTTAGGTTTTTTGGGTAGAGTCATATTTTTTTAGGTTACCATAATTACTAACTTTTGACAAGTATCTTTGTAGGCTAGTTTCACTTGCAAGTTTAACTTAGTGTTGCGCTAGACCTTTTAAGCAATGAAACAATGAACGAAAAGCATGCGCTGTTAATATAATGCAGTATGGTGTAGATCTATAGATAGTAGAGCCTTGCTGATTTCAGCATGAATGGGCCGGCTCGACCGTCTCACAGAAAATCGACGTAAAGTAACAGTACCTAAACTGTTGCGTTTCGTTCGGTGAGTGAGAGTGCCGGAGGTCCTATTCCCCATTCCTTCTCTCTCATCCCACTCCTCATCCTATCCCTTTTCCCAACCCCAAGGGGCGGCAACGGACTTGTAACTCCTGTGGTGTTGCTTGTGTCCATGGGCGGTGGTAATTGCTTACCATCAGGCAATCCGTCTGCTCGTATGCCGCCTATTACCATAAAGATAAAGATATTTTATTTTGCAAATATGGGTTACGTTTTTGGTGACACTTAAAGTAAATATATACAAGTTCAGCCATATCTTACCAGTTGGCATGCAAATAACATAAAGAAAAAAATATATATAATATAGCCATCATAAAAACAAAAAAAAAACTACTTAAAATATTCATTCAAACGTGCAATTGTATCCTTAATATATTCTGGGAGGACGCCTAGTAACTTACGCGACACTTTTTACGCATGGCAAAGGATTTACAATAGGTAAAGAACTATGTTTAAACGTTTAAATAAAATCCAATTTATTTGAACTAAGTCAGCGTTGATTTGCATTTATATTTTAAAAACATAACTTCACGCCTTTTATCCCCGAAGGGGTAGGCAGAGGTGCATTACACACCCACACTTCGCCAGTTATGTTTCGGTCCCAATGTAATAGGGGGCGAGCCTATTGCCATCTACCAGGCACATCTTTAAGCGAGCGATAGTTAATATAATAAATAATTATCGCTCGCTTAATTATATATTATTTATATTTTGTTTGCTTACAATTTTTTACTGATTGAATTTTTTACAGAGCATATATTATATTTTTAGATTCATACATATTTGTTCCTATTTTTTGGGACCTATATCGCGCTTCACTGGTTCATATCCAAATTTTATTAAAGGTCTTAATAATATGCTTTCATCTTAAGTATTTTTGGGCCCTTATAAGACAGATTATTATTTAATTATTTTGCATACGTGAAAAATTAGTGTAAGGGTTCAATGATAATGATCATTGAACCCTTACACTTTTCGTCACAAATAAATACAAGAGCTTTTTTGTATTACGAATCCGCCGTATATACGAAAACATCCTATCAGTTTACTAGCAGAAGGCCATTGCCTCAAACGGTTATGTACAATAATGCCGAAGATAAAAAAAAAACATTAGCTTTACAGCTATATACACACAGTTGGCGCGACCTTTATTTATCAATAACGCTGCGTCTAAAGAAAATAGATTTCGCCCTGAGCGATTTGTGGAAAGGAAATGTGTGTTTCCCATGATTTATACCCCAAACAGGGGCGTGAGGTGGCCGGCTCATATGAAGCCAGCTGCCCGCTGGCGATAAGCTGAAGCCTTTCTGTACACAGAATACACACTAAGAAAGCAAATAAACAAGCTGCCCTCCCAACCTTACGCTCTGCCAATAATCTCGTCGTTATATAACTCTTATTACAGACGCAACATTCACGAAAGTATCGTTTTAAGTGCCCATGAACTACGGACTCCATAAAAAAAAGAGGTTTTCAATTAGACTGTAGCGCTCTTTGATTTTTATATCTTACAGTTATTAACTGACCGCCATCGGGACCCTACATTGTTTCCTACACATATGTGCCACTTAACACACTTTGTTCTCAGAACACGTTAAATAAAATGTTCTGAAATGAATCGAAAGTTTACAACTACCAACTTTATCCAAACTCAAGATATTTTATTGCTTTATAAAATTTTATAACGAGAAAACTAAATCTATATTTTACTAGATACGGTGAGAAGAATTGCTTTTTTTAAACGAGCCTCAATGAAAAACATGTGCTTTAAATGTCTAACTCATATAAATTTTGGGAAATCAGTTTATAATAGCAATGCCTATGAAATTTATACCTACACACCGTATAATAAATAAAGAGCAATGAATTGAGAATTACAATTCTAGTGTGAGCAAACAAGTGTAAAATTGGGATGATTTCTGCAAGTGAAATAAATTATATCAGTTCTTTTATCTAGTAAAATATGCCAAAATAATGCCAGTTTCACAAATCAATTAATTTCAAAGCTATATTTTTCATTTTCTATTTCAATTTCAATTTTAATTTATTCAACAACAATTTTACATTGTGTCTGAATTTCTTAAAACTATAAGTACATTGCATTGAATTCGATATATCCATTGTCCGTGTGGTGACGGATTAAGAATACGGATTATCACCACCCCATATCATCCCATGGGTGTCGTAAGAGCCGACAGAGGGAGCATATTATGCAGAGAACAGCACTGTAAGAGAAGGAAAACTTGATACAAACCCTATACCAACCCGTTTGGCCAGCGTGGTATAGTAGGCCAATTCCTCCTTTCAAAGGAGAGGCCTAGTCCAGCAGTGGACTGTTAAAGGCTGATAATTATGATGATGACGATATATCCATTATGTATACATATCAAACCATACTGCATTAATCAATATTAATCATTAAAATTTTCCAAAACTGTGCATTACATTAAATTCATTAAAAAGTATTAAGTACACATATCAAGACCATACTGCATAGATCAAAATTAATTATTCAATAATAAAATTAAATTATGCAAAGTTATTGGATATTTATTATACATATATTGTGATAGAAACACTATTTGATACTGAATACAAATTTTAATTAGCTAGAATCATTATTTAATACTGAGTTAAAGTTTTAATGTAGTCCTTTAATATTAAGTTGATGTAAATTGCAATGAATGTCAAAATCACAGATTGTCAAAATTTCAGAAATTAATTTATGGATGTAAATCGTTCAATCAAGATGTCATCTAATTAAATTGTCATTCAATGTCAAAATTCATGTCAATTCAGTAGTATAATAACATTTTCCCACCAAGAACTGCTTAAGTTTGCTCTGGAAACTACTCTTATAAAATAAGTCTTTGATGCCTATAGGTATTTTATTAAACAATCTAATACACCTGTAAGATGCGCTATGTTTGACAATGTCTAAGTTAGGCACATCCTTGGACTGCAGATCCTTCCTTCTAGTTTTTTCCCGTTTTTGCCTTTCCTCATCAGTTTCATGTTCATGGCTGTATTTTTGTAAATGGCTTAATAAGACTGATTATATTCAACAAGACTAAATTATACAGACTCGGCACGGTCAGTATACCTAATTCCTGGAAATGAGGTCTGCATGAATCTTGCTGTTGAATTCTGACCATAGTTCTTATTGATCTTTTTTGTAAAGTGAACGCTTTTTGCAGATTATAGTCATAACTGCCCCCCCCAGAAAAGAACACTGTACCTAAGCCTTGACTAAACCAAGACATAGTATATTAATTTTAAATGCTTGATACCTACTTCGCTTCTGGGACTTCGCAGGACATAGCAAGCTGAACCGATAGTCTTTTCTAAGTGTGTCAACTCTTGTTTCCAGTTTAGTTGGTCGTCTATGTGAACTCCTAGAAATTTAACAACTGGTTCCTGGGTTACAGGTTCTCCGTTTATAGAACAGTTAATTTGAGAAGTATTTTTGGCCGTCGCGTCGAACGAAAAAGCATAACATGCGTCTTACCAGCATTCACTTCGAGGCTATTGACAGTGAACCAGATATGAAAGATCTCCAAGGCTTGGTTTGTCGCGACATTTAGGGTGCCAATGTCACTCGCCGACACTACCGCATTTGTGTCATCAGCAAACACGACCCTCTCAACAAAACCAGTGGCAGAGTCTTTCATATGTTGAATTAAGTCATTAATGAATGTGATGAAGAATATCGGGCCCAAAATAGAGCCCTGAGGAACACCGGTGAGAACTGAACAAAGTCTGGACTCGCATGTATCTTCGTAAAGAATGTTACTCTTCGATTGCGAATTGTTACGCCTTGCCATCCTTGTCTTTATCTCTACTAACATTTTCCTATTCCTCAAATACGAGGTAATAAGTTCCAGGTATTTGCCCCTGACACACATCTCGGCAATGTATATACTTAAAGAATCTAAAATATCACGGTTGTGTATCATATAACCGTGATATTTTAGATTCTTTAAGTATATACATTGCCGAGATGTGGACAATATTTTATTTAAAAAACAAGTGCACGAAACTTTTTCCCAAAAATCATGATATGTATAGACTCACGCCTGTATCCCCGAAGGGGTAGGCAGAGGTGTAATATTACACCCACATTTCACCTTGAATTTTTAGGTCTCACGTAATAGGGGGCGAGCATATTGTCCAAAAATCAATCACCAAAAAAATAAAAATAAAATACTTCCGGCCACATTTTAATAGGCAACCTAGTAAATATATATTCTCCTAATCATAAATATTCATAAACATTTGGTTTTTAGCGAAAACTGGATGAGTGCACTAATTTGTCGCGGGATCTCGTACTACTAGGCTGGCGCTTTCTTAACTCCTTTCCCTGTCCCTCTGGCGAGAAGGATGATGGCTTGCCCATGCGACATACTCGTGAACGAGTGCTACCTGCGATGACTGGTCTTTGACGGTCTTGCGGCTGGTATTAAATTTTAATATTTAACTGCATCATTTCCATCATGGTTCTGATCACTTTCGCGGATTGCCTGCATTATTAGGTATATATTATTATAATGTAAGTGGATGTTCCTGTTTCACCATGTCTATTCTGAGGAGGCTGACTAAATGAACATCAAAATTAAAATTAAGTATTATGCTTGCGTACGTTATGTACAGTAAATACATACAAGTGATATAGAAGGTGTAACAGTTACAGCACCTTACAAAATGTAAATTATGTGTATTATGCAAAACTTGGCGAAGAAAAAGAGTGACCGTGAGTTTTATTGCCCGTTCTTTCTCATGGTTCTACGCCCTTGCTTTGCGAACGTGGCAGTAAAAGAAAATGTAGAGTCATTAAGTAATTATTTAATAAATTTATTATTTTGACGTTTATGAACGTCAAAATAATAAATTGCCGCGTCACATTGTGACCCAAATGAATAAAAAATTTTGACTTTGACTTTAAAGACGTTGTTACTATGACTATATTCCGGGTGAATTACTAAAGTATGGCAGTGAGGAACTGCATTCTCTTGTGTGGAGGCTATTTGTTCGTATGTGGGACAAAGAACAAGTTCCAGGGGAGTTTAAAGAGTCCCGTATCTGTGCCCTATACAAGAATAAAGGTTGTCGCTCCGAGTGCAATTCTTATAGAGGTATTTCGCTTTTATCTGCTCCTGGAAAAGTCTTTGCCCGAGTGCTGCTTAACCGCATAAAACTTCTGTCCGAGAGAATACTCCCAGAAACCCAGTTTGGCTTCCGACCCGACCGAGGCACTTGTGAAGCGATCTTTTCAATACGTCAACTACAGGAAAAGAGTCGGGAACAAGGCTGCCATTTATACATGTGTTTCGTTGACCTTGAGAAGGCGTTTGACAGTGTGCCTCGAGAAGCTTTGTGGGTAGTACTGGGTAGACTGGGATGTACAACAAAGTTTGTTAACCTTGTGAGACTTCTGCATGACGACATGAAGTGTTGTGTGGCAGTCAACGGTGAACAGTCCGGCTTCTTTCCCGTCACCTGTGGGGTAAAGCAAGGATGCGTTCTTGCGCCAACACTCTTCGCGATGTACTTTTCTGTCGTTGTCCGCGAGGTTATACAAGCACTTCCCGAAAGAGTCCGCATCCGCTTTGGGACAGATGGAGAGTTGTTTAACCTGAGCAGACTCCGAGCTCAGACCAAAGTGTCGTACGCTTTAGTTACGGAAATCATGTATGCGGATGATTTGTGCTTCGTTACTGATTCCCCAGACAGCCTGCAGCAGCTTATGTCCATTTTTTGCCGAGTCTTGTCACAAATTTGGTCTTAAGATCAACGCCAAGAAGACAGAAGTAATGACTTTAGACTCGCTTGGCCGTGAGCAGTGTATAATTAAACACGGCGGGGATCGTCTGCAGCAGGTTGATAAATTTCGATACCTAGGAAGCACTGTAACATCTAAGTGTGACCTAGAAGCGGAAATCAACAGCAGAATTAGTGCCGCAGCTGTGGCATTCGGTAAGCTGAACCAAACGGTCTTCTCCTCTCATAATCTGCAGCTGGGGACAAAAGTCTCCGTATATATGGCAATAGTTCTGCCCAACCTCCTATACTCCGCTGAGACATGGTGCTTGTATCGTCACCATATTCGCTCACTTGACCGATTCCACCTTAGGTGTTTGCGTAAGATCATGAATATCAGATGGTCTTTATATTTTGTTGGGTTTACGCGAATGTTACACATTGAAATTAAACTACAGTTTACGGATTTTATCGCGTTATATTGGTTTCACATGTTATTACATTTAAACCGAATGATCTAGTAACTACATTTTTTATTATTACTAGCCGACGTTTCGAATTCTTTACAGGATTTATGTTCACGGCAGACTGAGGTGGTATTTGTCTTTGTCTTGAATTTAAAAGTTATCTCAAAGTACCCGAACATTTTTCAACTATTGGTGTTACTATCTACGCAGAATGTGCTCACTGTGTCTTGATGTCTTCTGGTGACTTTGTCCTTCTTGGGTTTCATTAGCCTGATGACAGGGTCCCAAGCTGGAGGAACATTCCAACCATCTTCCCTATTGAAATTAGGATGTTTTTTAATTTCAATAGCTTCTCGTATCATTCTTGGAATAAAGCGGTGTTCTTTTGCGAGTATCGGTGGTTTATCAAATCGCAGGTAATGGTTGGTTCCTTGTTCTACATGTTCACACTTAAAATTGGAATGACTTAAAATTGATAAAAAAATATTATAAAGTCACTGTAAACCATTGTGATATATGTCAGTGGCTCGGTTATTCAAATGTAAAGTTCACTCGACATTAGCTTAGTTAGGTATGTGACACACCTAAATCATTCGCACAAATAAAATTGTCTACAAAACCTAATTTATGATGTTGAATAAATTAGAATGTGCCTTTTTGTACCCATTTTAGACTTATCGTCATTTACATGCGGTATCAAATGAGGACTAAATAAAGTGGGATACAGAAATCTATAGTCACAAACCGGTTCCATAAAATTATATTCAAAGTTACTATGGTCCATGTGCTTTTCGTCTGGTCATTGGAACAAAACCTTGAGAGAAAAAACAAGATCTGATGCTATCTATTCACAGTACAACGGTTTTAAAATAATTTCCATGATATTCAAAGTAGTGAAGAGACTTTTCAGCTTACTAGAGCCGACAAACAATTGAAGATCGTTGTCGTAGCAACGTCGATGTGTCGTCTAATAGCAGTAAGTTGCAGGCTCAGAGTAATCAAAGACGGAGTAGGCATTTAAATTTTTATAGTAATTAGCTTGGCTAAGCATATTTTAATTTTATTTTCTTTAGACGCGTTCTTTCGTGACAGCGAGGATCAATGCGACGATTGAGGGAAAATATTTGTCATTCAATACGGCGGGATAGGGCTTATTTCAAATGTTGTATCTTCTTTCTTTTTATATGTAAATATTCTTCTCTTGCTTGGCCACCAAAATGGGCTATTGTAGTTCATATCTTCTTTCCTTTTACATTCAACTGCTGGACTAAGCTGGCCGATCGTTTCTTTGATTTCAACATAAAGCTGCGCCGATTTTTGCCGACATTGAATGGTGTTTTTTTGAAATATATATTATGGTATCGATTATGCGAAGTATGGCAATAGGTAGTACCCTTATATTGCAGCTCCTGAGCCCTTCTTAAAAAAACGTTTAAACATACTTGACAGCCCAGTAACGATCTGTGGTATCAATTAAAGAATTTTTAAGTAAATAATTTTGCTATTAATGAATTCTTCAAATCTGCGGTCACGTTAGTTTTGAAATGAACTCCCGTCTGATGTGACCGAATCGGCCGCAAACTTTAAAATGGTACATGATTTTGTTTTTCCATTTAATATTACTATTAACTCATTTTCAAAGATACACGATACAAACATTTCGTAATTACAAAATGTGTAATGTGATAAAAAGTTTTCTAAATAATGTCCTTTTATCGAAAATGGTTTCAATATTTTCCAGAAAATATATTCTGTGTAAACTCATAACAATGTCTGTAAAAAATGTTTCAAAATTTAAGGAAATCTTTAATTATATTCATCATATTATCAGAATACAACAGCCTTATTAAGTAGGAGCGTCCGTAGAATTATGATGAACGCTGACGCGGGGCGTGGGATGCGGGTTAATTCAATAGGGACGTTTCTGTGCAAGTACGTTATAAGTGTTATCTTTTCCAAGTTCAAACATGTACCAACTTATTATGCTAATTGACTTAAGCGTTGGAAAAACTTGTATTTATCATGTAGATGTCTAATAATGACAACACATTAGAGTTGTTAGACTGAGACGTGAAGATTATGATATGAACAACAAAAAGTGTAGTCTTGTAAAAGTACTCAGAAGTGACAGCTTAGTTTTTCTTGCTATCCAAAAATGTTTACACAAGCTACGTATAGGTACATAATTTGCTCCGGTTATGTATTGTTTTAATCATGTTCATCAATGTTAAAATCAATTTTTTTTTGTCTCAATCTCAATGTCAACTTATCTTTAGTCTAAGTAACGAAGAAAAAACATAGTGAATATAATATGGATGGTTAGAAATTATTTGTTAAATACATTATTGAACTTGATTGAATGTTAAGATTTCAAAATTATCAAAGAATAAACTGAATAAATTACTGTTACTGCGTAAGTTCAAATTGGTAAAAACAGATGCATTCTATGTTTACCACGTGGAATCTTCGTTACCAAATAGATACAGCCATCCATCCACCATCGATTTTAGAGAAAAAACTTTGTCGATTAAAAGCGCTGTTCTATATATAACAAATAATTAAAATTGACGAATGAAATATCAAGAAGCTTAAATCCTTAATAACTGAGTAAATTCTTATAAGTAGAATTTAGGTACCATTTGTTCCAGAACTAGAAATTCGTTATTCTGATTGACAGATATTTTAAGGTGCTCATGTCGGCAGTATGTTTTAAATGAGTGATTTCCAAAGTTTCATAATAGATTGTGCCTCGGTTTGATGCTTTTGATTTCTTACGTTAGCCATTGCCACTTTTACCACTAAATGATTTTGCAGTGTTAGAAAGAAGAATTCAACAATTAAATGAAGTTGAGGCAAAATGTTTTAGTTATAAAATTATAAATTGCCTCCGTGGTCCTGTGGATAGCGTATGCGACTGTTGATCGGAGGTCCCGGGTTCGATTCCTGGGTCGGGCAAAAGTGTTACTGGGTTTTTCCTTCCGAATTCTAAGAAGCAGCACGGAGTCTGGTGATGTGCCCGGTAACGGCAATAGGCTCGCCCCCTATTACGTGGGACCTAAAAATTGATGGCGAAATGTGGGTGTAATATTAGACCTCTGCCTACCCCTTCGGGGATTCAGGCGTGAGTCTATAAAAATTTAAAAAGTTATAAATGTCACATAACATACATAACATATCTTCACGCCTTTTATCCCCGAAGGGGTAGGCAGAGGTATATTACACACCCACACTTCGCCAGATATGTTTCGGTCCCAATGTAATAGGGGGCGAGCCTATTGCCATCTACCGGGCACATTATTAAGCGAGCGATAATTAACATTTTTAATACACACATAACTTCGAAAAGTTAGAGGTGTGTGCCCGAGGTACCTGGGGATCGAACCCGAGACCATCGTCTCGGCAGTCCGTTACGTACACCACTGGGCTACCGCCGCTTTTAAATGTCACTACCGCAAAAATATATTTGTGTAGAGACGGTCAACTCAACATCAAACCAACCGTACCTACTAATTGATTTTAAGCTTTCGCAATTTGTATACATATGTACATCATACAATTTCAATAAACGGGTTTTACTCACGGGTTAGTTAGTAGCGACCATCGATGTAGTGACTGACGATATTATGAACGGCTACCCTTACTCACGATAATAAACTAATTCATGGTAAAATACCGATATTTCGACTACGCGACCACGACAGTTGGAAGCCAGTCGAAAGATCGGAGAAAAATATATCTTAAATTAGTCAATTATCGAGTAAGACACGTTTATTAAAATTGTACCAACCTCCTATTGACCCACAAAGTTATTGTGACCCTGGACTGCGAGAGGTTGAATAAAGATATCTACACTGTGAAACACTTATCTGTTTTATTTTCTGACATTTATACGTTAAATAATAAACGTGTATGGCGTCAAGCTTAATCTAGAATTTAATAACGCCATATAAATTAAGTTCAATTAATCTGTAGATTCCATTGCAATTAATTCGCGTGCCAAGCCGTTATTGATTTATAATTAGCTCGAGATAGACTAAGTAATATATTAGTTCCGTCCTATGACACTACCGAGACTAAAGCACGACTAGAACAATTAGAAAGATATTCAATCCTGTACAAAATGACTTTATTGACAGTAGCACAATGTGTAGCAAGAACTAAAAAGGTCAACGCCTCTCTTTAAACATAAAGTGAAATCACTATTAGACATATTTGTGAATGATCTTTGTTATGTCGTGCTTTATCAAGTGCATAAAGGACAATGGCACAATTTGGTCTGGGTTTGTTGTGGCGATCTTAAACTTCAATGAACAAAACAAATTGTTATTTTTTTCTTCGGTTTTTAATATTTTCACTTTGTCTCGTTAAAGCCCGAGTATTTTATGATGATAAAAAGCATTCCAATTGATAACGAACTAGGTACCTACTTTATTATTTGATTGTTGCCATAGACAATAGTGTGACAGTAATAGACGTTTGACATTGATCCGTATCGATTATTAAATAAGTAATCGATACGATCCACCTTTATAGGGCTGGTGTGGTTTAAAATATAATTATTAAAATGCAATTATTTAATCTTTAATTAACATTATATCAATAAGCTAATATTTTTGAAGACAAACAACTTTTAAATCAAATAAAAACGTCACAGCATCGTTTTAATGTTGTATAAATTTCACATAAAATCGATTTAAAATGTGCAGCCCTGCTTTTGTCTTTGGCTGGTACAGGTAGATGCTACAGAATACTTCTGCGTTTTGATGTCAATCTGACATATCGACTGTGAACTGGCAACCGGTAATATCTCAATTTTGACAACTTTAGAGGAGGAAGAAAAAACATATTTGCATCATATATACAACATCTTGTATGTTAAAAAAAAAACGTAGTTAATATTTTTCTTCATTGCACATGTATTTAAAAACAAAAGTAACATTATATGCTTCCTTCCAATATAAAATCGAGATAGGACAATATAAATCAACACAAGAACAAACATAGGACATTTTACTTGGAACATAATGGGCGATCCCAACCAGATTGTCAGTCCACCTAGCAGGAAGCCTAGCTCTGCTATGACGTCCGGTGCGTGGCCGCCACTCCAGAACCTTTCTGCTCCAACGACCATCGGATCTTCTGGCTATGTACCCTGCCACTACAACTTCAGCCTGACTATTCGGAGAACTATGTCGGTAACTTTGGTTCGCCTGCGGATCTCCTGATTTCTGATTCGATCTCGCAAGGAAACCTCGAGCATAGCTCTCTCCATCGCCCTTTGAGAGACAGAACTTTCTACACACACTGGTCAAGGGATATCGGACGTGAAGATATCTATAGGATCAGGTACGACATGGACGTTATACATCATTTTCGTCTTGTTCGACCTCTCTGAGACTCTACAGATGCCACTGAGCATTGTGCCGAGGTATCCATGGTTGAAAACCATGACTACGATATTGTCAGCGAATCGAATGTGAGTGATACAGTACTCGCCGTTCATGTTGATACCGAGTCCTTTCCAGTCCAGAAGCTTGAAGACTTCTTCAAGCGCAGCGGTGAATAGTTTCGGAGATATAACATCTCCCTGCCTCACCCCTCGCTGTAGTCGAATAGGTTTCAAGCTCTGGTTCTGGAGGTGGACTGACATGGTAACGTTTTCGTACAAACACTTCAGCACTTCGACGTATCGATAGTCGATCTGCACCGTTGGAGAGATTACAGCACTGCCCAGGTTTCGATCGAATCGAAGGCTTTCTCATAGTCTACAAACGCAAAGCATAGCGCTGGTTATACTCCTCGGGCTTCTATGTGTTCAGTATGTGGTCTATATCTTTTCAGAAACTGGCTTGTTCGGAAGGCTGGACTGGAAGTCGTGTAGCTTGCAAGTGAGACGATTCGTGATGAACCTTGCAAACAGCTTATAGACATGGCTCAGAAATGAGATGGATCTGCAATTCTTTAAAAGGGTTTTGTCGACCTTTTTAAAGAACAGCTCAACCACAGTTGTGTGCCACGCCTGTGGCGTTTTACCCTCCTGTATGACGAAATTAAAACGCTTAAAAAGCATTTCCAAAGCTGGTATGCCGCCAGCATGTTGTTGTGTATAAGCTGTTTGAAGGCCACACTAATCTCGTGCATTCTGACGTCCGGGATGTCTTCGGTATGGTGTCGGGTCAATCTAAGGGTCGCGTGTGGTCGCGCGGTCGTGTATAACTTTCCATAGAACCTTTCGATCTCCTCCAAGAACTGAGGTCTGGATGACACAACACTGCCATACTCCGTCTTCAGCTTTGTTTGCTGATTTTGCCCGATAGACAGATCTCATGGAATACATTAGAGCCTTTGTGTCGCTCGATCGCCTCTTGAACACATTTGGTATTGTATCGGCGGATATCGCGGGTCAGAGACTTAGATATCTGTCTATCGAGGCGCTGACATTTTGGCATGTCGCAGCCAATATCAAGACGGATAAATCATTTGTAATCACAAATAATTTCCATTATTATTTATGCTTTATCGAATCCAACCAAGCAATTGGCTAGTTAGTCATGAGGCAGGTAGATAGTAAGAACATAGTCCTGCAATCCCTAAGCAGCAAGCCTGTGTCAATGGGCTAGAACGTCAAGCCGTAAATGTTGATAACATAACTAAAGGGGGTAAAAGGCGTGAGCCTTTTATCCCCGAAGGGGTAGGCAGAGATGTCTTACACACCCACTTTTCACAAGTTATGTTTTGGTCCCAATGTACCTAATAGGGGGCGAGCCCATTTCCATCTACTAGGTACATTATTAAATGCGAATAACACTTGAATAATATTTACGTCAATAACAACTTATAGCGGAATTATGCAATTTAAAAGCATGTATTTCATCGTAGGTGTATATGTATTGATAAACCTAATGAAAGGTATTTTCGGTTGATGTTATACTCAGTTAAATAGAACCAACAAGTACTATCTCTGAATAATTCCAATCTGCCAAAAGTTTGAACGGCAATGCATAATGTACTATCTCAATTTACAGATTATTAACGCAGAAATCTTAAGTACTAATAATAAATGTATAACAAAACCTACCATTTTAGCTTCTAGAAGTCCTCAATAATATCCCTTTATAACTTAGGGCATCAAAACCTAATGAATCCACATAAAACAGTTATTTGTTTTAAGAGTGTGTGAAATTGCGTTCATGTCCATACATTTTTGGTCAGATAAGATAAAATGCTCGCATTCACAGCGCGTTGCTTTTAGTACAAGTTGAATGAAGTGAATTCTGGCGCTAAATTGAAATGTATTTAAGTAAGGATTTCTTGCAACGATGTGGAGTATTCAATGGTATAAATTGGCATTAAAAAGTGAAATATGCAAAAAAATGAGATAGGACCTGTTGCCAGTTCACAGTCGATATGTCATTTGATAATTCAAATGTACCTACATCATTAATTCTTAACTAATAATTAAAACACCGATATCTTCTTTTTCCAGGTTTCCCGAGTGAAAATAAGATCATTTATGGACTCTGTTACTCACGCCGATTTTTTTGATATATTTTTTATTACTGTACGTTTCAATTGAAATGCAGACATTTTGATATATGGAGATCTGCCATTGTCCTTTACAGGAGGTCTTCATATAACTTCAATCGTCATAAAAGCCTTGATCAGAATATATTTAAATAAGATTTATTCATTATCCTCACTAAAGGTTGCCCGAAGCTACGCCCGCACAGAATTGTTGCCCGATCCCGTGGGAATTTCGGGAAATCCTTCCTAAGTGTACCCCTACGGTTCCCAAGGAATATACATGCTTTTCAGCTTCTTGCGCCTTTTTTTTGGATGTGGTTTGTCTGTCAGTCAGCCAGTAACGCAAGAATTTTATATATACAGATATCGAATAAGCCAACAAAAACTAATCAATCATATCAACGTACAAAATCTCCATCCCTACAAGACATCTTGATTCTTAAGAAACAATTTTATTGACCGTAGTACATAATTAGCGAAACTACAAAACATTAGTATAATTAATTGCTGAAATGCAGGCTAATATCTCTTGGGAATGACGTGAACGTGAAACTGACACCGTTAACTACCGCACCTTGTGTACCGCGCTTTGTGTAAATAACCTCTTCGTGATTTATTCATTCGGTTACAGATTAATTGATTTTAATTTGTAAAAATGGTAACGATAACACGTTACTGCAGTATTTTTATGTATTTTTATTTGACTTATTGCATAACATATGTTTAATGCCTTAGGCAACTCTAACAAACAGCAAAACAAAGTGAGCGTAGATCTTTGTAGGTGTATTATCTATATATAAATACGTGAACATTTTGTGATCCCTTTTTACGACAAATGCGCGAACGGAGGATTAAGAAATTTGGCACACTTATTGTTTACATGCAGTAGGTGTGCAGAATACATCTTTTTTTTTATAAAAAATGCATTAGAAATATATGATTTTAAAGAAAATAAACGATACCAATACACTCAAACATGACGCACGCACCAATGGTTATCATGTATACATACACAGTATTCTGCATTACTCTACTTTCAAACTGGAAAGAGATTTTTTTTTCTGTTGTTCAAGGTTCATCCTATTCTGCCTAATAGATTTTATATAAAATTTGACATTAAATTTACCTCGACATATATTTATTTGTTAATTAAATATACGTATACATAGACGTATTACACGAACAATGCATAATGTATTTTTTAGATTCTCATTATTAAATTCCTGATAAAGTGTAAAATCACAAAATTGATATCCGTAGAAAAATAAACATATTTGCATTGCATTGCCGAAAAAGGTTTGAATTCAGAACACCGCGCGCGGGAAATTTTGATTTCAGTAATTCTTATTGATTGTGAAATTTTAATACAAAATATATTTTTAATTCTGTAATTTATTTGTGAATTAGTGTTAAATAATAGTTTTTCATCAATATTGTATCAATGTGAAATTAATGCTATTGGTAAGTAAGTGTTTCTCATACATATTTTAAAACTTTTGTTTATAAAGTGCAACTGGTCATACTGTAATAGGTTGTGTAATGATTAACACCAACTTCTTGGAAATGTTATTGTTGTAAAGGAGAGGAAAGCGTGAACATTTTGTAGGGATATTGGGTAGTAGCTATATTGAAGGGCCTTTCGTATTGTATGGCGCTGGGGCGCGAGTGTTGGGGCAGAAGATGGATGAGTAACACTTGCATGTAGCAGAGATGATAATGTTGCGATGGATGTGTGTAGTAACTTGAGTGTCTCCAAAATTTCTGTATAAGATTCATTTTTCGTTTACGCAAATATGATCATGTAATTGAATTTCGATCCAGACTCAAGTGGCTTCCAATTCGTCTTCGCCGGAATACTCATATCCTTATGTTACTATATAATGTGTTGTTTAATCCCAATAGCCCCATGTATCTCAAAGAACGTTTAGTTCCTCCATGACACACATACAAAGACCTTGAGGTCGTCAGTGGATCTGAGACTCCAGATGCCAACACATTCCACAAACTTCTACGATAAGCCCTTTGCTGTTCAGGCTGTACGTTTGTGGAATGCCTGCCAGTTGATAAAGCAAGCCAAATCGCTGAATATATTTAAAAACGCATTAAAAAGCAACACTACTTGTCATCTCAATATAAATTTTCTCACTGTACTTTGCATTTATGTGTATTTATAATTATATATGTATTATATGTATTGTTTGTATGTCTATTATGTATTATTTGTATGTATAGGTAATTTATACCTACATATTTATGTATATTCTATTAAAACAATTATTAGTTTTCATTTATATTACACCCACATTTCACCATGAATTTTTAGGTCCCACGTAATAGGGGGCGAGCCTATTGCCGTTACCGGGCACATCACCAGACTCCGTGCTGCTACTGAGAATTATATGTTAGTATTAATTATAACATAATATTATTAATTATAAAGTGGGTGTAATATTACACCTCCGCCTACCCCTTCGGGGATACAGGCGTGAGTGTATAAAAATTAATATATATGAATATATAGTGTATAGTGATGTGCCTGGTAACGGCAATAGGCTTGCCCCCTATTACGTGGGACCTAAAAACTCATGGCGAAAAATTACACCTCTGCTTCTGTCTATAATATCTCGCTGTCTTTAATAAAAAAAAAGATAAATAGCAAGACAAGTACGATAGAAGCGTATCAATCAATATTTGTAAAATTCTTGCATTAGTAATCTTTCTTTGTTTTTTTTTTTTGTGTCAGGTTGGAAAATCCTCATGGAGTCCCTCCGCCCTGGGGGAAAGGCGAAGGGGACTGTCAGATTCTTACTGACTAAAACCAACCCGTGTTCCTCATCTACCCGTTTGTCGAAGGGTCGGGTATCACCGAAGCATTCCTCGCTAGCCCGCGACGGGTATTGGCCCGCCAGATGGTCAGGCGGGCTCCGAACAAAACCCCCTTGGCAACGGACGAAGGTGTTGGGCTCCACCGCCAAAACACCTAGCGGCCGCAGAGGATAGGGAGGACGGCAACGCAACACCGCATCTCCTCTTCCTCTGCGGCCCCACCACGACGCAACAATGGTGCGCCTCCCTTTGGTCGCGGGAGACAGGGCGCGCGGCAACGCAACACCGACACGCTTCTCCTCCCGCGACCGACTGCGAGGGACAGACAGAACTGTCCCCCGCACCCGCACCTTTGGACGCGTCCTGCGCAGGCCCCTCCAGGACCACGCGGAGCGTCCACTCCCGGGATCTGTCTTAGCTTCACCACGGGTGTCCAAGCCACGGTTACTGGTGGGGGGGGGGCCCACCACGACAAGGTAGAGATCCCACGGGGGTTGCAGTACTCACCTACTGACAGACTACGCACTGCCGAAACTTATGGGCGCACGAAGCTGAAGAGCAGAAATTATTATGATTGTGCTGTCAATTTTTTTTTTTGTATTTATGTCGGCGTACCGTAAAATTTTATTTGTCAATTTGTGTCCCAAAACTTATCGTTTGCACAGAATCGAAGAACAAAATATCTTCACGCAGGATTCGTTACATATCTTTAAATGAACGGTACTTATACTTGAACCGTTTCACACTTCAACTCTCAATTAACATTGTTACTGCACATCTTGGGTTACAAGTAATTAATACTCTGAATTATTTATAACTAGAGGATGCCCGCGGTTACGGCCGCGTTATTTAAGGCTACTGCTCTGCTCCCGTCGCTCATAGCGTGATGTTATATAGCCTATAGCCTTTCTCGATAGATGGGCTATCTAACAGTGAAAGGTTTTTACAAATTGGACCAGTAGTTCCTGAGATTAGCGCGTTCAACCAAATAAACAAACTCTTCAGCTTTATATATTAGTATAAGATACGCAGAATTATTTTAGCACTAGCTGACCCAGCGAACTCCTCCGTATCGCCTTTTTAAGAGTTTTTATTTTATTCCCTTTTTCCAAGCCCCTTTTCCAAAGTTACCATTGACTTAGCGCTTAATCTCTTATCATTCCAGGGTCTATAAATGATGAAAACAAACATAGATATTTATATAATATTGAATTCCCCGTTCCTTAAAATATCGGAGACGATACCCAGACCTCGACTTAAAAAATAATCCCATCCACCATCTTTGATTTCCTATCCGCCATCTTTGATCACGAATTAGATGTTGTATTTGGATTCACCATCCCTTAAATAATCAGAGACGATACCCATATTGATTTTTTTAATTTTTCCCATCCGCCATCTTTAATCACGAAATAGATGTTGTATTTTAATTCCCCATCCCTTCAAAAATCGGAGACGACACCCATATTGATTTAAAAAAAATCCCATCCGCCATCTTTGATCACGAAATAGATGGTGTTTTTGAATTCCTCATTCCTTAAAATATCGGAACGATACCCATATCGACTTTAAAAACATCCCGTCCGCCATCTTTGAGTTCCTATCCGCCATCTTTGATCACGAAATAGATGTTGTATTTAGATTCGCCATCCCTGAAAACATCGGAGACGATAATCATATTGATTTTTTAAAACTTTCTCATCCGCCATCTTTGATCACGAAATAGATGTCGGATTTGCATGCCCAATCCCTTTAAATATCGGCGACGATACCCATATCGACTTTAAAAAAAAATCCCGTCCACCATCTTTGATTTCCTATCCGCCATCTTTGATCACGAAATAGATGTTGTATTTGGATTCACCATCCCTTAAATCATCAGAGACGATACCCATATTGATTTTTAAAATGTTTCCCATCCGCCATCTTTGATTTCCCATCCGCCATCTAGAATCACGAAATAGATGTTGTATTTTAATTCCCCATCCCTTCAAAAATCGGAGACGATACCCATATTGACTTAAAAAAAAATCCCATCCGCCACCTTTGATCACGAAATAGATGGTGTTTTTGAATTCTTCATTCCTTAAAATATCGGGGACGATACCCATATCGACTTTAAAAAAATCCCGTCTGCCATCTTTGATTTCCTATCCGCCATCTTTGATCACGAAATAGATGTTGTATTTGGATTCACCATCCCTTACATCATCAGAGACGATACCCATATTGATTTTTAAAATGTTTCCCATCCGCCATCTTTGATTTCCCATCCGCCATCTTGAATCACGAAATAGATGTTGTATTTTAATTCCCCATCCCTTCAAAAATCGGAGACGATACCCATATTGATTTAAAAAAAAATCCCATCCGCCATCTTTGATCACGAAATAGATGGTGTTTTTGAATTCCTCATTCCTTAAAATATCGGGGACGATACCCATATCGACTTAAAAAAAATCCCGTCTGCCATCTTTGATTTCCTATCCGCCATCTTTGATCACGAAATAGATGTTGTATTTAGATTCGCCATCCCTGAAAACATCGGAGACGGTAACCATATTGATTTTTTAAAACTTTCTCATCCGCCATCTTTGATCACGAAATAGATGTCGGATTTGGATGCCCCATCCCTTTAAATATCGGCGACGATACTCATATCGACTTTAAAAAAAAATCCCGTCCGCCATCTTTGATTTCCTATCCGCCATCTTTGATCACGAAATAGATGTTGTATTTGGATTCACCATCCCTTAAATCATCAGAGACGATACCCATATTGATTTTTAAAATTTTTCCTATCCGCCATTTTTGATTTCCCATCCGCCATCTTGAATCACGAAATAGATGTTGTATTTGGATTCCCCATCCCTTTAAACATCGGAGACGATACCAATATTGATATTTTTTTTAATTTTCCCATCCGCCATCTTTGATTGCCCATCCGCCATCTTTGATCATGAAATAGATGTTGTATTTCGATTCTCCACTCCTTAAAATATCGAAGGCGATATCCATATTGATATTTAAAATTTTCTCATTCGCCATCTTTGATTTCCCGTCCGCCATCTTGGATTACTAAATAAATTTCATATTGTTAATCAGCGTCCCGAAAATCTCGAAAACGATACCCATATTCATTCATTTTATTTGTTTCCTATTCGTTTAGCCTTTTTTTGCCTTTGACCCAACCCTCCCCCTTCTCGTTTGACCATTTTATTATTTTTGTCTGGCCCCTTAAAGTTGTGGCGTAATTTTATATAGTCTATTCGCTACGTGCGAAGTGCATGGAGGGGGTAGCTAAAACGATCGCAGCGCATGCCGTGGCAGAAATCCGTAACTATTCGGGAAGTCAATTTGATTTTTGATTTGAATTTTGCCATAACAAATACATTATCTGATAATTTCATTCTTGATCTTAAATATTATCATCTTTGAAATGGGTCATAGTTGTTGTTGTGTTGTGAACTGCAAAAATAACGGCACAAATAGTCTGTGTGTAAATTTTATATTTTTCCAACAGTAGAGTGGAAAATTAGATCAAAGAAAGATTAGATACGATACTTAATAAATTAATTATTTTTATTTGTTCTGTATTTTATGTGATATTAATTAATGTTTTATTTTTCATTGTTGATGGCTCGCCATGGATTCCAAGACGTCACGATACAATTTGTAGTGAACATTTTATTGGAGGCAAAAAATCTGACGTGCAAACAAGTCCAAGTTATGTTCCTACGATATTCCCTCAAATATATCGACAGAAGAAAGTTAGACAGTCACAGGTGTTAGCTAGATATACACGTTTTATAAAACGTAGTCTCACAAAAGTCTTAGATATCCCATAAAATCAAGTAAGAGTTGAAGATGAAAATGAATTTAATCAAATTGAACCTCGTGTGGCTGATCAAGGATGCTAAATCGATCTGTTTTCTGAATCGAATTCAAAAGAAACAACCATTATTTGAAATAGATTAATTTACAGTGATCACTCTTATGCTGAAATCCAAGTGGATATAGAACTGGAACTTCAAAATTGTAGCAATAAATAATTCAAGAATGGAAGATAAAAGCTGTTGCAGTGACAAAATATTGTATGATAATCAATGTACCGAAACAAAAAGCCAATAATTTGTTGGTATTTCATCAATAAAAATGATCAAGAACCCCTAGATCTTGCTGGTGTGTCATTTAGCAATTTGCAACTTTTTATTAACAAGATTAACTACATATTATTATGCAAAAATGTACAGTTTCCATTAAATACCGACTTCTTATTTTTTTATAAAAATGAAAACTGGCATGACATTTTCAGCATTGAGTGTATTATTTGGTGTACAGCAGAACCACAATCTCACGAATATTTGATTTGATCTTACAAAATCTAGCTTGTGCAACTACTAATTTAATCTTTTGGCCGAATAAAGCCACCGTAGAAGCAACAATGACCAAGTGTTTCAGTCCAGATTACATCAATACAAGAGTTATTATTGACTGTTCTGAATTCCGAATTGAAATACCGACAGCAGTGTGTGATGACCGTTGATAGTAAAAATACCACTTCGTCTTTTTATTTATCTTTAATTACTAGAAAGCAATAAAATACTGATATCTCATTATTTGGCATAATCCCGAATAGTTGCGCATGCTAGGGGGCGCTAATGTCGTGCACGGTCTCAATAGCCTTTCGGAATAATTGGATTATCATAGGCAATAACAATTTTTAAAATCCGACTGCTAGTTCCTGAGATTAGCCGACATTATGTTTTAGCCTTTTTAGCCTTTTGCCCAGCCCCAAAGGGTCGAAGCGTTATGTTATATAGCCTATAGCCATCCGGAATAACTGGGCTATCGTATACAAAAAGAATTTTTCAGATCCGACCGGTAGTTCCTGAGATTAGCGCGTTCAAACAAACAAACAAACAAACTCTTCCGCTTTTTTATATTAGTATAGATGACTGCGAAACTATTATGTAGTCTGCCTGCATTTCAGAACCGACCTATCTGTCTGTTTTTTTAGATATCTGTACTAATATAAAAAGCGGAAGAGTTTGTTTGTTTGTTTGTTTGAACGCGCTAATCTCAGGAACTACCGGTCGGATCTGAAAAAATATTTTTGTATACGATAGCCCAGTTATTATTCCGGAAGGCTATAGGCTATATAACATAACGCTTCGACCCTTTGGGGCCGGGCAAAAGGCTAAAAAGGCTAAAAGATAATGTCGGCTAATCTCAGGAACTAGCAGTCGGATTTTAAAAATTGTTATTGCCTATGATAGCCCAATAATTCTGACAGGCTATAGGCTATATAAAATTACGCTACATCTTTTTGGAGCCAGTCAAAAATAATTAAATGGTCAAACGAGAAGAGGGAGGGTTGGGTCAAAGGCAAAAAAGGCTAAACGAATAGGATACAATCTATATGGGTATCATTTTCGAGATTTTCGGGACACTGATTAATAATATGAAATTTATTTAGTGATCCAAGATGGTGGACGGGAAATCAAAGATGGCGGAGGAGAAAATTTTAAAAATCAATGTGGGTATCGCCTTCGATATTTTAAGGATTTAATTTTAATCGAAATACAACATCTATTTCGTGATCAAAGATGGCGGATGGGAAATAAAAGATGGCGGATGGGAAAATGTTAAGAAATCAATATTGGTATCGTCTGCGATGTTAAAAGGGATGGGGAATCCAAATACAATATCTATTTCGTGATTCAATATGGCGGATGGGAAATCAAAAATGGCGGATAGGAAAAATTTTAAAAATCAATATGGGTATCGTCTCTGATGATTTAAGGGATGGTGAATCCAAATACAACATCTATTTCGTGATCAAAAATGGCGGATAGGAAATCAAAGATGGCGGACGGGATTTTTTTAAAAGTCGAAATAGGTATCGTCTCCGTTAATTTAAGGGATGGGGAATTCAAAAACACCATCTATTTCGTGATCAAAGATGGCGGATGGGATTTTTTTTTAAAATCAATATGGGTATCGTCACCCGTGTTTAAAGGGATGCGGAATCCAAATATAATATCTATTTCATGATTCAAGATGGCGGATGGAAAAAAATTTAAAAATCAATATGGGTATCGTCTCTGATGATATAAGGGATGGTGAATCCAAATACAACATCTATTTCGTGATCAAAGATGGCGGATAGGAAATCAAAGATGGCGGACGGGATTTTTTTTAAAAGTCGATATAGGTATCGTCTCCAATATTTTAAGGAATGGGGCATTCAATATCATATAATAATCTATGTTTGTTTGTTCATCATTTAGAGACTCTGAAGTGATAACAGATTAAGCGCTAGGTCAATGGTAACTTTGGAAAAGGGGCTTGGAAAAAAGGGAATTAAATAAAATCTCTTAAAAAGGCGATACGGAGTTCGCTGGGTCAGCTAGTACATGTATAATAATTATATAAAAAACATACATTAATTGCAGCTTTGCTGAAACACTAGTTCCCTGCAAAATGAAGAGTGAGAAAATTAAAATCATGCAACTTCAATAGCACGACTGAGAACGTATCGTGTGGTCTGCCCGCGTATCTGAACAGACCTATGGGTCTGCCTTTGTAAATATATGTTTATAATAATAATATAAATAAGATATATAATTTTTCTGCCGTGTGGTTGACGGCATAGAATACAAGTGTCACCACCCCCTATCTTCCCGTGGGTGTCGTAAGAGGCGACTAAGGGATAACACGATGCAAATACCATCTTTGCGTAGAGACGGAAAACTCGACATCAAACCCTATACGACTGCCTCGTTGGTCTCGCAGCATAAATGTGCGCGTGGGATCGGGAGGTCCCGGGTTCGATTCCTGGGTCGGGCAGTGTTATTGGGTTTTTCTGTCACGAATTTCTCAGTAGCAGCACGGAGTCTGGAAATGTGCCCGGTACGGCAATAGGCTCGCCCCTTATTACGTGGGACTAAAGTATATCTGGCGAAAAGTGGGTGTAGAAATACACATCTGCCTACCCCTTCGGGGATAAAAGGCGTGACGATATGTATGTATGTATGTATGTATGTATATAATTTTTAGCTTTGCTAAAATAATGCATTTTTTTTTAAATTTTGTAAACTATGATATTATATAAAATATAGTAGGAACCGGAACTAGTGTCTGCCATTAAGTTTTTCTATATAAAAAATATATATATTAAGATATCAAAACGGCAGACATGCTGCGAACACGTTTTGAAAGTCGATTTTAATGCTTTTTGACTTCTAGGCACGCCTAAAGGAACCCTCTATGGGAATAGTGAACCCCCATTTGATCTACGGCAGATGAATTAGAATAACTAGCATTAATATGAAGTTTGCTACTATACCGTAAGTCTGCGGAACACTGACAAATCGTCATACTACATACATATTCGTCAAAGCACCAAAACTAATCACAGCGACGCACAGAAAAGTGCATCAAACCAATACAATTAAAGCTACCGTCAAAATATTTAAGTAAAAATATTTCTACTTATTTACGTTTTACTAAAAGACCAAATTGTTTTAACCACTCTACGTCGAAAGTAGCTCTGAGTAAGAAAATTGCATCGCGTAAAGGAATGTTCGGGATCAAGCGAGCTTAAAAATACCGAAACAGGGAAATGGAACGGAAAGCGTTGACTTTGACAACGAGATCCCTTACCATGGAATACATTCACGGGATTATCGTACGGGATCTTGATTGCGAAGTTAATTTCTCAATTGAGAGTTGCACTCGCATTTCATAACATGAAGCACACACTTGGGTGACTGTCACTGTGATAAATTCAATATCTATAGCCTATTTAGTAAGCTATAGATATTGTAGACATGTTCGAATAACACTTGCGGCAATATTTGTACCACGCGGGGCTATCATGATGTCCAAACATTCCAATAAAAAATTATCAGACGTACTGCTTTTATATTTAAAATTTGGAAAACTAAACTTTGTAAATATTTTAACAGGAAATCTCTTGTTTTGGTAGCAATTAATGACTATACGTAAACATGAATCTGTACTGTACACCCGAGGGAGGTAGTAGTAGAGCAATTATAAACCAATGTTTGTTATATAATAACGAATTGCTGCTTATACCTGGTACCGCAATTAATTGGTAATATGACGCTGGCTATGTAGTTTCAAAACCGCTGTATGGGCATACAAGGTTCGGGTGGGGATTTTCTAGGAAACAGCTCTGGCGAGGCGTTACATTAAAGTTTCAGGCACCAAGTCGTGGGGCAGGCGGCAGGCGGCTCTTGTACAGCACATTTTATCCCGTGTAATTTCACACTACAGATTTTCAGATAACGACGCAATAATGTTTCCCTTTGTGTGTCTTGCTTACTAGATGGGCACGCACCTGCTTACTAAATATGTATTACATTTATAAAATTGTAATTCGACCCTTCGTATTACCATTTTATTGGCTAACAACCTTTTACTATAAATAAGCTTCTTAAATGTGGCCGGTACGGCAATAGGCTCGCCGCTTATTACGTGGGACTAAAGTATATCTGGCGAAAAGTGGGTGTAGAAACACACCTCTGCCTACCCCTTCGGGGATAAAAGGCGTGACGATATGTATGTATGTAAGCTTCTGGAACTTGTATTTACGAAACAAACCGAAGTCTAAGAGTAAAATTTTAGCATTATTACAAGTTCCGAAAATGCTTTTTATCTCATAAATAAAAATAAGGCCAAAAAAGAGCTTACAAGAAACGCGTGATTTGGCATAGCTACGACCATAATTAAATTCTAGCGAGCAGAAAATTTCTTACAAAGAAAGAAAGTAACATTTCTGACGTCAATTACCTAGAGCCTACAACGTTTCAAGATATCTCAAGAATTAAATTCGACTGCTTCTCAATGTCAATTTGACATGGAATTGTCACAAAAAACCTTCATTATAAAATCAATATGTTTACCCCCGACCTCGGTTGCACTAAAAAAAAGAATTAGGTAAATTTGAACAGAACATTTGATTCCGCTGGCAATTCGGTAAAAACTTGTTGCTTATGTAAATGAAAGGACAATGGCAGATCTCCATACATCAAAACTGCCGTGCTTGTGATAAACACAGTAAGTGCGTTGAAGACAGTTTAGAGTAAAACGCGCTTAAAGTTTTTTTCTTTATTTTTAGCATTTCTGCCTTAATATAGATAAAAACTAAGTTCTTACAAATGTATAACGTAAATATAGGCATGTTTTATAGGTGTTCTATTTTATTTTTTTAATTACATGTAATAAATGTGTTGTAAATCTTAAAAATATATTTATGTTAAGTAATGAAGAAAATAAATAAAATCATTTTCTTATTATTGCTACAGTAAGTGTGTGACTTACTGTAACTATCTTTAGTTGTAGGTACATACTGTAACAATGATTACGAAATAAGATAAATGTTTAAATAGAATAACAAATATGATATTTTATGCTTACAGTAACTTAGGCACTTACTGTAATTATAGCTAGAAGAAATATGTAAAATTACAGCATACCTCATAAAGCACCGACACCAAATTTAATTACATTTTTCTTAATTATTTGTAAGAAAAGGAAACATAACTGATTTTATGAAATCACAGTTTAATAAAACAAGTACAAATAACTTTGTGAAACTAGAAAATTTTAAAATCAGTTCTATTATTTAATTATTTATAGCATTAAAAATGGCTTAACGTAACCAAAGGTAATCATTCGTATTTGTACAAAACTTCTTCGTGCATAAAACAATATTAAACAAACTAAGCACTAGGTATCTCTAAAATATAACACGTTTATAGATTTTCCATATTAAACTATTTTCTCTTATTAAACTATTAGTTGTACTTCTTTGTACATAACAAAAAACATAAAAAGACAAAGGCACTTTAATTTCTGATAAAGTTTATTTACCTTTCAGAACGAGAAAAATAATTAAATCTTCATATAAATTATGAGATCTTAGTTACACTAACTAAAACAAATTCGCCTTACAAATTATTCTTCATCAGTCCTATCATTCATGTTATTAGTTTTATAACCTATTTGTAGAAGTTCAAAAATACCTTAAAAGGGTTTTAAATGACTAGTAAAATGTAGACTTACAAATTTAATATATTTTCCAAAGTTACAATAAGAAAGTTTAAGGGTTGTCTATTGTTTACCCGAAGATTATATACCATAATCTCATATTCCCGAATTTCATATAGGTACCCAAATTTCATTTGCCTGAATGTTTTGTTTGCCCTAAAAGACATGACATACTTTTAATCACCCGAAACTTAGATACCATAAGATACGAGTGCCATACGTATTGTTTTTCATATTATAATATTTAAACGCCATAATGATTATTAGACATAATATTTAAATGGGTACGTATCAAAATCCCGAATTTTAAAATACCGATGGATGAAATCCCTATAATTGAAACGCCGAATGGTTGTTTGGTCAAAGTAGAAGTTTTAAATTCCGAAAAATAAATTAAATATTATTATCAACAGCTAGTGCCTGGGGTTAGGTGCGACGAACTCATCATCATCAGCCTTTAATAGTCCACTGCTGGACTAGGCCTCTCTTTTGAAAGGAGGAATTGGCCTACTATACCACGCTGGCCAAGCGGGTTGGTATAGGGTTTGTATCAAGTTTTCCTTCTCTTACAGTGCAGTTCTCTGCATAATATACTCCCTCTGTCGGCTCTTGCGACACCCATGGGATGATATGGGGTGGTGACAATTCGTATTCTTAATCCGTCACCACACGGACAACGACGCGACGAACTAAACGCCTTAAAAATCTTAAAATATATACAGTAAGTAATGCACTTACTTATTTGTTCTAGACAAGTCTACACATAATATGAGGTATTCCTAAACATAATCACAGTAAGTTCCACTTGCTGTTGTTATGCTAAGGTAATGCAATGGTATGTTTTATTCCAATTACTTAATATAGTGACGACAAGTGCCACTTACTGTTAATATGTTTAAGTCATAGTTAGTGTAATAAAATCGTAACTTTATAATATTTATAGTAAAATTGCTTACTGTAGTAAAACCTAGGTAAATTGATTTAACTTTATGCAAAAATCAACCGTATGTGCCCATACTGCATTCATAATAAGTGCACCTTGGCGCCTATCGTGTCTTACTGTAATTATGCTTAATCTTATTTCTTGATGTAAGCCACATTTTTAAATTCTGAATATACAGAATTGTAGATCTCGATCTCTACTTTCTGAATATGTACTTAACTCAATATCGACAAAAATGTGACTTACTGTGATTATCGTATGGGCGGCAGAAAATGTCTGAAATTAAATTGAAGCGTACAGTAATAAAAAATATATAAAAAAAATTGGCGTAAGTAACAGAGTCTATAAATGATTCTATTTTCACTCAGGAAAGGTGGAAAAAGAAGATATCGGTGTTTGAATTTTTAGTTAAGAATCAACAATGTAGGTAAAAGGAAAGTTATAGTATGAAAGTTAAACAATGTAGGTAGGTACGTTTGAATTATCAAATGACATATGTCAGATTGACATCAAAACGCGGAAGTATTTTGTAGCACCTAACTGTCATAGCCAAAGTCAAAAGCAGAGCTGCATATTTTAAATCGATTTTATGTGAAATCGATACAACATTAAAACGATGCTGTGACGTTTTTATTTGATTTAAACGTTGTTTTGCTTCAAAAATATTAGTTTATTGATATACTGTTGATTAAATATTAAATAACTGCATTTTAAACCAAACCAACTCTATAAAGGTCGATCGTATCGATTACTTATTAAATAATCGATACGGATATAGCACTCACGTCTATACCTGACACACCATTGTCTATGGCAACAATCAAATAAAAAAGTATTCGTAATCAATTGAAATGCTTTTTATCATCATAAAATACTCCAGCTTTAACGAGACAAAGTGAAAATATTAAAAATCGTAGAAAAAGAAAACAATTTGTTTTGTTCATATGAAGTTTAAGGTTGCCACAACAAACCCAGACCAAATTCTGCCATTGTTCTTTAAGATAAACCTTCATACTTGATTATCTTTACAACTTAATAAAATTAACAGAATTAAGGGTAAATAAAGCTACTTATAGTGAGACAATTTATAAGGTAAAATACCATTTTGCGCCAAATTACTGGTTATTAAAAATTAGTCTGGGACAGTAACTGCTATTATAACCTCTAATTAATAAAGAGCTAGAATGATTTATCCAAAAATGTTGAATCCATATAGATTATCGCGATTGACTCAAGAATAAGACAATCTCTTATCACTGAAGCAAACTACTCGCTGCGAATAATGAGACAAAATTCACTCTAAAATGAACAGAAAGGGCCATAAATTGGCACGACATGTAAAACAATTTGGTATGGCAGATGAATGTGGAGTCGTTGGGTATTGTTAATTATTTTTAACGTCAACAAGGAGTGCAGTATAAAGGCGATTTGTTACACGCGCTCGCGACTGCACACACTACAACAGCTAACAATTGTTTTGTGTTAGTTTATGGCCATGCTTAATAATAGAAACTTTACTCCTTCTGTATCATAATCTACGCTGTAAAGCCCTTAGAGAATACTAACGCAACACACACATAATAAATAGCTTGTAAAATACAACAAATCCACTTCAAAAGTGAATTTTTCACTGCGAAAGTTAGAAAGAAAAATGTGGTTTAATATTAATAGAGTTGTAGGGTTGTGAATTTAAATGAATCCAACGAATTAGTTGCCGCCACTGATGATATGTCGCATTAAATCTTAAGAAATTGTTTACTGAGGCAATTCTCGATAACGTTATGGTAAAAACTAAATATTATATAATCAGCATAGTCGTTACTGACTTGTGATGGGTATATTAATAATATTTATGTGTACAAGTCGACGTGTATTGGCACAATTATAATTATTGTATATTATAAGCGTGTTATTGCACCCATAAACAACGCCAGACTTGAAAATCTAAGCAAAATTAATGGCTCTACATGAACCACCTAGCATAGAGAAAGTGTGCATAAATTGGTCTGAACTATTATTTGATTTTTTTTTATATTTTTAGGTCAAGCAACTGGCTGCCAATATCTTATACGAATTAGCTATGAGTAATAAATTAAAAGGTCTGGTAGAGTAGCAGATTTATCAAAGTAAGACATTCTGTGAAAACTTACGCGCGGTTATCTGATTCCAAGCTTAACAGAATCTGTATTGTACCGGTTACAATACAGATTCTGTTAAATACACTCATATACATACATACAAACATAGACTCACGTCTGTTTCCCGGAGGGGGAACAGAGACTGCGAAACGCCATTTGCAACGATCCTGACATATCTCTCATGCTTCATTTACTCCCATCAAATTTCTCATACATGCTCTTCGGTTAAGGGTACTTCTAACCTGTCCTCCTGTCTCCAGTCTGGTCAGAGAACGTCCGTCTAGGTCTTCCCCTTCCTCCTGTCCCAATCAGACTTGACTTATATAACTTCTTGGTCAGTCTTTCGTCATCCATCCTCTCCATGTGTCCAAAACATCTTAGCATACCTTTCTCAATGGTTGTCACTACATCTTCTTTTACCACACAACACTCTCTCATCACACAATTCTTTACTCTGTCGTTCAAAGACACTGATCACACAAAGATTTGCTCCAGGTGAGAATCGAACCCACGACCTCTTGTAGAGCAGTCGGGATCACTCATTAGTAAACCAATACAAGTCAAAATCAATGAATATTGTTACGAGTTTTAATTTAAATCAAATTAATGTAGCCAAATGGTAACCCTAGATGAAAATAGTTTGCTGTATTATTTTTATCTAGGGTTAGGCACTGTATTAAATAGCAGACAATACCTTTTTACCTATGATATTAATAACGTGAGCCGGTATCCAACTGACTGCTTCTACATCAATTTATATTTTTTTTCTATGAATCTATAAAAATATTCTACTGACTGACTGACAATGCACAGTGGCAACTACCGGGCGCAAGAACCTTAGATTTGGCATGTATGTTTCTTGCTGATTGAAGGGGAACACAAAGGAGTAAAAAAAAGCACATAGGTTGCATGAAAATTCTTCATCTTAGTGACATGGCATGTCTTTGTGGAGAACCTTGGGGGAGGCCTATGTCCAGCAGTGGACGTCTTTAGGGTGACATGATGAAGTGACATTAATGCAGATAAAGTGGCGGGTGCTTGTATTGTCTAAATTACGAACCAAATGACATTATCTGATCAATAAAGTGGTGCAAATATTACAAAGATCGGTGCACTTCCACCATCAACTCCTATTACTATTGAAGCATTAAATTATGGTCACTCGGAGCACGTTAGATGAAAACCACTCTGTACTAAAGTGTATTTTACAATTTACCGTGATAATGGACCACTTTTAAAGCAATACGGTAACGTTAATAGTTTACATCGCCTTTTAACATTTATGTCTTTACATAAGGCGCACATTTTTGATGATTATAAATGTTTATGTTAGTTTAAGTGTTATTATAACATTCGAATTGAATTACAAGTATTTTTAAATGGTCGGATCTTTTACTAAAACGTCAGCTTAGAGATTTAAATAACTGTGTATAAAATTCGCAACGACTATTTTTTTGTAGCACGTTTTAGACGCAACATGTTATTCTGTACGAGTTTTCACGTTGCATTATAGGAGTTCCCTGATTGAACAAGCGAAGTTTGGGTTTCTAAAAGAAAACAACTTTCAATACCATTTTTAACTCAGCTTTTGCTACTGTAGATTTTGGAGTCAATTTAAAACCTTTATTACGGTTCTAGGTTTATTTTTTCATTTGCTACGGTTTCGTCGCATCGACTTTCATAAGTCAAGGAGCATACCAAGTGCAATAAAGATAAGGTCTGCTAAAGTTAAGGAGTGTCGGAAGAGATACAGCTACCATCATACCCTCAAAACGTACAAGTAAAGTCCGACTTGCAAGTCCCGAGGACGACGAAATGGCTTACACAGATCTGCAGCGTAATTTATTTGAGGTTTGTAATTTTACAGTGCATAAGAACTAAAATGTTGCCAAGAATAAACTGTAGTTTCTACTCGAGTTTCTTGGAATTCTTAATCTAAGTATGGCTAGACAACATGAGCATAAAATAATTCAAAACATGAAACAGTAGATAGTGCTCCAGACGCGCACAGAAAGGGCTCCGCATAATGAAATAAAGTTGTTTAAAGCATCTGGCATCTCGTGGACAGTTGTAATGGTAAATCGTATTACGACGATTATAGCAGGACCCAATGTTCCCCTCAGTAGATGTTTGGAATAATGAAAATCTTAACGGTTTGAGCCCCAAATTAGTTCTGTATATTACACCTTATAGATGGAGCTAGGTATGGAAGTACGGATAATGGTTATGGAAAAACAGGGGAACTTCTGAAATTGGTGGATTTTTTAAAACCCGCGTTATATTAAACTTTACCTTTACCATTATTAGAATATACGTTTATTTAAAAATATTGCCGTTAAAGTCAGCTGCTCAAATAAGCACCTCCCTAAACCTTTTGAAATGAAATATTTTAATAATCTACTGATTTACTTAGGTACACAAAAGATGATTAATTTTCAGTGCCTTTAATTATTGTTGCTTGCTAAGCTGTGAATGGGGCTATTCAACATTTTTGAGCAACACTTTGTTGTGAATAATTGCGCGACTAAAGCAAATATCTTTAAGATTGAATAATACGACCCTCTCCGATTCTTTAGAGTCGATTTACCTCGGGTTATGTTCACCTTTGACATTATAAATGCTTATTTTGTTCTTTTTCTAAAGAAAATTAATATACCAATATTGTTGTGTCTTTGAATAGAAACTTTAAAATTAAATACACAAATAAAGAGAGCAGTGGCAGCCACTCCTTTTAAAAATAGAAATACTTTATCAAAAGGAATACTGGATAAGTCTCTATGCACAGTTCTACAAAGCGATCTTGTTTATCACAATACGTTTTGTGTTAGTGCTTTATGAAATTATAGTGATGCTCAGGCACCGAACAGAGAAACTTAAACGGTAACAAAGTTAGCATTTCTGTAGACGACATTTAGTTTCAATTTCACTTGTAAAGCGTCGGCAGACAGTTAGTACATGTTCAGATTTTATCGCTAATTGTTTTTCTATTTTATTATCGTGTTCGCAAGTAAGGCATGGCACCTATTGTGTAATACACTGGCACCTTGCGGGGTATCGGGGGTAAACGCTGGCGAACGTTCCCTCGAACAAATTGAAAAGCAATGAACCGCGGAATTCAATTTTATATTGAAAGCCATTCATCTTTGCCGCTTCTTCAAGACCGTCTGAAAGCGTTACATCTCGACTTTGGCACTCTGCTTTATCCCTTAAAAAGTTCGCCTTTTCCGAATTGTATTGAGTAACCAGGTATAACATAGTGTTTTGCGATGTGGTGACTTCGTTATATTTTTCCGAACGTATATTATGTTTTTCTCATATTGGTTATATGATATGGGGATTGGTATTTCATAAATGTTTATGGTTGTGTATCTAAAAAGGTTAACGATAAAATCTATGGGATCACTTTCTTGTCCGTCCAACCGTTTGGATTCAAATGAAAACATATATCTTTGTGCAACTTTCAACGTATATTAGATATATTTTTTTATAGACTCACGCCTGTATCCCCGAAGGGGTAAGCAGAGGAGTAATACTACACCCACATTTCGCTATGAATTTTTAGACCCCACGTAATAGGGGCTTATTGCCGTATCGGGCACATTACCAGACTCCGTGCTTCTACTGAGAATTTCCTAACGGAAAAGCCCAATAACACTTTACCCGACCCGGGAATCGAACCCGAGACCTCCCAAACCCACGCGCACATTTATGGCGCGAGACCACCGAGGCAGATTAGATACCATACCTTATATATACAGGGTGGAATTTTGTAGTGCCACCTGAAGGGGAAGTACTCTTAATACTTTAGATAGAAAATTTTACTCAAAGAAAACATTCCTTTATTTTTGAAAAGAAAGAAAACGACATTCAAAGATTTTTAAAAATTCGCTTGCCACACACGGTAACCGAACCAACTAAAATCTGTAAAAGTTGCACCCTTTACTTTTATTGCATCGATTGTTAGGGTCAATAAGGATGAAATCTCTTTAACAAACTTCATAAATTGAATGAAATGAAAACAATGAAATCTTAAATTAATTTAATTATTTACAAAAATGGTAAACTTACTAATTAATTGCTCGAAATGGGTTCCATTTTCTTGGATACACAAATTTATTCTTCTAACGAATTTATTTCTAGTAACCTTTAATAACGTGTTGTGGTGAATGTTATAAATCGTATTCTGAACTTCAACTCTCAACTCGTTTACATTCTCATAAGATTTAATGTAAATTTGATTTTTACATATCCCCACAAAAAAATCTAAAGGGGTGAGATCTGGTGATCTCGCAGGCCATTTGGTTGTGCCGTTTGTACCAATCCAGGTATTAAAATGGTTATTAATGTAGGCAGTAGTTATTCTGCTGTTATCGGCTGGAGCACCATCTTGCTGTAGAATTATTTGGTTTCGCTCTTCCTCGGGGAAACCATTTAACTCATTTCTTAATAAATCCAGTATTTCTAAATTCTTGACAGTGTTTAAGTGACCTTCGTACATATGGACTAACCCAACCAAATTTCTTATAATTCCGCACCAAACGTTGAAAGAAAATCTTACTTGACTGTTAGTTTCATGAACACGAAGAGGATTAGCTCGAGACCAATAGTGATTATTGCGGCGATTGTACATGCCGTTATTGCTGAAGTTGATTTCGTCAGACCATACAATGTTACTCAAAAAATTAGGGTTACGGTCAATTTCTCTCAGCATGTTTTGACAAAATTGTAGTCGTCTCTCACAACCCCCAGGATGCAATTTTTGTACCAACCGACCATCACGATAACATTTAAACTTATGCTTTTTCAGCACTTTAAGTACGCGAGTGTGGGTTGTTCCAATTATTTCGGCAGCATCTCTGCTTGAAGCCTTCGGAAATGCTTCGAAGAATGTTAAAATATTTAGATCAAAATCGAAGTTGTTCTGCTGAAGAAATTGCCGTCGCTTTTTGAAACTACCAGTGTTCTTTAAATTTTCTACCATTCTTTTCAGTACAAACCGAGTTGGTGCCTGACGGTCTCGATATCTCTCTCCATACCACCGCAGAGCACGATTCACATCTTTGTTATTTAAAAAATAAGCTTCCATTAAATCAAATTGTTCTTGATAAGCCATTTTTACCGTGAAACAAATATGAAATGATTTGTAAAAACAATTAAATGTGAATAACAAATGAAAATCTATTTTCAAATGTAACATTCTATATTTAAACTACGTCACACACGCAGTTATATCGCATCTAAGAAAGGAGTCTGCATTACAAACACGTGCAAATTGCAATCGTTTTATCTAAATAGTAATTCGTCATTTCAGTGGATAAATGACGTCAATGATAATAATTAATTAATAACATAAGTACACAGATGGATCTTTGAGTAAAAGTGCTTTAACTTGACCCATTGAATTAATAATTTAAAATTTCATTGTTTTCCTTTTATTTAACGTATGAAGTTTGTTAAGGAGATTTCATCCTTATTGACCCTAACGATCGATGCAATAAAAGTACAGGGTGCAACTTTTACAGATTGTAGTTGATTCGATTACCGTGTGCGGCAAGCGAATTTTTAAAAATCTTTGAATGCCGTTTTCTTTCTTTTCAAAAATAAAGGAATGTTTTCTTTGAGTAAAATTTTCTATCTAAAGTATTAAGAGTACTTCCCCTTCAGGTGGCATTGCAAAATTCCACCCTGTATATTATATATCGGAATGTTCATGAGTACGGGACGTCAATTGACTACGAAACGGAAGTGTGAAGATGGCGCGCTTCGACAGAGTCTAGTGTGATGTTCGCTATAGTTGAAGAGGGGGATGACGGTTGACGTTCAACGTAGCAACACAACGATCACTTCTCTTGGAGACTCCGGGTGGATAACAAGTACCTAGAAACTGTCACTCGTTTCGTGTTCAGTAATCCAAAATAATTATAGTCAGTTTAGTTAATTTGATTTGGTGTGAACTTATAACAAACTGTTAAAGCGTTGATATCGGCAAAAAATCAAGCGACCCGTTTTTATCAGAAGTGGCATGTACCAGCGCGACCACAAGGCGCGAGCGAAGGTGACTGCTAACGCTGCTATGTTGGTGAATCGGCTGAGTTTTCAACTGCAACCGTGGTGAGCGTATTTTGTCTGATTTTTTTATTGGTCCTGCCAATTTTATTTAGTGACGGCAATTGTAAAACATTGGAATTCAAATAGTCCATTGCCTCGTTGGTCCCGCGGCATAAATGTGCGCGTGGGATTGTGAGGTCTCGGGTTCGATTCCCGGGTCGGGCAAAGTGTTATTGGGTTTTTCCGTTAGGAAATTCTCAGTAGCAGCACGGAGTCTGGTAATGTGCCCGGTACGGCAATAGGCTCGCCCCCTATTACGTGGGACCTAAAAATTCATGGCGAAATTTGGGTGTAATATTACACCTCTGCCTACCCCTTCGGGGATAAAGGCGTGAGTCTATAAAAAAAAAATTGTAAATCATTACGTTTAACCTTGGAAATGTTAAAAGCGTTGTGGTGATATCGCCATCACATCATACCGAGTGTCGTAGGTTCGATTCCTACACGAGACAGAGTTTTTGAACCGTTTAAATTTTGCGGTGTCGTGTTTCCCATGGTATGATGTCATGAATAATCTTCTTGTGATAGCTTAAAGAAGAAAAAGACAAAAAAAATGTGGGTAGTACTGATCGATATAATTGAGACCTTTGCCTTATTTTATGTTAGCGTATGGTTGTCTGACTACCACTGTGACCTAGCTATAGCGTAGGTATCGAACGGAGGTTTTGAGTTTGATACGCCGGTTAAAAAGAAAGCGATTATTTTTTTCTTCATGCGAGGGTGGCTCGCACTCACGAACCTTGTGATCAATACAAGGACTTACTTTATGGACTGTAATAGTAACGAGAGTGAACGTACAGGGCAACTTGCATTATTCCAAGCAAGTGCGTTTGAATGAAACGTGCTAGTTATTGTTCCAATGCAGTTGTAATATTGGTTTCAGAACCAACCAGCTTCGGTTGGTTTTCTGCTAAATCTAGAACAATAACTTCGTTATAAACTGTCCTTCGCAGGGCAGCGGCGCTAAAGTTGGTAAACTAATCGAATCGTTCATACTAAGTTCATAGTGTAAGACTGTGCGGAGGTATTGCTTCTGACTGTGCTGATTTTGTGTAGAAATGCTTGTAGCTTTTATTTCTTAAATAGACGTATGAACTGCAGTGCTGTTTAGATGAGTGCATTTGGTTGGTTAGTGTAACCTGACCATAGTCGAAAAAATATTTTCATGGTCTATCTACATTCATGTACGGCAGAACATTTTACAAAAAAAATTGTACGGAACCCCCGATGCGCCACTGTATTTGGTATATACTGTGTTGATTGTATAACTAATATAGTAGGAAGGAGCTAAGCACCAAGTAAACACACTGACAATGGATACGAGTACACAATCAGCTACCAGACAGCTGTAGTAATTACAGCATAACCTCGCAGGATATCTAGGTAATTTATGTAACCATAATAATAACGGTCCTTATAACAGGTATTATACAGGAAATATATTGGGAGATACCAGAGTATATAAAGCTTTTTGTCTTATTTTACACGACTTTTGAAGTTTCGAACAATATTACACAAAAAGGAAGAAAGTAAGTAGGTATTACTTTTGCTATATTGAGAGCATGGTGTATATTTCCTTTTTTAGGCATCACCCACGGTTGTATTGACTTTGCCGACATTCAACCAACGGACACAAAGAAGATCCAAAAATAGTAATTTTGAATCTCATAAACCAGCTATTATTGGATCCCAAAAAATACCTGTAATGCCGCGGAAGATATAAACAACTGTTAAATTGCTTAATAATCTTAATATATAAAATTCTTGCGTTACTGACTGACTGACAGACACGCTACAGCCGAAACTATTGGGCGCAGGAAGCTAAAATTTAGCATGTATGTTCCTTGGGGACCATAGGGGTGCACTAAGAAGGGATTTCCCGATATTCCCACGGGATCCGCCAAAACGGGTAAATTTAAAAAAATAAACTATAAAGGTGTTCGATCTACAGGATATAACATAAGTTTTTTACTTATGGTACAAAATCACGGAGAAACGAATACCATAATTAAGTACAACATATTCCTATAATGTTTAAATTTCAACATCTATGCGATACATAAACTCTATGTACGTTTAGTAAGTAATTCAAACTTCCACAAAGTACTACGACACATGACGAATATATTTAAAACAGAATACTTTGCACACTGCTATCTGATATTCATATGGTATTTCGTATTTAACATGCACTTGTACGCACGTTAATGCAATGTTAAAATGGCTATCGCGTTTCCGTCAAATTATGCAACGTGCTCACAGCTATCCGGGCTTCCCCTCTATTGTACGCGCTGACCCCATGCACCCCATGCACGTTCACTGTGCGTTCATTTAAACCTCAAGTAAGTACGTATGAAGCTGCTGAAAGGTATGGTACGCTAGGTATACGTATACTGAAGTATAACTGCTGCTAAAATCAGCAACAAATGTTTGAAGTGATTAACTTGTGACGTTTAGACAACATAAACGATGACTATTATACAGATAATTCTAGCTTTAACTTGGCGTTCGCTTCTGTTTAAAAATATAAACTTTATTTACATACATACATACATATTATGCTCACGCTTTTTTCCTGTCGGGGTAGGCAGAGACAACAGAACGCCACTTGCTTCTATCCTTGCAAACCTCACGTGCTTCCTCTACATTCATTACTATTTTCATACATGCTCGCCGGTTATTTTAGTTACAAAACTTATTTAAACATAATTCGACAACAAAGTCATGGGCATTTGGGTAGTAATAGCAAAGAACAACAAAGGACAAACCAAAACGTAGCCAACGCGTGTGCTACTTGCATTGTACTACATATGGCGGTCAAAAGTTAAACTAACACGGATATGTTAAGACATATTTTTATTTACCGTTTAGAACATCAATAAACTAGTTAATGTCAAATATCCATATCTTGATAGATTCCCATCACTACAACATCATTAGAAAATGATGAGGTGGCTAGAAAACTACGAAGGATGTTATTTACATAAACACCATATGGAACGTTTTTCTATCCCGTCCTAACTCTCGAGGAACTAAAATTACGAATACCTTATTTCGGATGTTTGGGTTCCTCTTTAGCAAATTAATTACCAAGTAGACATCCATTACTAATGAGTCACGATTCCGTATTCGATCGTACTTCTTTTGATACAACATTCTCATCAACATTTTTATCTTCTGACGATATTGTTATTTGCCTGTCACGAGATAGAGCTCTTATTAGACTCAGAGTTGTAGGTTCTGTTCTATTTTATTAATGAGGTGTTATTACTTAATAGTATTGATATTATAACCTAAATAAGTTATGGTCGTAGTATCCCATCCACTGAAATAGTATTTTTTTAACAGAATCGCTATCCTCTTCAAAGCTAAAGCTTGTCTGAACGTTACTACAACTACATCAGATAATCTCCACCTAGTATATTTGTGGTTGTGATATGTGTTAAATAATCGTATATTCAGCAAAATTTTATTTGTTCTTATTGACAAACAATAAATTAATGCACATACTTTTCCTTTAATAGCTTAATATTAGAAAATCTAAACGTCGTTGATAGCCATATAATTAATTCAAATTATCTCGTAATTTCACTTTATTTTAGATGTATTATTAAAAACAAAATGATATTTTAAAGATGTGATATAAGCAATCACAACACTCATAAGCAGCCTTCGTCTGCATAATCAAATATAATTATTTTAAATAGTATAATTATAATGCACTTAGCATAACAGTTTACAAAGCTTAGAATATTTTTCAAGAGATAACACGCGAAAATACAATTTATTATTTTACTTCTAAACTTCATCACATACAGATTTCATTTCAAGTAACCGATTCCATATGACTTTTATCCATTAATCTAGTCTTCATCTGCTTCTATCAATAATTATATAAGAGCACCCGCCACAATACCTTTTAGGGTAAATCTAAAATACTAGCATTAATAAAATCTCATTTTTTTAACGGTGGCAACATTCTGCAACAAACGCTGTTGATTACATCACGTGTGCCTAAAGATTAATAACGCAAAGGTGAATTTTATTTAAAAGTAATAAAAGCTTTTCGCAATCATTTTTACGAAATATTAAAAGTAACTTCTCTAACTCCAAGTAATTTGTGGCTTTATAGCTTTGGTAATGTATCAGTTGTTATTTTTATGTAAAAGTTTCGGTGCAAACATTAGCACTAATGTCCCACAGTCTAATAGGAGCTAGCTTTGTGATATAATTACCTCGTTTTTAGGATTCCTTAGTAAAATAAGGCATACATGTAATATCGCCATGTGCCTCCGTTCGTCCGTCCACGATTTATCATGGAGACAATTACTATGAAGGTGAAAATTGATAGACGATGAGGATTGATAGCGGCTGCAAATAGGGAAGATTTTGTTTTTAAAGCTTAATAAAAATGCACTTACATATTATTTTCAATCATTTTATCTTTGATTATTTTATTACATTGTGTCTTGCTTTTATTCAGGTATGCGTTTGAAAAAGTATAGAAAATTACTCATTGTTGGTACCTACGTATTCTCTTACCTCCACTCTCCACAAATTTACTAAAAAAAAACACATAAATTTAAAAATATTTTTGGGTGAAACAGAATAATATGATTGAGTCCTTCAAAGAAGAGCAAAAAATAGACGGGTTACTGCGGAACCTAGCATTGCACGTGTCTAAACACGCCATTGCCGGCTTTCGTACTCTAGAGAGGAAAAAGGCTCAGTGTATTCATTAGTATGGGTCATAAGTGTCTATGAAACATAAAGTGGTATAAAGTTCTAACAACCCTCATATTTTTTCGTTTACCATATTCTGCTAAAAATATTTACATTAAAGCGAAGTGCAGTGACGCAAGGAATAAAATAATATTTGCACTTTTGTGACACATTTAGCACGTCATATTAACGAGGTCCGCAATACCTGAGAACACAAAGAGTTTCGTTGTACTAAAAAAAGTGATTTGTCCTAGGTGGGAATAAAACCCACAGCATCCCGCTGAGCAGCCAGGGCTACGAACCACTAGATGACGAGGCCTGCATACTGCATACGAAGAAGCTGTTACCATTGGTACGGTCAGGTTGTTGTATGTTCCCAACGAAAGACCGGCGCTAATTGCCCGGTAGTGATTTGTTGCGTCGGAACCAATTTGCAGCTACAGTGTAATTGCTCTTTTATTGTAAATTGTATAAAGTATGAAACTATATTATTGCTTGAAATGTATTTGCTTCCTCAATGACATACATACATACATATCGTCACGCCTTTTATCCCCGAAGGGGTAGGCAGAGGTGTATTTCTACACCCACTTTTCGCCAGATATACTTTAGTCCCACGTAATAAGGGGCGAGCCTATTGCCGTACCGGGCACATTTCCAGACTCCGTGCTGCTACTGAGAATTTCGTGACAGAAAAACCCAATAACACCGCCCGACCCAGGAATCGAACCCGGGACCTCCCGATCCCACGCGCATATTTATGCCGCGAGACCAACGAGGCAGTCGTATAGGGTTTGATGTCGAGTTTTCCGTCTCTACGCAAAGATGGTATTTGCGACGTGTTATCCCTTAGTCGCCTCTTACGACACCCACGGGAAGATGTGTGGTGACACTTGTATTCTATGCCGTCAACCACACGGCAAACGGCTTCCTCAATGAACTCAAATTAAAAGTTATTCTTTGATTCCTGAAATAACACACGTATAAATGTTATACGGTTGCAAGTAATTCATATTTTATCCACTTACCACAAATTGAATATATTGATTTTCAGAAAGTGCATCGACTAAAAGATCTGCGTGTTCGCTATTTCTAATAAATTTTATACTCGAATCTTTATCGCTGACTTTTAGCACCTAATCGTAACAGAAATAGCGTAGTTTCGAATATTTACTAAGACTAGGTATTTTTATTTCTAGGTAAGCTAACTTACACCGAATGTCGCGGTATTTGTCACGCAGCTTATTATTTTTTTCATTTGAATGCTAGCTGTCTATGTAATATCTATTTTCTGAGCCACTTTAAAACATTGGAGACTTGGACACAAGGAGTTTTTACATCTTTGAGGATCGAAGCTACCACACTTCTCACAGTGGCAGAGGAAAGCGACCACCTAACTACTAATAAAAAAAAGAGATTATGTAAGGCTTTCTTTCTTGAGAAACAACTATGACAATAATCTAGGTAATAATACGTTTCATAGGTACTTAAAGAATAATGCTTTTTGTCACGCCTAGCTATACTGTAAATCACTATACACTTGACACAAAATGAAAGCAAGACTAACTTCTGTCTCTCTCTAACTTATTCAGGCGTAAAATATAAAAACATTCATGCTTTTACCTATATACATATGTAAGTAAAAGCCTTACAAAACAAAAATGAATACAATTTTGACATTTGTTTATGACGCGAGGGATATCTTTAAAAGTGGTGTACAAATCTACACAACTGTAACCTCTTGAGCATGAAAGGTACGTGCTGTATGTGCTGTGGGTTGACGTTTAGGTACTTCATAATTATTATTCTCTGACAACTAGGTACTAGGCGTTCAGAACTATACAGGGGGATCCTGCCTTTTCACCGAATATTGTTTGGCCGATAATCACTTGCCAACCAACGTTTCGCCTATTTTTCACTTTGACGACTAACTATTGTCAAATTTTTGTATGACAACGTTTCATTTGGTAGAATTGGGATCCTGCCTTTTCACCGAATATTGTTTGGCCGATTATGCGAAATAAAATTCTGCGAAACGTTAGTTGGCAAGTGATAATCGGCTGAACAATTTTCGGCGAAAAGGCAGAGATCCCTATACCGGAGGTATTACCTAACGCATATCAAAAGGAAGTCTTAGCACGTTGTACGTATTAAGTTCTAAGTTCTGAATAGTACAGAAACAGCATAGTACGCTATGTGAATTGCTTATTCGTAATACAGCCATTACTAATGTTGGAGCCAGCTATTAGTTTATCAGAATGAAAAGAAAAAAATATTGCACGGATGGTGTTGCGCCACCAGTGACTAGGTCTGTTGCGAATCCTGGCTCAGATTACCACATAAGACAACACTTATAAGACTGCCTCCGTGGTCGAGTGGATAGCGTATGCGGCTGCTGATTACAATTTATGTTATGTTTAGTGTTATTATAACATTTGAATTGAATTACAAGTATTGCTCTGTAATCGTTTTCGAAAGGGGCTATTCCAGAAGCAATACTTGAGTTTTAATTAAACCTTAAGAGCCTTATTCAAGGACATCACTGGCTATGTGATGACGTATTAAGGATAGAAAGTGTTATTAACCCATTTCATTCAGTGGGCTCCTAAGAAAAATATACGAAGCAAATAGTTTATTTACGAAGAGACGGAAACTCGTCATCAAACCAACCGATTTGTCCAGCGTGGTATAGTAGGCCAAATCCTGCTATTAATGGCCAGCAGTTTATCTGTTTGACTGCCTCCGTGGTCCAGTGGATAGCGTATGCGACTGCTGGTCGGAGGTTCCGGGTTCGATTCCCGGGTCGGGCAATAGTGTTACTGGGTTTTTCCAAATTCTCAGTAGCAGCACGAAGCCTGGTGTAGTGCCCGGTAACGGCAATAGGCTCACCCCCTATTATGTGGGACCTAGCAATTCATGGCGAAATGTGAGTGTAATATTACACCTCTGCTTACCCCTTCGGGGACACAGGCGTGAGTCTACAAAAAAAATGTACAACACTGTGTAAGTCTGTAATTTACAAATGATTCTTTCAAGTCTGGGTGTTTAATGCGTCCGGTGAATGAAAAAGTAAACTCTCCCTTAGCACATATTTAAGATCGAACCTGCGACACTCGATGAGTCAATTTGACCTTTATCAAAATAACTTCTTTGTATTTCCTTCGAGTTATAACACTCGCGTCATCAATGTAGTCATGGAATTTAAAAATCTACACTAGGAATAATTCATGTGTCATAGTCATAATATTTACTTGCCTTAATTAATTATTATAAGGTTAAGGTTTGTTGTTGAATCATTTTATATATCCATTTCTTTTATACTGCCTATATAAAAATTAATCATTATAATATCAAAGAAAACTTGTTTTCTTTGAACAAAAAAAACAGAGCGTGCAATATTTTTATGATTATTATCGACATAAAAATATAAATTTTGAAAATATTGTTACATTAACTTCGAAGAATTTCTAACGAGCAGTTTGTATTTAGAGCCTTCCTGATTTCAGCATGAATGGGTCGGCTCGACCGGGGAAGTACTACCTTCTCACAGAAAATCGACGTAAAGTAACAGTACTTAAACTGTTGCGTTTCGTTCGGTGAGTCAAAGTGCCGGAGGCCCTATCCCCTATTCCTTCTCCCTCATCCCACTCCTCATCCTATCCCTTTTCCCGACCCAAGGGGTGGCAACGCACTTGTGACTCCTGTGGTGTTGCTTGTGTCCATGGGCAGCGGTAATTGCTTACCATCAGGCGATCCGCCTGCTCGTTTGCCACCTATTACTATAAATAAAAATAAATTTTATGGAAATATACAAAACATTATATTTTTGAAGTTCGATGTACAAGCAGAGTTAAAAATACGTTTTCAACAAAACATAACTGGCAATTTCGCTTATTACGTATTTCCTTTCAATTTTGCACAATTATAAGTATATCACACAGGTACGAAAAGGAGACTCTATTAAATAACTAGATATTCGAAACATAAAATCAATAAATTTTCTACAAAAGCACATAAATTATGTAACTGCTATAAGAGTATATAACCATTTACCTCTTGAAATTAAAAAAAACTAAATGGCAATTTGTTTAAAATAAGATTAAAAAAGTGGTTATTGCAAAATGTATTTTATAACATGCATGAATTCTTTAGTTGTTAGCATTATTGAAATCTAATATTATATAATTGCAATGCCCGTAACGGGTAAACTGTTGATACATTATACATATTCACCATCCATGTACATTACTACACAGATAAGCAATAAATGTATTTAATTCAATTTTATGAAGACGGGTCTTATTCGCGATATTTAATTAATTTAAGGTATAAATACCTATGTTTTTACCGACGTTTCGGCCGTCTTACAACAGCCTTGGTCGTGGCAGGACTGATGTCATCTCAGCTCCGTCCTTGTGAAGCGCGGGTTTCGACAGCTACCCTCACTTGTTTTTTATTTTGATTTTTATCCGAACTGTCGGTACGTCGACACACAACACTTATAACGTCTACACACTGATGAGCTGTGTTACTGCGGCGGGGTTTACATTTGTTGATTACTGGATTCCAAGTTGTAGACAGTCTGTATCCATCTTCCCGGTTGAAATTTTTATGCTTTTTGATTTCAACCGCTTCACGTAGGTACTATTCTGGAGTAAGAGTGACGATCGGTAGATAAGACCTTTGGTTGATGTAATTCGATCCAGTGGTTTGGTCCAGACTCCAACAAATGCTCAGCTATGGCAGACTTGTTAATTTGCCGGTTTTTTACAGCTGCGATATGTTCCTTGACCCTTTCAGCGATGGTTCGTTTGGTCTGTCCGATATAGGAACTACCACAACTGCAGTCGACCTTGTAGACGCCAGGTGTTTGTAGAGGAATGACATCCTTCGGGGTGCGCAGATTGTGTGCTACCTTGGAGAGCGGACTATATACAGTTGTAACGTAATACTACACGTATTGCGTTATAATATCTCGCAGGCGCTTAACGCCAGCTTAGCCGTTCGCAATATTACCTAATATGGTCATGTTGACCGGCCAAAGGCAGTTGTGAGTCATAGATTTATGCCTATATAAGATGGGTGCGCGTCGTAGAATGGTCACTTTCCCTAGACATCGGAACGCTGCCGCTACACCTCGCGATTATTCTACATTCTACTTCCTATCTACTGTCCCGCTGGGGGTAAGCTAATTCTAGTTGTCTGTGTGCCTATATGTTCTGTCTGTAGTATCTGTGTCTCCTAAGCATAACAGCCGATCTAGGGACAGCCTGTTCCTGACCGGTTGTTGTGTATTCTCTATGCTGTTTCCAGTTCACCCTACGAGCTCACTGCACCTGACGTTCTTCCTACGGGCTGACGTTCTTCCTACGGGCTACAAGCCACGAGCTGCTGGCGCCGTGCCGCTACTAGCCAGCTGCCACCCAAGCCTCCGTTCCTGCCTACGAGCTCCTACAGCCAGGCCACGGACGCCTGAGCCTGACCGCTCGACCCACATCGGCTGCACCGCCTGAGACCCGCTCAGCCTGAACATCGACCACAGAGCTGCCTGCGCAGCGCACCTTGGCCAGCTCATCGGCGACCTTTCGAGCAGCTACCCTGCGAGCGTCGGAGAGCAGCAGGAGTCTACACTCCAGCCAGCTCAGGCCAGTGCTTACCTAGTTCGGTCATACTGTATGTAAGCGGTAGTGAGACATAATAAATAACCTGTTCAGCCTAGCAGTGTTTCTCTCGAACCCCGACATCCTACCTGAGATCCCCCGTCTCACAGTCTTTATGGAGTATTTCTGTAGTACTGTTCCAACTTTGTCCGTCACTCCCTTTATGTAAGGCATGTAAGCTGGTACTCTGCTTACTTTTAGTTTACGGTCCTTCCTCTTCAGACGTTGTATCTTCTTGTTGAATCCGTTGCACCTAAGTACCTCCTGTACATGTGGCAGCTCACTGTTCAAATGTTCAGGGTCACAGAGGTCATACGCTCTGTTTACTAGTGAAGTCACTACGGATTCCAAGTGTCGCGGGTGATGATGCGAGTATGCATTGAGATACCTATCTGTGTGTGTCGGTTTTCTATAAACAGTGTGTCCCAAGGTACCGTTATCCCTCACTGTCTGTATATAAGACCCGTCTTAATAAAATTGTATGAAGTATACAAATCGCGAAAGTTTAAAATCGATTATAAATGTCTTTGTCTTTGTAAAATATTACTAAGCATGTTGTTGACTACATAAAACATGTTGTAAAAACAAATTCTATATTACTCGTTATGACTTTTAAAAGTTCAAAACAAAACACAGCAGGAGCTAAAATAAATAATTAGTAGACACGTGTACCATAACCATTAACACACACAGTAAACAACCGGCGAGAAGGTATAGAAAATATGGAGTAAGCCCCGTAACGACTATCGCCTTGCATAGGGTGCTTATTAATAAAGCGCCATAGAAAGCAGCGCGCAAACAGGAATGACCCATGAAAAGAGCTAGTGAACGTTATAATGTGTACACAAAGGCTTAAGGGTACAACATCTAACGTTTCCACCCATTATGAGGCGAGACCACCATTCAGGGGTTCAAATGAGTCTTAATGAAAGGTACGATACCATTATGAAGGCAATTGTGAGCTCATAAAGGAAATTAAAAAGAGACAAAATACCGCCGCTAGTTCGCTACAAAAAGGTACAACAAAAAGGTGTGCGCGTATTCGTTGTTGAGTGGTACTTTAGTGCGCGGATGAAAGAACCTGCCTTTTTACTTGCACCTCACAATAATGATGAAATGATCGCAATAATGAACAAAGGCAAACATCGATTTTGTATGTTGTTACGTTAATAATATACTCCATTATAATAAATAATGTAAAAGTTAATGAGAAGGATAGTGATAGTGTAGTTCTAAGTTTAACGAGCTTCTAGCATTCTAGGCTGGGCTAACATATGGAAATGATCGGCGAAATTGATCACACTACTCTAAATTCCTCTTTCGGATGCTCACTTTTTGACTCCTTTCATCCCTATGCCACTCGTCCAATTCAAGGATGGTGTTACTATTTAAGCAAGCTAGACGCGTCATTGCAGCTTTACAAATACGGCCTCGTCATGTTTTTTATCCGCTTTTCCTCAGCGTGGAATTGGGTGTTAATATGTGGGTGGGCTATTATGATGAAAATATCTCAATTTTATAGATAAATATACTGGCTTCCTCCATCGGCTTAAACCCACGTGGTATTTTGATAAAAAGCTTTTAATCCAAATGCCATCAACCGTTTAAGCGCGATAGAATAACAATCATGTTAACTCATTTATAATATTAGTGGGATTGGTAGATTACCTATATGTGGAATAATTCAGTTAGCAAAACTTTAGACCATTGGTAGTTTGTTCTGTTCAATAGAACTAATGAAATCTATTAAATATAACTTAAGTCAAAATATTAGAGATTCTAGCGCTGGTACACAAACAAAAACTACACAGATTTCGCACCACATAACTTTCTTTCATGAAATTCATCTGGCAAGTTAAAGCTTTGTATATTCGGATAATAGAGTGAACTAGCATCTGCCCGCAGTTTGTGAATTACGCCAATTGTGTCTAACACGGTTCTAATTTACTGACAACTCTGCGAATAGGTTGCTGGCAGTACTTGTTTGCCAAGTGCTTCGGAACAGGACAAAGGACCAAAGCTGTAACAGACACGTGCGATGAAACGTACATGGAATTGTATTTTCCGTGAAAATAAGAAGCTACGGACAACTTTGTGTCATAATTAAAACTGATACTATGTAACTGTTTGTCTGAAAATTTTACACAGTATCCATTTATCTGCATTCTGTTATTTTAAAGCAGTTATATAAGACCATAGAGAGGATGTTAATTCCATTATGCAACCACTATCAGTTTAATTATTACAGAATCATGTAGATATGTGGTACCAGGAGCAGATTTTGTTTCGGGCAAGGCCTTGTCTTACTTTGTGAATGTGGTACCTAGTACTTGGTCTTGGCAGATTTCAAGGGAAACAATAAAAAGTCATTTGTCATGGTGGGACTCAGATACATTTAAGGGGTGTTTCAGCTCCTTAGATAAGCTGATTACAATATACCTTCAATCAATAAGCCCAAAAACCATTGACAGGGATAGGGCCTGACTTTTTGTTCCTTAACATATACATATTAGATGCAGTAGCAATGTCACTTGTTGTCATCACCGTTATAGACTAAAGTCTTCCACTGCTGAACATCAGCCTCTCCCAAGGCTTTCCACACAGATCAATCTTGAACCGCTCGCATGTAATCACTTCCCGCGATCCTAACATATCGACACTTGGTATATTCTATTTAAAATAGCTCGTGCAACGTTATTTTTCTTCGAAGCCGAATAATCATAAACATATATCATATATCTGGGCTAACAAATAAAAAGATAAAAATAAACACAATAAACCAGCCCAAAAAGTATCAAAATATTTCCATACCGATAAAGCTGCCTTCATACTTCGTTATTCAGTAATTAAAGTAGAACGCGTGGTATGTGAACTCGTACAGGCTAAAACTTGAGTGAAGTATTGAAAAACATACATACATAGACTCACGCCTGTTTCCCGGAGGGGTAGGCAGAGACTACGGAACGCCATTTGCAACGATCCTGACATACCTCTCTTGCTTCATTCACTCCCATCAAGTTTCTCATGCATGCTCTTCTGTTCAGGGTACTTCTGACCTGTCCTTTTTTTAGAATGTCTCCAATCTGGTCAGAGACCGTCCGCCTAGGTCTTCCCCTTCGTCCTGTCTCATTCACACTTTCCTTATATATCTTCTTTATCAGTCTTTCGTCATCCATCCTCTCCATGTGCCCAAACCATCGTAACATACCTTCCTCGATGCTTGTCACTACATCTTCTTTTACCCCACACCACTCTCGTATCACACAATTCTATACTCTGTCGGTCAAAGACACACCACACATACTTCTCAGTGCTCTCATTTCTACAGCATTTATTCTACTTTCAAGTCTCTTCTGCCATACCCATTTTTCACTACCATACATATGGGTAGGTACTAATACTCCTCTATGCACAGCCAAAAGTGCCTTTTTGGACACGTTTTGACTATTCATAAACGCCTTCAGAGCTCCATTCACACTATTACCTGCATTTACTCTTCTTTCAATATCTTCTTCATTCTTACCATCTCTTGTAAGCAACGTACCTAAGTAAACAAACTCATTCACTTGTTCCAATCGCTGTCCGTCGATTAAAACATTACAAGCCGTAACGCATTCCTCCTTTTCAAAAACCATAACTTTCGTTTTACTTACATTCACTTTCATTCCTTTCCTCTCTAACGCACCATGCATGATTGTTACCATCTCCTACAACTCCTCCGCTGAAGATGCAAATATTACCTGGTCATCAGCATAAAGGAGGCATTTGACGAGTAACCCATTCATCTTTAATCCGCAGTCACTATGTTTTAAATCTTGCAAACAAATGTCCATGAAGAGGTTAAACAGCCATGGCGACGCTACACATCCCTGTCTAATACCTTTCTCGATGGTAAACCAGTCAGTGTATGCCCCGTTTATCCTCACACAAGCTCTAGAATCCTCATAAAGGGATTTCAGAGCTCGAATGAGGCTGCTGTCCACCCCATTCATTGACAGCACCGACCACATTTCATTCCTCACCACTTTATCGTAAGCCTTTTCCAAATCCACGAATGCGCAATAGACCTTTTGACCTTTGGCCAAAAAATTTCCGGCTATGCTTCGCAAGGAAAAAACCTGATCAGTGCATCCCATACCCTTTCGGAATCCCGCTTGTACATCCCATATTTTCTTGTCGGTTACTTCCATAACTCTTTCAATCAGTACCTTTGCATACAATTTACCAACAATGTTGAGAAGGCTAATGCCTCTATAGTTTTTGCAGTCTTGTTGCGAGCCTTTTCCTTTATAACGAAGCACAACTACAGCTGTGGCTCAGTCATTAGGTACTCGGCCGGTGCTCCAGCACAAGTTATATAACCGCTGCAACTGACCAACCATGATGCGCTGTCCAGCCATCAGCATTTCGACTGTAATCCTATCATATCCTGCAGCCTTACCTACTTTCATACTTCCCAGTGCCTTCACAATCTCATCGACACCAATAACGCTTTCATCATTGCTATCGTTACCATTCATTTCATCGATCGGTGTCTCTATCGCCGTTCTTTCAAATAAACCTTCAAAATACTCTTCCCATCTCTTCAGCACGCACGATTTACCATTCACTATCCTTCCATACTTGGCTCTGATCGATGTGTATTCTGAGGATTGAGTTCTTCCTCGAACTGCATGAACAGATTTCCAGAAACACTTAATGTTTTTCCGGAAATCGTCAGATAATCTGCTATCAAACTCATCTTTTTTTCCTCTTTTTTCCTTTTAACCATTTCTTTCACTATTCTTTTTGACCTAACAAACTCCTTTCTTGCTTCATCTATGTCCTCGCTCGTTGCTTTTCCGATTCTTTCATTTGCTCTGACAGCCAACCAATCAAACCAAGCTTTCTTCTTCTCTGACGCTGCTGATTGTACATCCTTGTCCCATCATGTATTCTTAACTTTTAGTATTTTCCTTCTCTTGATCACACCACATACTTCAGAAGCTACACATACTGCCTCTTCTTAAAAGGACTGCCACAATTCATCCATATCATTTATGCCATCGAACCTCTCAAATCTTGCTATCAATCTTCGTTTATACTCATCTTTCACATCTTTCTCTTGTAGATTTTCTATTTTTATTCTTTCCAAGCCTCTATTTTCGTTATGCTCTCGGTGTCGCCATCCTTTAAAGAGCCCACTTATCCGGCTCAACACCAAGAAGTGGTCAGTGTGGATGCCGATCACTCGATACACCCTTGTATCCAACACATTTTTTCTCAATCGTTCATCTACTATTACAAAATCAATCATACTTCTTCTAACATTTTTCGCCTCACGCGTATACATAATATGTATCCTTTTGTGATCAAACATGGTGTTTGTCACACAAAGGCTCCACTCCAAACAAACCTCAAGCAGTGCTTTTCCATTTTCATTCACACTCTCATCACCGAATTCACCTAACACCTTTTCAAATCTATCTCATTTTACTCCCACCCATCCATTAAAATCCCCTAACAAGATCAATCTTTCGTTATCCTTACATTTCCTCAAAATCTCTCTTAAACTCTCCCAAAACTCCTGCTTTTCGTCTTTCTCTTGCTGTGACATACCCGTAACTATATTGACCGGGGCGTATACCCCAATAATAAAGACACGACTAAGTCCTACTTTCATTCTCATCCATAGTAGCCTAGCATTTACACATTCAAACCCTTTTACACACTCATTCATTCGCGCAGATAGTATTACACCAACTCCCTTGCAGGCTCTGGTGGTACTATCTACCGCAGACCAACACGCCGTATATGCGCCATGCTGGGTGGTGTCACACCCTTTCCTTTTTGTTTCATTCACACAAAGAACATCAATCTTTCTATCATCCATCATCTGACATACTCCATCCAATTTGCCTTTCATCCCTCCTCCAACGTTCAACGTTGCAAACCGGCTTTCCGTAGGCCGCTTTTCGCCCTCGCGGGGAATGAGACGTGATGGGTTGCGAACCGCGTCGCCGCCGTGTGGAGAAGAAGTAGCTTTTGTTCCCATAGCGTTCCCACGAGATGTAGGGATCTAGACTATCCACCCCCGCAGAGCCCTTTACGCAGAATATCAGCTGTGCCCTGTGACCGCCAACACAGGCACCCTCCGTTTACGACCAGCTTGCCCTCTGGCCACGAATCCCTCGGCACGGGTCGGTTCACACCTCGGGGTTTTGTGTCAGGTATGCTCCCTAGAAGTTGGTTTAATTTCGGAGTTTTCCTTCTCCTAGATAGGTTGCCAACGAAGGCTAAGGAGGCCGATCTCCCCGAACGTTTGGTTTAATTTCGGAGTTTTCCTTCTCCTAGACAGGTTGTCAACCAAGGCTAACGAGGCCCATCTCCCCGAAATTATTGAAAAACAAACCGGCAAAACCCATGCAGTTTAGAAATCTAACGTCGCTCGTAAAATTTGAGTTTTAAAATTGACAGACCTTCCTGTGTATATGTTTTTTTAAAAGAAAACATTCAGTTTTGTATTCGGATGATTCGGAACCAATCTGATGCCATAGAATAATTTAAGTAACCTATATTATTAATTACCTATGAATATTTATGTTTTTCATAACTCTTAACATAGCCAAAATGAAATAGAATATTTGACAGATATGATTTTTTTATTAATGTCAATATTGGAACAATTATGTTCTCTAAACTACCCATAAATTGAATTGAAAAATAAGAAAAGCGTAACATGATAAAAATAAAACTGTTTATTACACGTTACATTAACCTTCTCTAATTGCACTCTTTTACCCTTTTCATTCAGTGAGCGAAAAAATAAGTAAGAAAAACGACTTTTAATAGGGTAAGGTTCTGTTTATTCTCGCAAAGACGAAGACGTACAAATTACTGGCTGGGCTTAATCAGCTCCTAAACTTCACAACAAGGTCCTATTCTTTGTAACTGACACTGCATAATTCTCTCCAAACTACCAACGTTAATATATAGGTCGCTACTTAACTAATTAATGTAACTTCGTCTTTATCTTTAATTGTATCATTATTAAGTTTGAAATTGTACGAATTACAACTTCGTCCAAAATTCCATCATAGTTTCCAGTACGCACTAGGGAATTGTGGTTGCTTGACTATTTCATTACTACGCTCTTAAAACTGAATGGATTGTGTTGTATGAAAATGTATTTATTTATTTTATTTATTTACTAATTTTATTTATAGACTCACGCCTGTATCCCCGAAGGGGTAGGCCGAGGTGTAATAGTACACCCACATTTCGCCATGAATTTTCAGGTCCCATGATTCTATTAAGGGGGCGAGCCTATTGCCGTACCGGGCACATTACCAGACTCTGTGCTGCTACTGAGAATTTCCTAACGGAAAACCCAATAACAGTTTGCCCGACCCGGGAATCGAACCTGAGACCTCCCAATCCCACGCGCACATTTATGCCACGAGACCCACGAGGCAGCCCTTTAAATAAAATTTATTTATATATTAATATATATATTTTAATGCTTTTTGCATAAATCGCAATGTTAATTGCACAGTTTTTTATTCGATTACAAAGATCCCACGAAGACTCAATCATTTCAAAGCCGGTACAGCAATATGTCTGTAGAAAACTGTCTTAAAACGAAACATGAAGTCGCGATTTGTCCCTATTCACCCCATATTACGGTAATAAAAATTCCTTCAATTACATAGGCCTTCTATCTTTAAAATATATATTGGTTAATAACCAACGTTTTTTTAATAGCAGACCGACTGATCTCAGACATTCAAAATAAAACAAATACGAAATGAGTCTCAATCTTAGCGCACTATTTCTAATTCATGATGAAACATTCTATGAATCATAGCTTAAACTATTAAGCGACCACTAAGTCGGATTGGTTACTGGTTGGTCTCTAACTAACCCGCCCAGTGCCAGTTGAACACACAGGTGTACGGAAACGCAAAGCGTCGCTCAAACAGACGGATTTCAAGTAGATGAGGTTATAAGTATGTTTTTATTGTTATATTTGTTACTGTGTCACACTTGAAAAACTGAACAATTTATAAGATGATGGCTCAAAACAAAGAGAAAGTTTATTTGTTTTTAGAACATTAAATATTTCTCAGAAGGTACCTAATACCCAGTAACAGCTGTTAGACTTCAGAGAGATTTACATCATCTTTCAACAATTACTTTATCGTCGTGTTTATTGTAAAACATCCTTGAATATTTTCGTATTTTCTTAAAACGAATTATATGAGATAGTATATATTTTCTGTTACAGAAAAACGGAGCATATTTTTTTCAAACGACTTCTTTATCTTTCAAACACACTCCAGTGAAACTATGCAACTGCCGCAGGCGGTTCTCGCGAATAAACACTTTGCACTTACGACGCACTGTAGATAAGCCTTTGCATTGCATCTGATAATAATAACAAAATGTAATAAATGAAATACAATGTTAACAAAATTAATTTTTAAGTTATACGGATAGGTTGGAGGAGCACGTAGAGCAGTACCGATATTATTATAACTGTTGCTTGGTTATTATTGTGTCTTATGTCTTGTCTATTTCGTAGATATTTATAGAAACACTAGCTTTTGCCCGCGGCTTCGCTCACGCAAATTCGGGGTTCCCTAGTTATAGTATATCATCTTTGTTCGGGGTAACACAAATCTCCTTTTTTGGGCGGATACTTCTATTATTATAGTTTTAACTGTTTAAGAAATATAACTGTAAAAAGTATTTACACATACAAACTACTTAGTACTAAGACTTAGTAGTATACTTTAGTACTTGTATATATTCTGTGGTAGGTAGTACTCAAAATGTTATCAGGTATCAGTGACGTTTCACCAATATGGCGACTGCGATTTGTCTGTCAGAACCATTAGAATTTAACAAAATACTCGACAATCCGAATTTTGTGGATATATGTTGTCGACTCGAAATCTTTATTTTTTTATTATTCAGGTAAGGTTTCAATCGAGTCTACCGTACCCCTTGACGAAATTATATAATAGATTTGACACTGCGATGGCAGCGCAGTCGGTCGGTTCTAATGTGAAACATTTCTAAATCAACAACTACTTATAAATTAAAAATTAACTAAAAAACATTTTCCAGTGGACTAAATTATGAATCTAAACTATTCTCAAGTCTCCTTGAACACACACAACAAGTTTCATTTAGATCGGTTCGGTTGTTTAGGAGGAGTTCAGTGACATACACACGCACACAAGAAATCTATATATAAAGATAGGAACTTGAAGATTCACGGACTTACAAACTGCGGCCCAAAAATTATTCCCGATGAGTAAACAAAATATATTTTAATAGCTGAACGTAGATAACAGTGACATAGATGAATAGTAAACCAAAACATGTTTACTGCAAGCAATTTTCCGAATCACTAATCACCTCCACCACTTAACCCTTTATGGAGAACAAAAGACTGTTCCCACCGCTTTTGTCCTCTGATACTAAATAACGAATTATATCAGTAACTAACACCCATTACGTGACGACGTGAAACCGTTGAAATGGAAAATTATGGATAAATGGTTGTGAAACGTATTACATAGTATACGTAGTCGTGAGTCATCAAATAAGTATAGTGGGCTAGTTTGTCATATGGAATAAAGGCATGTTTCGATGAGTCAGTCAGCTGAAAAAGTAGTACTCCAGTCTGTAATACCCTAACAGACTGAGTGATCTAACGTAATTTAGATCAAAACATTGTTGTTAGTATATCAAAACAAAGTTATGATGATGCATTGTCTTGTGAATTTTTATTCATACGTAATAATGTTATTGTTGCTGATTATAGTATTTTCGCTGTATAATGATATGCATGACAGTTCATGACTGACAATTATAGTGATGTAACCTAAGGAAATTTAAGCGATTATTTATAAATATCGAGTTAATTGGCAAAGGACATGGAATCGTAGTTACCGATTTTAGATCTTCTAAATTTATCGCCATTCATCTCCTCATGATAGTCTCCTGGTCTAAATCCTTTTGCGTTCTCGGCGTGACATATGATTAGCCTCTCGCCTTTGCCCTCTGGTACTTTGGTAGAGGAATAAGCGGTATCGTCTGTCCACATTTTACCCACAGTGTGATTGACGTTCAGCCAAGTCTCATCGAGGAATATTACATTGTCCCAATTTTTAATTGGTTTTGCAGCCTCTAAAAATGTAACTCGCACAAGCGCAATGTCTCCCCTTTCCATTATTATTTTCCTTTTATTAACTTTTTTTTTAGTCCGTGTGGTGACGGATTAAGAATACGAATTGTCACCACCTCATATCATCCCATGGGTGTCGTAAGAGCCGACAGAGGGAGCATATTATGCAGAGAACAGCACTGTACCTAAGAGAAAGAAAACTTGATACAAACCCTATACCAACCCGTTTGGCCAGCGTGGCATAGTAAGCCAATTCCTTCTTTTAAAGGAGAGGCCTAGTCCAGCAGTGGACTGTTAAAGGCTGATGATGATGATTAACTTTTTTCCAGCTAAATCCCACTTTGTGCAATACATCCCATAATGATGTAACACCTCCGCCTCTTTTAGTGATTTGATTAATTTTATCAATGTAGGGAACTCATTTCTCTCATCATAACCATAAATATGGTTTCGGATCGTCACCACTTCGAAACTATCTATGTCAGTTATTGAAGCTTTACGCTCGCGTTTCTTCGGAGTGGACAGTGTCTTCAAAACCAGTTTCTCCGAATTTTGTTTGGTCATTCGAGAAACTGTAACCTTGCCGATGTCCAGAGCTGCTGCAACTCTGTCCACAATCCTGTCGATCGGTAGTGCCGGGACCCCGTTTGGACGCTCTCGTTCAAAGAAGGTCCTCAAACGGATTACTAACTCACGGCTTTGAAAGCTTAAAACTTTATTTTTTGTTGTTTTCGGAATCGTACGTACCAAATAAAACACAATAAAAAATAAACAATAACGCGCCAAACAGACAGAAATAAAAACCGCATACGAGGCAGATACACTCGTACTGTATTCGATCACAAGATGGCCGCTCCTATTAATCGAGTTCATGTCGATTCAATGGTGTCAATCTCTACTGAAAGAGGTTCCGTTTAATGCATATGACATTTTGAGGATTATATTTTATAAATTTAAATAATTTATTTACAGTTAATAATTATTATAAAATAGAAAAAGACATACTAGTAACAATTAACTTTGTAATTTTTAATAGATATTTTTTTTAATAATTGGTTCTTTTTGCCGAATTATTGTCATAAGTTAAAAGTAGTATGCGTGACACGTAAAATGAGAACTGTCATGCATATCATCATACAGCGAAAATACTATAATATGTCTTAAATTTCAGTAAAGCTATGTACGTCTTCTAAGTAGGTATCTAAGGACTTTCTTTTGCATTAATTAATAATTTATTGCACATATTATACGTGATTGCGTACAAGTTACCAGTAAAGCAAAAATGTCACCTTTCATACTTGAGCAAAGCACCAAGTAAACGCTACATAAAGTGTGCCCCATTGCTCTATAGTCAACGGTATTACATCATCTATAATACAACATTTTAGTAGTAGACAGAGAGTTTCTACTTAATTGCCATCAACCTAGTTTCTGTTTCCGGACTGTTAACAATGTACCTTCGTAATATATTTTGAAAAGCCTCAATTTTCTGAACAAGGTGTACAAATATCATTTAAAAAGTAATAACAGCTATGATGCACCCATAATTATAGACCGAATGTTTAATGCAAATTAAATAATGATTTTGTCAATAAATTAGCTTTCAACTCAAGAACTAACCCTTTCTTTGCTATTTCTGTGTTTCGAAAATCAGTCAGTCTACGTACGAATCATAAAGTCCATTGAAATGTTACATTTTTTCTGGGCTTAGCGTGCATTTGTCAGAGGATACAATTTTATCTTATAGATGTTAAGAGAGGGTCAGTGCAAAGTTAAATCCAAGTTTGTAGGGTAGCAGCCTGAGCCTTGTCCTGAGAGTGGTACAAGTGGGTTTTAAAGTTTATCTGGCAAACTATTGGCCGCACAGTTAAATTTCAAGGCATGTTTTGTAGCAAATTAAATTGTCTACAACTTTGATCACGGAGCATTTAGTCAAAAATAACAAAGTTATAAACGAAAATCCAATGAAATTTGCAACAAATTTCCTTTTTAATGTTTTGTAAGTTTTCGTCGTCAGTCACAAATAATACCTACTTTTAATTTGTATTTACATCGTCCAAAACAAGACTCAGTCCTCCAACTTGATACGCCGCAGACTTTAAGCCTACCTTAAGGTCCAATTTTCACTCATTACATCGACCCTGAAAACATAGGTTGAAAAATATTAACAAAACTGACAAATGCTAACTCTCAGTTAATATGGTGGCAGTTTTTATTGGTATAGTATATGTATTGGAGTCAATTATTGCTCAGGATTTTTATGGGACAATCTGTGCTGTGTCTAGGTGCAATTTATAATAACCTTCGATCGATTTGATCATAAAAAATATACCCGAATTTTTGACAAAGACTCTACCTTGTTTGGTATTAAATGAAAATGAATTTACCCGCAGTCAGCTATTGCGGCTATAAGTACCAAAGAATACTCGCTACTTCAAACGCAAGTTACTGACAATTTACTCCCGGTTCGCGTTTCTTTATCCCGAAAATATACGCAGATTCTAGTTTGGGTGACTTGGCTATTGTAGGTTACCGTCAATGGCATGAACCGATCGAACGCAAATTATTACTAAACGCGATATTTACTATAGTATTGTAAGCCCTAAATTATTTTTTCATCGAACATTAATTTTATCAAATCTGCTGATATTAATATTTCATGTATCGTGTAATCTTCTCGTAAATAATTAGTAAGTGGGCGCCTATCTCTTTTAGTATTAAATTTCTTGGCAATTTTAGAACACAGCCAATTGTTTGTAATTACGTAACAAGAGAACGTTTTATGATGAATGTTAACATTAATTTATTAGTTTTAAATAACCTTCTTATATAATTAATGTAGGTAGGTATTTAACAAAAATAATTTTGGGAAACGCGCAATTGTTAAGACACTATTTTCCACACTGATAGCAAACATATTCGGTCATCGAGATTGCTATAAAAATATTATAAGCTATGACGTAAAAAATTACTAAAATTTTCATGTAAAAAGAATCACAGAATAGTATTAACCCGGCAGGTGCGAATTCGACTCAAACACTTGTGGTCCATACAAAAATTCATATTAAATGTTCTACCATGAACCCATACGGCCTAGCTTGATAAGATTTTCTATGCATGATAAATGTAAACTAGAGGACCCATGCTGCTCCACAGCATATTTTAATATTATAAAAAAGCTCTTACATAGGAATAGCAGTTTTGCTAAAATGTTGGGTAGTTTTGGTAGGAATGGTAGCTTTGGTAGAAATCGTAAGTACCAGTTCTACCAAAACTACTATTCGTATCGAAAGTACTATTCCTATCAAAACTACTATTTGTACCAAAACTACTATTCGTACTAACACTATCATATGTACCATTTTTTTTAAACTACCATTTCTACCAAAATCGCTAGTGCTGTCCAAAGTACATTTTCTCTCAAAACTACGATTCTTACCAAAACTACAATTTCTACCATAACTACCACTTGTAATATAATTATATGACAATAGTACTATGAACCGCTGTAATATGTTCCACATAAAAAAAATATTTGCCGTGTGGTGACGGATTTAGAATACGGATTGTCACCACCCCATTTCATCCCATGGGTGTCGTAAGAGCCGACAGAGGGGGCATTTTATGCATAGAACAGCACTGTAAGAGAAGGAAATCTTGATAAAAACCCTATACCAACCCGTTTGGCCAGCGTGGTGTAGTAGGCCAATTCCTCCTTTCAAAGGAGAGGCCTAGTCCAGCAGTGGACTGTTAAAGGCTGATGATGAGAAAAAAATTAAGATGCCCGAAGAAAGTCCGTAATTTAAAAACACAAAAATTTTCCTAACATAAAACGTAATTTACCCGTCTGTAGGTTTGATTTTCCCAACATTAGGCGGAAATTTCACTACATTTGGGGAAAATTCCTCGGGTCGCGGGTATACTGACGTCGTTACGGCAACCCCGTCATGAGGTTCGATACAGGAACACCGCGGTGTTTTAGTGGGTATGCCCCCCCCCGAATATCTAGGGGGGAGAGCAGAGCCACACACCCCTTTCCATCTGCCCCAAACTCGGTACAGAGTTGGCGGAGAGGTCCCTTTGAGGAACAGTCCGTAACTGGATTTCATCGCGATACAAAAAAAGGGGGAAAATTCCTTAAGGTTAACTGGTAACATTCGGGGAATATTACCTGCCATCAGCGATAGTTCACTATAGTGATAATTTTACCAACATCGGGTATAATTTTACACACCACCACACTCACACCCGTATGAAAGGAGGCATAACTTACGGTTTTTCCTGGCAGTTACCGCAAGGAGCTTATTAGATGCCATAAAAATATTTTTGAATTTAGAACCGTCCATGTAGAGAGAAAGCAATGGAATCTTCAGAAATTTATAGGAAAATATTGAAAAATAAGTTCAATGTCCACACCTGTCTTCCTTCAAACTTACCCAATTTAAATGAGCATACCATTAAATGAAAGAGCTCTTTTTAGCGCGTGTTTTAGGTCTATAACGAAACGCCTACCTCAATAAGAAGCAGATATATAGAAGCAGAAAGTCATTGACTACGGCTACGAAAACGTAAAAAATGTACGGGAGAAAACTGTTTTTGCATATAACTTGATGAATGTGCAAGTTAGATAATTTCTAATGCTTGATGACAAATCTATGCAGCGAGAGCTTTCATTTAAAAAAAAAATCATTTGAATCGGTTGGGTAGAACGGGCTGGCCGACTCGTATTATAAAACACAAATTCTTTTAATATATAGATATGTTGCATACAAAAAAAACAATTGCTTATTAGTCAGGTTGTAAAAAATGTTCTTAAGTGTTGATTTGTAACCTATGTATTTGAATAGGTGAATTCTATGATGAAATGAATTTTGACTATGATTAGAAATGAAAGTGTAAGAATCCCACATGCATGATCACAACTGTTTATTGAGCTGACACAGCAAGAAAAAGTCTACTTAAGTGTTTCATAGTAATTGTTACGCTACACATTCACGAATTCTCAAGAAAAATGGTTTGAGAGATAGACGAATGGACGGGCAAAAATAGATCACATAGGGTTTCTACTTTACTTCTTGATGTAATAGTCCTCCTCACAAGAATTACCATTATTTAATTGGTTCTTATTATAAAGTCAAAGGAAACGGTCCATACTGGCCTTGGAATTTGAACCGCTATGTGACATACCTCATTAGAAAGGCAATTTAATTAGCTACTAGATAATGATTTAATAAGATTTTTTTTGTCGCGCATTTTGAAAAAAAAATCAAGAAAACCTATTTTGAGGTAACTAAACGCGTACATTCTTTGTTACTCAAGTTTCTTAAAGCATGAATTATGTAAAATGTATCTGCAACCTTGTTTGTAGTGTATACGGCATCTTTTAAGTTCTGCTCATCATTTTAGCTGCAGGTTTCATATCATCATCAGCCTTTAACAGTCCCCTGCTGGACTAGCTTTCTCCCTTGGAAATGGCCTACTATACCACGCTGGCCAAACGGGTTGGTATAGGGTTTGTATCAAGTTTTCCTTCTCTTACAGTGCTGTTCTCTGCATAATGTGCTCCCTCTGTCGGCTCTTACGACACCCATGGGATGATATGGGGTAGTGACAATCCGAATTCTTAATCCGTCACCACACGGACATGGTTCAAAATCAAACATGACGATAACATTAATGAAATAACGAAACGCCTATATTATATATCAAATGTCACATTGACGTTAATGTCGATTGGCGTATTTGCCAGCCGTTTGTTTTGCTTTTGTAATACATTAACCTCCTAAATCTGTTTGACGGAGTTGAGAGTTGCCATATGTTTTAATCAGTTAGCGATGGTTTGGTGTTGCAAGTTTACTATTTTTCAGTTTCAGATAAAAACGAAATGCGGGACTGAAAAAATCAATATTCATACTCCAAAAAATCAAGGTTTTTATGACCTTTTACACAGTATAGGTGAGATTGCAGCTCACGTTAGGTCAATTTCCATACATTTGTGGACAATTTCCATACTTTTGCCTCTGCCTCGCTGGTCTCGCAGCATAAATGTGCGCGTGGGATTGGGAGGTCTCGGGTTCGATTTCCAGGTCCAGCAAAGTGTTATTGGGTTTTTCCGTTAGGAAATTCTCAGTAGCAGGACGCAGTCTGGTAATGTGCCCGGTACGGCAATAGGCTCGCCCCCTATTACGTTGGACCTAAAAAAATTCATGGCGAAATGTGGGTGTAATATTACACCTCTGCCTACCCCTTCGAGGATACAGGCGTGAGTCTATAAAAAAAAATCTTGCCTCCAACTTTAATTATTCTTAGAAATGTAAGTAAATAATAAGAGCTCAAAAACTTTAAAGAAATCGAAGGTAAACATAATCGTTTCGCGCGACAGCCTGTATAAATGTACAATTACTTCAGAGGTATAAAATCCCTACTCCAATCCTCTATTGTACACAGGGAAAAGGGTTCTGACCAAATCCACTGAAACTTTTTTAATGAATTTTTAATTCCTCTGTCGCAGTCCGTGATACCAGGTTTATTTTCTTTTTGATCAACATTTTAAAGCCCGCGGTAAATTATTCGAAAATCTGTTGAGCGATGTCAAATAATAGCAAGTCGATAATATTTTCATGTACATCGGCGGTATTTAGTGCTAATTCAATCAATGCAAATACAGATGTTATGTAGGCTTTATTCGAATGCATCATATATTTGATTGCACATGATATTGATAATACTGCGCGATCAAATGCGGAAGCCGCTTTAACCCAAATCATAACATGGCTCTCTAGCAATCTGCTGACTATAAACCCAGAGAAAACGGTTTTCACTCTCTTCAACGTGAGGTCTACAAGCCTCCCACGCTCTGATTCGTTCACTGTAAAAGCCCATGTCTGCACGTCACCTATACCAAACTGCTCCTGTCTGAATATTACAAGAGCTACACAAGTAAAATACCTCGGCATTTACATCGACCAACATCTCAGATGGGTACAGCACATAAACAATCTATCTGCTCGAGTTAGAACACTAATATACGTTTTGAAAAACCTCCGACACGTAGCCGACATGAAACACCTACTAATGGCGTATACCTCCTTGTGTGAATCTCTGTTGCTCTACTGTAACTCAGCTTGGGGTGGTGCAGCTAAATGTCACCTAATAAAAAAATTCAAAGTTATGACCAAAAGCCATACCGATATCCTACCACCATACTGTACGAGGATGTACCTGTGCTAACCGTAAGACAACTTTTATTCTACAAATAGTACTGAAAACCCACTCCAATCTAATATACGATCCAACATTTTCTAATTGAAAACGTAGGCAGGACAGGGTTTGCAACATAAAACGATGTAGAATCACTTTAGCCAAACAGCACTCATACTTTCTTTGTGACCACCTGTACAATAAAATAAACAGACTCCTGAGCATCTACCCAATGACTAGCTTCCAAGCAAAAAAGAAAATCCGTGACTGGCTCAAACAGCAAAACTATGAGTCCACAGAGGCTCTTATAAAATAGAATCTTGTCAAATCCCTTTCCCGTTCCCCCTCCCCTCCTTCTCATTGCACATTTAACAATCCTAAGCTAGGCATCTAAAACCCAGATATAGACAGACATACACACACATACGCATACAAACATAGCACAAACAACGCATACCCATTATACTCTTACAAACACACAAGGCAACACAGATAAACTACACACATAACACAAACTCACAAACATTCACACACCCACACACACACATTATGTTTAATTTAAATAATACTGTATTAGGTATACAGTATTATTTAAATTAATACTAATGTATCATCTTAAAGTGTACCTATACCTATAGTGATATTGTATGGTCAGATGGATGAACCCCCGAAAACTCAAAACACTACCTAGTTTGAGAATCAGAGACACACCAATCTTGAATAACTAGAATATAGCTGAGATACTAAATATGAAAATCACTAAGAATGTACCTAGATGTAAGTTTTTGGCTAATAAAGTTAATTTATTATTATTATTATTACAATGCCTTATTTTCAGGACCATGATTTCAACTCCTCTAGAATTATACTCATCCTTATGGCTTATTCACAAAGTTCGTCGTTGACAATTCATCAAAACCAGGATAACTACCTAAAGGTGAATCATATTGCATTTGCAATATGCATGCATTAGTTAAAATAATCGTGTTGATGATACTTAATATAAATCTTGAATTAACTACCGCATGCGTTTCGTTCACGACGACAAAAATCGTACTTATTGATGAACGTAATTTTTATAAGACGATACGTGGTTTAAAACATGCCTGTATTTTTTCACAATTCATGATGCGTGTGGACAGGACATAAAAAGCGAAACCTCCTTCAAAAAAATTACGAATTGTGATAAAGACAATTTGTCAAACCACGAATCTTTGTCGTGTGAATGAGCCCTTAGATAGTACATACATTCCAAGAATACACATTGGTGCAAAATTTTAAGTTGCTTGTTCCCATACATTGCGCTATGCATGCAATCGCCTTCGACAAAGTGACCACTTATGTGGTCTGCGGAAATGTTATGTGAAGTATAAATAGTCAGTTTACATCTGATATCTGCTGCGGCAGTATATCCTGTTTTACTTTTTCAAATCAAGAAAGTTGTGACAAAATGGTCATTTTGAAACTAAAGCACACCAGTCATGGCCCATGCATTAATCCTTGCGTAATGTCTGCAAACAGATTTAATAAGAAAATATAATTGTTTGGGCTTCTGAAACCCAAATTTAGTTAAAAATATATATATATATATATTTTTTTTATATTTCCCCAGTTTAACAATTTTGAAAAACTAGGGGCTTAACACAGAGTTGTTTGACATTTAGCCAGAAATAAATTATTTAAATTTGTCTTCGTCCTGTCAAATAAACCAAAACATTATCATTAGTATAGTATAAGCGAGTTTAAAACTAATAGCAAAGTGCTTATACCTTAGTCAATAAACTATTAAATGCAAATATATGTTTTAATATCCGATCCGATACGACTGCCTCGTTGGTCTTGCGGCATAAATGTGCGGGTGGAATTGGGAGGTCTCGGGTTCGATTCCCGGGTCGGGCAAAGTGTTATTGGGTTTTCCCGTTAGGAAATTCTCAGTAGCAGCTCGGAGTCTGGTAATGTGCCCGGTACGGCAATAGGCTTGCCCCCTATTACGTGGGACCTAAAAAATCATGGCGAAATGTGGGTGTAATATTACACCTCTGCCTACCCCTTCGGGGATACAGGCGTGAATCTATAAAAAAAAATATATAAAAATTTATTGAATACTATTGTAACTTCTCAGAGTGGTAGGCAGGCGATGTTCCAGCTATTGATAATATAAATACAATTCTCTTGAGTAAGCTACAGAAATTCTCAACTCGAGAGTGTAAATAGCTAACCCCAACAAAAGCAAATTCTACATAGATATCTTACATAGTGGGATTACTTAATCTAAGACTCAGCACGTTAATTTTGAAGTTCGCCAGACTTTAAGACCCAATACAGATTATATGAGTTTCGTCAAATGCAAATAGTTTCATATAATATTTATTTGGGGATTGTTCATTTTGAATTGTTCCGTCTACAGTTGCTGCTATCTTTGAAAATTACCATATAGGCCCTAAACGCAGATTTACTTACTAAATTCAATTTTAGATCTTAAGAGTTATCTTTGTATTGGTCACACGCTCCTTTTAGTAATAGTGAATAAACAAATCTACTCGAATGCACGCTTTGAGCTATGGTAGCAAACTAAATATTAACCACCTAATATCGACCACACCAGTATTTCTCCAATATTTTGGTAGCCGGCTGCCACTCAAAGAATTTTCAAGTATTCTAGTACAACGTTGGTAACGAAGTATTAGGGTATACAACTTCAACGTAAACCTATTTGACCGAAAGAAAAACCTAGTAGATAGTAGTTTAAGCGGATACCTCATCTTTTAACATTGCTCTGAGTGTCGTGGATTTGATCCCCACGAAGGACAACACTTTGCGCAACCTTTAAATTTTATGTGTTTTTTTAGAAAAACAAAAATTCAACGCTAACTTATGTAAACAGAACTGAATGAGATCGATAAACCAAGTGGACAGTATATAAACAAATACTACGGCACAAATCTGACTAATAACTAATATCAGTTGAACAGACAAAGCAACAGCGGTACAAAAGAGTGAATAATGGTTCTACGACACCTGGTAAAAAGTAGGCAATAAGAGGATTCGACGCAAATGGTTGGAACATTGTCTCATCAGTCATCACAATAGTCGACTTGGTGACGTTTGGTCAGCGCTGACAAATGATTCCTTTTATTGAATAATTATAACAGCGACTTGACTTGTAAATGTAGAATACAACGCGATACACGACATTGTAATGTAACTAAGTGATATCCGTTGAATGTTTGTTTACACTCGACACTTTGCAGCTAGAGTTAACCAAATACAGAATATCATCTGATGAGAGTATAACTTGGGTACTATGACGCTTTCATTAATAAGGCTGTATTAATCTGACAAAGACAAACCAAGTGCTTTGTGTACTTGCGACTCTGCTTATAAATTAATGTTATTAATGTTTATTTATATAGGTTCGTTGCAGCAAGAGGGTTAGAGAATTTTGTTTCTCTTTAGACGTATACAATAGCATTTATATTTTACACGAAAATCTTGCTGTTTGACCGTTAGTAACTATGTAAGTGTAATAATACGATAATAGTTGATATTCTAACTGATTATGCAGTGAGAATGATTTATGTTGAGCTAAGTTATTGTTGCCTAGTTTAATTTAGTCCAGTATTCCTTTTCAACAATTGAAGGTAAATTATCCACGTTATACTAAATAATATACTATGAGCCATGGTTTCCGGTAAAATATAATCAGCTTTTGGAATAGTACTTCGGAGAACCATATTGAACACTATTTGCCGTTAGCGATTGTAATAACCATACATTTTTATCGGCTTACAGCTAAATAATTAAATTACGAATGTCTGAGACTATTCACCTAACAAAGAAATAATGGCAGCCATATTCATCGTTCTTCGGTATGATAAGTGATCTATAATGAAGCCTATTAGGAATACGGCCATTTTCAATATTCGATCCAAACATGGATTTTGAGATTCGAGATTCGTGTTTGACATATTTTGTATGGAGCTTATGTCAGAAACGAATCTAAAATCTACAGATCTATCTATAGATCGAATATTGAATTCCGTAGACAAATACTGACTCAGCCGCTAGATTTGACGGCCCAGTGGCGTAGCGGGAGTGTAACCGACTGCTATGCATAAACATAGGTCGATGGTTATCTTGGTCTGGGTGTTTCTATACAAAGCCTTGCTACCGGGAAGAGTGACTTTTTTGCTAGTTTGCTTGTTCCACTACATTCCCCATGGACCATTTTATTTTTGCTTCCTCCTCGTCGTTTTCGTTTCGGCTTACAGGTGAAATTCAACTCGTTGATTATGAAATGCCAACAAAATTGTACAATATTATAATAATATCTTAGAAAACGTGACTGGTTCTTACGAAGGGGTTTTCCCCTTTCGTTGGAGAAAATTAACTGAAGAGGTTAAAAATAAACTGTGTAGTAGGTTAGAAGAGAGATTACTATTCAATAAAAGGGCGAACGAAGAATTCAATGGGAGTGAATAAAGGAACCGAGTGCTATGGTAGTAGCAAATCCGTAGAGTATATCATGCTTATTTTTAAAGCTTTTGTTAATCAGGAAAGACTCAATTTCTGAGTCTGGGGTCATAAGCAGCAACCCAATTAATAATTATTCCCGCATTGTTTTCGTAATCGAAGGGTCGTGGTGTTTAATATCAACTCATTACGCTACTTCTGAGTTAGTTCCACTCAAGTGTTGAGGTGTTAAAACAAGCCAGCTTTGTCTTGTCAACGTTGAGTGTTTTTAATAGAACCATGGATTAAATTTGTCGCGATAAGGATGTTCAGTACAGTCGCGAATGAGCGTAATAGCGGGGCTATTATATATATATGTATAAATACAAGGTATACAGCCTATATGTATTATTATAGTTCTATTCATCAGGTGTTTGGAAAATAAAAGATACAACTGTCAATTCTTACTTTCATTTATTCAGCTTGTAACAAGAGTATATTTTAAAATCGAAAGTTCTGATTCTACATTTACATTTAGCGCCACGTTCGCAAAGCAAGGGCAAAGAACCAAGAGACAGAACGTGGCAAGAAAACTCTCGGCCATTCTTTTAATAGTTATAATTATCGTTTATAAAAGCGGTACAATCAATACATATTATTATATCGGATAGCAAGGTTGTGGGTAGTTCAATATTTCAAAAGTAACTATTACCTTAATACAATATATTAGCATAATTCGTTTAGTAATATTCACTACAGATATATTTACTAAAGGTGTATTCAATATTTACCACTCAAATATTCACTACACGATGTATATAATAGACACGACTCATTTCTCAGCATATAATTCGACTCTTAACTATATGATACCCCAAGTTCTGAACTTTAACATCTCACAATTGACGGAACCACCCACAATATCAATTATACAATTGCTACGCTATATTACTACATTAACTATAATTGTCTATATTGACAATACACTAAATAACACCACAATAGCAATAAAGAATTATGAAACACATTATTAGTAAAAACACAATAATATAAAAGTCAGAATTACATCGTACCTTAGTAAGCTGTAGCCGGGGCGGAACTGAACAGAGTCTGTTCACATTTTATAATCTATTTACCCGTTTGACAGTGTCAACTGTCAAACGTCAAACCAATTTGTCTATTTAGAATTGGCAACACTTGTTCGTCTGATGTTCACACTCCGACTGCCGGAAGACAACCGAGTGTCGCTCTGTAGCGGTCTCCCAACAAACATTTATGACGTTGAGTAAACGTTTTGGTGGCAACTTAATGTTATTTAGTATAATAGTATAAACGTCATAAGGACGTTTACTCGACGGCAAAAAGGCCCACTTTATTCAACTTAAGGCGCTAAGAGTTTCGTGTAACTGTCGTATAAATACCTAATTAGTCGCATAGAAGTCATACATACGGCGATTTCACTACATGTCATGTAATAATAGCTGTCGCGGCGTGTATTCGACTTTATGTCGCACAATATGACTTTTGTTTAATGAAATTGCTGTGTTATTGTCGTGAGAGAGATGATGCAAGTTATATTGAACTAATATTATGACACATAATGTTATATCACCTTAATTTAATATGGCAGTGTTTTTCACAACTGAGTTAATATTTTAATTAGTAATTTAAAGTGATAAAACCCTTTTCTCAGTTTTACATCATTGTGCCATCAAGTTTACTGATAAATGTTAGGAAAGTACGGAACAAAATTTTTATGCGCTTTTAAAATTCTAATGTTTTCGCATATTTTATGAATAAATTTATTAAGTAACTGCGTTATATGACAAGTATATGACTTCCCGACCTATAAACTGCGTGTTCATTGTAAATGTGTACGCCATGACACTTGATTTAGGGATCAATAATAAAACAATAAACGACTAGTTAACTTAGTTCAATGAATTTATATTTTAAGAACAATTTTAATACTTTACTACTGTTTTCGATCCATGTTGTACCAAACAGTAAATAAATACCTATGATACATTTGATTTCAAATGGTAGAAGTTGTAAACAAGTTTATTATAAACTTTTAATATGATTATTAAATAAATAGCGGTCGTATTATCATGTTTGTGATACTTGAAGGTGTATACAGGTTGCAATCGTAATACTTATTCGACTTACCTATATATAATGGTCACAAATACTACGTGTAAACAATTATCATCCGTGTAGCAGATGTTTAAAAGGTAATTATATGACAAAATTGACAGCATTATGATGTTTATACAACGAAAACGTTTACACGACGAAAAGTTTTATAAGTAAGTTTTATAGACGTCGTCGTAGATGCTATTATATGACGGTTGTAAAAAAAAGTCGAAAGAACATTTATATGACATTATTATACGACTAAAAATATATATGACTATTCGGACACATAATGTACCAGTACATGACGAAGAGTTAAAAAAAATACAGTTATATGACTTTAATAAGACCTAAGATCATGAAAAGGTATGATTATATGACAAAAATGTTTGTTGGGCTGTCTTTTATACTAGTGTACAAACAACTCACCACGTGGGGATATGACGTTTCGTCACCACGTGCAGATTGAAATACAATGTTTTATTATAAAACTAATTATTTATAATACATTTTATATTAAAAATATAATTATTTTAACATTTTATAGAAACAAATATATGCATAATAATCAGAATGATCTATCAAGCGCAGGCAATAAGAAAAACCTGACAAGCGAATAACGCGCCATTAATTTTAAATTGTGTATTTACAATTTATACCTACAATCGTGCATTTTTTAACGTTGTACAAGTGTTACTACTATAAAATGATAATTAGTAAACGGCAAAATTAAATTGTAAATTAGAGGACATATTTATAATAAAATTGAACCGTTTTTCCAGAGGGGTTATCCTAGAATGTTTGGCAAACAGGCGCCGGCGCCGCACAATTTGACCGATTTGACATAGCAAATATCTGCTTAAGTTGCTCCCATTGGTATTACAATTGTAAAATATATTTCTTATTCTATAAGCTTGCGTTATTTATAGAGTTATAGGCTCATAAAAGAATAAGTATAAGCAATGTCACCCTGAGGCCCTTCGTCCATAAAACTGTAAACTACACTTTCTGAAGAAGGATATTCTTCAGCTACAGTTAAATAGGCAAATAAAGTGATAGTTTATTATAATAGGTTCACTGTTGATCTTAAAGTAAAAACGTTACATACAAAAATAAGAGTACTTGGGTTCTGTAGCGACGATATTTTGGTGAAACATGCGTATTTTACGCATGTTCCATCAAGTTACAACTACTTCAAACAGAGCATAAAACTTAAGTTTGAAAGATAGTCACTCTATGGAAGACAGAAGGAAAAGAATACACCAAACAGTAGAGCGCACTTTAAATACTTATTTATATAGTAGTTATTCTAAATGGTACTTTCTTTTAAGGCTGCCGATAATATGAAACAATAACAACAAACTGTGAAACCAGCTACCTGCAGCGGTATTTCTAAACCAGTTCGACATTGGAATCTTCAAAAAGCGAGCATATTCCTTTTTAAAATGTAGGCAACGCACTTGTGATCCTTCGGGCATTGCAGGTGTCCATGGGCGGCGGTGATTACTTACCATCAGGTGACCCGCTTGTTCGTTTGTCTTCCTATGCTATAAAAAAAAATTGTTCCCTGTAGTTACTCCCACAGCATTTGGCTATTTCTTAACAACCGATTCCGATCTATCAGTTGTTACGTAATTCTAATGGCATTTTAAAATTTTATCTATGGATTCCTGCACGTCACTGGGACAAATTACGGATGTTACACTACAAACTCCTCTGCCTTCCCGTAAAAGTACCATAAAAATCGGTGTAAAACAGTTCTGAAAGTTATACCCGATAGACAGAAGGACAAAAAGAGACACAAAATTAAATAAGGCTGTTTACGTCTTGGCATCACGTAACTATCTACATGTGTGTACCAAAAGATAAAAATCATATTATTATTTAGTTTGCGCAGGTCTGTTTCTAAAAGATTTTATTATTATTATTTAAATTTGATTTGAGACCCTAATCCCTATCCCTACTAATATTATAAATTCAAAAGTGTGTATGTATGTATGTTCCGTTTTCACGCTAAGACGGCTGAAACGATTTTGTTGAAATTTTATATAAAGATAGATTGAACCATGGAGACGGACAAAGGCGACCATAAGTTGCAAAAAAATAACTGGGGGGGATCGTAGGGAGAGTAAAAATTTGTACGGCACAAATTTACCTCTAGGAAGTAAGAAAGCATGCGCTGTAATTATTGAGTGCGCATGTGCTAGCGTATACCACTGTCAGTATTGTCACATGATACATAATGTCATATTGTGCTTGGTGCTTACACTGTTCGCATATATTATTAGAAACTAATAATTATATACTACGCTTAAACGGCTAAAACGATTTTCGCAACTTAGGTATATTATAAATGCAAAAGTTTTCATAGATATACATATATTGGACATGTATTGGAACATGGCTTTGACATTTGTCTGTATGCAAGGTGATGTTATTATGTACCTTTCAGTAAATAATGCCATGGATACTGACTGAGTTACTTTGGACCCTATATTGTTTCTGAAGTATTAAGAGTAATCCGGAGTGTCTTCAACGTTCGTGAATTGAGACTGAAAGTAGATTTGTATTACCCGGAATTTAACGCGTGCGAAGCCGCGGGCAAAACCCTAGTAATTTAATTAATATATTTATTGCCAAGATAAAAAGCGTCCCCATTTTCTCAAACATTACTTTCTCATTCCTAGTAAGACTGTACATGTGAATTACATGAATACCACAGTATCATTTTATCCATTTTAACTAGTTCATCAAGATTTACGCGCAAGAGATTTTTGGAATAGTGAGCAAATTTTTACAGGTAGTTGAGCCTTGCTGATTTCAGCATGAATGGGCCGGCTCGACCGAGGAAGTACTACCCTCTCACAGAAAATCGACGTAAAGTAACAGTACCTAAGCTGTTGCGTTTCGTTCGGTGAGTGAGAGTTCCGGAGGCCCTATCCCCTATTCCTTCTCCCTCATCCCACTCCTCATCCTATCCCTTTTCCTAATCCCAAGGGGCGGCAACGCACTTGTGACTCCCGTAGTGTTGCTTGTGTCCATGGGCGGCGGTAATTGCTTACCATCAGGCAATCCATCTGCTCGTTTGCCCCCTATTATTATAAAAAAAAATACCAATTTCCATAGAAAAATGGAACTTCAACACAGTAATGAAGCTATAGCTAAAAACCATCAGACAATCTCCGTGCTAACCGGACCTGGTCCCAACTGTCACAACAATCCCTTTTCCGCAAACTGGACAACTTTGTAAAGCGAAAAAAGTTTGCTAGGTATGTACGAACAGAAAATACCTTTTAGATTTTGTAGTACCTTGTTATCTAGACGTTTCCCGAAAAGTATTTTACGGAAAATAATATCTTCGTTTACAAGACAGAGTGTTCCCGTCCCAATTATACCTTTTAATAGTATTATGGGTATAAAAGCGCGTAACAATATTTTCTTCAAAAAAAAAAAGGAAAACAGTCTAATAAATACCTAAAGAGCAGAAAATATTTAGAATTTTTCTAGGACATTTGGAAAGAAAACAGGATTCAAAATAAAATATTTTTCCTTCTTCAAGTGCAAGGCAATATTTTAGTAAAATGCTTGAAATCATGTACATGATTTCAAGCATCTTCATCATTGTTCTCTTACTACTTATTTATATGTCAAACCTATCCTGTCCCAAACAAAGGAAATTCTAATTGTGTCTTTGTAAGACGCATATTATGACGGGCTTGGACGCTGTCTCTTTTTTAGACGTTAACCGTTGTATTGAACTTCTCAATTGTTGTTACACGTTCCTAACTTTCAACACATAGCCTTTACTTATTTGTTTTCAAGAAACCTGACTTCCTCTCAAGATACTATTTTATGTGTATATTGGCGAACGAAGTGGAGTTTGGGGCTTGAACATTGGATCTGAAACTAATTCAAAGATTAAATTAGAACTATATTTTCACAGCGAACTTCGTTGGACGCGCTATAATAATAATGGGAAGTTAATTTCGGATGAGGACAGTTATTTCTGATAAAAGTTTTGTTGTAGTTTGAGTATTATATTATGTGGTTTATGTACTCTATATCAAGAGATCATAATACAACTTAGAAATGTTTGAAAGATTATTGACACCTCTCTTCATAATCAGAATAAATTATATTTTTTAATGCAAAATTCATAATTTATGGGTAGTAGAGCCTTGCTGATTTCAGCATGATTAAACGTAATAGTATCTATACTGTTGCGTTTCGTTCGGTGAGTGAGAGTGCCGGAGGCCTCTTTATCTTGCTCCTCATCCCGCTCCTCTTCCTTCCTTCGTGCATCCCAAAAATTCCCAACGCACTTGTGGCTCCTCTGGTGTTACTTGGGCAGCACTAAACCCTTACCATCCGCCTGCTCGTTTGCCGCCTTTTACATAAAAAATACACTACTGAATAGTTCTTTATTGCACTTAATTATTGAACTTTTACTAAAACACAAAAACACAAAATAATATTGCCAAAAGAAAGAACTCTTAAAGCGCAGCATATAGTCCAGAGAATTGCCCGATACACTCACAATTTGCTGTCTTGCAGGCACATCATTTATCAATTATTTTTGCCCGAGAATCGAAACTCACCGAAACACAATGATATATCTAACCTTGTTTCTTTGTACACGATCGCACAAAATAATGTATATTAGTACAAACGGTACAAATAAAGGTAAGAATATAACTCAATACACCGTAGACACAAATGCAGGTACTACCTGTTTATATAAGCCAATTAAAAGTCCTAACAAATCGACTGCCACTTAAACCCGTCGTGGGTTGAGATAATTCAAAAGTAAGCACGCTAAATGTGTTGTATTAAAACTAAAGTACGCTACAAACCAGTGCTACTGTGTCCAAATTGCTTATTTGGACCTCCTACATTCATTATGCATGAGGGGGAGAGAAGTTCTGTCCGCGCCAGATATACCCCGACATATAAAAAGATTGCTATGAAGATAACTCAATACACCGTTCAGATGTAAAATTAATTCATAAAATTTATCGGTGCTTAATTGCTGTGGCAACCTTTTTTGCAATTCAATAGATTTTTTAAATTTAACAGTACGGGCTAAATAGAAAATAAAATGTGCTTTATTTTTTTTGGTAAATCTTGTTTATATTATAATGTACCTCTACATCAGTAACCCTCTAGGTTACTTCACTAAAATCGAGTGTTATATATGTGTTATTTTTTTTTTTTGAAGGCGTCAAAATTTATTAATGTTTTAAAAATATTGAGTGGTTCTGGTCGGGGTGTTCATCCCAAACACTTGCGACGCCTTATTAGATTACGCTTCCTGTTTGTATGACTGTAGCTACAAGTGTAACCTAGTGAAGCTGGACAGAATACAAAACCAAGCCCTTAGAGTAATCGGTGGCTTTATTAGGAGCACTCCCATCCATGTTATGGAAAATAGGTTAAGCTTGGCTCCTCTGTATGTTCGCAGAAGATATCTAGCTGGTAAATATATTCTTAAGGCTAAATCATACAAAGAAAATAAAATTACAGGTTTATTCTAGTCATTAGATATTGCATCTGGTTATTGGAGTATTCGGAAAAAAACTTTGTTATTTGATATGATTATAGCTTTAGGTCTTTGTCTATGCATACAGTTGATGTTCTCGAAATGTTCTCACTTGATCACGTATCAATTAGCAATAGATATAGAATTAGATAATGATTAGCAATAGTGATATATGCAATAGTATTAGACACGATATTCCAACTATTTCTAAATCAAAGTGACAATATAGTTCTCATGGTCTTCAACACATTTGTGAAATTTATTTATATAAACAATACAAAGATTTTTACCAAGTTTTCACCGACGGTTCTAAATCTGAGGCTGGAAGAGGTGCCGCTATTTTTGATCCACAATTGAAATCTTCTATCAAGCTTAGTATAGAATCCAACATATCAGTAATGCACGTTGAACTAATTGCCATTGCGGAGGCTCTTTTCTATATAAATTCCACCAATTTTAACAAGTTTGTCATACTAACAGACTCCAAGAGTTCCTTATTACATTTAGCTCGATGTACCTCATCTGTGCGAGGGATACCGATAGCCTACACGATATTGGATGTTATGTCTAAGCTTAAAACACAGTCAATAACGGTAATTTTACAATGGATTCCTTCCCATGTACATATCGAACACAATAAACTTTAATAAACTTTATTCAATAAAATAAACATCACTTATTAGATAGGAAAGTATTACATTAAAAATAATAAAATTTTATGATTAAGTATAATGTCTATGATAATTGCTTATATTAAATTGTGGTACATTCATGCGTATGTACTTTATTTATAACGGTAATACATTATATTTGGTAAATATAGCTATTTTAATGTTTACCTGAACTAGGTTGTAACACCTGTGTTTCAGGAAAAATCGTAGATAATAATATTATAGGGCTATGCTTTTACAAAATAATCATGAACTGCTAATATGTAATAGGAAATAGACTTAATATGATTTATTGTAACTTAGAGTCCTACTCTAAGTTACAATAAATCATATTAAGTCTATTTCCTACTACTTACTTACACACTATTTTATAACTGTAAGCAAATTCTCTGTATCAGAGTAGGTCATTGTCATTAGGTGTTTTGTAACAATATGGTGACACTGCTTATAACTTATGCTAAATAAATCTAAGGTTTTATTTAATTTATTATATAGGAAAGGTCCGAGGAAAGCAAAAAATCTATTTACATAAACATGTTTACCTCGAGGTTTGATGCAGACTAGATCTTTCCGTCTTTTGCCTGATGGGATTGGTGTATAAGGAAGAAGGGTGTGTTGTTTTAGTATGGTGCGTAAAATGAATAATTGGCGCACAGTTAGAACTCCGGTAGACTGATATAACTCATAAGTGGGAAAAATGAAAGGACGAAGGGTTGCTACCTTTAAAATAGCTCATAGCTCTTTGGGCTCGTTCCAAAGGCAGTAGGATCGTTTTAGCTGCCCCTCCCCATGAAGTTATACAGTATGAGATGATTGATTCACATAGTGCAGTGTAAACCTGTCTTAACAATTAAAAGTTTACCACGTCGCGTACATTTTTGAATATCGAAATTAGTTTCCGTACTCTTTTACACAATGATTCGATATGTTTGCGGAAATTAAGATTAGTATCAAGCGTAATACCTAGATATTTTATATAATCTGTTTTTTTTTAAGTAGGGCAAGCGCATGCAATGTCAGCATTTGAATGAAACGTGTTGTGAGCCACTAAACAGTTAGATGAGTTGTGCCTGCTATCATTTTTCATTGTAAAATGAATGTACTTTGTTTTATGTGCATTTAGGGTCAGTAAATTTTTAAATAGCCAAGTATTGACGGTGTTGAAGCCATGTTGAGCCAGTTCATATACCTCATCAAGTGACTTTGCAGTAAAAATAAGTGCTGTATCGTCTACATATGACATAATGACACCATTTTGAAGTTTTAGGATGCAAAGATCGTTTATATATATCAAGAACAGAGTAGCTCCTAATATACTTCCTTGGGGGACACCAAATTTAGTGTAAGGGACATCGTTACTTATGTTGTTGCCTATTCTTACACATTGATACCTGTCAGAGAGGTAATCAGTAAACAGTGCTAACTGCTTACCTCGTATACCGACAGATTCAAGTTTCTTTAGCAGTATAGAAGACGGTACAGAGTCATAAGCTTTAGCAAGGTCTAGAAATATCCCAATAGCATGCTGTCCACTATCTAAATTAGATGTAATGTGGTCAGTCAGTTGCTCAACTGCCTGGCTTGTTGACCTGTGAGGCCTAAAACCAAATTGTCTGTCTGAAAGAATGTTGTTGGTTTCAAGATATTTTATTAGTCTATTGTTTATTATTTTCTCTAATATTTAAGACAGCACTGGTAGTATAGATATAGGCCGATAATTATTTACACTGCTCTTGTCACCTGCTTTGTGCACAGGTATTACAATAGCCTTTTTTAAGCATTTTGGAAATATTCCGTCAGACATACATATTTGGAATATGTGTGTTAGTGGCGGTGCAAGAATGTGCTTAAACCTTTTGATTATGTTTGTGGGGATTTTATCCCATCCCATCGCAGAAGTATCTTTTAACCCAGTAATGACTTGGATAACTTCGTCTAAAGCGGTATCCAGCATAACAAAAGATTTAAGCCTAGAAATAGGTGAGGTGGTCGAAGCATGGATAGTAGATGAATGATCGGAAAGAGAGATTCTGTCTGCTAGATTTTTGCCAACGTCGGAAAAGAATGTGTTGATTTCATCTAGTGCTGCTGTAGGATTTGATCGGTTTTTGAGCAAGTCTAATGGTTGCTCAAATGATTTTGCAGTAAATGAACGCGTTTTTAAGAATTTCCATACTAGCTTAGTGTTGTTACCTGCTTTAGTCAACTGAGATTTATCGTAGTCGACCTTCAGTTTTTTAAGAAGTTTGTTGCAAAAGTTTCTATATCGCCTATATGAAGCCAGAATCTCATTTTCAGGTGCCTTTTTAACTTTTATGTGTAAATTATCTCTGTGTCTAATACAGCGGAGAAGACCCGGAGTAATCCATGGCTTTATATTCCGATATTTACGCGACAATGTTACTGTGTATGTATTATTTCTAATTGCGTACTGTATGGAAGCTATTAGGTAAGAGATTGATTCGTTAACGTCAGTATAACAGTAAACTGGGGCAAAATTTGTATTGCGAATGCTTTTTTCAAGGCCTGTCATGTTCACTTTTGTATAGCTAGGTATGCAATTAAGTTTCGCACATGATAATTGTAACGTTAATAAGATGGCTTGGTGGTCTGTGATAGTTGAGTTAGTAACTAAAGTAGTAGATGGCTGTTTAGTTTTAATAATAAAATGATCCAGGCGTGATCCACTTTGATGTGTAGGGAAGGTATGCTCCGGCAGAAGATCATGGAAAGAGCAGATATTTAAATAGTCGTCTCCTTGAAGGTTACAATTTCCTGACAGGATATTTATGTTTATGTCCCCCGTAATTATAATATACTTATATGCTGATAACTTACTTAATTCTAAGTCGAGAGATCGCAAAATTGTGTCAGTAGTTTGCGAAGGAGGTCTGTACACTCCTAAAATAGCAGTGTCAGAATTAATTGTAATAAGTAAACAATTACAGTCCTGAATTTGTGGCTTTGCAACAATAACATTTAAGTGTTCTTTTGTATAGACTACTACACCATCATTTTGGTTAATTATGTTCTCAGTTGAGTGTGAGTTGTAGCCATCTAAAGATGGTAAGCAGAAAGCTCGCTTAGACAGCCAGCATTCGTTTAGGACAATTATGTCACAGTTTATATTAATGGTCTGTAGGAGTAATTCTAGTTCGTGTATATTCTTATAAATACTTCTGATGTTCTGTGTCATTGTAACTAAGTTTTTATCAGACTCGGGTTATAAACTTTTGCATTCTTCTACTTTGCAAGTCATACTATTTGATACACAGTAGTTATCTAGATCAATAAGTACTTGATTATCCATAACTATATTAAAGACCTTATAAATAATTAAGAAAATACAAACTAGTTTTAAGTGCCTATTAATAAACTTTGCCGGTGACGCTCTTAGGCGCCCTCATAATCTATGCTATTAATATAATTGTCCTATGCATATTTACGTGCCGGGCAACCTATTTCCCCCGTTTGGTGATCACATTTCCTCTTGAAGCGTTTACAAGTAGCACACTTAGGAGGTGAGGTTTTGCTGTTACATTCCTTAAAAGAGTGGCCAAGCTCTCCGCAATGATGACATGTGGGACTAGTGTCACGGCAATATTTAGCTGCGTGACCAAACTGTTGGCAATTAAAGCACCTAGTCACAAAAGTGAAGTCTTTAACCGGGCATGACGTCCAATCAATATAGATACGACCTTGGTTAATAAGACATTTTCGGATGCTAGCGGCAACTTCTAGGACGTAGGTACAAGTTGGCAAATTTTTCTTACGGGCTTTGTGGCTTAGTTTCACAGCTGTCATAAAGGACTCACGTGTAGAGTTCGGGAACTTATCGGCTATATTCTGTTCGTAAATACACTCAAAAAGTTCCTTTTCCGTCAGAGTATTGGGAACTCCAACTACAGCTATTCTAGGGCGGCGTTTAGTAGGCTCTTCGACGGTGAGGCCAGACGAGACAAGTTTCTCTGACTTCCTAAGCTTTTCGATGTCTCCTTTTGACTCCGTGCTAATTATAACGCCCCCATTCTTCACTTTTCTCACAGCACGAACATGTAACTTCATCTCTTCAGGAGATATAATTTTTTGGACGAGGGACTTCGTTTCGTCACTACTTTTGTTCTTGTCGTTAGGGTAGATGGCAAGAGAGCTCAAATTGTTTGGGCGGACAAAATTGTTAGCGCTTTTTTCACCATGTCAGCAAAAGAGTGGTGCTCGACTGGTTTCATCTTTTCTTCTACAGCCTATTTGAACAGCTGCAAAGAACTCGTCAAGTCTTGCCTTTCTTGCAGGTGTTGAATAGTTGCGTGAGCTAAAATAGCTGCTTGAGACTTTGGTACAGGGTGGATATTTGTGCCGATACTGCTGTTATTTTACGGCACTCGTGAGCTACACGCAACTTCTGGTCAGAGTTAATTTTGCTCTCTGAGGCGATGGAGCTAATTTCGTTCAAATAGGACTCAATTGTGGACATCCATCTTTGGATCTCTGTAGTTGGTATAACTTCAGCAGGTAGGTCATAATTCTCAGGTGCAGGTGGGTTTGGGTCAAGAGTTTCGGATGCTTGACTCGGTGTTGGTGGAGGACTTCGCGTAGTTATTCGGCTTTTGCCAAAAGGGCTAAATCCAGGCACAGACATATCTGTTATTCAGTATAAATCGTCCACACAAATGTTTCTATTTCATATTCGCAGTTTATGAAAAGTATGCACAAATCACTCGCGGCACACTTTAATTTACTTATTGACAATGCAATTTGGTAAAAGTAATTATTATCCGTATTTATTTTAATTCATTTTAACGTTAGCAAAAAACGCGTCTGCATAGTCGCACGTTCGGATGAATTAATGTAATGTAAAATGTAATTTATAAAATACGAAATGAACACTGGACATCGCCGACACATACGAAGTATAGAGGTGGATGTATTTAGCTGTAAAACCTTCAAGTGTAGAATTTTACTTTCTTCGTTTGCGTAAAGAAATTTTTAAACGAATTCAAAAGGAAAGAGGTTCTCAAATTACATGGTGTATATTGTGTTACTTACCTACCTCAATTTTTTTACTAAGTTGACCGATTTTGATGCTTATTATTTGTTTGAATTCTGGTACTTGTCAAACTTTACTACTTGAAATTCGATCAAGTTGTGATATCATTAATTAATGCAATAATGCTTTTTAGGGTTCCGTACCTAAAAGGTAAAAAACGGGACCCTATTAGTAAGCCTCCGCTGACTGTCTGTCTATCTGTCTTTCACCAGGCTATATCTCATAAACCGTGATAGCTAGAAAGCTGAAATTTTCAAAAATTATGTATTTTGGTTGCCGCTATAACAACAAATACTAAAAATTAAAAAAAAATAAGATATTAAGGGGGCTCCCATACAATAAACGTACTTTTGTCGTATTTTTTGCTCAAAATTACTGACGGTAAGAGGTAGACGCTAAAAATTTTCACAGAATATGTAATTGTATTTCAAAATAAATAATTAAACAAAAAAAGTTTATAATAAAGGGGGGCTCCCATATGACAAACGTAATTTTTAAGCAATTTGTTACTCGATCTTAATAAACAGGTAGAAACTTATAAAATATTTAAGTAGGAGAAAGTCGTACAAAATGTATGTCATTTTGTACGACTTTCCCCTAAATGTATGGCGGATCATATGACATATCACTATTTCTTAGAATCTGTGGCTCACTTTGTTCATCCAAAGACGTGTAGCGGGCCTCTTAGTTACGTGTCGCAACCTGCGGAATTGCCAGCGGTGCACCGTTGACCATTCGATGTAGACAACGCAACGGTTTGAATGTTTTCGCGCGTTACGAGTTCTGTTTTGTTGGATTTTGTTTCATAGTAAAAGTAAGTAAATTCAATTTCCATTTTAATTTCCACTGTCTCTACTTGTTGTCAATATAATTAACTTTGACTGAGAATATGTAATAATTGTTAGTTTTGTTTATGGTTTTGTGTTATTACAGTTGAGGTTCTAAAACTATAAAATGGACAAAATTACATACCGCTTGGTAGGACAAAATGACATACTATGTCGTTCACTATATCAACCCACTTTTTTGTCGTTTTTAGTAGGTACTCATAAATTTATCAAAGAAAAAGAAAACGCCACAGCTTAGCGGTCTTTCTGCCAACTTTAACTCCAAATATGGAAGAAACTAAAATGTAACCAGTTCTTCCGCCGGTCATCAAGAAAAGAGTGAGAAAAGTGGCTTAGGTATTCCATTTCAGCGCTAGCAGCGATGAATACCATCATGTTAAGACGTTCCAAAGAAGAATAAATCTATCATATGCCAGCTTTGCTTAGTTTTTCATACATTTTTTGTATGCCGTTTTTTCCACACTACGTATGTCATATTATCCGCCCATGGCAAACAAAATGGATTTTAGTTCCATTTTTTAGAGACTTATAATTTTGTTACTTTTTGTTTTAAGTTGAATGATCTCTTTAATTATGATAGGTAATGAACCAAGGAATGGAAAGTTTGATTGTTAATGTTTAAATAATTAATAAATAAATATTTATCACTGATTTAGCGGAGGATATGTCATTTTGTACGCTGTTTATAGGTGATGGTACGGAACCTTTCGTGCGCGAGTCCGACTCACAGTTGCCCAATTTTTATAGTTCCTGTTTTACTTTTTTATAATCTTTTGAAATCGCTTATTTTAAAACGCATTTTTATTTTCCTATTCTGTACCGTCAGAATTCTAAACGCGTATGTACGCGTTTAAATAAACTTAACTGAAAATACTATCTGTATTAAGTGTTCGTTCGTTACGTTGAAGCCTCTAAGCGAATAAAATCTTTCACATAAGCGAAATATTTTCTTTCAAGCCTAATTGTAATTTTATAACATATGAGTGATATAATCAGAAATACTTTTATTATTTCATATCTATCGATCACCTCCAAACCCTTAATCAAGCAATCGAAAAATGTAACGAATTTAATATACCCCTATACCTACATAGCATTTGTTGACTACGCCAAAGCTTTTGATAGTATTACCCATCACGCAATAGAAACTGCCCTATAAAAACACAACATCAACCATACCTATATAAATCTCCTTAAAGCAATATACGACAGTAGCAAAGCAGACGTAAAACTGCAATCCTCGGGTCAGTCGTTCCAAATTGAAAGAGGTGTTAAGCAGGGGGATCCACTATCTCCCAAATTATTTACAAGTGTCCTACAACATGTTTTTAACAGTCTGTCGGAGCAATGGACATCAAGGGGTATTGATGTCGGCGGCAAAAGATTAACAAATCTTTGATTCGCCGACGACATCGTCTTCTTCTCATCTTCGGCACTGGAGCTCGAGCTAATGCTCAAAGATCTCAGCTCTGCAAGTCTTCAAGTTGGACTTCAAATAAATCGTTCAAAAACTCAGCTGATGACCAACAGCAAAAAACGTAGGATCATGGTAGATGGGCAGATAATACACTATGTTGACGAGTATACTTATGTAGCGACATTAAACATATTGTTAACGTAAGCAAATTATTTTTTACGACTGACCCGCGTTCCCCCCGACACGGGCAGTCGCCTCTGTAACTCTGTCACGCCAAGTTGTGCGAAATAAAAGACATTTGTGTGTTTCGTAAAGTATGTTTTATTTGATACGGAGTTGGTGCTGAAGATCTATACACACAGGAATACTCACCTTACATAAACATACTCATACATATACTTACCCACCAAGCTCCTCCGTACAGTGGTGACCCGACAAAAGTGAACATTTCTGAAAAAGAAAAGTGATTAATTCGCGATGTCAAACCCAGTACCGCAAGTTGCAGCACCGTCAGCCATGACGCCAGTAGAACAAAAACCGGATGGGATGGAAGAGAAACCAGATTTGCTAGCAATCTCGATACAATCCAAGATACCGGATTTTTGGACAGACCAGCCACGGGTATGGTTCCTCCGCACCGAGGCCATACATGCGCCGCAGAAAATGGGAGACGAAACCAAGTTCAACATGGTTGTGTCTAAGCTGGGCAAAGAAGCAATTCAACAGGTAACTGATGTACTGACAAACCCACCGGCTCATAACAAATTTGAAGCATTGCGTAGCAGTTTACTGTCAGTTTATGAAGAATCTGAGAATAGACAAATCCAGAAACTCATCTCGGAAATGGAGCTAGGCGATCAAAAGCCATCTCAGCTCCTCCGCCGAATGAAGGATTTAGCTCGAGGCAAAATTCCCGACGATACCTTACGCATACTGTGGCAAGGACATCTACCTTCATCAGCACGTGCTATATTAGCGGTAACGGAAATCAAGGACTTTGGCATTATGCGCTGACAAAATTACAGAGACAACTCGGCCTTGCGTTACTGAAATTGCGCAGGTCTCAACTCCGGATATAAACAGCATTATGGCAGAGATAGCCAAGATAACCACAAGGTTGGATGAATTAGATAGATCAAGGTCAAGGCCAAGGCACAATGACTATAACAATCGGCGTTCAGTATCGCGTGGGCGCAGTACTTCTCAGGCTCGATCGAAACGAAACCCAGAATGGTTATGTTTTTACCACTTCAAATTTCGCGACCAAGCGAAAAAGTGCGTCAAGCCATGTAACTGGAAAGCACAGGAAAACTAGAACATGTAAAGGCAAGGATGGATGACTGTACATTGTTATCCTCCCACCGTTTATGTATAGCCGATAGAAATAGTGGACTAAAGTTTCTCATAGACACAGGCGCGTGTGTATCAGTTAACCCAGTGAATGATAAACGGGTTAGTGATAACAAGTGCAGTGACTATACATTGTACGCAGCGAACGGTTCACCGATAAGAACCTACGGTACTCAAACTTTGCTGTTAGACTTTAAATTACGACGACCTTACCGTTGGACATTTATAATCGCGGACGTTAAACAACAGATAATTGGTGCAGACTTTTTAAATAAACATAAGTTACTAGTGGACTTAAGTGGACGTAAACTCGTGGATACAGCGACCGAGATCAGTGTTATCGCGTCTTTAGTGGAACAATTCGAACCACCGATACAAACCGTGGACAGTAATCATCCGTATTACGAACTCTTACTCAAGTACCCTGACATTACGAAACCAGTGTTATCGTTTCGGGAACCGTCACGGCATGGAGTCCATCACATTGAAACCTCTGGACCACCAGTGTATGCGCGGGCCAGGCCGCTACCACCAGCCCGATACAACAAGGTGAAAGAAGAGTTCCGTGTGATGCTTGAGATGGGTATCTGTAGACCATGGGCCAGCCCTCTGCATGTGGTGCCGAAAAGCAATGGAGAACTTAGACCATGTGGGGATTATCGCAGATTGAACGCGATTACAAAGCCAGATCGCTACCCGATACCACGGTTGCGGGATTTTACATACTTGCTGGCAGGTAAGCAAGTATATACTAAACTAGATATACGCAGAGCGTACCACTGTATCGAAGTCGCCCCCGAAGACGTAGAGAAAACAGCCATAATCACGCCGTTCGGATTGTTTGAATTCCCACGCATGAGTTTTGGTTTGAGAAACGCTGCTCAAACATTCCAACGTTTCATGAACACAGTTGTGTTACAAGGACTGGACTTCTTATTCTTTTATCTCGATGACGTAATCATCGCAAGTGACGTCACACATCACAAAGAATGCTTGGAACAAGTATTTGAACGATTCAATAGATATGGCATTTCGATTAACATCGCTAAGTGTTGTTTTGGTCAAACTAAAATTGAATTCCTAGGGTATGAAGTATGCACAGAAGGGATACGACCGTTGGACGATAAGGTTCAGGCAATTAAGGCCTTTCCCAAACCGGAAACTGTCGACGATTTACGCAGATTTTTGGGGATGGTGAATTTTTACCGCAGCCACCTTCCAAATGTCGCATCTTATCAATCTATATTGAACAAATTTTTACATGGCGCTAAACGAAAGGATAAAACTGTTATTCAATGGACTGAACAGGCAGAAAACGCGTTTATACAATGTAAAGATAGCTTAGAAAGCGCTTGTACATTGTACCATCCAGCCGAGAATGCACCGTCAGCGCTAATGTGTGACGCATCCAATACAGGTATCGGCGCTGTGTTACAACAATATGCAGAAAATACTTGGAGGCCACTCGGATACTTCTCGAAAGCATTATCTACTGCACAGCAGAAGTACTCCACGTACGACAGAGAACTCTTGTCAGTATACTCGGCAGTTCAATATTTTCGATACCTACATGAGGGACGTAACCTTACGATATATACTGACCATAAACCATTGGTTTACGCATTTACGAAGATTGGTACGGATAAGGAGACTCCAAGGCGTACACGGCAGCTCATGTTCATCAGTGAATTCACTACGGATATGAGCCACATAATAGGTTCCGAGAACTTAGTAGCGGACGCGCTATCGCGCATAGAGACCATACTATGCCCGACAGTTATTGATTACGCAGCTTTAGCAGAAGCCCAAGCGTGCGTCACGAACGTATCGAGTGACGGCATGAGAACACAACTACGACGTGTTCAGTTGCCTAACTGCGAAAAAGAGGTGTATTGTGATTTTACTAATGATCACATACGACCTTACTTACCAGAATGTTTTCGACGAACAGCATTCAAGAGCGTGCACGATTTGAGTCACCCTAGCATACGTACTACTCGTGATATGATCACCAAGAAATTCTTCTGGCCGACGAAGAACAAGGATATCACATTATCCGCTTGCTTGCCCCGCGCCGCAACCCACACCGGCCCCTCTGCCCGGCCACTTGAAAGCGATAACGATCAAATGCCCGCGCGTTTTAATCGCCTCGGCGCGCGGGTCGGGTTCCACACAATCGGTTCGTGTGACTCAATTTGTTTTGAAAGGTTGTCAAGTGTTATATTATTTATGTTTGTTATGAAACTAGCTATACAATGTTATCTTTGTTTATTTAGATTACGACTCTGGTGTCGAGTGATGCTCGTTTGAAATTGAGATAGCGCGTTTTAGAGCTCGCTTTGTATTTATAAGTTCATACCTCAAAACTTAAAGCGGTGACATATCGTTTTTAATATTTAATTACGTTACTTATATATAAGATAATAAGATAAAAATAAAAAAGTACACTTGTCTATACATATTTATGAATTAGAGGCCTCTGATTCCAAACCATTACCTGGCGCCGCGCGGCGTAATTTATGTTAAATTTGATAAGGCCATATAATGCACAAATAACAGTTTTAAACATACAAATAAATAAACACTAAATAAGTAGTCTCATATTCTTTTAAAACAAAAAAAATTATATGGATAGCATTGCTCACTTCTGAGTAATATGAACATTTCTGAAACAGTTCCCATCTTCTCAGTAAAATCACTGTTGCGCGCCAAAATCTACTTAAGGTCTCGAAAAAAGTCAAATCTTATATTTCATGCTGGAATTATTATATATACGTGTTAGTTATTTACATACCTTGATAAACACAATAGATCTTAAAGAATAAAACTAAATTAAACAGAAAAAACAGCACAAATACACTCACACATTCCGCACATTCCGCACCGACTCAACACTCAATGACAACATTGACAACGAACGTTTTTTTTTTAAATTTCTCTATGGAGTCGAAACTCGACTGGGATTAGTATGACGGGAAATTTAACGTAGAAACGAGATACATAATACAAACTAAGCCCTAGAGCGACTGAGACGAGTATATTTCACTCTTTCGACTGCGGGAGCCATGTCATATACAGTATGACACGGGCAAAGTAGACTGAGATGCGATGTTATATGCCATATAACACGGGCAATTTAGTGTTTGAATTTTGTTATATGCCATATAACACGGGCAAGCAAGCGGTTATGGGCCAAGACATGCGTGCGCTGTCAACGGTCAAAGGTGCAACGCCACACCATATCTCATTTACAAGAATTTCCACCGTGTGGCAGGTTCGAACATATTTACGTAGATCTCGTGGGTCCCCTGCCTACCTCGTCGCAAGGTTATCGGTATTGCGTTACTATTATCGACAGATGTACGAAATGGCCTGAGGCGTTCCCGGTGACAGACATGATCGCAGAGACTGTAGCCAAGACTGTGTATGAAGGCTGGATCACTCGATTCGGATGTCCACACAAAGTGACCAGTGACCAAGGTCGGCAGTTTGAGAGCTCATTGTTTACGCAACTGTTACGATGTATGGGAATAGATAAGTCACGCACTACAGCATGCCACCCACAAAGCAATGGAGCAGTAGAGAGATGGCATCGCTCTTTCAAGGTCGCGATCACAGCTCGCCTCGAATCGTCAGCATGTAGACGAATTGCCAACCGCAATGTTAGGTTTACGCGCAGCAATTAAAACAGACAGCGGCGTAAGCCCCGGTGAAATGGTGTACGGTCAGGCACTGAGACTTCCAGGTAAATTTTTCAACACAAGCTCACCGATCGTAGCGAAACAAGAAACCTTAGTCGAGAAGATTCGCGACACAATCAGAAAATTCAAGCCAGTCTCTAGAAACCTTCGCGATTCACGAACAGTTTTCGTACATCCGGATCTTACCAGTACCGAATTTGTTTTCGTGAGAAACGACGCGGGACGGAAACCATTCCAATTTACGTACAACGGGCCATACCGAGTCGTCAAACGGGAAAACAAAACGTACGTCATACAACAGGAAGATAAGCAAACACGTGTTTCGATCGACCGTTTTAAGCCAACATACCTTTTGGCAGACGAGACCGTACCACAGAGACGCACATCGTGCGCTGTACCGCAGACCCCAGGTACAGTTGGACGGTCTGAGTCACCCACAGTTATCGTACCGCAGAGAGGTTCTACGAACCAGGCGCTACCGGAATATAGCGCACTTGGTACAGATAAGGGGCCGCCAAAATTAACAAGATTTGGTCGCGTTAGCAAGAAACCAGCACGTTACTTATAACTTTTAGGTAGTACTTTTTACAAAACTTTTACATACATTTATCGTTTACTTTTACATATTTACAGATATATTAGATTTTTACGCATTTTGTTACATACAATGACTTTTGATTATATAAATTTTTACATAACGAGACAGTAACCTTGTTTCATATCGTTATTATATAAAATCATTTCATTGTTCTTTGTAACCAACATTGTGGTGTCGTATTTTATAACGTTGATATTATAAACGTAAAGTTTGTAGTCAAGGGCACGGTACTTTGCAAGCTAGCATTTCGTAATCAGGTGACCACACAGAGCGTCATATTATATAGGTAGTTAGTTAGCCGCCGATGTTGAAATAATATTTAATACTTACGTCTATAAATAGCGTTATATTTTGTATCTTACCACGGCTATACCTACCCAAATTGGTAACAACATACCGTGAATACGTGACTATCGTGCGTGCTCTGTGAAACTGCGAAATGCTAGATTCCAAACCGTTTGGTAGTGTACTTTAGAATATTTTTCACTTAGTAATTGCTTTTGAATTGTAATTTGTTTTTGGTAAGAGGGGGTGTAGTGTAGCGACATTATACATATTGTTAACGTAAGCAAATTAGGTACGACTGACCCGCGTTCCCCCCGACACAGGCAGTCGCCTCTGTAACTTTGTCACGCCAAGTTGTGCGAAATAAAAGACATTTGTGTGTTTCGTAAAGTATGTTTTAATTGATACGGAGTTGGTGCTGAAGATCTATACACAGAGGAGTACTCACCTTACATAAACTTACTCATACATATACTTACCCACCAAGCTCCTCCGTACACTTACTTGGGCCAGATAGTATCCTTCGATAACAGGCAAGACAAGGAAATTACACAAAGAATCCAAAATGCCTGGAAGAGTTTCTGGTCCATGAAGCAGATGTTGAAGGGAAACCTTCCGTTATCACTAAAGCGGAAACTCGTTGACATGTGTATACTGCCCATCCCAACTTAAGGTGCTCAAACATGGTCCCGGACAGAGATTCAGAAGTCCAAGTTGAAGATTTGCCAAAGAGCCATGGAGCGTAGCATTCTGGGTGAAGAGGTCCGATCACGTCCGTAACTCTACGCTATGCTCAAAAACGGGCTTAATGGACGTAGGAGCAAAATCAGCCCGACTAAAGTGGGACTGGGCCGGACACGTCTGCCGCATGCACACAGAAAGGTGGGCTCATGTAGTTAAAAATTGGGTACTAGGTGGTCGGCGGCGACGAGGACGTCCTAAACGGAGATGGCGGGACGACATAGACGCTTTTGAGGGCGACTGGCCAGAGATCGCAAAGCACAAAGATTTGTGTCAAAGCACAGAGATTATCCGATAATGGACTTATTCAGAAGACTTATAAAGAAGGGAAGAATTAGGTCTCATCAAAAGCGTTTGCATCGTGACGCGCGCCCCTGAAGTTTTAGACGTGGGTGCTAAACATGTAGTCTGTGCGAATACAGCTTTATATAATTTTTATTTTAAATGTTTCATTCACATATAAATTTGCGATTCTCGTTATTTTCCGGTGATATATGTATATACAAAATACGTAAACACAGTCGACCCTGGAACCTCCTGAAGAGGAGAAAGGCCTCGTCGGTTAAAAAGTAAGATGTTATACAAATATAGACGCAATTTTAATTATAAAATATAATAAGCTTAATTATTTATAAAAATTGCTCTATAACTTATACCTACTGAAATAAACATGCTTTGCAATGAGACAAGAAATTTTATCGTTTGAAATGTAAATTATAATTGCTACCAAAAATATGACTACATATTTGCTTTTCACTTATTACGATCATTTATCGCCATGTTTATCAATAGAAATGGCTATAAAATCCAAAGTTGTACTTCTGTTTGAAGTTCGTTACGGAGAAGAGTGGCGAAAGCTGTTAACCCAAGATTTAGGAGCTGTATCCCGTAACCGTTTCGACCTGCTTGCTTAACTTTTTACTTCGCATGTCTAATACAAGAATAAGTGCAAAATAATATTATATTATAAAACTTTTCTTTATGGTGACAGTTTTGGAAAGGATTTTGTTGTTGTATCACTACTTTTCGTATCGTTTGGGAAACAATGCTCAAAAAGGATAATTTTGCTTCCGCATAATTTAAAATGTGTATGCGTTGTCTATTGATAAACATGGCGATAAATGATCGTAATAAGTGAAAAGCAAATATGTAGTCATATTTTTGGTAGCAATTATAATTTACATTTCAAACGATAAAATTTCTTGTCTCATTGCAAAGCATATTTATTTCAGTACATACATACATACATAGTCTCACGCCTGTTTCCCGGAGGGGTAGGCAGAGACTACGGAACGCCATTTGCAACGATCCTGATATACCTCACTTGCTTCACTCACTCCCATCAAGTTTCTCATGCATGCTCTTCTGTTAAGGGTACTTCTGACTTGTCCTTTTTTCAGGATGTCTCCAATCTGGTCAGAGAACGTTCTCCTAGGTCTTCCCCTTTGTCCTGTCCCATTCACACTAGCCTGATATATCTTCTTTGTCAGTCTATCGTCATCCATCCTCTCCATGTGCCCAAACCATCTTAACATGCCTTTCTCAATGCTTGTCACTACATCTTCTTTTACCCCACACCACTCTCGTATCACACAATTCTTTACTCTGTCGGTCAAAGACACACCACACATACTTCTCAGTGCTCTCATTTCTACAGCATTTATTCTTATCTCTTCTGCCATACCCAACTTTCACTACCATACATAAGGGTAGGCACTAACACACCTCTATGTACAGCCAAACGTGCCTTTTTGGACACGTTTTGACTGTTCATAAACGCCTTCAGAGCTCCATTCACACAATTACCTGCATTAACTCTCCTTTCAATATCTGCTTCATTCTTACCATCTCTTGTAAACAACGTACCTAAGTAAACAAACTCTTTCACTTGTTCCACTCGCTGTCCATCGATCAAAACATTACAAGCCGTAACGCTTTCCTCCTTTTCAAAAACCATAACTTTCGTTTTACTTACATTCACTTTCATTCCTTTCCTTTCTAACGCACGATGCATGATTGTTACCATCTCCTGCAACTCCGTTGAAGATGCAAGTATAACCTGATCATCAGCATCAAGGAGGCATTTGACGAGTAACCCATTCATCCTTAATCCGCAGTCACTATGTTTTAAATCTTGCAAACAACTGTCCATGAAGAGGTTAAACAGCCACGGCGACGCTACACATCCCTGTCTAACACCTTTATCGATGGTAAACCAGTCAGTGTATGCCCCGTTTATCCTCACACAAGCTCTAGAATCCTCATAAAGGGATTTCAGAGCTCGAATGAGGCTGCTGTCCACCCCATTCATTGACAGCACCGACCACATTTCATTCCTCACCACTTTATCGTAAGCCTTTTCCAAATCCACGAATGCGCAATAGACCTTTTGACCTTTGGCCAAAAATTTTCCGGCTATGCTTCGCAAGGAAAAAACCTGATCCGTGCATCCCATACCCTTTCGGAATCCCGCTTGTACATCCCATATTTTCTTGTCGGTTACTTCCATAACTCTTTCAATAAGTACCTTTGCATACAATTTGCCAACAATGCTGAGAAGGCTAATGCCTCTATAGTTTTTGCAGTCTTGTTGCGAGCCTTTTCCTTTATAAAGAGGCACAACTACAGCTGTGGTCCAGTCATTAGGTACTCGGCCGGTGTTCCAACACAAGTTATATAACCGCTGCAACTGACCAACTATGATGCCCTGTCCAGCCATCAGCATTTCGACTGTAATCCTATCATATCCTGCAGCCTTACCTACTTTCATACTTCCCAGTGCCTTCACGATCTCATCCACGTTAATAACGCTTTCATCATTGCTATCATTACAATTCACTTCAGCTATCGGTGTCTCTATCGCCATTCTTTCGAATAAACTTTCAAAATACTCTTTCCATCTCTTCAGCACGCACAATTCACCATTTACTATACTTCCATTCTCGTCTCTGATGGATGTGTGTTCTGAGGATTGAGTTCTTCCTCGAACTGCACGAACGGATTTCCAGAAAAACTTTATGCTCCTCTGGAAATCGTCAGATAATCTGCTGTCAAACTCATCTTTCTTTTCCTCTTTTTTCCTTTTAACCATTTCTTTCACTATTCTTTTTGACCTAACAAACTCCTTTTTTGCTTCATCTATGTCTGCACTCGTTGCTTTTCCCATTCTTTCATTTGCTCTGGCAGCCAACCAATCTGACCAAGCTTTCTTCTTCTCTGACACTGCTGATTGTACATCCTTGTCCCACCATGTATTCTTAACCTTTCGTATTTTCCTTCTCTTGATCATACCACATACTTCAGACGCTACACATACTACCTCTTCTTTAAAGGCCTGCCATAATTCTTCCATATCATTTATGCCATCGAATCTCTCAAATCTTGCTATCAATCTTCGTTTATACTCATCTTTCACATCTTTCTCTTGTAGATTTTCTACTTTTATTCTTTCCAAGACCCTATTTTCATTACGCTCTCGGTGTCGCCATCCTTTAAAGAGCCCACTTATCCAGCTCAACACCAAGAAGTGGTCTGTGTGGATGCCGATCCCTCGATATACTCTTGTATCCAACACATTCTTTCTCAATCGTTCATCTACTATCACAAAATCAATCATACTTCTTCTAACATTTTTCGCCTCTCGTGTATACATATGTATCCTTTTATGATCAAACGTGGTGTTTGTCACACAAAGGCTCCACTCCAAACAAATCTCAAGCAGTGCTTTTCCATTTTCGTTCACACTCTCATCACCAAATGCCCCTAACACCCTTTCAAATCCATCTCGCTTTACTCCCACCCATCCATTGAAATCCCCTAACAAGATCAATCTTTCATTATCCTTGCAGTTCCTCAAATTCTTTCTTAAACTCTCCCAAAACTCCTGCCTTTCGTCTTGCTCATGTTGTGACATACCCGTAACTATATTGACCGGGGCGTACACCCCCACAATAAAGAGACGAGTAAGTCCTACTTTCATTCTCATCCACAGTAGCCTAGCATTTACACATTCAAACTTTTTTACGCACTCATTCATTCGCGCAGACAGTACTACACCAACTCCCTTACAGGCTCTGGTGGTACTATCTACCCCAGACCAATACGCCGTATATGCACCATGCTTGGTTGTGTCACACCCTTTTCTTTTTGTTTCATTCACACAAAGAACATCAATCTTTATATCATCCATCATCTGACATACTTCATCCAATTTGCCGTTCATTCCTCCACCAACATTCAATGTTGCAAACCTGCTTTCCGTAGGCCGCTTTTCGCCCTCGCGGGAAACGAGACGTGACGGGTTGCGAACCGCGTCGCCGCCGTATGGAGAAGAATAAGTTTTTGTTCCCATAGCGTTCCCACGAGATTTAGGGATCTAGACGGTCTATCCCCGCAGAGCCCTTTACGGGGGTAAGGCGGAATATCAGCTGTGCCCTGTGACCACCAACACAGGCACCCTCCGTTTACGACCAGCTTGCCCTCTGGCCACGAATCCCTCGGCACGGGTCGGTTCACACCTTAGATCGGGGTTTTGTTTCGGGTATGCTCCCTGAAAGTTGGTTTAAATTCGGAGTTTTCCTTCTCCTAGACAGGTTGCCAACCAAGGCTAACGAGGCCCATCTTTCAGTAGCTATAAATTATAGATCAATTTTTATAAATTATTAAGCTTATTATATTTTATAATTAAAATTGCGCTATATTTGTATAACATCTTACTTTTTAACCGACGAGGCCTTTCTCCTCTTCAGGAGGTTCCAGGGTCGACTGTGTTTACGTATTTTGTATATACATATATCACCGGAAAATAACGAGAATCGCAAATTAATATGTGAATGAAACATTTAAAATAAAAATTATATAAAGCTGTATTCGCACAGACTACATGTTTAGCACCCACGTCTAAAACTTCAACTTTTGATGAGACCTAATTCTTCCCTTCTTTATAAGTCTTCTGAATAAGTCTTCTGAATAAGAAGCAAGATTGCTGAATCGACGTCTCGCCACAGTCCATAACATACCGAATATATTGATCATCTTGTTTGTCTTTTTCTGTTTTAACATGATTTTCATGTGAGTGTGTAGTGCCAGGTTTCAGGCAGCGGTAGCCTAATGGAGGTACCAACGGACTACAATACAGAGGGTATCAGGTTCGAATCCACGGCTAGTAGAAGACCAACTCTTCGAAGTTATGTGCGTATTAAATTGCAAATTCCCGGTTATCCTTAGCGCCGGAGAGCACGCTAACCGTTAATAAATACTGGTTAAAACCATGTATGACGCCATGGTTTAGACCAGTTTCAGTTTTATTCAGGGGTACAGACTTCCCATAACGACCACCAAAGATCTTCATGAAGGTTGGGTGCGACGGCTGTCAACTCCGTAGCCGATTTATTTCATAATTATGTAATCTTATATATTTCTTAATGTTTCCAGTTCCCGTATTGTTTATCCAGCATACTAAATTGGCCTCGTGTTTCACTTCTGATCATCGTATTCATATTTATTTACTTGCAATGAGACTCGGTTCTTTCTTGAAAATAGTATCATGAATTCAGAAATATGTTATTTTTTATGTAGGCAAATTACAACATTGTATGGAATTTTCTTTTCATCAAGAATATGTAAGACCGTATTTCCTATATACCCTTTCCGGTAACAACAAAAGTGAAACACTGACTAAAAACGATTACTAAGCATTGTGTTTGGTGTAATCATTAAGACGAATTAATTGCCCAAAACTCGAAGCTACTGTATTACCACAAGGGCTTAATTCATCGTAAGAATGAAATATATTATATAATTTGTGGAAATTGGGATAGTAGATAAATTACCTATGGGCGTACTAATGCCTGTATTATTTTTTGAAGGTAGTAGAGCCTTGCTGATTTCAGCATGAATGGGCCGGCTCGACCGGGGAAGTACTACCCTCTCACAGAAAATCGTAGTAAAGTAACAGTACCTAAACTGTTGCGTTTCGTTTGGTGAGTGAGAGTGCCGGAGGCCCTATCCCCTATCCCTTCTCCCTGATCCCACTCCTCATCCTATCCCTTTTCCCAACCCCAAGGGGCGGCAACGCACTTGTGACTGCTGTGGTGTTGCTTGTGTCCATGGGCGGCGGTAATTGCTTACCATCAGGCAATCCGTCTGCTCGTTTGCCGCCTATTACCAATAAAAAAAATAAAAATTGACTAATTTAATCACCTATTACCATTATGCGATTTAGCTACTCTACATAATACAGTTACGTTCTTTTCATTTAAAATCATACAAAATCTAACCAGCAACCATTTTCATTTGAAAATAGTGGACTAAACTGATGAACCCCGTCAGATTTTACTTGACTCAGGCATTCGTCTCCCTCTTTGTCTGTCAGTGTTACATTAGACCACTGATACTGATAGAATCCTACAAAGACCGGATTTCTACATGTTGATACCACACAATAAATATTTCTAAAACCCGATGTTTTTAGTGGAGTCAAATAGCCGCACAATATGTTTTTGATAAATTCAAATCAAATAATTGCCGGAGGCCCCACCTCCTTCTTCTCCCTCATCCCGCTTCTCTTCCTATTTCCTTCTCTTTCCCAATAGGCGGGTATACACTTGTGACTCCTCTGGTTTTGCAGATGTCCATGGGCGACATTAATCTCTTGTAATAAAATGATCCGATTGCTCAATTGCCTTCTATCAGTTTTTTATTTAATTACGTGCAAATTGAAAAATACTGTGTGTTTTACGATAACTTTCATGAGAGACCTGTGTAACTTAGTAGAAGGCATTATGTATGTTTTAGTAACCTCTCAATAGCCTTACTTTAAGCTGTTACTAAATAACTGCAGAACTCGAGTATTCTCGTTTTATTCCTCAGCAGAAATTCACAAATTAATTCAACAAGTCTTTTTCGTCTAACTAGACTCTTGTTGATAAGAAAGTGTTGACATCTTAAGTACCTATATCATGTCAACATCGTTGCGAAGCATGACACGAACAATGGATTAGATCGGAATTATATGACGAAGTGGGAGGGGCTCAGGGGCTCAAGTGTCAAAAGCGTCTTGTGCGCGCCCTCACGCGCGGCGTTACTATGCTTATACACCGTGGAACTAATAAGCAGCTACGACTTTGCTGAAAGTAAATATTATGTTAAGTGCATTTTAGACTATGATTGATCATGATTTGAAAGATGGGGCAGTAAATATATGTTTCGTTTAGTTCCTTAGATGGAAGGGACCAAAAGAAACGAGTAAGGTGTCTAGGAATAGGTTGATTACAAGATCGAATCGCGCCTAACTACGTGATACCGTATGCCGTTTATTAGGAATGACTACATTTTTGTTAGGAATGACTGTCTGCGATACGGCGTCACGATGTGGCAAGCCACAAATTTATTTTTATAATTATGCAACCGTAAAGTCTCAACGTACTAACTTGGAACTGTGGAAAGCCATGACAGTTGAAGATCGTGGCATACTTTATTCGATGTGTCACGCACTTTAAAGCATGCCTGCAGCCAGTCAGAAGGTAACATGTATTATTTAGAAGAAGGTGCAAAAAAAAAAAGCGTACAAAAACTAAGCAACAGTTTTTGCGCGCTATAAAATAATATGAGACAAGCCGAAGTATGACGTCAATGACATCGGATCACGCCAGAGCTCTAAGACGTTGTAGACCTTACATGAACCCCAAAGATATTATGTCTTACCCAAGAATCTAAGCCGAAGCCTCATAAACGACCACAAACATTATCGCTATCTTTGCATCTTGGCTTGCCAAGAAACCAACGTAGCACATTATGTCTCGATTGAATTATGGAGCAAATTTACTAATTCACCCTTTCACACGCCAGCCCTTTCAACAAACACAGTATATCTAGATTAATAGGTGTTATTGCTGTACATTCCTGTGTATGTATGTTCATAATTATGCATAACTAACTAACGTTCAATTTCTCGGACAATTAACTAAAACAACGACACGCCGGAATATTCATGACTTGTAAAAACTGCCAAGTGTCAGCACACATATTAATTTGTGGACGAGGTTGAACGTCGAATACGAACTTTTTGCTGTGAAAGTGACTTTGGGGTTTGATATTATATGATATGGTTATATATAGCATCATGTAGTCTATAAACACATTAATAGTCCATTGAAATGTTAATTTTTTTTTGGGCTCAGCGTGCATTTGTCAGAGGACGCTATTTTATGTCATAGATGCAAAGGGGTTAGTGTAAAGTAACATCCAAGTTTGTGAGGTTGCAGCCCTTGTCCGCCATCTTGAAAAGAGTGGTACAAATGGGTTTTCTAGTTTATCTGGCAAACTATTGGCCACATAGAAAAAAATCAAAACTAATGAGTTGCAAATTAAATTCTCTACAAATTTGGTCCCGTAGCATTTAGCCGTAAAATAAAAATAACAAAGTTACAAACGACAATCGAATGCAGTTTGCAACAAATTTTCCTTTCAATGTGTTGTAGATTGTTCGTCCTCAGTAACAAAAAATACATTTAATTTCACTTTACTGCCTCCAAAACAAGAACCAGTCCTGCTTAAGACTCCGTAGCCTCCAAAGGTAAATTTTTTGCTAATGAGCAAAAAGTTTGGAGTAATGACAACGTTATAATGACAACGACCATGAAAATAGGGGTTGGCAAAATATGGACAAAACTCTAAAATTACGGCAATCTGTGGGCTTCTGAAGTTGGGGCTCCACCCATGCAAAGGAAACTACAATGTTCCGTAGCACCTCAATGTTCTGAGATTATTAAGCTGAATCTCGCAGCTAAATAATTGAAAAATCAATGGCAATTATGATTTACCGACAAAATGCGGTCTTTCTATAGTTCTTCATGAATAATTGAATACAGAAGCTTTATTAGATCATAAGCCGCAGCCTTGCTCATAAAAGTAATCATGAAGAAACGTTATAATAACTTAAAAAAAATATATCATAGAAAACTTTTTTATTTATGGTTTTAAGACAAATAGTATCAGAACCAAAGCTGTAGAGAATTTAATTTGCAGCAAGAAGTACTTGAACATGATCTCTGTGTGATCAATAATTTACTAAATAAATAAGAAAAACCATCCTCGTCTGCACTCTTTTCAAGATGGCAGCCGAGGGACAAGAGGGAACATAACATAACATAACTTCACGCCTTTTATCCCCGAAGGGGTAGGCAGAGGTGTATATACACACCCGCATTTCGCCAGTTATGTTTAGGCCTAATGTGGAGGCGAGCCTATTGCCATCTACCGGGCACATTATTAAGCTATAATTAACATTATTAATACACACAACTTCAAAAAGTCAGAGGTTTGTGCCAAGGGTACCTGGGGATCGAACCCGAGAGCATAGGCAAAAAAAATGACAAGAGGTACGACGCCACAAATTTGGATCAAGCTCTACATTAGCCCTCCCTACAAATCTGTTAAATAAAATTGCGTCCTCTGACAAATGCCACCCCAAATGTAACTTTTCAATGGGCTATAAATAGAAAATATTAGTATGGTCTGAAATTTACAATACACTGATACCTTTCATTGATCGCCACCCAATCGCAGTTCACTACTGGACGTAAGCTTGTCCTAACTTGAGTCGTAATAACATTGTGATTCAATTGAGGATTTGGTCTACTATACCACGCTGGCTGGACGGGTTGGAATAGGGTTTATCATGGAATTTTCCGTGTCTTCACAAAGGTTTTATTTGCTTGATTTTATGCCTATTTCTATTAGCCGTCTCTTACGACACATGCGGCATAATGACACTTTGTATTGTAATTCCGACTCTACACGGAAAAGACATAATATACCTATTGAGATGCAGGTATGTGTACTTATTGACACGCAGTAATTCGCATCTATTTGCATTTCACTGTCTGTGTCATGATTTAGAAATATAAATTTAATTTTAACAAAGTGAATTCTTGTTGAAAACATTTCTTCCTACTTTATTTCCAAGCCAAGCGAACAAACAAACAAATACACTATGTATAGAATTGCTGTTTTCAGCTCCTTGTTTTTCGCGCAACCATTGTCGAGCTATTAAGATAAACCCATACATATTTATGTAGAAACACATGTTTGTGTGCAATTGAGATAAGGCAACAAATATATTTGACGGAGCTAACCGTGTTGTAATAATGTAGTCATTGGATTGGATTGGTCACTAGTCAAGCGAAAGATTAGGCCGATTGGTCACTGATAATTGAATACCACAATAGATAACGTTTATACCTACTGCGATACGTAGCTATGGAGAATGGTTTTGAATTTGCGGTATTCCTTTAACCACGGTATTTACTACTGTTATAGACTGATTGATTTAAATTGTCTTTCGGGATATATACCACGTACCTTTGTTTGGAGTAACCGATATTTCGGCACTGTTGCAAGCGCCATGTTCACGGATGTACTGAGGGTATTGCGGGTGGATGAATGTTACGAGCAAGTATAACGGTCTACCCGCTTTCTTACTCGTTTTAAACCCGTGAAACGGAAAAACTCAAACCGCGAGCTGACGTAGTGAGTGTAGTATGTCGTGATCGGGTACAGTGCGATAGTGAAAACAGTGGCAGTGGTGTTGTACGCAAAAAACGAGTAAGAAAGCGGGTAGACCGTTATACTTGCTCGTAACATTCATCCACCCGCAATACCCTCAGTACATCCGTGAACATGGCGCTTGTAACAGTGCCGAAATATCGGTTACTCCAAACAAAGGTACGTGGTATATATCCCGAAAGACAATTTAAATCAAGTTTAAATGACCACGAAAGTTTAAATTCCTATATTGATACTGATTGTATTACGTTTATGATATTTTGTGATCGTTCGATATTGTATTAATATCATCAAGTAATTAATTTATAACTGACTCTGCTCTCTCCAAAAATGCTCCTTTACAGTTCTCAAGGAACACACATGCCATATTAATAAGCTTATTGCACCTACTGGTTTAGGATAATTAAACAAGTTTATTTTGCGTTATGTCAATCTCTTTTAAATTATTGCATATCATCTTGGGGCGGTGCACCAAAAACACAGCTCATAAACATAGAAAGAGCTCAAAGTGCTATCCTAAAAGTGGGCACCTTTAAAAAGTACACCTTCCCAACTACCGAACTCTATAAAAGTTGGGAAGTTCTGACTGTTAGACAACTTTTTGTTCTAGATACCATTCTTATCCAACATGCTGCGACCCCCTACAGAAGTATAACTAAAAGGCGAAAAGATAGAATTTGTGAAATACAAAAAAGTAGTTTCACTCACTCTAAAAGATTTAATCACTTCTTGGGACCAACTTTATACAATAACGTGAATAAAGAAGTTCCTATTTACCATCTTCCCAGTCGTGCCTGTAAAAAAACCATAAGAAAGTGGCTTCTAAGTCTAGACTACCAAGAGACTGAAAATTTAATAAGTCCAATTATGGTAATATTTACACACTGAAACGAATGCAAACATTCACCAACCCACACACGTATACCCACACACACACACCTACCCACAGTCACACAAACACACACACACACACCCACACACACACACACCCACACACACACACACCCACACACACACACACACACACAATGGATATGTCGCTCTTTTTAATTGTATAGCTTTCTTTTTTTTATATATAATATCTTTTATAAAGTAATTTTAATTTTTTTTTGTTCCAATTTCAATAAACTTTTTTGGACAAAATACATTTACCACCAAAAACTTAATTCATAAGTAACTGATTGCTTCGTTGTTTGTATTGAGGGAAAGGGACTGGTATCCTTAACACAGGTTACCCTGTAACCTAGCTAGGATGCCAGTTGCGATTCGTAACACAAAAATTGATGTTGCTATGCCTGTATTTTGTAATCCTATCGTTTTGTATTTTTTTTATATGTATGTGTGTCAATAAATAATTATTATTTTATTATTATTTCCTTTATTTATCATTTTTCTAATTAAAATTACATTTTTAAATATATTATTTACCAAAATAAACACATTTAAAAATATAAAAATAACCGTGGGGTCCCACCAGCATCGGGCACAGGGTCCAAGCTGCCGGTGGTTAGGGCTCCAGAGACATGAACTTCCTCACAATACGTGCCGTGTCCAGAAGTACTGCCTTCTGCATCAGTCCCTTGACCCAAGCACCCAACGCGAGCCTCTTAAGGTGATGGTCGAGGCTCTTGGCTATTAGACCATTAACGGTCACGACTATCGGCACAATAATTGCTGAGTTCACATCCCACATATCGCCAATCTCGTGAGCCAAGTCCAGATATTTAATCTGTTTTTCCTTTTCGGCTTTCACGAGATTCTCGTCATGAGGAATAGTGACATCAACAATTATTGCGAGGCGCTCTGATCGATCTATCAACACGATATCAGGCTTGTTGGCTACAACAGTCCTGTCCGTGATGATAGATCGATCCCAATACAATGTGACAGGGCCATTTTCGAGAACTGGCTCTGCTACATACCTGTAGTACGGTACCTCGATGTCTACAAGTTTGTACTTCAGAGCAAGTTGCTGGTGAATAATTCTGGCTACTTGGTTATGTCTGTGCAAGTACTCGCCGTTAGCAAGACGTGAACAACCGGAAACAATATGCCTGAGGGATTCACCAGGTTGGTGACAGGCACGGCAAATATCAGTAGTGCCATCCCTCAGGATATATTTCCGGTAGTTATTCGTCTTGATAACTTCGTCAGCAATTGCACAAACAAACCCTTCGGTTTCCCCAAAGAGGTCACCGAAGCGTAGCCAGTTCACCGAGGCTAATAGGTCTACATCGGGTCCATACAGGGCCCGATGGAACCTGCCATGAAGCTCCTTGCTCTGCCATACACGCTTGCGATCATCAGTACTAAGTACTACAGGCATGCGCCAGTTCTCCTTAGCCAACCTGAGCGGGGTGAGCCCATTGTCTACCGCGACAACATTTCGATGCATATCCACGTTCGCCCGGAGAAAATATTCTCTGAGATTGCACACCTCGCGATTGTGTAGGGTCTTGACATTCAGAAAGCCGCGACCCCCGCACTTTCGCGGGATGTACAACCTCATCACGGATGAACGTGGATGATGCATACGATATGCCGTCAACAAAGTGCGAACTCTTCTGTCCAGGGCGTCCAATTCAGACTGAGTCCACTTGAGTATGCCAAAGGAGTATACAAGAAGTGGCATGACCCAACCGTTGCAAGCACGAACCTTGTTGCCACCTGATAAAAAACTTTTCAGTACTTTTTTCAGGCGGCCAAAGAAACGCTCTTGCAACGATTGCTTCATGACGGCTTCATTGATACATAAAGCCTGTGACATACCCAAGTACTTATAGGTATCAGTTAAGAGAAGCGTTCTGAGGTTAATGGAATCTGAGAGTTGGATCCCCTCAGATTCCACCATCTTTCCCTGCTTCACATGAATGACAGCACATTAATCCACACCGAACTCCATATTGATAGATTTACTAAAGTTTTGGGTTACGTTTAGTAAGTCTATCAATTGGGCCTCAGAGTGGGCAAATATCTTCAGGTCATCCATGAACAGCAGGTGAGATATGACCTGACCACTTCTCTGTAACTCGCAGCCTAACCTTGAACCCTCCAGTAAAGTACTGAGAGGGTTCATGGCTAAGCAAAACCAAAGGGCCTCAGACTGTCGCCCTGAAAAATTCCCCGCTCAATTTTAATACGTTCACCGTCCTCCTGGATCCGTCGGCATCCTGGATAGCAAAGAGTCGTATTCCATTGCCCCATACATGACTTTAAGAAGGTGCGTAGAGTTGTATTTACTTTATTCAACTCTAACACCCTCAAAAGCCATGTATGCGGCACGGAGTCATACGCTTTCTTATAATCTATCCAACATGCCGCCAGATCCTTTCGGTTACGGCGAACTTGTTGGCTAATGGCCATGTCAATGAGGAGGAGCTCCTTAGTACCACGAGCCCCCTTCCTACATCCATTCTGAGAGGCTGACATAATTGCATGGTCTTCAACATGCTTAGCTATTTTAGCTCTCAGAATAGATGTAAGAAGTTTATAGACCGATGGTAAACATGTTATCGGTCTATAATTGCCGGGCTCGCTAGTACTGCCTGTCTTATGGAGCAGGTGGGTAATTCCAGTCATCATGAATGTTGGTAACGACCCAGATTCCACAACTGATTGGAATTGAGATGCCAAGCGTTCATGCGAGCTACGTAGCCATTTCAGCCAGAAATTGTGCAGCCCGTCCAACCCTGGAAATTTCCAATTCGCTAGTGGACGGACTGCTTGTGAAACATCCTGGCTAGAAATGGCCACGCATTCCATTTCGGGAATATGTTCGCATGCACGCTCGACATCTCGCATCCAATCGCCTTCAGTATGACTAATGGGCATCGACCAGATGCTACGCCAAAACATGGCTGTGGCGTCCGCATCCGGCCGCTGTACATTAGTCACACATTGGTCTGGTCGTTTCCAGCTTCTGTATACCCACCTCTGGTCCCTCTGGAATGTACGATTAATGAGATACCGGTCCACACGTTTTTTGAATCTACGAATACGGTTTGCCCATGCATAGACTTTCTGTTTTAGGAAGTCAATGCGCTCTGTGACACGGGATGTATAATCTTGAGGACTAATATTAGTCCCCACAAAGGCCCGTTTCACAAAGCGCATTACCCTGGGGCGTGTATTCCCCGCCCTAAAACAGATCAGCTTGCCAACAAGTGCCCTTGCCTCGGCAATACGCCTCTCAATCCTGCACTGCCACGCCGGTACTGCAGATCTTGTCAGTGTCAGTTTCAGGGAACTTAACACCTGCTATACGACATGCCGCCACGGCAGCACAGTACAAGATTGAGTGAGTATCACCGAGATCCTCACTATTATCTAAATAATTAGATAATAACGAGTCAAGCACTTACCAGCGCTATATTTCGCCTATGCATAGGCAACCGCGGCAGACGAGGTCTAATCGTGGGTGGCGTGTGCCGGTAGTCCCTAATCGCACATTCCAAAGCGTCCTTTACCTCCTCATTGCACTGGGTACTTACATTATCAGCCATGTCATCCTCCTCCTCGACGGCGCTGCCACCTATTGGTGGTGCGTTCGGTGTCGGCGTTAGCGTAGGCCGGACGGGATTGACATGACTCGAAGGTAAGTAGTATGAGCGAATCCTATCAAGTACGGTATTATCCAACTTGCCACTGCGCTGGATTACTCGTACCTGATCCGATAATCGTTGAGCCGTGACGTTGATGCTTGGTTCCAAGGCCTGAAACATAGACAGCATGCGACTACGACTACTATTATTATTATTATGTGTCTCTTTTTCACGGCTATTCTTCTAACATGGTGTTAGAAGAATAATCGGTCCTTTGGGAGGCTTACACGGGGATATGGATCCAACGTGCAGAGGCCCGTAGAGAACTTTAATCTAAAATTGGATGCGACACATGCCGCGGAGCCTCCACAACTGCACTACTGAGTACAGCTATGGACTAGCCGCAGCAAATGTAGGACTATTGCAATGATGTGGAGTCTAATTTACGGGGATTATTTATTATTTATGGGGATGGGTGTTAAATGGACTGGTAATAATGATACTATGGATAAAAACGGCACCTGCCAGTGATACTCCTATAGCATCCGTCCGCGTGGCAGGTGGTGACTCGCCAACTCACTAGATGGGCCCTCTCTAAACAGCCGCCCAAAGCAAACAAACTCTGCCATAAAGGCAGCCAGAGGGCAACACCGGTGCGAGTGGCTAGGGGTGTCGAGCGGTGCGACACCGGTTTCGCCATCGCGGGCCTCGTGACAACGGAGGCCCGGAACGGGTTTCCCCGTAGTTACGCCCTTGAGAATGACACTTCCACCCCCGAGCTAATAGCTCTTGCGGCTTCCCTCTGGCCGGCCGACCAAGGCAAGCCAGAGTTGAGAGTCCTGCGGGCACTCTTGGAAACCCACTCCGGCCAGCCAATAAAGGCAAGCCGGAGACGAGGCCCTGACCGACTCTCTGAAGCATTCGGGACCGCAGTGTCGCCACACACATTCAGCTCGCCACAAAGCTGCCCTGCGGTTGTAAGCTTTCCTTTCTTCTTGTAATACATTTTTTATTTATATTACACAATGAAGGTGATGTTTGAAAGCTGTTACTCTGCCCTCTGAGATTGCGTTAGTCTCATGATGAGATAACGGCTGCCCCAGAGGGGTATTATTATTATTCACTCCATTTATTATCAATCACATGATTTCTTTTATATTAATAAACTAAATTTCATTACAAAAACGAAAACGTATAGAAATATAAAAGGGATCACGGAGACCCACCAGTGTCGGGTACAGGGACCAAGCCACCGGTGGTTAGGGCCTCAGAGACAGGAACTTCCTCACGATGCGTGCCGTGTCGAGAAGAACTGCCTTCTGAATCAAGGACTTGATCCAGCTGCCTAGTGCGAGCCTCTTTAGATGTTGGTCGAGGCTCTTGGCGATTAATCCATTCACCGACACGACTATCGGCACAATGATTGCCGAATCCACATCCCACATGTCGACAATCTCGTGAGCTAGGTCCAAATATTTGATCTCTTTCTCTTTTTCTGCTTTCACGAGATTGACGTCATGCGGTATGGTGATATCGACTATCATTGCGAGTCGCTCTGCTCGGTCTATCACTACAATATCAGGCTTATTGGCTACAATAGTCCTGTCTGTAATGATAGACCGATCCCAGTACAATAGTGCACGACCATTTTCGAGAACTGGGTCGGGCGCATATCTGTAGTACGGTACCTCTGAACCAATGAGATTATATTTAAGGGCTAGCTGCTGATGGATTATCCTGGCCACTTGGTTATGTCTGTGCAAATATTGACCATTGGCAAGACTCGAACAACCGGAGACTATATGTCTGAGAGATTCCCCGGGCTGGTGACACGCCCGACATATGTCAACCGTACCGTCCCTCAGTATATACTTTCGGTAGTTGTTTGTCATGACAACTTCGTCCATAATTGCGCACACAAAACCTTCGGTTTCTCCGAAGAGATCACCGAATTGCAGCCAGGAAATGGAGGCTTTAAAGTTGACTTCTGGGTCATGTAAAGCCTTATAAAACCGTCCATGCAGCTCCTTGCCCTTCCATATTTCTCTTCGGTCTTCAGTACTAAGTACTGCAGGTTTGTGCCAGTTCTCTTTAGCCAGAGCGAGCGGGGTAAGTCCTGTATCAATGGCAACTACATCGCGGTGCACATCCACGCTCATGCCCAGAAAATATTCTCCGAGGTTGTACAGCTCGCGGTTGTGAAGGGTCTTAGCACATAAAAAGCCTCGACCCCCACATTTCCGCGGGATGTACAGCCTCATTACCGATGAGCGTGGATGATGCATGCGAGATGCAGTCAGAATTGAACGGACTTTTCTATCCGGGGCTTCTAGTTCAGTCTGGGTCCACCTGAGTATGCCGAAGGAATACATTAGGACTGGCATGGCCCACCCGTTGCAGGCCCGCACCTTGTTGCCACCTGATAAAAGACTGTTAAGTACTTTTCTCAGGCGGCCAAAGAAACGAGCCCGCAACGTCTGTTTCATGTCAGTCTCAGAAATATTCAAAGACTGCGACATACCCAGGTATTTGTAGGTCTCGGTTAGGGAGAGGGATCTAAGTTGTATGGAATCTGAGAGTTGTATCCCTGCAGATTCCATAATCCTGCCTCTCTTCACATGCATGACCGCACATTTATCCACACCAAATTCCATCCTGATAGAATTACTAAAGGTTTCGGTTACCTTAAGTAATGCAGTCAGTTGGAATTTGTTGGGGGCAAATAATTTCAGGTCATCCATGAAAAGGAGGTGAGATGTAACATGACCTCCTCTCCTTAACTGATAGCCTAGCCCTGAAGCCTCTAATAAGGTACTTAGGGGGTTCAGAGCCAGGCAAAACCACAAAGGACTCAGGCTGTCGCCCTGGAATATACCTCGCTCGATCCTTATTGGAGCGCCGCAATCCAAGGTCGATCGACACCCTGGATAGCGCAATACGGTCCTCCATTGCCCCATACACGCCCTCAAGAAGGTGCATAGAGTTGTATCTACTTTGTACAACTCTAGCACCCTCAAAAGCCACGCATGAGGCACGGAGTCGTATGCCTTTTTGTAATCTATCCAGCATGTCGATAGATTCTTGCGGTTACGGCGCACCTGTTGGCTAATGGCCATGTCTATCAGAAGGAGCTCTTTAGTACCACGAGCCCCACTCTTACATCCATTTTGAGAAACAGATAAAATTGAATTATCAAATATATGTTTAGATAATTTCGTTCTCAAAATGGATGTAAGAAGTTTATATAAGGTTGGTAGGCATGTAATTGGCCTATAATTCTTGGGGTCCGTGGCACTTCCAGACTTATAAAGCAGGTGGGTAACGCCGGATGTTAAAAAATCAGGCAGCGACCCTGATTCCAATGATGATTGAAATTGAGATGCTAAGCAAGCATGCGAACTTCGGAGCCATTTAAGCCAAAAATTGTGCAGTCCGTCCGGTCCCGCTGACTTCCAGTTCTGTAACGGACGGACTGCACTGGCTATGTCGTCGATTGTAATATTTATAGGCTCCATTATTGGAATTCGTTCACATGCTTGCTCAACATCCCCAATCCAATCACCCTCTGCATGGCTGACGGGCGTCGACCAAATGCTGCGCCAAAATGTAACAGTGGCATCATCATTCGGTCGACGCCCATCGCCATTACTAATCAAAGAATCAGGGTGCTCCCATCCCCTATACACCCGCTTTTCGTCTCTCTGGAATGTGCGATTAAGGCAATATCGATCCACTCTTTTTTTATATCGCCTAATACGGTTTGCCCATGCATAAAGTTTTTGTTTCAGAAAGTCGATGCGCTCTGTAACTCGAGATAAATAATCTTGGGAACTGATACCAGTTCCCACGAAGGCCCGAGTTACAAAGCGCATCACTCTCGGTCGCGTATTACCCGTCCTAAAAGAGCACAGCTTGCCAATGAGTGCCCTAGTCTCAGCGATACGACTCTCAATCCTGCGCTGCCAAGCTGGCATCGCAGCGGCCCGTCGAGTAGCGGTATTATTTACAGGAAATTTCACTCCCGCTACTCGACAAGCCGCAGCAGCCGCACAATACAGGATTGATTGTGTATCGCTGAGATTTTCACTATTCTCAAAATAGATTGACAATAGTGAATCCAGGGCACTCACTAGCGCTATGTTTTTCTTATGCATGGGCAACCGAGGCAAAAGAGGCCGAATATTTGGGTTTATGGATCGGTATTCATCAATAGCACATTCCAAAGCGCTCCTTAACCGATCATTGTACTGGGTACTTACATGAGAAGTCTCATCATCTATCTCTTCATCGGCGACATTAACCTGTTGCGGTTGTGCAACCGCCCGCGCCGTCCTAGTTCGCGATGGAGGAGTGATGGGGAGACTTCTCTGCACGTCAGAGCGAAGTCTCTCAAGCACGGTATCATCCAACAGACGACACCGTTGGATGGCCCGCACTTGATCCGATAGCCGTTGTGTTGACACATTGACAGCTGGCTCAAGCGCCTGAAACAAAGGCAGCATACGATCACGGTAAGCACTGAGGTTAGTTCCTCCCTCTGTGGCCACAAAATATGCCCGCATGACGTTTTTATTCATTGAACTAGTCCATCTCATGCGGTGCACATCACCACCGGTAGCGGGGGCCCTGTTTGAGACCGGTGGGTCTCGGGGTCCCAAGCGTGTCGGTGGCCGGCCTCTCCCTCGTCGACGTACAGGTGGTGGCGACGTCGGCGGAGAAAAATACTCGTCGCTCGACGAGCTCGACGCCTCAACACTCGCCGACGACGCTGGTGCGGGGGCTGGCGGCTGTGAGGCGGAGCTGAGCGACGAGTCCGGGGGTGTTATACGTGCTACTGCGGCTGCCCTGGCTCTAGTCAACATATTTATCTTCTTATTGTCTCTTCTTTAGATGTTATTTCGTATTTTGTTGATATTTCTTTGACAGTTGTCATCTTTGTATTGTGTAGGTATATTTTCTATGGTTTTTATATGTTTTCTTTTCCGTAAATATGATACTTATTTGAATAAAATAGGTTATTGTTGTTGTTATTAAATATAATATACACAGAACTATGCAAGTAACATTAAAATTAAATTATAAATATTCGAGAAAAATACATGTTGACTTTTTGCTGTGTTGCCAGATTATTATTATTATTATTATTATAGTTACGGCTATGCGTTGTCTGTCAGTCTATTAGTAAAACTATAATTAAAAATTACAGTTTGAAGTGACCGTAGCTATTTCAAACAGTAAAAATAATATCGCATTTAAAGATAAATGTGGTACATACATACATACATATCGTCACGCCTTTTATCCCCGAAGGGGTAGGCAGAGGTGTATTTCTACACCCACTTTTCGCCAGATATACTTTAGTCCCACGTAATAAGGGGCGAGCCTATTGCCGTACCGGGCACATTTCCAGACTCCGTGCTGCTACTGAGAATTTCGTGACAGAAAAACCCAATAACACTTCCCGACCCAGGAATCGAACCCGGGACCTCCCGATCCCACGCGCACATTTATGCCGCGAGACCAAAGAGGCAGTCGTATAGGGTTTGATGTCGAGTTTTCCGTCTCTACGCAAAGATGGTATTTGCATCGTGTTATCCCTTAGTCGCCTCTTACGACACCCACAGGAAGATAGGGGGTGGTGACACTTGTATTCTATGCCGTCAACCACACGGCACAAATGACAAACTAAATGTGGTCTGGTCGTTAATACAGCTATAGATAATGTGGTCGAATAGAATTATACAATTCAAAATCACCCATTAGACATACATGTTGTGCTTAAACCACAATTTAATAAAAACGTTTTATTTAATGAAAGCAATAAATTAACGTATTAAACAACTTTTACGATACAAGATTAAAATTTTATATTTGAACTTTTTGGGTAATAAAATCCGTTGTACAGAAATTTAGATATAAAACATAATTTTCGTGCAGTTTCATAAAACAAGATGCCATAAAGTCTGTTATGAATAGGTTGGTAGTACGATGTAAACACAACGTAAAAACAAAAGTTTTCGCTTTACTACTGATTTACAGATTATAATATATCTACTCGTGCATAAGTCCGTAACAAATATTTTGCTCGAAACAGGCCGGCGATATGTACTGATAGTAATAGTTTTGCTCGATGCTCATATATTACTGCGATACAAACACGTGAACGAACAACATTCTCTATGTAGTGTTACGTATAGATGCATGTAGTAACATGTTTGAGGGCATAGTGGGCCCCGTTACAAAGGTAGGTAAGTCTGATATATCTTGCGAGGGATATCAGGAATTTTACTGAAATACTTTTGGGAAGAGTACGGAGTGAATATTATGACAAGGTATTTCTTGGCCCGATGGTAAAGTCTATGGCAGTTAAGGCCAACTCAAAATTGAGTTAGGAGTCTGATGGTGGGAACAAAGTTTTAAAAAATTTAACCTACGTATTGAAACGAAAAAAATCGCCGTGTCATTGATTTCCCTTACTAGCGCGAACCCACGCTAATCGGGGTATTGTGACTATGGCCCTTAAAATCCTTTTATTATAAACAAATCACACATAGTAAATTTGATGCTCTATAATCTGAATTATCATCAGAATTATATAGAAGAATTATTTCTAAACTGCTGATACGAGATAATTCACAATATCAGAACAAACATTTACCTATCGAACTAATTGATCAAGCACATTAACATTACATTTTATGTTTACCAATATCTACACAGACTATCGTAATCCTAACTAATGTTGTAAATTTGAATGTTTGTTTATTTATTACACTTTCACGCGTAGACGTTGGCTCCTATTTCCGTCTTCAGGGTGACAACAAACCTAAAAGTTCGCTCGATGATATTTAGAACCAACTGAATTAAGTAGACTGCAGTAAAGAAGTGACCAGATAATGCCAAACGATCTTTGGAATGTCCATAAACTTGACGTGAATTTTAAATGGTTACGACGAGATTATTCGACCACTTACCAACTTCATGTTTTGCTTGACATTTTATATGAATACTACAAAATCACGTCCGTAACAAGTGTCCAAATGGGGTTGCCAGTCCATTGAAATGCAAACCTCTAGCGCTAACGATACGCCCAAATATTAAATGAGCCTTATACAAGCGAACTCAAAATACCTATCTATAAACCGGTTAGTACCCAACTATCCCAATTAAACTGACGTTTTGTAACCTGTGAATGTCATCTGCCGCATCATTTGCCATCAGAAAATATATTTCCAAAGACATCTGTAAAATAAATTCTTTGCCCCCGTTACGTACTTATATTACACGTATGACAGAGGGCCGGGTAATGCAAGCATTACCGACACATGACTAAATGGCCCCCACTAGGAAGGCAAGAGCCGGGAAATATTAATATCTACATACGTAATTCACTCACTTCGTCTTCATAAGTCCGCTCCGTACATATTACGCAATTTTTATTACGTCTCCGGCCTAGCCACCCTCCTTTAGGAATTTTATAAACAAGAAATTGCAATTTCCGGTGACTAATTCATTGCTATTATTAATCTTGCTCGTCGTATCCTTATTTTCTTTTGGAATGTGGTCAAACATTTATTTCCTTGACCGTCTACATCCGCATATACTGTGCCCTAGTATATATACAGCTGTTACAAATGTCTTAGGAAACGTTCATAATATAATTAAAGAACTTATTACATTCATTTTCTTAGTTGATCTAGGTATATTTGACTTTTAAGGAATAGATATATCATTATAGTGTATAAAAAAAGTCACATATCCTGGAGGTAAACTGAGATTTCTCATTGCTTTGCTTATTTAATTTAATAATATTGACTTTTATTTACTTTACTTTATAATTTTATTTATTTTATCATATGTTTATGCATGCACTGTGCTAGATTCTACTTTTTTTTCTTTTTCATAACATCGTTGATTTAATCGTAGAATATTTAAAAAACCAATTCCATTTTAAGTTCCGACAATTTCATTCAAATTTTACCGACCATCTTAGATTTATTATTTTTAACTTTCTTTTTCATACGCAATACACAATGTAGGAACCATTTTCAATCAAAAATATCGTACTACATCTGGATTCTGCTTTCAAGTCCTTGACGGTTAACAGTAGATGCCAGTAAGAAATAAAATTGAAGGAATCGATAATTCATTCCATTCCTGGTATTTGTACATAATATGATACTGTTTACTTTGACTATGTGAGATTACTTTTTCACACCATTCTCTCATTCTCTTAGCGTTCTCCCAGTTTTAATCTGGGGTCTGCTTTCTAGTCTAACCGGATTTGGCTGAATACCAGCTTTTCCGCAGAGCGACCGCCTGTCTGACCTCCGCAACCCGAAGGGACAGCGATATTCCATGGTTTAGACTAGTGTCAGTTCATTAAGATGGTACTGACGCCCTGTAACGACTGTCAAAGATCTTCATGACAACCGGGACCGACGGCTTAACGTGCTCCCCGGGGCACAGGACAAGCGATAATTAACCGTTCAATACGCACATAACTCCGAAAAGTCATTGGTGCGCGCCTTGGATTCGAACCCGATACCCTCTGCATGGCAGTCTGTGGGTATATCCACTTGGCTATCACCGCCTTTCACACCATGGTAAATTTAATTAGTACTTTGAAACGCATCCTTCGTTATTCTATCCAATACATATATTCCTTTGACTATTCTCACAGCGGCTGCTCAAAGGCGTGTAATATAGAATATGGTGGTAGATCACTTAGTAAATAGATGTCGACACAACATGTATATATGGGCGCAAATTAATATATAATGATTATATTGTTACGAAAATGTTAATAATATTTAAGATTGATATTTAAATAACTATTTGTGAACACAGAACTGAGAACTTCACTACTTTACAATATTAGACACTGTATTGGCTGCTTAACTGTTTATAAAGATTGGGTATTTAATTTATCGCTTAATTATTAAGATAACTCCAGAAACTTTCAAAGTAAAATCAATTAGTATTAAATAACATGATTCTGACACTTATTATTATGTTTTCGGTAATAAATAACATGCAATTATATTTACATCCTGTTGACAGCGCCATCTGTTGACCGAATGTTGTAAAGCAGAGTTTGGCTATTAAAATAAATTTGTTATTTGTATAAAATAAATAATTTGGTGTTGTGCAAAATTCATTACAATATTAATGTCGATTTTTGAATAGTTTATAATTAATCGTACAGTAATTTCAATTATATGTTGAAAAGGAGTTGTTAAACGTTACATTAAGTGTAATTACGGTTAGTTTATAAAAAGGACTGTAGTTCGCATTTTAATTCAATTCTGTGCTAGAAATCAACTGATAATAAACCAAATAATATTACGTGAGTGTTTTTATTGTGGAGTCTGGACACCATAACCCTGGCGTATCGCCGACAGCAGCGGTTGGATAAACGCCCCCTAAGAGACTTCGGGATCTACGGTTGGCGCGAGATTGATGGGTCTCTTGGCTTAGCCGCCATTACCAAGGATGACCTGAAGACTGATGCGACAAGCGCTTGGAAGCCGTGTTTGGCGCTAGTCAACCCTGATCGGAGACCACACGGTGTGTCGGAGTTATGGCGAACACGTCTACACTTCACGTGAGGCCACGTGCGAGCGAGAGCGACAGAGCGACTACGACGGGGTGCACGCACCAGGGTGAACGCTGTTCTGCTCTGAGTGCTACCAGAGCTGCAGAGGTTGCAGATGCGGTTTGTTGATGCACTGACCAGAGGTATTTATCCAGAGCTGATTTGATTAGTTTTTGAGAAACATCCTAATTTTATAAATTATGGTGCTTACACGATTACCTACTGTCCCCGTAAGGATTACCAGATAAAAATTATACAGTCAAAATTACGAACGTTACACCCCAAATAGAACTTATAGGTAACTGTTGTTTATCCACGTTTGGTATATAGCAGTGCTATTGTGCTTATAGTCATGTTATGCCGTCGGCTGGGGCTCTTGTCTGTTTATTGATCGTTAGGCCATGACGGAAACTTTCTGTAAAAGTTACTTATCTACATAAGAAAGAGAGAAAAAAGCTTTGTTATGTGGTTCTACTAATATAATTATTAGTAAATGACGGTATAACTGCCCTTTTCAAGTTGAAGCTCTGATATAGATCCATTGTATAAATTACCTGATTTCCTTTCACTTTAAATAAGCTAATTGATGTGCTAAATATGAATTCAATTGGTAGTCAATAGTTTATCTCGATAGTAAAACATTAAAGGAATCAAAACATTATTTATAGGCCTTGGTTACACATTACATAAGGCTAACTAACTGCATTACTTATGGCTAGTGCTCACGGCGCGATTATATGAAGCCTCTCTTGATAAATGACTATCCATCACAAAAATAATTATTTGCATAAAACCAGTAGTTTCACAGATAAGTGCATTCGGCACAGCAAATTTCAGATTTACTATATTGGTACAGATATATTCAGAATTCAGAAGGTAGATATAAAAATAAATTTGTGATACATATTTTTAAAGCTAATATTTGTAAAGTCACAAAATAGGTTTTATTATATATTTGTAGACTCTGTAGGTGCCAGAGAGGTTGGACTACGTTTATTAGGGTTGTATTTCTTTGGTAGGTGCCTACATGATTTCATTTTAAGATTATGTTGAAATGGTTACTGTCAACTTGCAGCTCAAGTTAAGGTTATATAATAAGACAAGGGAACCTGACATATCTTAATATTTGTCGCTTAATTTTATACCTGTATAGAATGATTTGTTCCGACCATGATACGTCCTTGCTTAACCCAAACTACTGAAGCCAGAAACATGAGATCTGGACAGTTCATTTCTTTATGGACATATGCACTCACTTAGGTTTTATAAAAGTCCATCTCTTAGCATTTTAGGTTGAAAGTCTTAAGGCAGGTGACTGCTTATCTTGTATAAATACCAAACCTTAGTGTTTTACTTGGTAAATAAAATTTATTTTATTTGCAAAGTTGGTTGCATCTATATTCGGGATGACAACCAGTGATAAACCAATAAAATTTGGTGCCGACCTTATTGCTTAACTCTTGTGGGATGCAAGACAGTTCGGAGTATGGTTGTTAGGATAATGATAGGTGGGTTTTGGGAACATGATGTGAAAATCCATATTGTCTCTTTTCCCATTTAGCAGTATTTATTCTTGGCAAATAAAAGTAGTTGTGTGGACTGCTCATGCTTTATTTCTAAGTCAGTTGTGATTGGTCAGTTTAAGTTTATTTATTCGGATAAACAATTATTAATTGTGTATGAATTGTTAACAGTTTAAGATAAATATTAACATTATTTGGAAAATTCCCTTAAATATAAAGTCGAATAAAATTAAAGTTGAATTACATAATGAAGGAGGGGACGAATGATAAATGGAAACATTCATTTCAGAAAGAAAGGTCTATTTGAATTATTTATAAAATACCAATATCTGAGTGGCTTTATTAACTTTTATGGTTTATTGTGGTAAATTTCTTAACTGAGTGGAATCATTTTTAGAAATAAGACAGCACTAATCTTGCTTAGTAATAGCGGTCGCTTGTAAATTTCTCTTTTATGGCTCAGTTGGCAAACAGTTCAACAATTTCACAGCTTGCACTATGCCTAAAAATATTCAATATTGGATTAAACATATTCTTACATGAGTAATAAAACTGTTTTATCAAAACTGCAAAATATGGGTATCCTGATAACTTTATATTTGATTATCTAAAATGGCACTGTCGGACAGAACCTGAGAAAATTCAGATTGTCTTTTGTATTTTACCTTATGCGTAAAATATGGGCTCCAACACTGTTGTAGCTAAGATAACTATAGGTTGAACATGCCTGATATATAGATATAGCTTAATAGACCGGACCACTTTGTAAGAGTAGAATTTTATTTCATCTACAGTTACGAAGGTTCATGGAACTAATATTTGGGTGGGAAATGTTGCCCACCACCTGTCTTTTGAGTGTTGCAGGTTGATGATGACATCCTAGCAGATGACCTGACCTTAGTGTGAAGAGAGGATGGACGAGCGATCCTTTACTGATTGGTATGTATGGATGACGGTGGCCCGCCCTTTTGACGTCGGTGGTTTTGTGTGTGGGCTACGCGCACACGTGCCGCATGGGTGCTGTACTGAGCTGGAGTCAAGCATTGTTTGCTAACCTTTGTTGATCAACATCAACAACTGTATGAGAAGCTTGACCGTATGGGCGGAGGATTCGTCAGATACCGATTTACGTGGGGGGTCCTCTACCTCCTCCACTGTCGTTGTCGGACCTATGTAATTGCATTGTATTGATATAACTGATCATGACGAACGATGATGATTATTTTATGTATATGCATTGATGTGTTTATGAAGCAAATTTTGCATTTGTGTTTGAGTAAAATTTTATTTTTCCTATCCAACATCCTTCCCAAAACGCTGGCTGGCCACCATGCGTATCCTTGATCCTGGTCTTGTTGGCTAGATCCTGTGATGGGTGATGCCGTGTGTTGGCTAGATCCCGTGATGGGTAATGCCGTGTGTTGGCTAGATCCCGTGATGGGTGATGCCGTGTGTTGGCTAGATCCCGTGATGGGTAATGCCGTGTGTTGGCTAGATCCCGTGATGGGTGATGCCGCGTGGGCTAAATCGACCCTATGTGGGTGATGCCGTTTGTGGGCTAGATCCCTATGTGGGTGATGCCTGTGTGCGCTAGATCCCGTAATCGGTGATGCCACGAGTTGGCTTAGCCATGGGTAAAGCATTGTTTGTTAGATCCCGTGATGGGTGACGCATGCCACAGGCTAAGATCCTATGACTAGGTGAAGCCTTGTAAATAGCTTTAAGTTCATTCTGTATGATAAACGCTTATTTATGTAATTTTTATATTCATTATTTTTGTTTGTTATGCTGTTTATTCTGTAACCGTTACCTAAATAGTCAGCGCGAGGAGCGCGCTGGATCAGAATGGCCGTATGGGCGCAAATTAATATATAATGATTATATTGTTACGAAAATGTTAATAATATTTAAGATTGATATTTAAATAACTATTTGTGAACACAGAACTGAGAACTTCACTACTTTACAATATTAGACACTGTATTGGCTGCTTAACTGTTTATAAAGATTGGGTATTTAATTTATCGCTTAATTATTAAGATAACTCCAGAAACTTTCAAAGTAAAATCAATTAGTATTAAATAACATGATTCTGACACTTATTATTATGTTTTCGGTAATAAATAACATGCAATTATATTTACATCCTGTTGACAGCGCCATCTGTTGACCGAATGTTGTAAAGCAGAGTTTGGCTATTAAAATAAATTTGTTATTTGTATAAAATAAATAATTTGGTGTTGTGCAAAATTCATTACAATATTAATGTCGATTTTTGAATAGTTTATAATTAATCGTACAGTAATTTCAATTATATGTTGAAAAGGAGTTGTTAAACGTTACATTAAGTGTAATTACGGTTAGTTTATAAAAAGGACTGTAGTTCGCATTTTAATTCAATTCTGTGCTAGAAATCAACTGATAATAAACCAAATAATATTACGTGAGTGTTTTTATTGTGGAGTCTGGACACCATAACCCTGGCGTATCGCCGACATATACGTGTGCTAGCACTTACTTGGAACATGTGCTGGACTTATGACCCTCGTATGTTATTAGTATGCACTTACTTCAAAGGAAATCTGTCTATAGTAGCAGCGTGTCTCAAGCGACAAACTAAGATGTATTTATGTATTTTTGAAGAGATTACATCTGTTTTAATACAAGCCGTGTGCTAATTAAGCCGTAAAAGTTATATACATAGCATACTTTACTGCACGGATGGCGTAGTGATTTAAGCGGCCGCCTCGCCGCTTGGTACTACGCCGAGTGTTGTGGGTTCGATTCCCACACGAGACAACACTTTGTGTGATCCACAAATTGTTGTTTCGAGTCTGGGTGTTCATTGTGTCCGTTAGTTGTATGTTTGTAAAGTCCCCCGCGACACAGGATTTATTCCTAGTGCGGGAGTTGTCTTTTTAAAATAATAATAATAAATAATAAAATAATACTATTTCCTCTTCTCATTCCATTTCCCTCGTATTCCTTTTCCCATCCAGGTTGGCAACGCGCTTGTTCAGACAACACCTCTAGGGTTACAGGTATCAGCTAGCGATCCGTCTGCTCGTTAGCCTCCTAAGCCAGTAAGTAAAAATGATCAAGGAATCGAATAGCAAAGTAATATGACATCAAAATCAATTGAGGAAGCCTATTCAAATAAATAAAACAGGTAATTCTGAGAAATTGTTGTAAATAAGTAATTAGTATTTCCATGAAACAATGTTGTTATTAACCATTACGGAAGATTTTTATATTTTTATTTTTCTGCTTAACTTTTCCGTGTTTATTTATAATGAGTAAATAATTATAACACTTTTCTATAGTCATGACCATACATTTATATTTTATCTTCTGTATATACCTACTCAGTATTCTTTTTTCACCGTATGCCTACTATAAAGCACATAATGCAGAGGTCACATCGATACGCAGAAGGTAGGAAACTCTGTAAGAATTTTATGTGTTGTTGTGTATAGTGTAAATGTTTCAGAAAGGCTGTCTTTTATAGCAAATGTATGTATAAAATCTATTATTATTTTCTCTATAAGAACATTATTTATTATTTTAGAAGAAATTAATTTTCTTTAACCGTCACTTTTCTAAAGTACCCTTTCACCGGGAGCATCGGCTTTTACCGTAATAACTTTAGGACTCGCATTTTGCACATGTCACACAGTATTCTTATTACATGCTCTTCGATTAGTGAGACAGTATTGGAACTAATGATAGTATAATATTAGTTACAAACAAATAAAAAGCTTAAATTTCCTTTTAATCAGCTCTGCTGATAATAATAATCATATAATCGGATGCTAGTTTTTCTTTTTATTAAAAAAAAACTTTTGCTTTCACGAAATATATTTGACGTAACTATAATGCAGTCATGGAAGCTTTGCAAATAAATTGAATTGTGTTTATTTATACTATCAAAACATCATCTGTATTTTTTTACTTCTTCTTCTTCTTCTTCTTGTCGTATCAATGGCGGTTTTAGATGACAGACGACCAGTATTCTGCTACAGCTATAGCGTTGTTTCTGGCCTTATACAGCTCAGCCAAAGAGCAATTAATCGGACAGGAGGGGCAAGAGAGCAAGTGTGGCATGTCCTGCCTTGTCGCTCCACAGTCGCACCGGACAGAGTCCTCAGCCACATAGCCCCATCTACACAGATTGTATCTGCAGCGACCCACTTGTGTTCGGAGTCGGTTTAGGGACTTCCAGGTGGACCAGGGCAGGTCCTGCCCTGGGGGAAGCTCCTCTGTAGGCACAATGTAGGACTCAGGAGGAGCGTGTTTTTCATGCTACAAGTTACGGCGTGCCTCAGCTGGACTGTCTGTAAGAGGTTTCGTGTGGCTTAGAAAACTTTTACGGCTCCTTAGGCGGGTTGACACTGTTTCCTTATTATGGAGTGGATGTCGAGTGTCCGTCTCTTGTTTCGACTTCTCGATGGAACACGCCACACTCCTTCTCACCTCTGGAGGTGCAATACCTGCCAGAGGGTACACCATATTAAGCGGTGTTGGCTTCAGGCAGCCTGTTATTATACGGCAGGTGTTGTTAAGTGCAACATCTACTTCTCTTGCATGTGCCGAACGGTGCCACACTGGGCACGCGTATTCACCAGCAGAGAAGCAGAGTGCAAGTGCAAATGTGCAAAGCACGCGCGGTGAGGCCCCCCAAGAAGTCGAAACAAGCCGGCTTATGAGATTGTTGCGGGTGTTAACCTTCACTTTCGTTTTACGACAGTGCTCTTTGTAGGTCAGAGATCTATCAAGGCTGACCCCAAGGTATACGGGATTAGCGCAGGATAAGATGTTGTTACCTCGCCAGCTAATCTTAAGGTTTCGGCCAGCATGTTTATTGCGCAGATGAAATGCACAAGATAGCGTTTTATTAGGGTTGTGTCGAAGGGCATTCTCGTCATAATAACGGCCTAGATCGTCCAAAGCTTTCATCAGCGTGTCTTCGGCGTCCTCGAAGGTACTCGTTTGAGTTGCTATTGCCAGATCGTCAGCGTATAAAAATCTTTCCGTTCCGGGTGGGCTGGGTAGGTCGTTGGTGTATATATTGAAAAGGGTGGGTGCCAACACACTCCAAAAATGGCTTACCTCAGTAAGCCATTTTTGAGTCGGCGCCATCTACTTTTTTTACCATTCAGTGAGAGAGTTTTTTTACTATAACGGTCGCTAGTATGAAACTGATAAACAAACAGCAGTTATTGAAGATTTTGTGCGTATGTTTCACCTATCTGTTTATATACATACATACATACATACATAGACTCACGCCTGTTTCCCGGAGGGGTAGGCAGAGACTACGGAACGCCATTTGCAACGATCCTGACATACCTCACTTGCTTCACTCACTTCCATCAAGTTTCTCATGCATGCTCTTCTGTTAAGGGTACTTCTGACTTGTCCTTTTTTCATGATGTCTCCAATCTGGACAGAGAACGTCCGCCTAGGTCTTCCCCTTTGTCCTGTTCCATTCACACTTGCCTTATATATCTTCTTTGTCAGTTTATCGTCATCCATCCTCTCCATGTGCCCAAACCATCTTAACATGCCTTTCTCAATGCTTGTCACTACATCTTCTTTTACCCCACACCACTCTCGTATCACACAATTCTTTACTCTGTCGGTCAAAGACACACCACACATACTTCTCAGTGCTCTCATTTCTACAGCATTTATTTTACTTTCAAATCTCTTCTGCCATACCCAACTTTCACTACCATACATAAGGGTAGGCACTAACACGCCTCTATGTACAGCCAAACGTGCCTTTTTGGACACGTTTTGACTGTTCATAAACGCTTTCAGAGCTCCATTCACACTATTACCTGCATTAACTCTCCTTTCAATATCTTCTTCATTCTTACCATCTCTTGTAAACAACGTACCTAAGTAAACAAACTCATTCACTTGTTCCAATCGCTGTCCATCGATCAAAACATTACAAGCCGTAACGCATTCCTCCTTTTCAAAAACCATAACTTTCGTTTTACTTACATTCACTTTCATTCCTTTCCTCTCTAAAAGCTATTTGAGAGAAATCTTATTAACCTCTACGATGCACATGCGCCTGTTCGTGTTATAAAATTAAAGCATGCTCCAGCTCCCTGGCTAACTGAGGAAATAAGATCACTTTTACAGAAAAAAGCTGCGGCAAAATCTAAGCTAAAATCCAAACCTACAGAGGCAAACAAAGTAAAGTACATAACACTCAGAAATCACTGCAATAGGGTGTGTAGGGATGCACAACGCCAGCATATCCACACTTCTGTAGAAAATGGAGATCCAGCGAAAGTATGGAAATTTCTCAAATCATTAGGGGTTGGAAAGCAAAGTCGGAAAATTGATCCATATAATTTTGATATTAACTTGCAGCAATTCTCTGCTCCGTCCAATTATGACGGGACAACCAAATTGAATACAATAAATTATCTTTCATCGCTTTCAACTCCTGATTATACTCCTTTTGTCTTTAGTCAGTTTACTGCATGTGATGTTAAGAAGAGCATTTTATCCATTAGCTCCAACGCTGTTGGTTGTGACGGTGTCACCCGTAATATGATCCTTCCCATCCTTGATGTAATCCTTCCTATTATCACGTACATATTTAACTCCTCAATTTCCAGTAGCGTGTTTCCTGCAGCTTGGAAGTATGCTCATGTGATTCCACTACCTAAAAAATCCAATCCTGTATCCTTCGCTAAATTCCGACCCATATCCATACTACCCATCCTTTCCAAAGTCCTTGAACGTCTCATCTATAACCAACTCAACTCATTCCTTATTAGAAACGACATCCTCAATCCTTTTCAATCAGGTTTCCGATCTGGTCATAGTACCACTACAGCCCTTGTCAATATTACGGACGATATCAGGTCAGGTATGGAGGACGGCAAGCTCACAATTCTCTGTTTGTTGGATTTCAGCAACGCTTTCAACACCGTTGACTTTGATGTTCTCCTTGCCATTTTAAGCTCTCTTAACATATCTCCATCCGTGATTGACTTGTTTCGTAGTTACCTGTTTGGCCGCCGGCAGCGTGTCCATCTGGATGAAACTTATTCGTCCTGGTGCGACAATTCTGCGGGTGTACCTCAGGGCGTTCTCTCTCCTCTGCTCTTCTCGATTTTTATCAATTCAATATCTAATTCTATTTCAAGTTCCTACCACCTCTATGCAGATGATCTGCAAATCTACTCCCAAGCGAAGCTTGAAAATTTAACATTAGGCATCGCCAGTATTAATCAAGATCTTGTTGCCATATCAGAATAGACTAAAACGTATGGTCTCAAGGTTAATCCTGTTAAAACCCAGGCTATAATTATCGGCAGCTCTCGACTTATTACTAGGATTAACTGGTCAATGCTTCCCCAGGTGTCATTTGCAGGTGTTTTTATTCCTTTCAGTAAAGATGTTAAGAATCTGGGGATATACATAAACACAACACTTTCTTGGACCGTCCAGCTACAATACATCAGCCGACGTCTTTTTGCTGCCATAGCATCATTGAGAAGACTCCGTAATTTCCTTCCGACTGCCACTAAAATTGCACTTGTGCAATCAATTCTTCTTCCCATTCTTGACTATGCCGATGCCAGCTATCTCGATCTCAATAATGATCAGCTTGATAAACTTGAGCGACTCCAAAATTTCTGTATAAGATTCATATACGGTTTACGCAAATATGATCATATTTCTGAATTTCGCATGAAGCTCAAGTGGCTGCCAATCCGCCTTCGCCTGAATACTCACATTCTCTGTCTTCTCTTTAATATTCTTTATAATCCTGCTTTTCCCATGTATCTCAAAACACGCTTTGAATACCTTCACGACACACATACGAAGTGCTTAAGATCATCGGAGAATCTTAGATTGAAAGTTCCTGCACACTCTACGGTTTTCTACGGCAAATCTTTTACTGTACAGGCTGTACGATTGTGGAATTCGTTGCCAGAGAGAATCAGACATATATATATATATATATTATTAGTTCTGTTCAGCTTAAAATAAAATTCACTATTCCATGAAGTACACCATAACCTACCCATTCTCTCTGTAACTTAACCATTTATTTTACCTGGTTGTCTGGAAGAAATCGCATTTTGCGCTAAGACCGCCCTTGTACCACTAGTTTTAAGTTCTTTATTTGATCATCACACAAACACATTAAAAGTACCCACATGTCCATTTTGTAAACAGCATCATCTAATATTTTCTTGTGAAAAATCACTGTAACGTAGTGTCGCCTTTGGACGACACACAAATCTCTCACGCCAGCCCACACGGAAGACGCGCATTAGTTTCACTACCGTGGACGATAAACTACGAAGATTTAAAATTAAAAATAAATAATTCAAAAATATTTTGTAAATCGAATAACATACAAAATGAGGGTTCGATATTAGAACCCGTTTAAAAACTTGGGACTCAGGAGAATATGTTCGATAAAAAACAGATTTCACAAACCTGATGTCGGTCACAGCGACGTCACAATTTAGACAGATGTCCATTGAACAAAGAATCACAGAGGTACAGAAATTAAATGTGTGTTCCAACTGTTTACACCCTGGTCATGACAAAAAATCATGCCGAAGAGGGACATGTATGTAAGTACTGCAACAAAAAACATAAAACACTTTTACATTTAATTCACCATCAGTCACATTCACCAGTTACACACAGAACAAAACAACACTACTATCAACTGCACAAGTCATAATCTTGGACAAAAAAGGTGAACCACACATAGTACGAGCACTCTTAGACAATGGCAGCACTACAAGCTACATTACTAGGCACTTGTGCACAAAACTAGGTTTACCCATAAATACTATGGACACCACAGTCACTGGTATTAACAATCAGTCCACAAACGTAACAAAACACACTTACATTCACATACAATCAGCACATAATAATTACAGCACAAATATATTGTGTCTTGTAATTAATCAGATATCCAACGCAGTACCACACACATTAATAAACAAACACAACATTCAGATATCCAGTTGCATACAACTGGCAGACCCAGACTTTAACATTCCAGCCCCTATTGACTTGTTGTTGGGCGCAGATATATTCTGGCAAGTCATGGGTACTGGCAGATTAGAATTAGGGAAACAGCAACCACTTCTAAATGAAACAAAATTAGGCTGGTTGATAATAGGCTGCATCTCAGACACGCTGACCAATCAGACTCAGAACACATTCTGAAGAATGCCTGTGAGTATATCATAAGTCTGATTGTGTTAAAACATAATCAGACTTAGGGATTTAGGAACCATTCCTAATTCTTCAGACATATCTCAGACTCCTCCGCAATCATGTGAGGAAATGGTTACATTAACCACACCGCTTAAACATTCATCGTAGTGTTTAAGCTGGTCAGACAAACATAAAAAGAATTGTTTTCTGAACAAAGGAAAACAATTCAAATCAGACCATAAAGCACATACACACAAACAAACAAGGCGACATACTAAGCAGAAACCCCCAGATATCATATCTAGGGGTGTCACACCATCATCACACAAACATCCACATTTGTGGTTCTCTGGGCCAGGCTTTCTCAGGGATGATGATAGCAGCTGCTGGCCAACATCACCTGGGCATATCAGCATTTGTTCTGACCTTCAAGAACCCCCTCAGAACTACATACACAAACCACAAGCACAAACACAAGTACAAACACAAAATCATTCAGTCATACATACACTCCAAAAGTTCATACATTTACAATTCAGATCTCCAAGAACCGCCTCAGAACCACAACCACAAGTACAAACACAAGCTCAAACATAAACTGAGTCAGTTAAAGAAACACTCCAAAAATTTATATACTCTCTATTCAAAACTCCAAGAACCCCCTCAGAACCACATACATAACCACAAATACAAAAACATTCAATTAAACACACACTCAGATAAGAATTATATACATTAAGAAGTACTCAGATCTTCAGAACCTCCTCAGAACCACAAACACAAGCACAAACACACTCATCAGTCATACACACACTCAGACAATGCATAGATTTACAGACAAATCAGAACTTCGAGAAACACTAACAAGTGTTAGGAAATGCTTTTAAGAACCACACCACTTATCAATCATCAAATTGTTTAAGCTGGTCAGACAAAGAATTGTTTTTTCTTCACATAGAAAAACGATTCAAATCAGAACTTTCATAATCAGAATTTTAGAATTCCTAAAATACTAATCAAGTTTTAGGTATTGGTTAAATGAACCACACCACTTAAATAATCACCAGTGTTTAAGTCGGTCAGACAAAGAATTGTTTTTTCTTCACATAGAAAAACAATTCAAATCAGAACTTTCATAATCAGAATTTCAGAATTACTAAAACACTTATCATGTTTTAGGAATTGGTTTTAAGAACCACACCACTTAAACAATCAGCAGAGTGTTTAAGCGGTCAGACAGAATTGTTTTCTTAACATAGAAAACGATTCAAATCAGACAACAATACAGATACAGATCATACCTTTCAGAATCAGTATTTCAGAATCACTGGAACACTAATCAGTGTTTACACATAATCAGACAATTTCTCAGAACTTTCAGAAATAATTCACAATCTCAGAAACAACATTCAGAATTACACACAGACAATTAATTAATTAACTTACAACTTCACAAATTAGCATGCATAACTGCATACATATTGCAGTTCATACACAATTTTAAAATATAACACAGTAATTCAGCTTCAAACAATTTCATATCATTAACAACAAAATAACTATATTCCTCCAATTAAATTCAGTAAAATATCACAATTAAATTAATTTCTAGCAAAACATTATCAATAAAAATCAGATTAATTTCATAACATCAATTCATTTATTATCAGGCTGGTGCTCTCATTCGCGTGGGCGGCAGGCTCGCTAACCCGCGACTACAATATAACAAATAATCATCACATTGGCAAACAAATTTTCTTCACTTTTCACAGAACATTTTCCATGCTGCTTCACAGTTGCTACCAGTCACATAATAGTCATGATCAGTAACCATAGGGGGCGTGGTAGTTAATAATGAGTCATACATATTTATTTATTTATTTATTTTTATTTATTTATTGTCGGGAAGCTTACAGACAAATAAGACATAATATGATAACAGATTACACAAATAAATGCTAACAACAAGCTTCCACAGAATTATAACGTAATATTTGCACTAGTTGCAACGCGCGCTTAATACATAAGTATATATATTATAACAATTATACTTATAAAACAAAAATGGCTTGAATATCTACAATAATAATATTTCCAATATCTGACACAATCTCTAGACAAATACCTTTTGTATTAGATTTATAACTACAAAATAATTACTACAACGTTTTAATTCTCAACAGACCCATCAAAAATTGTGCGAGTGTGGGGCGACACATGCAGTCGACTACACCATGCTATTACTGAAGCTGTGTTACGATACATACCTGAATTCGATATCAGAGTCTCAGCTGGTTGTGTCAATTACAAAAAGAAGTCATTATTTATCAATTTCCTGAATGAGCTGGGTTTGGTATTAAATAAATCTATGTCAAGTTTAGAGGCCACTTTATTAAACGATCTAGCACTGCGTAGCAGGAAGGAATTCTGTCGATAGTTGGTTGTTGCGAAGTTAATATTTAATGGGGAACGCTGTCTGAGTCCTAACTGATTAGTGCGCAATTCTATTGCAGCTAGAAGCGTTGGACAGTCAATGGAGCTGGTCGCAATGTTCATCAAGTAACTAATATCGTTAACTGTGCGTCTGAGTTCAAGGGGCATGAAATGATACCGCTTGCATCGCTCGTTATAATCCGCTGAGTATTGTTGCGCTTTAAAATCAAGATACCTCAGGAACCGCCTTTGTATACCCTCAATACGAGCTATATAAATTTGATATCGCGGATTCCATACTTGACAGGCATATTCTAGATGACTTCGTACATACGAACAATACAATATCTTCACACTTTTTAAAAAGCGAAAATCCGCCGAAGATCTTATAATAAAACCAAGTGCTTTGGATGCCCTATTAACGATATAGTCAATATGCCTGTCAAATAGGAGTTTGCTATCAAAGATAACCCCAAGATCCCTAATCATGTTACACTTGCAAATGCTTTGATCGTGTAGCTTGTAACCTGATCCGATGGTCGATTTCTGGCGTGTATATGTTACATAGGAACACTTAGTTATATTTAGATGCAGGTTATTACGTGTACAGTAATCAGCGAATCGATTGAGATCACTCTGCAACAGCTCAGTATCAGAGATGTCACGAATAGTCTTAAGAACCTTCATGTCGTCTGCATATAATAATACAAAAGAGTTTCTAAAACATGATGATATATCAGTGATGAACATGACGAACAACAAAGGTCCCAATAAAGATCCCTGGGGAACTCCGGATGGAATAGAACACCAAGATGATGTGTACCCGTTGAGTACCACCGCTTGGGAACGGTTATCAATATAAGAACAAAATCAGCGGTATAAGTTCCCATGGATTCCGGCTGCAAGTATCTTCTCCAGGAGGACCTGATGGTCTATGCGATCAAAGCACTTGCTGTAGTCGGTGTAAATTACGTCTACCTGTATCCCTTGTTCCATACCTTTAGAGATGAAATCGTGAGTCAATATCAGGTTAGACGTGGTGGATCGCTTGCGAAGAAAGCCATGCTGTTCCTCACCAAAACTATGTTGAACGGCTGTGTAAACTTCGTTATAAACTATTCGTTCTAGAATTTTAGAGAATATACACAGTTTTGATATCGGGCGATAATTTTCGACACTCGATTTGTCTCCTATTTTTAGGACGGGAGTTATAAAAGCTGACTTCCACATTTGTGGAACTACACCTTCGGTTAGCGATCTCTTAAATAATATGCAAATTGGAACGACTAAATTATCCGCTAAGTTCACAATAAACAAAGGTGGAATTAGATCAGGGCCCCCAGACTTCGAGAGATCCAAACCTTTCATAAATTTAAGGACGCCATCTGGTGACACATCAATTGCACTAATAAAGTTAGTGTTACTACAACATTCTACAGACTGGCGTGTATGATAAGAGTTGCAATCAGGCTCTTGAAAAGTTGATTCAAAGTAATCGGCAAATAAATTACTGATGCCTTCACTGGTGTCAGCACAGATGCCACCGTAATGCATGACGTTAGGCAGTGTAGAAGAGTTTTTTCTAGCTTTAATAAAAGACCAGAATGCCCTAGGATTATCTGTGATAGAAGATTCTACTTTTTCTATATAAGTATCAAAACAGCTCTGTTCCAGCTGAACAGCCCTACTACGCAAAGAAGAAAAGGACAGATAGTCAGATAAATTCCCGTACAGTTTATATTTGCGATGATACTTTTGTTTCTCCTTTAAGACTTTTATTAATGCGGAGTTATACCAAGGGGGGTGCGATGAGTGTTTCACTGATTTTAATGGTATAAATGTGTCTCTAACCTCATACAATTTGTCGTAGAAAAGTGTAACAGCTTGATCCAAGGTTCGAGTATCCAATAAAACCTGCCAGACCACCTGATCAAGTGCATGTCGAATTCCTTCGTAATTGCCCTGGTTAAAAAGATATATGCACTTATGTATGCCTTGCAGTTCTAGCTGTCCATCTGGATCAGTTACCGACTTGACGAAAAAATTTTATTTAGCATCACTAAATAGATTCATCAGCTGCCGAAGAACTTCACATACGTTCACAATTTCAGACTGTTCAGACTTTCACTTTCAGACAGTTCACAGTTCACATACACAGGCACATACAGTCAATGGCTCCATAGTGTCAAATGTTGTCACAGATTTCTAGCAGAGAATCACAACTTAATCTGCGGCATGCAGCAGAACAAGGCATCACATCCACTTCATTCCGCCATAGTATCAACACTATGGTGGGGCACAAGTCAATGGGCGGTGACAACTTAGGCAGGTCTAAGGCTTACCACACCGCACACATGGGGCATTTCCCCACATACTTCTCACTTTCTAGGTCTTAGACGCCTCTCTTCCAGCCCGTCTGATTCACTCTCTGCCCTCACTCCATTTCACTTCTTAATTGGTCAATCATTGTCTGTATACTGAGCCACCACTGGCCAACTGCAAAGCATGAACATATGAACAAGAATCAAATTTCACAGATCCAGACCAGATGGCATAAGTCATTGGGACAGCTGCCATGATGCGCGTCCAACCTGTCCGTTGCGTCCTGGGACGAGCAACACAGCTCCAACTGGGGCCTGACGGAGTCACAGAAGTGATCGACATCAAGACCAGCACCATCAGAAGAGCATGCAAGCCACTCGTTTGCGGACCGGCAGAATGTCTACGACACATTGTCTTAGACAAGTTACTAATAGTAATTGGTAACACTTTCACATCACTTCAATCCCGTCACAGCACTACGTCGCCTGCGCACGGTGGGCGCGCGCCGTCATCTGTCAGCGATCAGACGCCCAACGAAACACACGTTCAAATCATTTCACTTTGTAACGAACCAGTATAACTACAAATATAACTACAGTCCACTGCAATTACCATCTTTTATTTGGAACTGGCTTCGACAAGGTAGTGAACTTGTTCGAGCAATCCAGTAGGCATATTCCGATACCTACATTTGAACATCTTGCTAAATTTCTCAAAAAACAAAGTAATATACAAACGCTTCGCAATCCTTACTCCAATACAAAACCCTCTTTTACTCAACGTTCCTCTAATAATTATAATAACGCATCAAAATCTAGACCTACTCAAGCATTCTTCCCAAACGCTCATTCACCCGCAATACGTCAACAATGCTCATGTAAGATATGTAATGACCCTAATGCGCATCCTTTATATAAATGTTCATATTTAATTAATCAAGATCCGAGTGCCAGATTTGAACTAGTAAAAAAACATCATTTCTGTCGCAATTGTTTAGGAATCCACGCTACTAAACTCTGTAAATCTACACATACTTGTTCGTTATGCCAACGCAAACATCATACACTCTTACACTTAGAAAACTTTCATAATATTTACAAAACCAAACAGGTGACCCCGCGATCGAAAGTCGAACCTAATGCACTGCTGAATCATCATAGTGTCGACACGCAGCGCGCGAAGTCGGTGCCGCTTGGCGCGTCGGTGCCGCCGCCATCTTGCGCCGTGACCCGCACTCCCCCTACCGCTCTGCCTGCCGCGATCGTATCGAGCCAATCAAACGTCGCCGCCGCCGCTAATAATATCGCGCGCGTAAATTCAAACGATCTCGCGTTATCAATGACCGCTTCTACTTATAATATTGATTGCAATAATACTACAGTTTTGTTACCTACAGCTTCTGTATTCGTTTCTAGATACAGGTTTCAATGAGTAATTTTATCATAAAATCGTGTTGTGAACGCCTTAATTTAGTTGTTACTCCTGATAACTCGACCATTCTTGGTATAGGCCAATCTAAAATTCCTTCCCTTGGATTAACAACATTTAAAATATTTTCCCGCTTTGATTCACGCTGCTCGTACACTATCCACGCTCGCGTAATAGAAAATATTACCGACGGCTTACCTAGTCTACCTATAGATACATCTAAATTTTGAAATTATACTACAGTTTACGGATTTTATCGCGTTATATTGGTTTCACTGGTTATTAGTTATTACATTTAAACCGAATGATCTAGAAACTACATTTTTATATAACTAGCCGACGTTTCGAATTCTTTACAGGATTCATGTTCACAGCAGACTGAGGTGATATTTGTGTTTGTCTTGAAATTAAAAGTTATCTCGAAGTACCCGAACATTTTTCAACTATTGGTGTTACTATCTACGCAGAATGTGCTCACTGTGTCTTGATGTCTTCTGGTGAATTTGTCCTTCTTGGGTTTCATTAGCCTGATAACAGGGTCCCAAGCTGGAGGAACATTCCAACCATCTTCCCTATTGAAATTAGGATGTTTTTTTAATTTCAATAGCTATTTTCTTGTTAGCTAATCTTCTCACTGCTGTAAAAAATACACGTAGTAAAATTGACAATATTTACGCATTCTCTGACTCAACTGTAACACTCACGTGGATACACTCACCCGCTTATAAATTTCACACATTTGTGACAAATAAAATCACCAAAATAAACTCTAAATTACCCGCTAAACATTGGTTTCATATCAACGGTCAAGAAAACCCCACTGATATTGTTTCTCGCCATATAACGCCTTAATTACTCTTAAATCTAGAACTTTGGTTCAACGCTCCTCATTGGTTCGCCTCTCCCATAGGTCAATGGCCTATTAAACCGTTTGAAATTAATAGTAGTAACTCGGAAATCATGGAAATGAAAACTACCACTCTTTCCGCTAAGATCATTGAACCCAAAACTACTCATCCTATTCAAGAATTAATTGATCGCGTCTCAAGTTATTCAAAATTACTCCGCACGTTAGTATATATTCTACGCTTTTCTAAACGTCTAAATTCTCATGGATCTATAACTGTCGCAGATTTAGATACCGCGGAAATTTATCTTATAAAATACTAGGGGACGACAGCAGCTACACCTGCATTTGTTTTTTAAATTTAGCTGTTTTGGCCGATCCCGTGGGAATTTCGGGATATCCCTTCTTAGTGCACCCCTACGGCCCCCAAGGAACATACATGCCAAATTTCAGCTTCCTGCGCCCAACAGTTTCGGCTGTATCGTGTCTGTCAGTCAGTCAGTAACGCAAGGATTTTATATATTAAGATATTCAAAATTTACACTTTTCGGAAGATATGATTAACTTAAAATCTAATCAACAAGTAAATAAAAAACTCTTAAAGCTTAATCCTTCTATACACACATACAAACATAGACTCACGCCTATTTCCCCGAAGGGGTAGGCAGAGGCATATTAAACGCCCACTTTTCGCCAGTGTTTTGATCCCACGTAATAGGTGGCGAGCCTGTTGCCCCTTATCGGGATATTTTGTTTGCCAGAGCCTCGTCCGTTGATAGGCAGGTGCACCACTTGCAGGTGAGGTTGGCTTGGGACCCTAAGTTCTTGGTGGGAACCCTATGCACCCTTGTAAGATATTATATGAATCCTTTTATCGATTCATATATAATATCTTACGAGTAGGAGGAAGGTTAACTCACTCTCAACTTGAATACGGACAAAAGCATCCAATATTGCTTCCACAAAAAGATCGCGTAACTAATCTTATAATAAATTATTCTCATATGGTTAATCTTCAAACGGGTCCCGCTCTCATATTATCTATGATAAGGCAGACATTTTGGATAATTTCCGCTAGAAACTTTGTTCGCCAAATAGGTTACAAATGTAATAAATGTTTTAGACTCAATCCTAAAAATACTTTCCCTCCTATGGTTGATCTTCGCGCCTTTAGAGTTTCAGAAGTGAAACCATTTGTTCACAGTGCTGTTGACTACCCGCTTGACCGCTCACCATTTTTAAGTGCTTACTCAGCATCGACAAATTTCAAGTGCGAGCCGCCAGTTAAAGACGGGCGCGCTCAATTAATTAGTTTTTGTGCGATTGTTAATAACTTTAGAGGAGTGGTGTTTATTTTTCTGCAACCTAATGAATGACTCATTCTAATGGTACAAAACAAATTACGTTTGAATGAAATGTTTACTTTAGGCGAGCGGCCGTAAAGTAAAAAATGTAGTCTTTACCGACTTACTCGACACTTTTGTTTATCATAATAAAAGTAAAAGCTGAATCTGGTTTGCTGTTGTATTTTCATGTACCTGGTGGTATTATCTATGTAATGAAATAAAGTTAAAGCAATACTTGCAGAAAATTATTTAGATGTAAGTAATGTAATGTAGTAAAAATATATATTTCGCTGACTTTGCATTCCGCGCGCGGGGCGTAATTATGGATTAAAAACATCATTGTAAACAAATTATGTAATTATATATCATACTTTTATGTTTTTATTGTAAATTACTGATTCATTATAAAGTTACAGCAAAAAAATAAATAAATAATGTGTATTACTTTAATTATAGACAAAAAATTATCGTAAGAACGTCATTTTAAGTAAAAAAGTTTAAATACATATTATGTTGAATTATTTTTTTTTATTATGAGTATATAAATAAACCTTTGATAAAATATATAATACTCATATTATTTATGAGATATTAGTTATCGAAAATTTTGGCGGGATCTTCAGTTTTTTGGCAGGAAAAAGTAAACAACTGTGCAGGTTCCAATAAAAATAATTCTTATCAGATTCTTATCAGAATTGGTTTTTATAGTTGGAAAGAAAGTTATCTAGGTTTGAATCTGATATATAACATAAAACGGTATTTTAAAAAATAAAATATGAAAATTGGCGCCAATTAAAAAAATCTTTGTTTTATTTTTTTATGTTTAATATTAAAATGTTTCTTTCCATTATATGTATTTCCTCTAAAAGTAAATTAGAAAACCTTTCTAACTGTGTATAACACTTTTATACCACCCATAATAAAAAACGACGAGAAAAAGGAATATGTCAGAAATATAAAATCACGCTCAAAAATGGCAGGAAAAAACTTCTAATTTTCATTTTATACTGCCCATGCGTGGGCTTCAACCATATTATATGGTTTTAATTTATATTATTGGAAAGCTCATTTAATCACGCGACTATTGATATGCAACATACCGCAATCGGTTAAGTTTTCCGAGTTCCACAAACAGATTAGTGCGCAGCGGAAAAGCGTGGAAAAAATGACAGTTTACGCGCTCATCTGTTTTTGCAAAAAGGGAAAATAGTCACTTGTGCGCGGTCAAGCGGCTACGCTGGTCCTTTTTTCATAATGCATATTCGCAAACGCAGAATCAAAAGCCAAAAGGCTTATATTTGTCTCTTTGTATGTTTAACAACAAAAGCGTTACACTTGGAACTTGTTTCCGATCTTAGTTCTGACTTATTTCTCGCAGCTTTTAAACGTTTTATATCTCGCAGAGGTCCTGTTTCGCTAATATACAGTCACGGAGGTACCAATTTCATAGGCACAAAACTTAATGAAATCTATTCTCTTATACAGTCCTAATCGCATATTAATTATATTAGTCAACAGTTACTGTCTGAACATCGCGTACAATTTAAACATAGTCCGCCTTATGGCCCGCATTTTAACGGACTCAGCGAAATAAGTGTTCGTTGTGTCAAAACTCATCTTTTTAAAGTTATAGGTTCTCAAATACTCACTTACTAAGAATTTTGTACTGTGCTTGTTCAAATTACTATTAAATAGTCGACCTCTATGTGTTAAGCTCGGACCCTTCCGATATTACCGCGTTAACGCCTAATCACTTTTAAATATAACTCCGCTCAAATTCTTACCCACTGAAGATGTAACTGACATCGCTGATAATCGTTTATCACGCTATCAATAAATCAATTAAATCACGCACTCATTTTGTCAACGTTGGAACAAAGAATATCTCAGTTCTTTCCAAGAAAGAGAAAAATGGAACTCGCCCTCAAAACTTATCGAATTAGGTACTATTGTCGTAATTAGAGATAATAACTCTCATCCTCTCTGTTGACCTCTAGGTATAGTAGATGCGCTCTATCCTGGAAAAGACAAAATTTTTCGAACAGCTAAAGTAAAGATCGCAACTGGTTCTTATATAAGGCCAGTAGTTCGGGTTTGTCCGTTACCTTCTCAATAAAATTCTCTAACTCTTATTTTATAATTATCTACTCTCTAATTTTATATTACTCACTTAATATCTCAAATTTAAATTAAATTGTTAGTTTAGAGGAAACCTCTAGGCCGGGGAAGTTGTCTGCGCCACAATCAAATTAGATAAATATGTAATTAAATTTAATATATTTATAAAAAGAAAGCCTTTCACTTAAGCATGCACAAAATAAACATAAGTGTTATTAGTCTAGCAACATTCATAATCACCTCACTCAACAATTCACTCAAATTCATTCTTTTCTAACGCGCGAGGGCCAATCAAAATCCTGTATTATCCTACTCTGCCGCGCATACCCATCCTGCTCCAATCAGTGTCGTTTAAAATTCGCACCCGGAAGCGCGTCTGCGCGTCCGCCGCTCCGCTAAAAAGTTCTCAAAAACTCAAGTACTAAAAAGTGTTGTTTGTGTTAAAATTACCTTGGGTGGCTTACCAGCTTCTAAGACCTAGGAAAACAGCACTGCCCCGCTTCAAGTTATCGAAGAAAATACCCTAAACAAACTCCATGCCTGCTTTTCGTAAGTACATTAATTCCTAGCCTTTTCCACTGCGCTCACAAATTGTGTTATAAGAGAATGGTGTGGGGTAAAAAAGATGTAGTGACAAGTATCGAGAAAGGCATGTTCAGATGGTTTGGGCACGTAAAGAGGATGGATGACAAAAGACTGACAAAGAAAATATATAGGTAAGGCAAGTGTGAATGGGACAAGATGAAGGGGAAGACCTAGGCGGACGTTCTCTGACCAGATTGCAGACATTCTAAAAAAAGGACAGGTCAGAAGTACCCTAAACAGAAGAGCATGCATGAGAAACTTGATGGGAGTGAATGAAGCAAGAGAGGTATGTCAGGATCGTTGCAAATGGCGTTCCGTAGTCTCTGCCTACCCCTCTGGGAATCAGACGTGAGTCTATGTATGCATTTATGTACCTAGCATCATAACTAAGACAATCAGTGGCTTTCTATAGACATGACCAAATCTAGTTATTAAAGCATTGAAATTTTCAAAGCTTTGTGTCTCTATGTCATTCCATTTTACGAGTATAACCCGATTTTTTTGGAGCAAATTACGTCACTATGCAGTACAGCACTCTTTCACTCCACACTGCAAGGAATTTTAATCTCACGTTTATCGTGACATGCCTACCTTGTATACGATTGTGTAAAATTACTGTACCTTATTAAATGAACGTAGGTGATATGTACCTACGCTTCTATGATCTATAATAACATAATAACATAAACAGCAGGATCTTATTTGCGTCACATTGCGTATAGTGCTGTCTTCAAAATAAAGATATTTTCAAACTATATTTCAACATTATATAATCCTCTTAGTGGTGGATTATAAAAAAATCCCTTCCTAGCGAGGGCCTACGTTTATAAAGAGAATCAATGGTCCCACCTGTATGTTCTTACATGTGTCGCACGTCATGTCAGTCAAGAGATTAAATTTCATGCTACTAACCACTACATATTAACACCGGTTAATTAGACCAGTTTGTATTCTGATAGATCGACATTCAGTTAGGAATATTGCCAATAGTACATAGTATTTTAAATGTACTACCTATTCATATTTATCTCGACTTCAACCACAATCAGGCCACGGTTATGAAACAATTAATTTAACTGTAAACGAATTCCAAACGATTAATTTCACGGCGATGAACAGAATGAGAGAAAGAACGAAAAAAAAATATTCGAAACTTCCGGCTACACTCGCCTAATAAATCAAAAAGCCTCGATCAGTTTTATGAAGCACAATTTTATTCATTATTTTTGTTTAGAGCGATCAAGTGTGTAAAGAAGAGAGTATCGCCAGAGATTGTTGCCATAAATCATTTTTCAATTCAATTTAAACGACACAGAGTGCGGGTTGTTCCCGATACAGGTCGCGGCAAGGCGCTCGCGACTGCCAGTGGATACACCACGGATTTTCCACATTGTTTATTTTAAAACGAATACTCTTATGACACTGCAATCGTTTCAAAACAAGCAAAATTTAATACTTATTTATTTAACCTCACTGTTTACATTTACACAAAATAAATTAACTCATTCGCAAAACATTTCAAATTAAATTTTGAAATAGTTAATATAAAGACCTCGTGTTCATATTAGCACACTGTACATAATGTATTTATTAGTTCACAATATAACTTTTAAACTTCATTTCAGTCAGTTAGTCATTATAGCGGTGTTGACATTTACAAACCTTAATTAAAACAACAACAAGTAACTTCAAATAAACACGAAACTACAAAACTGAAATACAAAACGAGATTTAATTTCATTATTGATTTGTAAATAATTGTTTGTATATCTAAAATCAAATTTACATTTGCTGACCCGTTAGAGTAAGGTCCACACTATTCTAACTAGTCCTAAAGCAATGTCGACTTGCAGTTTATCAAATCCAACATTTAAATGACCAAAGTCGGCTTACAAACAAGTTGTTTGGTTGATGGGATGGCATCGTTACTCGTATTACGTTGTTTGGACCTATAAATCTGTCTTTAACTTGTTCTTAAAACGTATCTAGTGTTTCAGCGTTTCGTTTCGCAGACGCTCTGGAAAACCAATTTTGGTATATTGCATTAAAAGTTGTTGCCAAATGCAGTTTGTGTGTTGATTTTACCGTTTTCTCACTCCCGCCGCCGCTCCATTCCGCACATGAATACGCATTAAAGTCAGATTTATACAAATTGAAATTCACTTACCTAACGCTGGATATTTGAATCAGACGCTAATGGCAGACTCCACTTTTGCTCTACAGATTTATTTAGAAATATGATAGTAAAATAGCTTCTTATTAAACCTTTTATTTTGGTTTCGTTAATCTTTTAGTATTAGTCAGAGCGTTTATACAACTAGTAATAATGGAGTTTCAGGTTAGTTTCTTGGTTTCAGTTGATAAAAGTGACGTTTAAATTGCTCTGTCACCGGCATCGTCTAAAAGTAAAAGCCAATCACATCGCAGTATAAAGTTAATACAATGTTTACATAGTTGTATTCAGCTGAACTTCAACCTGAATTCTATATTCATCAAATTGGTCATAAATAATTTACCTAGCAGTAGTATTTGAAACAGGTTTCTAATCCCACCTGAAATGACAGAGTAGAGTAACGGAACGTTTTCAATATATCGTAGTGAGTTTTATCTAACATCAAAAACGTCCCACTTTTACTGTTCGGTAGTTCACGGATAATAACATTCAATTTTAGTCGAAGTATTTACGCGTCCCCGCTAGGTCCCAACGCAGCTGATATTTATGGAGGTCTGTAGCAGCCTTCCCAAATTGAAATACATTAATATTTTACCATAAATGCGACACTTTCACGCGGAACATAACGTTATCGTAATTGGATTCTTCTTTCAAAACGATGTACGTCCACATATCGTGTGAAAACTACCGCCCCTTCAACTAATTATAATTAAGTGCGAGTTATTTATTGTTTGCACATGTATTGTTGCCAACTACGTTGCTATGTACACATGTAATACATACATAAACTCATTGCAAATATAATGGATGGTCACAGGCGTACTACATTCTCACATTTTGCCAACTATGATTTAGACTTTAAACCATCTATTTGGGCATATCACTCAAGGCTTGGCTTGAGTTACCGTTCGTTATGTGCTACTACTTGGATGGAAAATTGTCTGTTGAAGCATTTACATCAGCGCACTACAGTGTGTGGAAGGCATATTCAGCCCCCGTTCCGGTTCTTGTCCCAGGATAAGAATGGTTAGGCCATGTGCTCGTAAAAGCCTTCAGGCGGCCTATAAACTCCAACACTAGAGTTGACCATACTCACACGAAAAAAGTAAGATTAAGAGGTGATCCTTTTGTGATGTGATGCTTTTTACTAGGCACATTTGGCCGCTGTGTGAAAGTTGCACAAAGGAAACCTCAAAAGCACTTTGGATTTTACGGTTGGCCGCAAATATAGCATAAAATAAATGAATACTGAGAAACCAAAAATAAACAGGAAAAAATTTAGTTGTTGAACATGAACTTTATTCAAGTATTAACATGAAACTATATCCAATGACTTCTTTACACTATGTGTGTTACCTGAGAGACTTAAACCCGCCCACCTCATAAGAAATATATGAGACACGTACGCATGGGTACACTATTAAACTTAGTACCTAACGTCACGACAAGATAAATAATGCAAGGCACACACGTGTAAAAATCCACGCGTGTTGCAGAGTTCAGTGAATTTCTAGTCGAATGTCGCGTGTGTAGACCCACTTACAGCCGTCGTGCTCGCAGGCTTCAGCAATAATGTTGCGTTCGCAATACTTTTTAATACAGTAATGGTTTGTTCATCCATTCAAATACGAATACGCAGAGAGATCTTTTTATCTCGCGCCCAAATCGAATTTTCGTCTGTCGAGATATTTCACGAAGATGCAAATGGAAAATTCCTTTGTGTTACTACATATATATGCTGATATTGCGAGATATAAGAGAGACTGGCAAAGAGCGCATAACTCTGGCGCTGACAATCGGTACGGATGTCCCTGACGATAAGCGTACCTACGTCTTCATTTCAGCAGATTGGAAGATTCTTGTAATGGGCCGTTTTGTAAAATAGCCTTTTGTCTAAGGTAATCGATTGAGCATAACCCCGTTTTATAAAACTGATCCCCTTCAGTGAAAAGGTAGGTATCCTTTGTCGGTTATTTGTAAAGTTTAAAATGGTATTATAACTTAAATAATACGACAAAATGTGAAGTGCCATACTTTGGAGAATAATTTTGTTTAATAGCTTTGAACCCAACATAATTTCTGTAAATCAATTCATATCATTTTTTATCCGATAATATTCGTTATTATATCTCGATACCGCCGATTTCTCACAATGGTTAAATATTTAAAGAGAAAGTACCTAAACATTTAAGTGTATTGTACAGACAGAGACACGTGTTATTTGGCTTTGTTGAAGTTTGTATGGAATGTCGCAATCGAAGGAAAAATTAAATTCTGTTGGAATACTAGAAATAGGTCTGTTGTTGAACAAACCTGAAATAGTTGTCGTACGGTAACAATAGAGCACCAAATTATGACCAAATGTCTAATTTGAAAGCACAAACCAAAAATCTAAGGGCGCTTCCAAAGCAGCCTAATAATTACAGCGGCTGTTCACCGCCAGTCCCGCCAGATATCTAAAACATGATAGATTAGGTACATCCAATATCACAGATCTTTTGTTTACAAAGACATGTTCTGATTGACATAATTATAATCTAAACTACTAAAACTATAAATATGACAGCGAGATAGTCTGGTCTTTTTATGACGTAGGCGTCCACAAAGAAATGTATTTTTAGAAAATTGGTTTGAACATTCGCAAATTTTAAGGGCTAATTCGGGCAACAGCTAGTAAATTATAAAACTTAAATCGTAACCGACAACAATGCAGGTAATAACAGTAACTACCGTTGCCCTACAAATACGTTCCCTACGAGGTACCAACGTAAATTTATTACAACATTATGTTATTAAGTACACAGTACATCGGCTACAGAATTTGAATTGGGTAACAAAGTAGCAAACAAACTTTTGTGATATTAGCATGAACAACACCCCTCTGAAAACATTTGCCGCACAGATGGTACACCAACTTATGGTACCTACTCCAACTTGAATGAGTTCGCACTATATGGAGAGTGGGAGAGTCGAAGTGTCGTAGCTACATTCAAGTTACTGTATTTTTACTATTTCAAGCACGTAGTTTTATTCAAAATTATGTTAAGAAACTATAAATTTAAATATACTGCCTCTTTTATAGACTGCCTCGTTTGTCTCGCGGCATAGATGTGCGCGTGGGATTGGGAGGTCTCGGGTTTGATCCCCGGGTCGGGCAAAGTGTTATTGGGTTCTTCCGTTAGGAAATTCTCAGTAGCAGCACGGGGTCTGGTAATGTGCCCGGTACGGCAATAGGCTCGTCCCCACTGACAAATAATAACGAAAACTAGATTTCATTATTGGTTGGTGGAAAAGAAGTGTTGTGGGTGTAGAAATATAATGTCGTACGTATGTATGTATGTATAATTTTGTTAACTTTTTTTCACTACTACTTGCCGATGGCAGCGCCTAAAGGAGATCACCCAAATTGAGTTAATTGTTATTTTGCCGCCTAATCAATAAAATTGTGTTATTTTAATAGGACACACTGTTGTTAACATTTTTAACTATTACACCAAACTTCTAAGTCAATTCTCTGAGACAATATTTAGGTTTGAATGTATGTCTCAAAGTACCGTAGAGCAGTTTTGTTTTGACAAAAGTGATAAATCAAAGAGGTGTAAAGGTGGTCAACTATACGTTTTCAGCCTAACGTGAAATACGTGAGCCTTGAAATGCTGTGGACTCATTATAAAAGTAAAAGACATTTTTTTAAATACTCCTGACCAAATATGAAAATATCGTCTAAACCTTTAGTAGGAATGTCTATGACCGGCCAGGTACAGATGTCTTGTATACAGGCATGCCACCATAGTGGCGCTAATTCCAGTTCCCAACATGTGGTTGAAGAGGTGTTGCGTCGCGACGTTCTCACTTTCCGTTGTTTCGGCCGGTTCTTGTAGAGAAAAGGCCAGGAGGAAACGCCTGGATATCACTATAGTCACAGCAGCCGCAACCCTGTCCAAGAAACGGCGCGGTAAATGTTGGCGGAATGCCCCGCTTATACGTCCCAGCGCCGTGTTATTATTGGTTTTATGCCGTTGTTTTGCTGACAGTAGCAACGAATTAATTAATTTATATTAATCTAATCCTTTTCCCTTACATTAATATCGAGCAAGCGATACTTTCGCATTGCGAGCGATCATAAGTTGTTTAAAATTAACAACAAAGATAATGTTTATAATACTCGTATTACTGATTACAAATAGTCACTATAAACAACACAAAACTACTTTCTAATTTCATAAAGTTTCATTCAAAACAGAAACATTGCGAATTATTTATACTCGATAAGTAAGTTTATATTTCAATTGATATACTGCTACAATTTTCTATACTATGGCGCGAAAATGTTATACCTACATGGCGGCAGTGGCGTTGCGTCTCGCGTCACGCACGACCGCGAGTCATCGTAGTTATGGACGTCGGCATACTCGCGAACTAGGGAAGCGGGGGGGCCTCAAAAGCTTTGAGCGCTCGGAAATCCTCGGCTTAAGTAGCTGGTTTAAGTGATTATGCTTATTTTGTAAGCAATAAAAAACAAAGTTCAAGCGCTCTTTAGAATAATAATAAACTATTTCTATTTTTAGTAGGCGCTATTAGAATAACATTTTCAATCTTTGTCTTTTTATATTAACTTGTAGCAAATGTACCATTGATGAAAAATTAATAATATGAGCGCTGCAATTTCAAAATACTTGTCATTATTTTTGTCTAGCTATGTTACTTTGCATCACTACGGCATAGACTAGATTGCGTAGTCCATAGACATTTCGTGTCTTCCCTAGGCATTCTGTGCGTGCTTTGGCTTACGACAACGTCCTTAGGGATACCACGATATCCTTTGGTAGGTTCCGATGGTTAGTTATTATAACACGTAACTCATAAGCAAGCCAGAGTATCATAGCAGCACAACATGTTAAAGGTAGAGTTTCATACATATCAAAATGCATAGCAATAAATGTTGTATGCAAATTATAATCACACTTCTAAACGCGTTGTCAAATATTACGTTAACATACGGATACAAATTTGATACGTGGATGCCAACTTGAACGACCCTCGCGGGCATAAAGCGTGATGTGTTTTGCTCTTACCCACACAAATTGTAAAAATGTTCATCAGTCGTCAAGGCTACCATTAAATCATAATTAGCTAGGTTGGCTCGTACGGCGGCAATTTTCTCATTTTCCTTGCAAAATTATTTCAGCAGACTCGTCATAAACCTTTTTGTCTCTTGTGCAAAATATTTCATTTATATTAAATTTATGTCCGCGTAATCCAAGTATTATTCTGCTTGTAAATGCAGATTTTAAATCATTGAATGTTTTTTAATAAAGATGTTAGTTTTACCGAAATATGCTTGTGGCTTGTAACAGTTTTAATTAAAAAGTTTATTGCGAACTTATACTACATTTCCAATTTACTTTTCCTTTGAGTCGCGTATAAAATTTGTAGGAAATATATATATGATTTCAATCCCGAAAACTGAATCAGAATAAAATATGTCGACTCAATAATTAATCAATTAAGATGCACACTAAGAAATGTTAGTCAAAAGCAACATTATATTACCGTACTTAACTACCAGCTAACATTTAATGTTTTACAAATTGATGTATATTTCTAAGACGTGTTAGACATTTTGAATAGCTGGTATAATATTAGAAATTCAAACAATGGTATTACCAGTATAAATTCTAACCATAATGTAAAGAAAATGTTTCAAAGAAAATTATGATAAGAACAATAACTTACGAATGAAATAGAAAGATTTTTAAACGTTTCTCTCTTTAAATTAAGTTCTACTAACATTTCAAATTCTCGCGAAATTTTAGGCAAGAAAATTATATACAAAGTTACCATTGAAAATGTTTCTTTTTTAAATATTATCGGAGACGTCTGAAATCATGAGAGAATTTCTTAAAGCTTCAAGAGAAAATGTGCGATATATTTAATTTTTAAGGTCAAGCAGATCCGCCGCGGAGGGCCATTAAATCACAATTAGAAGTAATGCGGGTGGATGCGTGAGAGCCGACTGAGGGCTTAGCGGCCGCAAGCCCTGGCCATAGGGCTTTGTTGGACTTACGCGAGCGTGTCTTTTAATACTTATTTTTCACGCCTCCAATCGCCATTTGTTCTCAGTAATAAGTCTTCGTCTTATTAAAACACCACTGTATTTTAGTCCAAATTTTGGGGAATATATATTGAAGACATTATTAGATAAAACTTTATTATAGTATTTGGGGTAAATGCTTAGATCAGTTTAGTAAGAATGAAGATGGTGGCGACCATTCCGGCAAATGAACGTGATGTAGCAGACAATAAGATAGACGTCTGAGGTAACGACCATATCGCTTAAAAGCTGTAGGGTTATCGAGAAAATGACGCCTCGACTCGCTCGTCCCAATAGTGGTTCCCATCGGTCGGCCTGAGAATATTAGAGGTCGTAGAGAGCGATCAAAGAAAACCATCCGGGACAGCGGACAAGGTGAAATTGTAAAAAATATCGCCAAGACTAAACTTAACCATAGTGCGATACTGTAAGATAAAATGCTAGCCGAGATACTTAAGGGCTTAATACGGTCGAAAAATTACTCAGAATAGGCACTAAATCAATAGATAGGGTGTTATCTAAAAACTAGAGTTATTGCCGACGAGATAAATGAAAGTGTTTGCAACGAAAACTTTCGCGGCTCTTCGACAGTGAGGTCGAACAAAAGTACTCCTTCATCGAAAATCTAACGTAATATTCAGGATAATTTTTAAAGCAACATTTTATTCTTTGTGATTGTTATATTTTAACGAGAGTTCCTGACGTTTGTCAACAACAGGCAAGGCTTAAAAATTATCTTTGCAAACATTTGTGTACAACAAATATTTCAAGTTTTAAATAAAATAATGATTGATTCTACCCCAGCGTCTAATGAGAGTGGACATGAAGCAGAATTAAATTTCCGGCACTCGGGGATTCTTTTATTCTTTACAATCTCATTAAACGTGAAATACTTTACAAATACCATCCAATTCACCGCGAAAATCTTATTATCCCTCAATATCTGAGATTTAGGATTGTGTCTTATGAACGAGAAAAAAAAGGGACAACGATTGACCGGGGGTGGAACGCCCACAATTTAACACGAATTAACAACCACAATGCCTTGACATAATGAGCGGGGAAGAACGAAGTTTCTTACGGAACCCTCCTGGGGCTTCGCGAAGATGGTGATTGATAGATCGAGTTAACGTGCGAAACCAATCGTGGTAATACCGATTACTTCGTATTGATCAGATTCTGTTTTACCTTATCTTGTTCCCGCTTACGTACTTATTGGGCCTCTCGCGGAAGTCAAGACTGAGTAAGTAAGTCTTTACGTAAGTGTGCTTCTTTATCGAGTCAAGAGAAAATATTCCTTAAATAGGTGTGCTCAATGACTGGCCAAATTGTTGTTCAAATACCAGACACTCCAACTTAACGGTATTTTAATCGATGTTCTTACATTCTTAGCCTTCGTTTTGGTTATGGGGGAAAATTAGATTGAAAATAAGATACGACGATAATTCTGGAAGAAATCATACAATTTAAACTTGGAAATTAGAAATCTAGCCATTTAAAACGTTCAAATTGTTATAACCTGTTGTGGTATTGCATTTATTCAACCTTGCCTATGGCCTGATCTGAAAAATACAATTGCTACTTTCGACATTTAGTAATGGTTAAGAAATATTTCCCTTTTTTGTTCGCTGCACTACTTTAGTGTTGTTAGGTGCATTCTAGGGTTACTCGAATTATCGGTTTTCTACACATTGATTGGATTTGAAAAATCTATTGCGAGAATATTGTACGCCATTTCCACTGGTTCTTTTAATTGAAAATCGGTAGGTACATTTTAATTGATGATTCGTAATTCACTCCAGTAAATAAATGTTCCATTAAAATGTCTGTTATTTTCAATTAACAGAAGATGGTGAATTTTTGAAACAAGAAGACTTTTTGCTTCAATATACATTTATAATTATGTATACAACAAAGTTCATTACTTTTTAACGAGGCAGTAAAGTAGTACAGGTGGGAGGGAGTTTACAGGTCAATCAATAAATCAGTCGCCTCGGACGTACTATTAAGTAACAAATCAATCGAACATTGTTTGAATGCAGCGCACAGCGCAGCGTGCCCACTCACGCGGAAATGAAGAACTAATCATTGTCCGACTGTTCGTTATAACGTCCAACATATTGAGCACTCACATATCTTACGTAATTTATCTGTTTGGATAGCTAAAACGATTTTTAGTCTACTGAAATTTTAGCTTTTATAACTGCTTTCTGTAATTATAAAATCTACAGCATACTTTAAACCGGTAAATATTTTATTTCTGATGATAAAGCGTCAAAGAATTGATTCCATTTGTTTTAGTTTCTACTTCTTTACCAACTCACTAGACTTTGAAAATGGTTCCCCCATTGAACATCAGCAACTTAAGCATTAGTCTATGTTGATCGTTTGAGAAGCTAGAACATTGAAGTCAGTACAGTACATTCAGTCAGAACAGTCCTACACAGTCCACTGCTGGATATAAGCCTATCCTAGTGTGCGTCACTAAAGCAGAATTCTTAATTAGTCACCACACGGATTCAGTGCAACAAACAAATTCATACCCACGATTACTTTATTAGCTTTTGTGATTTTGATTCTTATAGATTCTTCAGATAGTCGAAAAACTGAACTAAATCATATAAAACTGATTACTTTTTCTCATATATTTTTTAATAAGGTCATCTCACACACTGTAACGCACGCACACTGTAACGCCTTAGAACAGCGTAGCTGTATCCTGGTGCTGTCTCACATCTACCTCTAGCCGCCAGTGCGCGCGTAAGCGCCCATGAGGTGCAAGCTCTCGGTCCGCGCATCATCCGCGTATAAAAGATTTTATTCGCTCGCAGACTGCGAGCTGTAAGCATACAGACGGTGCGGAGGCGGCGTATTTTGAGTATCCACTACCTAACAACTTGAAGTTGTCCATCTCGGCATTCTACATTTACATTATGAAACTTATTTCACTTTTTTTAAGAAAGGCCACTTTCGCACTAGGAATAAATCCTGTGTTGCGGGATATTTTACTGAAATTCAATCAACGGACCATACGCACTCAGAATCGAAAATTATTCAAATAGCAGTAGTTCTTAAGATTAGGGCGTTGAACCAGTCTAACTCTTCAGTTTTATAATATAAGTCTAGATCAAACTCCACGTGGTACAAATGTAAAAGTTGTTTATCATGTACGAAAACATCGCTCAGCAACATAATAAAATATGAAGTTGATTATCCTAAAAATATTTGATATTGGATTACAGGCGGATCTCATTCTAAAATGCTGCTCCTTTTAATGAAAGAAATAAAAAAAATATGGCATACTAATAAAATTATCGATGAACCAAATATTATAAGCATAATGTACATCAGTTAGAACTAAACCTATTTTTATATAATACTAGAGGATGTTCGCAAGCTACGCCTGCACATTTTATTTTAATTTAACCGCTTTTGCCCGATCACGTGGATATTTCGGGAAATGCCCTCTTTGCCTACCTGCAAGCCAAATTTCACCTTCTTGCTCCAGTCAGTTTTGGCTGTGCGTTGTCTGCCAGTCAGTCAGTAACGCAAGAATTTTATATAAACAGATGATTTTTTGTACATCATAAAAAGATAGTATTTAGTTTTGGTAATTATTTGTAGATATAAGATACAAAGCAAAAAAATATCCCTTAGAGCATATTACTATAATAAGCTTGTGTCCACTAAAAATAAATCTTGTTTGATTGTAGTATCTATAGATTCATTATGATTTTAAGATGTCAATAAAGTTTATTATTTATTATAAAAAGGAAAGATTAATGTTATTTTTAGGATTCTTAAACTTAAAATAATGTATTTATTCTTTTGACAGTGAACACCAATCAAAGAGCATTACGTCAAACAGTACGTCCGCCATTCATGTTGTTGACGTTTTAGTAGTAAATACAACTAAAACGTCAAAATTTCTACCTATCAAATCGAATACAACAAAATAAAAGTGGGTACATCAGACCAGACTTCATTCACGGTTTGTTTTGTATTGGACTTTGTGATATCACTCAACCGCCATGATGGTTTACAGCGTTTTCGTGTCAAATTCAAAAAGGTTTTTAAAAAGCGGTAATTAGTAATGTTGCTGATCAATTTTTAAAGAAAAAATCAGGTATTTCAGTTTAACATCTAATAAAGGAACGAATCAATCGCTAATTACATTTTAGGACACAAGCCTATAATGTCTAATAAACGAAATAAAGTATATAAAAATAACAAAATTAAACTATTAATTACTAGCTTTCGCCCGCGGCTTCGCCAGCATGATATTTTAATATAGAGTGGCCTATGTCCCCCGGGTTTCAGACTATCCATGTCAAATTTCATCACAAACGGCTCTGTAGATTAGCCGTGTAGCATACATATAAACAGATAATAATGAAAATTACTTTTGTTTTCATAATCGTTGAACTTCAGGTAAAGGTTAGTAAATAAGTATATCATTGAAGTTATGAAGAGCCTGTTTACCTACTGAATATAACAGCAACAAAACATAAAATCTGAAAGCATTAGGTACCACAAAGTACATATCAGACAATCAGACCGACCCTCCGCCTCGCTGTCCTTAAGCGCACTAACTCGTAGAAAGCGCTTTAAATGACGCTGCGATTAGGTCAGATATCTGACTGTAAAAGACAAAGTTAATCTACTTGCATTAAATACTGAAGGCAATAAATCTATCAATTTTGAAAACAATTTGATAACTTCTCTAGAATGAGCATTGTAAAATACATTTATATTTTTTTATGTTATACTGTTTTATTACAATAAAAAATGATGTACCTAGTTAGATTATGCACTAAAAGCTAAAAAGTAATACGGTAAGTTCTAGCTACCAGATCGCGCCAAACTTCTCATCAATCTGGGGTATTGATCAGACAAATATAAAATCGTTGGGCAAGTGAAATTTCTATCATGATGTTTACTCTGGATACCCTACGCCCAAAATTAATTTATTTTTACTTAATTTTATTTTCAAGTTTTTAGTGTTGTTGTTAGTTGATACTTCTCATTCTATTTTCATAGTGAGCCCTTTTCTACCAATCAAACTGTCATTCAATACCCATATTGAGGTATTTGTGGAAAATAAGTAATCCGCCATTTTGTGGCAGCGGCCATCTTGGATTTTTCATAGTGAGCTCTATTGTACCAATCAAGACCTTTCAATTGATACCCATATTGAGGTATTTGTGGAAAATATGTAATCCACCATTTTGTGGCGACAGCCATCTTGGATTTTTCATAGTGAGCTCTATTCTACGAATCAAGCCCTTTTATTTGATACCCATATTGTGGTATTTGTGGAAAATAAGTAATCCGCCATTTTATGGCGGCAGCCATCTTAGATTTTTCATAGTGAGCTCTATTCTACGAATCAAGCCCCTTCATTTGATACCCATATTGAGGTATTTGTAGAAAATAGGTAATCGACATTTTGTGGCGACAGCCATCTTGGATTTTTCATAGTGAGCTTTATTCTACGAATCAGGCCCTTTTATTTGATACCCATATTGAGGTATTTGTGGAAAATAAGTAATCCACCATTTTTTACGGCAGCCATCTTGGATTTTTCATAGTGAGCTCTTTTCTACGAATCAAGCCCTTTCATTTGATACCCATATTGAGGTATTTATAGAAAATAGGTAATCTGAATTTTGTGGCGACAGCCATCTTGGATTTTTCATAGTGAGCTCTATTCTACGAATCAAGCTCTTTTATTTGATACCCACATTGAGGTATTTGTGGAAAATAAGTAATTCGCCATTTTTTGGTGGCGGCCATCTTGGATTTTTCATAGTGAGCTCTATTCTTCCAATCAAGCCTTTTCATTTGATACCCATATTGAGGTATTTGTGGAAAATATGTAATCCGCCATTTTGTGGCGGCAGCCACCTTGGATTTTTCATAGTGAACGCTATTCTACCAATCAAAGTTTTTATTCGATACCCATATTGAGGTATTTGTGGAAAATATGTAATCCGCCATTTTGCGGCGACAGCCATCTTGGATTTTTCATAGAAAGATATTGTGCTTTTCTACGTATCAAGCACTTTCGTTTGATACCCATATTAAGGTATTTGTGGGAAATTAGTAATCCGCCATTTTGTGGCGGCGGCCATCTTGTATTTTTCATAGTGAGCTCTATTCTACCAATCAAGCCTTTTCATTTGATACCCATATTGAGGTTGTTGTGAAGTAATATAATATGATTCGCCATTTTGTATTGGCGGCCATCTTGAAATTACAATAATTTAAATATTATCTTTTAATCTTGATGACAATATGAGTATATAACAAATATCAGATCAATCTGTCATCAGAAAGGGGGTAAAATTCCAATTAATAACTTTCAGATCTCAGGCTTTTTGCCGACTTGTTGATACTTTTCCTTATATTATGGCAACATTATACAAAATCTTTATAAATTGTAGCCTATGTGTTATTCTGATGTTTAAACTATATTATTGTAAAGTTTCATCCAAATCCGTTCAGTAGTTTTTGCGTGAAAGAGTAACAAACATCCATCCATCCATCCATCCATCCATCCATCCATCTATCCATCTATACATACATCTTCACAAACTTTCACATTTATAATATTAGTAGGATATATAACTTATCTCATAATAAGAGTCTGTATTGTCGGAATAGTTTTGTCCGCGTGGTAACAATGTTTAACACTGCCAAGCACTCCAGTTCTTATAGTTTCCGTGAAAAACAGCGCCATGACGAAACTATAAAGGTTTCCTACGGACTTATGTACTGGTGGTTTCCTACGGAATCCTAAAAAGCAAGAGCAACTGTAATAACGCCGACATCGTGAAGTTCCAATTTTATACGTTTAAGCATACATTCAGCCTTCATGATTCTCTTTCAATTCGGCTCTCACCTTGTATGTAACTCCATGTAGATTAAATAATCATCATCATCATCAGCCTGCCGTAGTCCACTCCTAGATATAGGCCTCTCCAAGGGCACGCCACTGAGCCCGATTTTCGGTTCTTCGTGTCCAGCCGCTGCCAGCCACTTTGCGTATATTATATCGTCACTCCACCTAGCCGGAGGGCGTTCTACACTACGTTTGCCAAGGCACGGTCTTCACTCTAGAACACGATTACTCCAACGGTTATCGGTTCTACGACAAATGTGACCAGCCCACTGCCACTTCAACTTGCTAAGTCTCTGAGCTATGTCGATTACCTTGGTTCTCTGTCGGATCACTTCATTACGAATTCGATCCGATTTCGAGAGAGAGAGATTCGATCAGAGAAACGCCGAGCATAGCCGTCTCCATAGCTCGCTGAGCGACCTTAAATTAATGGACCAGTCGCACCGTCGGTGTCCACGTCTCGGCACCGTAAGTCATAACGGGTAGGACGCACTCATTGAAGACCTTTGTCTTAAGGCTTTGCGGTATGGTTGACGAAAAGACTTGACGGAGTTGCCTATATGCTGCTCAGCCGAGCTGTATTTTTCTGCAAGCCTCCCTCTCGAAATTGTTTCTACCAAACTGCAAGGTTTGCCCAAGGAAGACGTACTCCTGAACACCTTTTACGATAATCGGTTCTGGAGAGACATGTTTATTGAACATTATCTTCGTTTTCTCCAAGTTCGTCCCAAGTGAGCAGAAGCATCAGCCAGGCTGCTCAGCATATACTGCAAGTCTAACATCGTCTGCAAATCTTAAGTATGAGAGGTACTCGCCGTTTATGTTAATACCGCGTCCTTTCCAGTGCAGCGTCTTGAACATATCCTCCATTGCATTTCTGAACATTTTGGGCGAGATAACATCCCCTTATCTCACACCTCGATGCAGGTGGATTGGTTCAGACTGCTGGTTCTGTACTTGGACGGTCAGAGTCGCGGTGTCATTCAGACCTCTTACCACTTGGATATATCGCCAATTGATTTGGCACCGTTGCAAAGACTCCATAACAGAACAGGTATCAATGAAGTCAAAGGCCTTCTCATGGTCCACAAATGCTAAGCACAGGGGCTGATTACACTTACACTCCTCTGTCTTCTGTATAATCTGCCGCGCTGTGTGGATGTGGTCTATGGTGCCGTATCCTCCTCGAAAACCGGCCTGTTCAGGCGGCTGAAACTCGTCAAGTCTACGCGCGAGACGGTTCGTAATAACCCTGGAGAACAGCTTATAGACGTGGCTCAAGAGCGAGATAGGTCGGTAGTTCTTCAAAAGAGTTCTGCCTCCCTTTTTGAAGAACAAAACGACAATGCTCTTGCGCCACGCCTTTGGGTTCTCCACGAGAATAGCACAGAATTAAATATGCGTCGGAGTTACACAAGCATAGGTTTCCCACCTGCCTTTACCAGCTCTATCGTAATTCCATCTTCCCCGTGGGCTTTTCCATTTTTAAGCTGCCTCAGGGCCACCACGATTTCGTCTTGGCTGACATCTGGCAACTCCTCCGTGAAGTGGCGGGTTAAAGTGGCTCTTGGATCCTCGGAGTCGGGTTGGGGACGGGACGCTTTCGAAGTGTAGAGATTGCCGTAGAAGATCTGAAGTTCCGCATGAATTGCTGGCCTAGAAGTGGCGATTTTCCCTTCAGACGTGGTCAGCTTCGTCAGATGACTTCGACCTTAATGCTGGGTAAAAACTAGACTAGACTGTATAGAGCGAGTATTCGAGCTATGGAGGTCGCGTCTTACCAGCTTAAAGATCGTTTCGGAGATCTGACAAAGTGCCTGTTGGGCTTTTTCGTTGCGTCTCTATTAGCTGCAGACATTCTCGCGAAAGTTGAGATTAAATAATAATCGTCTATTATTTATTTAACATAAAACTCTTAAAATAATCTATTTAACCTTACATTTTCCAAAGTATATAAACTGACAAAGTAGTACAAGACTAAATTAATGATTAGTTACCTATTGTATATCTTTAATTTCTGATTAATTAGCAATCTTTTGTTTTTAATTCTCAACTGTTCGTAATTAGAATGTGTTATTTCCTATACATTTATAGTTAATTAAAAGTTTGGACGAAAATTCATTAAAATTAATTCATTTATATAAAGGACTGATTTTGTATTCGATATAGTAAATGAATCGCAAATGTAATTTTATTACATGTGAGCATATTTTTTTTTTTTTAAATTTCTTGCACAATATAATAAAATAGTGTACAAAGGCGGACATTTTCAATTATCCATAGATATATATTAGTAGCGTTCGTGAATTTTTTTCACGATAGCCGAGTGGATATACCAACAGACTGCCATGCAGAGGGTATCGGGTTCAAATCCACGGCGCGCACCAATGACTTTTCGGAGTTATGTGCGTATTGAATTGTTAATTATCGCTTGTCCCGTGCCTCGGAGAGCACGTTAAGCCGTCGGTCCTGGTTGTCATGAAGATCTTTGACAATCGTTACAGGGCGTCAGTTAGAAGGTCTAAATAAAACTGACACTAGTCTAAACCATGGAATATCGCTATCCCTTCGGGTTGCGGAGGTCAGACAGGCAGTCGCTCCGTGGAAAAGCTAATATTCAGTCAAATCCGGTTAGACTAGAAAGCGGACCCCAGATTGAAACTGGGATAACGCTAAGAGAAAGAAGAAGAAGAAGTTCGTGAATTTTTTTGATAGCTACTTCGCATCTGCGATGCTATCGTACCCATATGCCGAAAATTGTGATCTTATTAAATGCGTATCGAATAATAGAGTAACGGTTAGGTACTATAAAAGCATTCCATAAACCTTAACCAATACCTTATCAAAAGGTCAACCCTTCACTTACTAGGGGTGAACAAGAATTCTAGTAATGTATAACCACTTATCACATCACTTCGTTGGTGAAAAAGCAATTCGCAAACTGAAAAATCATTGGCGCGCGCCGTGGATGTAAACCTGATACCCTCTGCGTAGCAGTCCGTTGAACTCCCCACTAGAGTATTGCTGCTTAACCTACTATGTATATAAAACCCGAAAAAAATATTTATTCATTCAAATGAATATTAAAATACAATGTTTCACAATACTCCGCCACACAAAAACTAAAATATCAAACTGTTTTGTACCGCACTTTGTTATTGACGAATATTTGTGCGAGCAAAGAGTCAGCGCGTGGGACCTGGGCAAGAAATAATATATTATATTGCACGGAGGTATATCACGGCGGCGACAGGTGTGCGGAGGCAATCCTCTTTTACCCTCCTCCGAGCTTTTCGACCCCAAGAAACCCCTTTTAAGTAACATGACTTTTAACTTTGTGACCCATCTTTGCTTTAAAGTGCTCAGACTTATCCAATTCTGGGCGCTTATTACTGAGCTTCGAGGCGTAATTTAACCATAGATCACAGTAATGCTCCCTTTGTATACATGGACGGGTAAACAGTTTAATCAAAATTACGTTTATTTACTTGCTCCGTCTTTAATTATTTTCCATTACTGACATAATTTATTATAATAGCTCAAATTTAAAAATGTTTAAAGTTGCTTGCTGTGTGTAATAATAAAATTATTACACACAGCAAGGAAGAGAATCTTCGCTGATATATAATATGCTATATAGGAGATTCTTCGCTGGCAACACTAGCGAACAGCTGTCATTTCGCTACGTGTATAATAATTTAATTGATAAAAATAGTTTTATTTTGTTTTCCTAATTCATTATATGTCTAAAGTAAAGTGTATACCCATAAACCTAAGCAATAATTGTTTGTGTAACATAATATCAAAGTACTAGTGACTAAACCTCACTGGAAAACTTGTGGCAGACCAACTGTCAAAGTAACGGACAACTGATACAATATAAACAAGATTCAAAATCAACTGGAAACCCGGGGAGTATTGTTTTCATAATTATTTACTTATCCCTCTATCGTTTTATTCATATGATACTAACTAATATACACTATACATTTCATAAACACTGCTCACTGCACGTGAGCGACGTCATTTACAATACACAGCGGCACCGTTTATGTCTCCTTTTGCTTGACAATTTGTGGAAGCAAAATCGATGACGAAAAACATTTTCCTCAGACACCATATACTACATGAACCATATACTACATGACACACTATACATAAAACATAATTATTTATTATAAAATAAGTAGGTATATTAATTTAAGGAGTACAATAGTGTTACACAGTTCAATTTATAGAAGTACCTACATTCCAATTTTATTGTTTTATAAATATAATACCAAACATATAAATTTTTTGTACCTATTCATTACTTTCATATTCCCCAATAGTTAGATATAAAATAAGCTGTTCCCAAATTTATTTAATTTACTTTTCTGTTATTTTTTTATAATCTACCTGCATTATTTCCTTCTCAACTTTCTATCCACCCATTTCTTAGTTTCTCTCTGCTGACTTTACTCACTCTTCCTTATATTTCAGGTGCTTACGGGGTAGGTCTGTTCAAATGATGACCCGCAGAATGGCAGTTCTGGAGGACAAATTACAGTCCACACTCAAGGAATTGGAATCCTCTAAAAGCCTGTGTAACCAGCTGCTACAGGAAAGAGAGGAAAGCGAAGAAGAAGTAAAGAAAATAGTAGACAAGAACACTGAACTCAAGGCACAGCTGGCTGAAATGCACACACACCATCTTGAAATACTTGAGCATCATGAACAACTTCGACTGACGGTGTCCAACTTCCAACAGTGCATGGACACTCATGAAGAAGCTCTGAGACGTGTTGCTGAACTGGAACGTGAATTGAGTGAAGCTCATAAAACCATCTCCAACATAGAAATAAATAAACACAGTCAACAGATTGCGAATACCTGTAGCCTATATCATGAGTTGGTTAGTAGTGAGCCTGATCTTGTGTGCGTTAGGGAGCCAGTTGTAACTATAGACCTGACCAGGCAGGATACCATTATAATGAGACCCAGCTTTTCTAGTCATAATAAACTTAAACGTTACATTAAAATTACTAAATTAATAAAAAAATGTCATAAATCTATTAGGAAATATAATGTGCATAGAGTTAATTTAAATCTTAGAAAGGAGCGCATAAACTTAGTTAATCAACTTTCTGAGTAGTCTAGAAATTTGGAACATAGCATATCAGTGTATGATATGGACACTCATCGCTTAAGGGAAGAGATATTACTTAGGGAAAGAACCTTAAATGAGATCTTCAACAAATACCAAGCTTCTCAACGGGAACTGAGCAAGCGTATAGTGGAGGCAGGTGAGCTCGTAGACTTGGTGAGGTGTAATGCAGAAATGTATGAGTCTCTGACCAATAAGCTCTCGAATTGTAGTGTAATGGGAAGTCTTCTTTTCAATATATATATATATAAATGACCTACCTAACTCCACTAATCATCCGATGACTCTCTTTGCTGACGACAGTACATTGACAATATCCTGCAAAAATCCATACACATACGAAAATGACATTAATAATAGCGTGACATCAGTTATTTCATGGTTAAATAATAATAATTTAAAAATTAATTTATTGAAAACTAAAGTAATGCATTTTAGCCAGCGAATAGAAGCTCCATTACAAATGAAGATATGCTATGATAATACATTAATAAACGAAGTAGACAGTACAAAATTTCTTGGGCTGATTATAGACAAAAAATTGAACTGGAAAGATCACATTGAAAATCTCAGTAATAGACTGAGTAGAACCTCCTACGCCCTCTATAAACTAGCTCCGACGGTTAACATAGATGCACTTCTTACGGCGTATCATGGCCTAGTAGGTTCCATTTTAAGATATGGAGTTATTTTCTGGGGCAACTCTAATGATAAAAATATAATATTTAAACACCAAAAGCGATGCATCCGCTCTATGTTTGGCTTGCAATTCACTGACAGTTGTCAACCATACTTCAAAAATTATAACATCATAACACTGCCATCGTTATACATCCTAGAAACATGTATTTTTGTTAAAACTAATCCGTCACTATTCCCAAAACTATCAGACACTGTCCAACGCAACAGACGAGACAATGATCGGTTGCGTATACACTGCGCCAAAACTACTCATTTGCGTAACAGCATATTTTGTATGGCACCGAAAATTTATAATAAGCTCCCAAATGAATACAAATCTTTAAATTTAAAAATATTTAGGAAAAAGGTTAAAGAAATGTTAGTAAAAAAGTGTTACTATAGTATTAATGACTTTTTAGATGATACTTTTAATTGAATTATTATTACACTGATGACATCTGATTTAATTATTATTATTTTAATTATTATTGACATTTTATATATCTGAACATTATTTTTATGACATTTCATTAACTGACATAATTTAGCATTTAGTTTAGTAAGAATTTTAATTGTTGACCTTTAATGTAATGAATTTATGACAGTTAGCTATTTTTTTTTTATTAATATTTGAATTAATTCTTACAATTACTTGCATTATAATTCTTACATTTAACATAATAACTTCATTTATTATATTTGTACGCCGTCCTGGCAAAACATGTTGATACATGCGCTATTAATAAAACGACTTATGTAAAGGATATATCCTGTATATACCACACATGTTTAAAGCAAATAAATTTATCTTTATCTTTATCTTTATCTTTAGAATTCTTGTACTCATACTCTTATACCAGCAGAGCCAATGAGTACCGTACTACCTGAGAATTTTTCTAACAATCCACAAAACTCACACTCATTACAATCAAATTTAAATAAATCTAGGCTTCCAACATCTATTAATAAAACTTTTGTTTTTTCTGATAGGCTAGGTCACAATTTTGGTAGTTTTCTCAGTGAATATACAAATCAGTGTGTTATAAATTATTGTAGGCCAGGGGATAGTTACTGTAGTTTAGTTATTCAGACTAAGTTACACCCCTTAGATGAGAGTAGTACTGCAATATTATTGTTTGGTAACAGTTTAACTGTAAAGAGACAGGATATCATAGAATGTGTTGAATTGTTGATAGAACTTAATTCTAAATTTAGTTGTAAATTTATTTTAGGTGCTTTACCTTACTCAAACAACTTAATACACACACAAAATATGCACATACACTCATTAAACATGTTATTGTATAACATAACTTGTCGTCATAGTGACGCAATAGTGTTTTTTGACGCTAATAAATTTATTAGTAAATTTATTTTAACTAAAGATACAATGCATCTGCCATTTTATATTAAGCGACGAATTGCTAAGTTATAAGCATACAATTTACAGCAAGGCAGTGAGCCTTGTGTTGACAATTTATTTGATAGGGTTAGTACATGTACTAACAACGTTTTTATTGACACATCTTGTGATTTAAACTTCAAGATAGGACAACAGTTAGGCTGCAGTATTTGAATATAGTACATCAAAACATGCAGGCCTATCTGGCAAAGAGTTAGAGTTAAGTTTATTTACATACATACATACATACATAACGTCACGCCTTTTATCCCCGAAGAGGTAGGCAGAGGTGTATTTCTACACCCACTTTTCGCCAGATATACTTTTTAGTCCTACGTAATAAGGGGCGAGCCTATTGCCGTACCGGGCACACTTCCAGACTCCGTGCTGCTACTGAGAATTTCGTGACAGAAAAACCCAATAACACTGCCCGACCCAGGAATCGAACCCGGGACCTCCCGATCCCACGCGCACATTTATGCCGCGAGACCAACGAGGCAGTCGTATAGGGTTTGATGTCGAGTTTTCCGTCTCTACGCAAAGATGGTATTTGCATCGTGTTATCCCTTAGTCGCCTCTTACGACACCCACGGGAAGATAGGGGGTGGTGACACTTGTATTCTATGCCGTCAACCACACGGCCAAGTTTATTTCTAGAAAAATATGACGTTAAGGTTTTGTGCTTAACTGAACATTGGTTAAGCACCCATGAGGTTATTGTTATAAATGAATACTACACAGTGCAGAGTTCGTATATAAGAAAGCAGGCTATTAGAGGCGGTTCTCTCATAATGACTTCAAATTTATTAAAATGCAAAGAACGTAAGGCTAAGAACTCACGGAGCGATTTTCTCCCGCGACCGCTGCGGTGGTGGAACTGCGGTTTTATTTCTAAACTCACGAGACCGGTTATTTGCGCGGTTTTTCAGCCGCCGCGGCTGCGATCATCGCCCGCAGACGTGGCGGGCGATGATCGCAAGACGGGCGGTTGCAAGACGTAAGTAATTAGTAGATCGATTTCAATATCCATTTTATAATGTTTGTTTAATTTTAAACATGCACAAACATTTGTCACGATGCCACAAGTCACTGGCTGGTGCAAAATGACGTTGGATTTCTGTACACCCCGCCCTTCGCCCGCGATCGCGGCCCGCCAACCAACCGCAGAGCGCGCGGGCGCCGCCCGCCGAGGCTGCGGTTGACCGCGGCCCGCACGATTCCACTAGTTGCCCGCCGGTGCAGCGGGAACAGCAAACAACCGCGCACGCCGCGGGCGAAAATCGCGTCGTGAGTTTTGCTTTAATTTTTTACATATATATCTACATTCTACAGAAGCTGCGGGCCCGCAACCGCGGCGGTCGCGGGTGAAAATCGCTCCGTGAGTTCTTAGCCTTAGGATATTGTAAATTTATCTATTGAGCGCACTATTGAGTTGTCCTGTGTGGAACTAGACTTTATAAGTCTCGAAGGGGGTCGATATACACAAATTATAATATATATTATAATTTGTGTATATCGACCCCCTTCTGGTGATTATAATCTATTTGAGACTTTTATGGAAGATGCTCTTAATAAAATTATAGGTAGTCATAAGAATATTATAGTATGTGTTGATTTTAATATTAATATTTTAGAGAATTCTTCACAGTGTACTAGATTTCTGAATCTTTTTAAGTCATTTAATTTAAGTAATTTATTCTGTGAACCTACTAGAGTCTCTGAAACATCTTCTACTTGTTTGGATAACATTTTTAGTTCTTGTGTTGCTAAAAACCCAGTAGTTATTAGTTCTCTTCCTTCTGATCACCGTGGACAGATAGCTAGTTTTTCATGTTCAACATATGATAAATCACATACAGTAGAATGTAGGCCTCAAACTACCAATCGTCTTATACCTTTTAAAAACAATATTATCGCTAAACTCAATCCCTCAATATTGAACTCAGAAAATCCAAATACAATTTATAATTCACTTTTTGGAATAGTAAATAATGAGTTTCAAGATACTTTCAAGAGTAAAACTGTCACATTAAAGGGTACTACCGGATCTTTTAAACAGTGGGCCACTATAGGTATAAACAGAAGTAGAGCCAAATAGTTAGAATTATATGGTATGAAACAACATAGATTTGACACACCTTTTGTAAATTATGTAAAAAACTACTCAACAATTTTTAAACAAGTTTGTGTTATGGCAAAATCAAAATTTATTAGTAGCAAAATTAAGCATTTAACAAATGTAATTAAAGAAACTTGGAGAATTATAAATAATGAAACAGGAAGAGCACGACCACTGGTAAACCAATTTGAACTAAAAGAAAACAATTTATTAGTCACCAATCAAACTCAAGTAGCGCATATGTTCAATAGTTTCTTTGCGAGCATACCTTTAACAACTACTAGATCTTTACAATCATCATCTTTAGACGCTGGAATTTTTTTGCTTAGCAGTGTACCTGAATGCAAGAGCGTGTTTAGATTCGAGCACGTTACCCCGCGAGATATATTGATCGCATATAATTCAATTAATATTAAAAATACCGGCGACTTTTGGGGCATTTCAATTAAAATTTTAGGTACTATAGTTGAGACTGTTGCGTCTTACCTCTCTATAATTTTTAACCAATGTTTTGACTTAGGCGTATTACCGGATTTGATGAAATTAAGTAAAATCATACCTTTATTCAAATCTGGCAGTAAAAATTACGTAAATAACTTCAGGCCCATCTCTATCTTGCCGGCATTTAGTAAAATATTTGAAAAGATTTTATTAAAGCAGCTACTAAGACACTTTAATTTAAATAGTCTGCTTCATAAAGATCAATACGGATTTACTAAAGGTAGATCCACTACTGATGCGGTGGAGGTGTTGCTCTCATAAAACACGTTTATAATGCTTGGGAGTCATATAAAAATGCTATCGGAGTATTCTGTGACCTCTCAAAAGCATTTGATTGCGTTCATCACGACACACTATTGCGTAAGCTCCGCCACTACGGCGTAGAGGAAACCGCACTTTGTGTTGTCGAGTCGTACCTGCGGCAAAGATTTCAATGCGTCGATGTAAATGGGACTACATCCTCTAAATTACCTATACAGTTAGGCGTTCCACAAAGCTCTATTTTAGGTCCTTTTCTATTCCTTGTATATATTAATGACTTACCTTTTTATTTAAAAAACATCTGTGATGTCGTACTTTTTGCAGATGATACGTCACTTATTTTTAAAGTAGATAGGAATAGGAATCAATTTGATGATGTAAATAATGCACTTATACAGGTTACACAATGGTTTACAGCAAACAACCTAGTGCTTAATTCTAAAAAGACTAAATGCGTTAAATTTGCTTTACCTAACGTTAGACAACTGGGACCTAATATAAGGCTAGATAGGGAGGAACTTGACACAGTTGACTCGACAGTGTTTCTAGGCATTACACTAGATAATAAGTTACAATGGGGTGCACATATAGCATGTCTTGCAGGTAAGCTCAGCTCTGCTGCGTATGCTGTCAAAAAAGTTAGACAACTTACTGATGTTGACACAGCTCGTCTAGTTTATTTTAGCTATTTTCATAGTGTCATGTCCTACGGTATTTTGTTATGGGGCAAAGCTGCGGATATTCAGAATATCTTCGTTCTACAGGAACGAGCGGTACGAGCAATATACATATTAGGTGCAAAAGATACTCTTAGGGAACGCTTTAAGTCTATAGGGATTCTTACAGTAGCCTCGCAATTTTTATTTGCTAATATTTATTTATTTATTTATATTAAGCACACCAACAGCGTAATTACATTATTTCTTATGAATAATAACATTTTGAGTATACGAATATTATGTAACTACACAGATAACAGATATGCATGACGTTTAACAAAATGATATCTATAATGTTAGGACTACATAAGTGCAGATAACAATATTTAAACTAGAGATCAAAATTTAAAATTAAAAACAAAATCAAATAAGGAATTGGACAAAGTAATGAAAATCAAATAAAACAATAACAAAAAAAAAAATTGAAACGTTGAGGGTGTTTAAGTATTTGAGTTGGTTGAATTGTTTCGTATGCAATGTCTGTAAGTTGTAAATTTCATTGAGAAGACATCAATACCATCCACTGCCATAGACAGTTCATTATACAGCCTTGCCACGCGTGTGAGGGGGCAGTTGAAAGTGGTATTTAAAGTAGACATAGGTATATCGAATGTACGACGGTAACGCATCACACGTGTATTAATTCTAAAGTTTAAGTTGCCTATCAATGGGGCATCTATAGTGCCGTTTATGATTTTGTATAGTATTAATAAATCAGAGTGAACACGCCTATCCTGTAAACTTAACATGCAAAAGTGTTTCAACCTATCGGTGTATTGTGGAATCGTTTTACGGATACCATTTTTTATGCATAAATACCTAACAAAGCGACATTGAACTGACTCGTCATTATCTATGTGCTTTGAGTAATAGGGAGACCATATAGTGGAACAATATTCCAAAGAGCTCCTGACTAGTGAGTTGTACAGCAATATGATGCTACTGTAGTTTTGGAAAGGTTTAGACATGCGGATTATAAAACCAAGCATCTTTCTAGCTTTGTTTACCATATTTTCTATGTGGTCTCGAAACGTAAGTGATGAATCAAAGAGTACGCCTAAGTCACGAATGGAAGTATCTCTGCTCAAGGGAATCATATCTATGTGATAATTAAATTTAATGTAGTTTGTTTTATTGGTAAAAGTTATGAACTGACATTTCTTCACATTAAGGGACATATTATTGTCTAGACACCATTGCTGTAACATATTTAAGTCATTCTGAAGCTTCATACAGTCGCTTATTTCATCAATACGGCAGTAAATTTTTAAGTCATCTGCGTAAGCCAAACTGTTACACTGCAACCTATCTAAAAGATCGTTTATATATACTGTGAACAGCAATGGACCCAATTTTGAGCCTTGTGGGATGCCTGAGCTTGGTATAAATGGCGCAGATTCATAACCTGCCAAAGCAACCAGGAGTGAACGGTTAACTATGTAACTCTCGAACCAGCGCAGTAGGCATCCATGGATACCGGCATGACTTAATTTCTTGCAAAGTATTGAATGATCAACACGATCAAATGCCTTTGCAAAATCAGTGTAAATAGAATCAATCTGTCCCCTGGCCTCCAACGTTTCAGAAATAGAGGTGGTGTAAATAAGTAGGTTTGACATGGTTGAACGATTGGCAACAAAACCATGTTGTCTAGGACTAATTATGTGACGAAAATGAGAGAAAACTACATTGTATATGAGACCTTCAAACATTTTTGCAAATTGCGATATAATCGATATTGGTCTATAATTCGCTACATCATTCATATTACCGCTTTTGTGTATGGGGACGACGTATGATATTTTCCATAAGTCGGGAAACGTTCCTTCCGTGAGTGACTTATTAAACAATAGGTGTAATGGTTTGATCAGGCCATCCTTGCAGAAACGAATAAAAATTGGAGGCAGCCCGTCTGGTCCAGCTCCCTTACCTAAATCGATTTGCTTTATCAAATTTTCAATTTCATTTTCTGTAATATTAATGGAGGAAAGACAGTAATTTGATGAGGCGTAAGTTGGTTCAAAATAGGTACCGGGACATTCATTGTTATACACAGAAGCAAAGTACTTAGCAAATAGGTTTGTTACACTACTCCCACCTTCTCCAATTGTGTCATTGTAATAAACTAGATGAGGGACACCTCTATGTGTCTTTTTTGACTTCGTATATCGCCAAAAAGATTTTATGTTTGTTTTTAAATCTTTTTCTATTTTTTCAATGTAATTCCTAAAACTGGTTGCTATGGCCTTTTTGACTCGTGTACGTAACATATTATATGTATCTTGGTCCCTAGGGTTGTTATGTGTTTTGAATCGCATCCTGTATTTATTCTTTTCTTTTATCATTTTAATCAATGGTGTCGAGAACCAAAGTGGGTAGTTGTGATTTTTATGTCTACCTTTTGGAGTGTACTTATCTATAATTTGCCATAATATATTATAAAACGTGTGGATAAAGTCATTACAATTTAATGTGTTGTAGTTCTCCCAATTGACCATCAGTAAGTCACGAACACAAGCTTTATAGTCTGTACTGCTAAAGTAATATTTAGGCTGAGAAGTATTCTGGTGCAAATTAGATGCTGATGTTTTAACGCTATAGTCCAATTCCAGTGGTGGATGGTATGTATCAGGATTACACAAGGCGGGTGCCCTTGAGACGTTAATATTAGAGTTCGCATCTACTATTACTAGATCTAAGCAATTGCCATTATCATTACAAATATTATTAATCTGCTTATGTCCAGAGATATTCAAAAAATCCCTCAACACTAAAGATTTAGGATCATTTACACCCAGAAATGGATCATCAAGTAGGTGCCATTTGATGTTAGGTAAATTAAAGTCACCGAGAATCAGTGTAGTGCGTTCCGTGCAAAATAAACAGATTTCCTCTGCCTTTGCAAAGAAATTCTCAAACGCGTGACAAGGTATATAAGATGGTAGATACACTAAACAAAGGTTGATACAAACATTACCCATAGTTAAACATAGCCACAAGTCTTCCACGTCTGTTTGCCAATCAATTTTATTAACAAAATTAAATTTCTTACTAACAGCTATCAGGACCCCTCCACCGTAAGCTTTAGAGTACAATTCTTTAAATTGAGCGTGTCGATCACGGCGTATTACAGAGTATCGTTGATCAAAATATTCGGATGAAAATATTGAGTCGTCTAGCCATGTTTCAGTCAGACATATAATGTCATAGTTCGAATTTAAAACTGACAAACAAATTTCTTGTGACTTTGTTTTCAGGCCTCTTACATTCTGATAATATATCGATATTGTATATTAGGCAAAATATAGGTTTATTTACTACAAAAAGTTATGTACATAACATAAATACTCGAAACAGGCATAAGTTATATGCCCCTTATCATCGTTTACATAAAGTTAATAATTCTTTTGTAGGGCTAGGTATTCGTATATACAATAAAATACCAATTAGTCTTTTAGAATTACCATTTAGTACGTTCAAAAGTGAAATAAAAGACTGCCTTATTAGGAAAGGTTATTATACCATTAATGATTATTTCAGTGATAAGGATAGATGGTCACTTACACTAGCCAACTCTTGATTTTTTAAATTTATATAGATACCTTACTTTTCAGTTTTTTTAATATAATATCTCTAGTTCTTTTAATTTAATATTCACCTATTATTAGGTCATTCAACTTACTACATTTACATTTTCATTGTTGTTCCACAAATTTTATTAAAATTTGCTACAGTGTTAGATGAAGGTAACTCGTTATCATGGGCTGGATACTAACGTTTTTGTAATTTTCATGTATTCATATACCGTCACTTTCTGAAACATACTTTTCCACCATAGTTTTGAACATGATCGCGAGTTGCCTACATTATAAAGCGTAAGTGGATGCTCCTGTTACACAAAATTCACATTAGAAGACTACTACAGCACTTAATTTAGTAACTGCATATTTGTTTAAGTATTATGTATGTTCTTATTTACTATTTACAAGTAATTAATTACAACGTGAAACAGTTGCAGCTCCTTACAAAATCAAAATATGTACCATAACACTGGCGATTAAAAAGAGTGGCCACGAGTTTTATTGCCCGTTCTTTCTCGTGGTTCTACCTATTGCTTTGCGAATGGGCTGTAAATGTAAATGTAAAAGCATTATTAATTTACTTTAAAAAATTGACGTTCATAAGCGTCACGTTGTGACCTAGATGAATAAATGATTTTTGACTTTGACTTTGATTAAATGTAATGTTAATTTGACGACCGGTTGGTGCAGCGGGATTGCGACTGCTACGCCGATAGTCGCGGGTTCGATTCCCGCTCAAGTCAAACATTTATGTGCATGAACATGGATGTATGTCTTGATCTGGGTGTTTCTATGTATAATATGTATGTATTTACAAAAAAAAAGTATATATGTATGTTTATCCATTATCTAGTACCCATAGTACAAGCTCTGCTTAGTTTGAGACTAGATGGTGTTGTGTGAATGTGGTAGAATATTATTATTATTCCTCTTTATTTATTTTCATTCTCATTAATCTTATTTTATATAATTAAATCACTTAACAAAAAAAAATAACCATATAAAACAGGACCACGGAGACCCACCAGCATCAGGCACAGGGACCAAGCCACCGGTGGTTAGGGCTCCAGAGAGAGGAACCTCCGAACGATGCGTGTCGTGTCCAGCAATACTGCCTTCTGTATAGAGGACTTGATCCAGCCGTCTAACGAGAGCCTCTTGAGGTGGTGGTCGAGGCTCTTGGCAATAAGACCATTTACGGTCACGACTATCGGTACAATGATCGCCGAGTCAACATCCCACATGTCGACAATCTCGTGCGCCAGGTCCAAAAACTTAATTTGTTTATCTTTTTCGGCTTTCACGAGATTCTCGTCATGGGGTATGGTGACGTCGATGATCATTGCAAGGCGCTCTAATCGGTCTATCACCACTATGCCCGGCTTGTTAGCCGTAATAGTTCTGTCATTAATGATAGACCGATCCCAGTACAGAGTAGCACGACCATTTTCAAGAACTGGGTCGGGCACAAACCTGTAGTACGGTACTTCGGAGTCGACAAGTTGGTACTTTAAGGCAAGTTGCTGATGGACAATCCTGGCTACTTGGTTGTGTCTATGCAAATATTCGCCGTTGGCAAGATGAGAACAACCGGATACTATATGTCTGAGCGATTCACCAGGCTGGTGACATGCCCGACATATGTCGACCGTCCCATCCCTCAGAATATACTTCCGGTAGTTGTTCGTCATGATAACTTCGTCCATAATTGCAAATACAAAACCTTCTGTTTCGGCGAAAAGATCGCCGAAACGCAGCCAGGACACCGAAACTGGAAAATCTACATCGGGCCCATGCAAGGCCCGGTAAAATCGTCCATGCAGCTCTTTGCCCTTCCATATCTCCTTGCGCTCCTCTACACCAAGTACGGCAGGTTTTCGCCAGTTCTCTTTGGCCAGACCCAGCGGGGTAAGTCCGTTGTCCACAGTGACCACATCTCGGTGCACACCCGCGGCAGTAAAGTGGAGAAAGTATTCCCTGAGATTGAACACCTCGCGATTGTGATGGGTCTTGGCACTTAAGAAGCCACGACCTCCGCACTTCCGCGGGATGTACAATCTCATCACCAACGAACGCGGTCGATGCATCCGGTATGTCGTAAGTAGACAACGAACTTTTCTATCCAAGGCATCCAATTCTGTCTGAGTCCATCTGAGTATGCCGAAGGAGTACATTAAGACTGGCATGGCCCAACCGTTACAGGCACGCACCTTATTTCCGCCCGATAGAAAGCTTTTTAAGACTTTCTTCAGGCGGCCAAAGAAACGCACCTGCAACGCCTGTTTCATGCCAGCCTCATCAATGCTTAATGCCTGCGACATACCCAGATATTTATAGGTTTCGGTTGCAGAGAGAGATCTAAGTTGTGTGAAATTTGAAAGTTCTATACCATCAGATTCCACACTCCTGCCTCGCCTTACATGCATGACCGCACATTTATCCACACCGAACTCCATCTTAATTGAATTACTAAAGCTTTCGGTTATCTTTAGTAACTCAGTCAATTGGGGGTCAGTGGGGGCAAATATTTTGAGGTCATCCATGAAGAGGAGGTGAGAAATAACTTGACCTCTACTCTGCAATCTATAGCCTAGCCCTGAACTTTCGATCAAAGTGCTCAGTGGGTTCAGTGCTAGGCAAAACTATAGTGGACTCAAACTGTCGCCTTGGAAAATACCCCGCTTGATCCTTATAGGTACGCCATACCCGCAAGGCTGTCGACATCCTGGATAGCGAAGCACCGTACTCCACTGCCCCATACATGCCTTCAAGAGGGTGCATAGAGTTGCATCAACTTTGTACAACTCCAGCACCCTCAAGAGCCACGTATGTGGCACAGAGTCATAGGCCTTCTTATAGTCTATCCAGCATGTCGCCAGATTCTTTCGACTACGGCGAACCTGTTGGCTTATGGTCATGTCAATAAGGAGTAGCTCTTTAGTACCACGGGCCCCGCTTCTACACCCATTTTGAGATACAGATAAGATGTTATTTCTAAATATATGTGCTTCTAATTTCGTTCTCAAAATGGATGTAAAAACTTTATACATTGTAGGCAGGCAAATTATAGGCTTATAGTTCGTAGGCTCCGTGGTACTACCCACCTTAAAGAGCAGATGAGTTACGCCAGTTGTCATAAAAATAGGCAACGATCCTGAATCCAGAGATGACTGAAATTGAGAAGCCAAACGAGCATGTGCACTGCGTAGCCATTTTAACCAGAAATTGTGCAGCCCGTCCAGTCCTGCCGATTTCCAGTTGGCTAACTGACGGACTGCACAATATACATTTGTGGTGTCAATGGCTACGGGCTCCATGTGAGGTATTGCCTCACATGATCGTTTAACATCTCTAATCCAGTCATCTTCCGTATGGCTGATGGGAGTCCACCATATGCTGCGCCAAAATTTAATCGTATTCGCATCATCTGGCCGACTTCCATCATCCACACGTGGGTCAGGTTGCTCCCAATTTCTATAAACCAACTTCTCATCTCTTTGGAATGCGCGATTTTGAGAGTATCGGGCTACCCTTTTTTTGTATCGTTTGATACGATTTGCCCACGCATAAACTTTCTGCTTCAGGAGGTCGATGCGTTCTGTGACCCGTGACACATACTCTTGAGGACGGAGTCCCGTTCCTTTAAACGCCCGGTTCACAAAACGCATCACTCTCGGGCGGGTATTGCCCGACCTGAAGCAGATTAGTTTGCTTATGAGTGCCCTGGTCTCAGCAATACGCCGCTCAATTCTACGCTGCCAAGTCAGGACGGCATCTCGAGGAGCAATATCAAAACTGTTTCTTATTTTAATATTAGCTACTCGACATGCCGCTACAGCCGCACAGTACAGAATTGAGTGCGTATCGCTAAGACTTTCACTATTGTCTAAGTAAATAGGCAATAGTGAATCCAGGGCACACACAAGCACCATATTCTTTTTATGCGTGGGCAAACGCGGCAGCCGAGGTCTGTCTTGCAATGCAACGTACCGATATTCCCCAATGGCACACTCCAAAGCACTCCTTATATTATCAATGCACTGGGTACTTACTTGTGTATCCCTGTCTACCACCTCTTCACCTCCTTCTTATTGCCTGTGCAATATGTTTGGCACTGAAGCCACATTGCGTGTAGGAGGTTGGTTGGCAGGGGTAACTGGCAAGTCTGAGCGTAGCCTCTCAAGTGCGTCGTCATCAAGCAGGCGGCAGCACTGGATGGCTCGCACTTGATCCGACAGTCGCTGTGCCGAAACGTTGACAGCCGGTTGCAAGCCCTGAAACAGAGGCAGCATGCGATCACGGTACGCCGTAAGGTTGATACCTCCCTCTGTAGCCACAAAATATGCCCGCATGACATTTTCGTTCATAGATTGTGTCCATATCATGCGGTGCACATTACCACCGTGCACCGGTAGCGGGGGCCCTGTTCGAAACCGGTGGGTCTCGAGGTCCCTAGCGTAAGGGTGGCCGGCCTCTTCCCCAGCGATGTGCTGGTGTTATTATTATTATTTCTTGTTGTAGTAGTAGATACGAAGCAATGACAACATAAAAAATGGGTCTTAAAGTATTGTGTTTCATTATTTATTCTCCGCTTACATGGTTAATATGGGTACATGACGTGATGCACTAGGACATTTTTGCAAACATATTATTTTTTGTATGTTCACTACGCACGTAAACCTCGGTCCAACAACAGCTTAAAATAAACAATCTTTGATGGCAGAGAGTGTAGCCTGTGGCGTTTTATACTATTCGGTGGATATATTTTCGACGGCCATTTTCCATTGCCGATCAACCCTTTTGACAATTTATCAGGACATCACATTTTCATACAGGCGGGTGGCATGAACTGTGCGACCGCGTCTCAAACATATTCAAATAACGGGGGCTGTACAAAACAGAAACACGCTGCGCCCTCGACGTGTTAGAATTACAAAAAAGCACACAAAATATGCCAATTGCTAAACAATCTATATTGTGATATACTCCTGACAGATACCCATCTACATGCTACTCATGTCCCAAAATAGAAGCCGTGCCTATAAATATCAGATATTCACAAACTAAGGTAGCTATCACTGTGCAGTCTCATGTCAAATCGTGCATACGTGTCTACGTATGTATTCAACGTTTAATGGACGCTCCTCAGTTGCGTGGAATTGTATTCCAACTTTCAGCGGCAGCTACAGTTTGAATTTCGTTGTGCTTTTTGTTTTAAAAGTACTGTATTTTCTTCCATCTTTACTTCATTTTCCGCAAGAACTTGTTTATGTCTGAGCCTTTAACGTAGTACTGGTAATGGGGACGATTCTCCTTTCTTAATTGAATGCAAAGAGACTGCACAAACGGTATCTTTATTACAACAAATAGAAATATCAAGCTTGTTACAGAATAATACCTACATCCTTTTAGTTTCGACGTGTTTGTGTCTACAAACACGTCGAAAGCAACTTGGAAGTTATTCTATAGATTTAACTTAGGTCAATTAAAACTTGGGCTTACTTTCTAAGTTGCGTCTTTGGTCCGGGGCCAATGTCAATATCTATAAAGCAATTTCCTTCACTTGATTTATATTCAAATAAAAGAGAATTTAATTAACGACTGGAAATAAAGTAGCTTTATGCTGGTGAAAATTGTAAATAATTTATTATGCTTACCTACGTCGCACAGCTGGATCGTAAATACAAATTAAAATATTAGCACTCAGAGCGTCGCACTTATTATCCTATCGTTTACGAATTGCGTCAGTAAAATTCTAAAGATAGAGTGATGCAAAAACATTGTATAATATCTGGTAATACTTAACAAAGTTGCTAAATATACGGCTTCCATTGACAATGACATAGCGAGAGCATCATAAAAGTCTATAGGAGTATTCAACGTTTAATGGACGCTCCTCAGTTGCGTGGAATTGTATTCCAACTTTCAGCGGCAGCTACAGTTTGAATTTCGTTGTGCTTTTTATTTTAAAAGTACTGTATTTTCTTCCATCTTTACTTCATTTTCCGCAAGAACTTGTTTATGTCTGAGCCTTTAACGTAGTACTGGTAATGGGGACGATTCTCCTTTCTTAATTGAATGCAAAGAGACTGCACAAACGGTATCTTTATTACAACAAATAGAAATATCAAGCTTGTTACAGAATAATAAGTAAGAAGATTTCTGAAATACATTTATGGATATATGTTGCATACATATATGGTGCATAGGATTCCCATCAAGAACTTAGGGTCCCAAGTCAACCTCACCTGCAAGTGGTGCACCTGCCGATCAACGGACGAGGCTCTGGCAAACAAAATATCCCGATGAGCGGCAATAGGCTCGCCACCTATTACGTGGGATCAAAACACTGGCGAAACGTGGGCGTTTAATATGCTTCTGCCTACCCCTTCAGGGAAACAGGCTGTAACGTATGTCCGGTACCTACCGCGTTGCGTCACAGTACCGCCCATACGCTCGGCCAATCAGAGAAAGCCATCGTCCGCGCTCGTAAGTTTTGCCCTTATTTGGTAATGCGCCGACACCTATGCTGATGGAGGGCCGGTATATAAAGGGGCCGACAGAGAGGCCGTCACCGCTACTCTACACTAACCTACTACCGTTACTCTATTCTGTACCGCTATATCTTTATACATTCTACGTGTATCCTGATACCAGCTGTGGGTAAGTTACTACATTTACTGCGTTAGCGTACTGCCCATCTCTCTACCTGCTAGCTGAGGCCGGCTGACGCCGCCTGCCTGACTCTATTGGTTGTGGCTCTCCTAATGCTGCTTTCCTTCAGGTTCCAGGTTTACCTTAAGCTCCGGGCTACATAACCTAGACCGCTACACCTGCTGCATCGCCTTCGGCGTCACCTCTGCCGAAGAGTCTGGCCTGCCCCGCTCATCGCACACACACCGCCGGCACCTGCCAGCTGAGCCAACAGCCTGCGAGGATCTGCCGCTACGCGCAGCCCTTCGAGCAACCTGCCCAGCACACTACCGGAGGGAACAGCGTGGGTGACTGCAGCCCTTAGTGTTCTGGCCAGTGTCGTGTTGTTGGTCGGTCATACTCGTGGCAAGGGAAGTGAGACAATACTCGGCAAATAAACGCATTGAACCTTTTCTGCGTTTTACTACCAGAACCCGTTACAAGGCGTGAGTATGCATGTGGCTATGTATGTATGTATTTATGGATAAAGAGTGTCGAACCGTTTATCAAACTTGACTTCGCACGACCTCGACGTTCGACGTAAACACTAGTTGCTTTAAGCGCCAGAATATATACTCGTAGCTATACTATAACTCTATGCAAGTGTATATTTTTAAGTATGCTAAATTTTGCTTGTAGAAATTTAACACGCGTATACAAAATATAGGTGTTATGAGTAACGTTAGTCTAATAATTAGTTCATAATGGTTTTAAATGCAGCCTAATGGCGAAATACAGCTGTGATTCGCTATTTGACAACAAAATAATTATAACCTGTATATATGTACGTGTGTTGTGAAAAACATACTTTCGTTCTTTATAATCAACGCGCAACAGATTTAATTCTATACTAGAATACTACTAGAACTTCTATACTTCGATTTTACAAGTGGAGTACTTTACCCACATTCCAATTACAGTATCACCCGTATAGCTAAGTAAGCAGCGGTGACCAGCGGCGACACTAAGTTTTTACACTTGTGGAGCCCGGAGAAATGTTAAAGTGACCAAATTCGCAAGGAGCTTCATCTCAGATACGCAACAAGTCTGGTTTTTATCTCATACCCCTAGTTGGCGCTGACATTTCAATATACATATAGGTATGTATTAGTGCCATATTTATAGTCTAAAGGTCTTTACAGTGCCCGATGGGAAAGTCTAGACGGACCAATCGTGAAGGGCGAGAGAGATGAGATAGCGAGAACAAGCTGCCATGCACTCGTTTTGAACACGACAATACGACGTTTCGGCTACTTTACAGGACCTTGGTCACGGATCTTATTAAATAATATAGTATATCGTTTGTAGATCATTCGAATCTATGTACTGTAGTTTAATTTCAATATATACTTGACTAGAGGATTCCCGCAGCTACGTCCGCACATCTGGGGGCACGGCAGTGCCCCCGCCAAGTCGAGCAATAAAGCAGATCGGCCGTACCATCCTTTTCTCGAAGTAGTTCAAGCCATTTTCGACCCTCTATATCTTAGTTGTGGATAAAACTAGAAGCCTGATTCTTAGTAACCAAGCAGGTGTTGTATAAATATGGTATATTTCAAATTTCATTCAGTTTGAACCAGTAGTTTAAGAATTAAAACGAGTCAAAGTTTATAATTTTGTCACTCACTGACCGATCATCAAACTATAAGGCTCTATAACTAGCAGACATAGAAGCTTCAAATTTAGAATACAATTAGTGTTTAGTGTATCAAGTAAAAACTAAAATATTTGTCAATTTCGGTCCAGTTTTTGAGATACATTACATTACATAGCCGAGTCAATCAATTTATATAAAACATTAAAGATTTTTAATTAACCGACTTCGTATTACATGGATCTCAAAACTTTTTACGGTAGGCGAGACTTGGTTTCTTTTTGACAAGTTTTGTTTTTTATGGGATCTCATTTCTTTTTTAGATAGTCATACTACTTTCCTTTCCGGTACCTTCTACTTCTTGTACGCCAACAACGAATTTTCTTAATTAAAGCCCTAACTGCAAATGTAATGGATTACAAAGTTATTTATGCAGTTATTGTATCTCACTCCGCGAGCACGCTCAGTGCAAGACGAGCGAAACGTCAGAAACAAATAGGTATTTATACCTTAAATAAGTTAATTGGAGGCGATTAAGACCCGCTAATTTATTTTGTATGATTTATACAAATCGCGAAAGTTTAAAATCGAATATATATGATTTCGTATGACTCACACACATGAAAAATCCAAAAGTATTTAATCATAAATAAATAATAAATAAAATAAATAAATGTTTATTTCATTTTCTATAATTTATAGGATTACACATTGCATTCGGAGTCTCCTTTTAAGCTAAATAATACTTGTGATAGGATACTCCACTCTTCCGATTTATACAAACCTATAAATGAAGGTTACATGCGCATACCTATATATTTATATAATACTAATTTAATTGATTAGTTGGCATGCAGAGATAAGTGATAGCAAGTAATTTCATAAAAATAAAATTAAAGTTAAAATTAAACATAATTTGAAAAGCTTGCGCTTGGTATTGCTGTGTAGATGTGTATGAGAGTGTAAGTGCGCGTGAGTGCGTGTATGTGGGCGCGTGTGCGTGCGTATGTGAGAATCATATTATATCAAAATGAAAGAATTGTTAAAATAAAAGCACAATAAAAGTGCAACGTGCACAAGCGCCGTGCTTGCCAGTCCGTGCACGCACAGACTTTGTTCACCACAGCCACTTCCGACAATTGCCTCTCTCATCTCGTGCCACGACAATAGCTAATATAACCACAAAGCTATTGTTTCCACAACAACATCATACAAAACATACCCGAAAACTTAGTTTGCATTTGGAAGCCGAAAAAATGAAAAGAACACAGGCAGGCTTACACGTTTTGTCAATGCAGGGCTGTAGTTATTATTTTTAGTAAAGATTAGATTTATAGTTTGATACTTGTTATCTGCCCGACATATGTTTTTCTTGAGCTGGGAATGAACCATTCAAGTGACATTTATGATGAGTAGAATTCAAAGTCAACCAGAATGCAAGTCAAAGATCAAGATCATGTCCAGACCAGTTTCGGCCACGGCGGCCAGTCTCAACTATGACTAGCCAGCTACGTTGAAAATATTATAGTTTACAGTTTGTGTGCAAATATAAGTGCATTTTCTATTCCCTTCTTGCATATCCGTGACCGGTGAGAGATAGGCAGCAGGACCAACATCCATCTATATCAAGAGGTGTAACTTCACCAACTTCCTGGGTCCGAGCTTTTATTGGACAATTCTTAACAGGAAAACCCAATATCACTTTCTGTTTATCCGGGAATCGGACCTACACTGGACCACAAGGGTATACTGCCATAACTACTATGGTCCAAAGCTACTATGCTCTGCATGCTTTCGGTAAGACTCTTGAGAATTTCCTTTTTGTTGCTCATGATCAATGACCGAGATGCCGAGCCACAGTTTATCAATCGTGAAGTACCTACTGATATCATATCGTAATTTTTTATTAAATTGCCGTTATTATATCATGAAAATGGTAGCTCATCTGCTTGAGTCATAATGGATGCTTGTGCAACACCCACTTCATACTATGCATGCTCAGAGGAAATTGCGAAATAAGGCTTTCAAATAAGAAAATATAAAGAAGGATGGAACAGACACTCCACCGTAAATCCAATAACGGAGAACACATTATTAGTCGGTGAATGTGTCGTTGTTCGAAAATGTTGATCAGAAAAAGTGATAAATACCATCGGGTAAAATTATAAACATTTTAGTTTTTGACTGCACGTATGGCGTAGTGGTTTAAGCGGTTGCCTCACCGTATAGCACTACGCTGGGTGATCCGTTAATTGATGTTCCGACTTTAGGTGTTCCTTTTGTTTGTTAGGGGACTCAGGATTTGTACTTAGTACGGAGTCGTGTTCTATAAAAAAAAATGTTTAACGACTGCCTCCGTGGTCCAGGGTATAGCGTATGCGTCTGCTGATCGGAGATCCTGGATTCGATTCCCGGATCGGGCAAAAGGGTTACTGGGTTTTTCCGAATTCTCAGTAGCAACACGAAGTCTGGTGATGAGCCCGATAACGGCAATAGGTTCGCCCCTTGTGACGTGGGACCTAAAAATTCATGGCGAAATGTGGGTGTAATATTACACCTCTGCTTACGCCTACGGGGATACAGGCGTGAGTCTATTAAAAAATAAATAGTTTAACGTAATTTTCGAAGAATACCTTTGTCTAGTAATATGAATAATCAACTGTTCCTTAGAAGTTCCTCATTTGGGATTCAAGTGCTAGTATTCAAGTACAATACTTCAAGGAAATTTTTGTTTCTATCTTACAGACTATCGATGCTTTCAAGTAAAGACGGTTGGTGGAGGTGGTGAAGGGCTGATATCGCACATAAGCATATTGGGTGTCGAGCTGCTCGTAGACGTTATCGTTGCCGTGCGAAAGCAGTTCAACAAACTTCCTACACAGAAGTTTCAACATACAGTATAGGACAGACTTACAGCGAGTACCTACATTTGAAAAATGTAGCCATCGGCACAGTGCGCTGTAGTCTGGCAGTAACATTATAATTTACTATAGCTAGGTTGTTTAACATACTATAAAGATAAGTGGTAAACACGTATTACCTACTCACTAAATGACGTAACATGTGACTTCATGAACAGGCAAAGCATTATTAAACTATTCAGTAACGTGGTTGCCGCAAAGGTGAACTTCTCCTGACTAGAATAGACGTGAAGCTTAAATCTGAGACAACACAAAACTTGTAACAGCACCACTGAAAAAGTAATTTTATTCATCAAAACATTTAGTTCATCAATCTTGTTTTCCTACCTGAATAAGGTTTTCAGGCTTGTCAACAACTGAGCATCATCTTATTCTTGAGCTAAAAGGACATCAACTCCAATTTTAAACTAGGTATTCAAACGCACGAAAACCTCATAATATTGCAAGCGACCAAGGTCAACAGCAAGCGTGTATTGGTAGCCCCCTCGTGGCTTTCCCCAAGTAGGTCTACCTAATTTTGTATCTGCAATACTCCCACCAAAAAACAAAAGGCCAGCTACAGTAATCATTAATATTAAAGGTTGATTTTTCAACAATATTCGAAGTATCCGCTTTATCGATAAAGCCGATATCTTTGTCGAGTTTAGATAATAATGTACTCATGTAATAGCGAGCGCCAAGTTGTAAGGAGAGCAACGTCGAAAGGAATAAAATGACCGATAAAATAGGTTCGCCGTCCAAAAGAGGAAACTTTGCATACGAAGAGTACCTCCAAACGTACATTATATATGTACCTTATATACATGGAAATCGTAATCGTAAGCAATACACGACTGTGCACTTAAGGCCAGGCATCGCCGGACCATTGCTATAGCGGCTGCTGTAATAATAGGCTTATAACTTTAAGTCGACGCTGCGATTGATGTGCCTATGAATTATTATATTATTATAATGAATCACTTCACCGCTCTCTCTCTCTCTCTCTTAAATGTGAATTGTTTTACGGCAAAGAAGTTCCTTCCATTCTGATCTGGAAATGGAATAAATCATTATATTTCCTTAGTGCAAAAACTGTGAATCGTGTTATGACGATGTCATCTTTTGGATAATATTCTTATGTCGAAATGCACTATAAAACATACATACGAGACGAACACTAATGGACACTTAATACCGAAAGCAAAATATGTAGAAAATCTTTTAGCTAATATCAGAGACTACTAATATCAACCAAAACAGGCGCGTTAATTTTTAAATATGTATGAAGTCTGTTGCTTTGAAGTTACATTAAAGAAATATATTTATTTTTTTAAATTAATTGCTGAGATTTTAAAGCTTACCTAAAAGTTTGTAGCTTAGTTTATTTTTCTTCTGCAAGGTTTGCATTTGACTTCGAATAATATTAAATATGATACAAATATTAATGGCGACAATCTACACACACCAACTGATATACCCAGAACTATTACTGAATAATATGGAGTAGCGGCGATAGCTCAGTGGTGTGTGTGACGGACTGCCGAGACGATGGTCTCGTGTTCGATCCCCAGGTACCCCGGGCACACAGCTCTGACTTTTCGAAGATACAGTGTGCATTAAAATTTTATTGTTAATTATCGTTCGCTTAATGATATGCCTGGTAGATGGCAATAGGCTCGCCCCCTATTACATTGGCACCGAAACATAACTGGCGAAGTGTGAGTGATACACCTCTGCCTAACCCTTCAGGAATAAAGGCGTGAAGTTATGTTATTACTGAATATGGGTTGAATATATAACATCACATCAGAAACTTAGATGCCAAACTGTAATGTCAGTCACTATTAGCAAATCTTATCCTATTACGCTTTTTGCAAATAGCATAGACTACTTAAGCATATACCTATACGACAACGTCCTTTCGTTCATCTCGGCCGATGATAAAAAGTCTTTGAGGAATTAAACTGTGCAAATCCATCGTACACTCTCCGAAATGCATTCGATAAATATCCGATAGCCAAGCAAATATATGTCGTGGTCAAGGCTCGATAGCTTTGCGTTGACCAAAGTATATTTTTGCCTACGAATGTATAATTCTGTTCATCTGCTGATGTCGGATATAGATTGTCTAACGTGACTTAAATCTTTTTCGACTGCACGTATGGCGTAGTAGTTTGAGCACCCACTTAGTCGGTTAACACTGTGTGAACTACTGTAGGTGCGATACCCACACGCGACAATGCTTTTGTCGTCAACAGACAGTTGTTTCAAGTCTGTTTATTGTAGTTCTTTGTAAAATCCTCTCTAATACAAGATTACGACTAGCCCAGGAGATGTTTAAAATACGATCTTAATGAATCTACTGAAGGTTTAGAACCAGTCATAGGTCATTTGGACACAATATTTAGCTATTTTGCACCTAGTATTTAACCACCTGTGTGTTGTGCAAATTGGACTTCTGTTTTATAAACTACTATTTCATATAAATGTTTACTTTACACCCAAATCTTTAATACATCGCCGATCATATATTAAATCACCATCGAATTATGAGCTTAAGGTCAGCGTGAATGGTAAGCTGTGGTAAATTTGATTCCTTTGAGCGTAACGTGCCAATTCTTTAACCTGTTTATATCGGAACGCTACAAGCTATCGAAATTGTGTCAGATCTCGAGCTCACGCTCTTCCAAATACGAATTTAAATTTCGATTGCAACTCTTTGACCGAACTTTATGCATATAGCCTTTATATTATTAAACTTATTGGTATTATTGCACAGACTAAACATTTAAATATAGGGGTGGTGGTGTTGCCATTTACCTACGCAATGACTTTCCTTATAAAATTATTGGTTCTTCTTCCTCTTCTATCGCTGCTGAATTTCTTTTCATCGAGGTTTGTGTCAAAGGGGCGCGGACCATTCTTGGCGTAATTTACTGTCCCCCGAATATCAATTACTTCACCGATTTGGAATTGGTTCTAGAATCTTTAGGGTCTGAGTACGAGTATCATATCATCATGGGTGATTTAAATACCGATCTCCTGCTCCCAAACTCCCATCGTTCCCGAAAACTCCATACCATTGTCGAATCTGTTGGTCTTCACATTTTACCGTTGAATCATCATAATACCAACAGTGAAGATACATGGTTGGATTTGATTTTCACCTTGGCTCCTTCCCTCGTATCCTCTCACGGTCTGTTGACCGTGAGAGGATACGAGGGAAGGAGCCGGAAACCGGGAGCGGGATGTTTCCCGCTCCCGGTTTCTCGCATCATGACCTTATCTACATATCCTATATCCTTAAGCCTCCTAAACCCAAATCCAAGGTACTGTACAGGCGTTGCTTTGCACGTATGAGCATCGATAATAATCTACATTTGGAAGCGTCGAAAATTGATTGGGGGCCTCTGGAGGCAGCAGCTACAGTTGATGTGAAATTAAACATTTTCAACGACATCGTAATCAAATTATATGATGTTCATGCCCCAGTCAGGAGAATTAAATTGAAACGACCGCCTGCACCCTGGTTGACGCCTGGAATTCAGATGGCGATGAGGCGCAGGGACCTAGCATTTCGCAAGTTTAAGCGGGACCGTTGCGAGGAAAATTGGGTCCTCTACAAAGTTGCTAGGAATCGTTGTAATCAAATGATACGAAATGCTAAACGAAGCCACATTTTCAACAACATTTCTTCTTCTTCCCCTGCCGATATCTGGAAGTTCCTAGGGACTCTGGGTATCGGTCGGCTTAGTCGAGTAGACTCTGGGCTGTTCCCTAATATTTGGCGTAATGCATATGTTAGGCCGCTACCCAAAGTCACTAATCCCGTTGCTCCTAATCACTTCCGGCCTATTTCCATCCTCCCTTTCCTTTCCAAAGTCCTTGAGGCTTGTGTTTATAAGCAACTGTCCCAGTTTGTACATGAATACAATGTCCTCAGTCCCTACCAGTCCGGCTTTAGACCTGGGCATAGTACAGTCTCAGCTATGCTTAAAGCGACTGGCGATGTGAGGGCGGGTGTGGAGGACACTAGGATCACTGTGCTGGTCCTGGTTGACTTCTCAAATGCCTTCAACACCGTCAGTCACGATATCCTACTATCCATCCTATCCTATTTTTTGATCTCCTCCAAAGCACTGGAATGGTTCTCTTCATATCTTCGTGGACGTCAGCAGTCTGTCAGAGTCGATGAATCTTCATCGAGTTGGCGTGACCTTGAGGCTGGTGTTCCACAAGGTGGCATACTCTCTCCTCTTTTATTTTCTTTATTCATTAATGTCATTACCCTGGATCTTCAGTGTTCGTATCATTTGTACGCCGACGATCTACAACTTTATTCGCAGGCCAAAATTGAGGACTTGCCAGATGCGATCGATGCTGTGAACCGAGATTTAGCAAGAATTCAAGATTGGTCGGAGAGGTACGGTCTATGTGCCAATCCTGTGAAATGCCAAGCTATTGTTATTGGGAGATCCAGAATCATCAACAGGCTGGATTTGGCATCGCTACCACCGGTGACATTCAATGGCACGAATATACCTCTCAGTTCTTCCGTTAAAGATCTTGATTTACTCATTGACTCCACACTTAGTTGGCAATCCCAGATTACAAACGCCTGTCAAAAGGTTACCGGGGTCCTGCGCTCTCTCTACCGCCTGAAGAACTTCCTACCTGTCAAGACAAAGACAATGCTTGTGCAGACCTTGGTCTTTCCTATAATCGACTATGGTAATGTGTGTTATCTCGACCTGAATGCAGACCTGCTCAATAAACTTGACCGACTTCTCAATAATTGCATTCGGTTCATTTTTAATCTTCGTAAATATGAACATGTGTCCTCATATCGTCAACAGTTGTCATGATTGCCTATACGTCAGCGTCGTAACATGCGCGCGTTGACTACTCTTTTCACTTTTCTTCATTCGTCTAACTGTCCCAGCTACCTAGCGCCTCACTTTCAGTACCTCTGCTCCAACCATGACAGATATCTTCGCTCTTCTAATAATTCTCTTCTTCAGTGTCCTTCTCATAGCTCGAGCCTTGTACACTCTTTTTTTTCAGTACAAGCTATACTTCTTTGGAATGCGCTTTCTCTTGAGATCAGGATGGCAACTAATAGATTCACGTTTAGGGCTAAGGTGCGCCAGTATTACAACAAACTATCTCTTGAAAGGCCATAATAAAACCATCTCTCACGTGTGTTACATTGTGTATTAAATATATGTAAATTGTATGTATTTATTAGTATAATATTTATTATTTATACATACATACATACATAGACTCACGCCTGTTTCCCCGAAGGGGTAGGCAGAGGCATGTTAAACGCCCACTTTTCGCCAGTGTTTTAATCCCACGTAATAGGTGGCGAGCCTATTGCCGCTTATCGGGATATTTTGTTTGCCAGAGCCTCGTCCGTTGATCGGCAGGTGCACCACTTGCAGGTGAGGTTGGCTTGGGACCCTAAGTTCTTGGTGGGAACCCTATGCACCCCTTGGTGGGAACCCTATTATTTATATTATATTATTTTATTATATATATACGTATATATGCACAGATATGTATGCTAATGGATTTTTACCAAATAATTAAATATTTCATCTTTATAGTTTAGTCACAATCATTTCTGCACCACCCGAAGGTTGACTGGCAGAAAATGCTATTTAGCATTAAGTCCGCTTTTTGCATTGTAATTGCAGGAAGTGTTAATAAATAAATAAATAAATATGCATATAAACTTATTGCACTACCAGTAGAGAATTACATGTCTAAAAATGTGGGACACAAAACATAATTCTAATGGTATTTTAAGTTGGTTTTCAATAAAAAGAAACAATTTTACTCTCAAAAATAATTACCCAATACATAATGCTAATAGATTTGGTAGTACCAAATCAATAGGCATTTTAGTGGTATACAAAATACAAAACAGACAAAAATGATATACCGTGTAAATGAAATGCATTTTCATTATCACGAACCGAACAGTTAATAAACCAAACAAATTCATTAAAACTAATAGGTATCAGTTATTATTTAGATCCTCGATAACTTACACAAATTAAATCAACACAACACAAACGGTTCGACACTAATTATCGATAATCATATGCAGTACCTTCATATTATTTGGTTAATTGTATCACTAGAATGTGATATCAATCATTATGCGTTGGCATTTAAATCTCATAATATTGTTTATGACATGATAAGCTAAAGGACGATGCAAGAGATTGAATGAAATCTGGTACCCGCTTCAATAGTGATGTGTGATATATCATTGAAAAGGAATTATCTTATAGTATATGAATATGTATGGCGCCTGTCTTGATTTATAGTCTGATCTGATTGTCAGCCTCATATAATATCAGGGTAATATGGATTTTCCTTTAACAAAAAATGAAAATAAAGCTTAAGCAAATGTAATAAAATACGATTTTGATTTCCTTAACTTATTACATACATACATACATAGACTCACGCCTGCTTCCCCGAAGGGGTAGGCAGAGGCATATTAAACGCCCACTTTTCGCCAGTCTTTTGATCCCACGTAATAAGTGGCGAGCCTATTGCCGCTTATCGGGATATTTTGTTTGCCAGAGCCTCGTCCGTTGATCGGCAGGTGTACCACTTGCAGGTGAGGTTGGCTTGGGACCCTAAGTTCTTGGTGGGAACCCTATGCACCCCCTTAACCTTAACTTATTATTTTTACCATTTATTGTATGCAAAAGAAGCAACAACCGCAACGAAGCTTAATAAGTGAGATTAAAATATGAAATGATTACCAAATGAAATAAAATGATTACTAAATAAAATAAATGATTACTCATCATCATCTAGTAACACATCATTAAGGAATAAATCCCTCGTACCTGGCGTATCCTAGGTACCACACGATGGACACGATGTAAGCACAGGTACCTACAGTACGTCGCCCAGTCAGGCATGTACAGGATCTCCACCTTGTCGTGGTGGGGGGCTCAGTAACCGTGGGTTTGAGGTACACCCACGGTGAACCTAAGCGGGGTCCCGGGAGGGGACGCTCCACGTGGGCTTGGGTGAGGCCTGCGTAGGATGCGTCCAAAGTGCGGGTGCGGGGGACAGTTCTGTCTGTCCCTCGCAGTCGGGTGCGGTCGCGGGAGGAGAGGCGTGTCGGTATTGCCGCGCGCCCTATCTCCCGCGACCAAATGGGGGCGCACCATTTTTACGTCGCGGTGGGGCGGAAGAGGAAAAGGAGATGTGGTGTTGCGTTGCGGTCCTCCCTATCCTCTGTGGCCGCTGGGTGTTTTGGCGGCGGAGCCCAACACCTTCATCCGCCGCCAAGGGGGTTTTGTTCGGGGCCCGCCTGACCATCTGGCGGGCCAATACCCGTCGGGGGGTTGCGACGAATGCTTCGGCGATACCCGACCCTCCGACAAACGGGTACGTGAGAAAGTCGAGGTGGTTTTTAGTGGTAACACCACATACTCCGGCTCTCATTTCCCCAAGAGTCGGAGATCCGAAGGGATTTTCCACCTCGTAGAACAAAAATAAAAGGCATGTACAGTAGTATCACAGTTATTAAACTGTGGTAGTATTGATTTCATCATCGTATGCCGCCTATTACTATAAAAAAAAGAGAGATAGTATTACTATTATTATTGATCAAAATATAACAATAATTCTTGCTCGAATATGTCGAGATTGGATACGACCGCGCATGAGCGAAGAATCTTCATTTATCTCATAGGTAGTCAGGCAAATCTTCAACTGCATTTTGTCTATAAATGTCTATTGTGTATATTCCATTCTGTAGATGCTCACTGGAGTAAGATCTTGCAAGTTTTATTTGATATGTCCCTAATGCCAATAAAATAACTTGCCTACTGAAATAAAAATAAAATATTAAATAGTCGCTGAATAGTACGGGGAGACGGGGAAGCGCAGTCACACACACAATACAAACGAACGACTGAAGCTATCCGTCGGTCGACCCTTGCGCGTGCGCATTCGTCGGTCCTCTCCTCGCCCCCCGCCTCTGGTACCTTGCCCGACTTCCCGAGCAGGTAAGGAAATGATTCGTAACTCCTATTGATGTACAAAAAGGTAGTGAATTATGAAATAATAATAATAACCTTATTCTTTCCTCGCTACAACTGGCATGTTATTTCTGAACGAACTAAGATTTGGAACTAGTGGCCATAATAATTTTTGTTTGGCTCACAAAGAGCTATCCAATGACGTATTACACTAAGCTATTGGTGGTGGGTACCAAGACTTTTGATCATCCTTTATTTCCATCGGTGACAAGCAACTCGGTGGTCTACCTGATGGTAGTCAGCAACAGTTGCACATTTGTATGGCTGCGCTTTCCTAGCATTACGTGCGCGAAGATTACAATAAAACACATCTGAAAGGAATATGAAAAAATAATGGTATAGTGTCACTGAAGAAGAGGGATTGGCGTAGAGAGCTCTCCTTCTCATCGGCCGAAACGCAACAGTACATACACTGTTACATTACGTTGGCATTTCTTTACAGAGAACTGTTACTACTTCTACTTTTAAAATTAAAATGACACTGAATCATAAAATGAAACTGTCATAATACGTTATGACCGTTAATACATCTGTTTACCCCAGGTACATCAAAATATTAATCACAATATACCAACCACATTTTGAAATACCATGTATAAAGCATGTACATTGTTTAACAACACTTTTAATATAATATAGGCATATGAACACAAGCCTGCTTAGTTAATTTATGCCTATCACGTAAAACGCTTTGTAAATGCTTTACGTTTTAAAATGGCAAGTTAAACGTTGTGGCTGTTGTGAGGGCATTTATGTGAACATAATGGCGTTCGAATTTTGGAGCTGTGATAATTGTTTAATGGTGGAACACCTTTTATTTCGTCGGCGTCGAATGGGACCAACCAGTAATCTGACTAACCACATAGCCAGTATCATTTATTACTTTTTTAACTATATTACAATAGTCAACACCACCCTGTCAGATCTTAAATGTTTTAGAGGCCTCTAATAAAAATAAAAATATTGAACTAATTCGACACCATTTAAAGCAATGATACTGAACTTAAATAATGCAAATGTGGGATTGAAAAATATCCGACATTATTCATCATTTAAAATATTTATCTTAGGCTTTCGTAATAAAACTATTTGTTTGAAATAGAATTAGTTTTTATTATAAATCAAATCGATTAGATCAATTGAGTAACATTTTGTTTAGTCTATTGAAAATTTCTGACAATGGTCACACTGAACTGTCACTTCCGTTGGCCCCTTGAAAAATTACCACGTTGTCGACTTGTACGTAAAATAATTGATCGCCTTTTGAAAAGCATATCCTTGTAGCTACGCGAATAGTTGTGAAATCTATTAAATTGCCGCTTTTTTGACTCCCGGCACGGTTTGTGACATTGAACATTTGTGAAAAATCTTGTGAACTTGCATCGTGCATTGAAGACGCCGCGTTGGAGTCTGGTAAAGTAAAGATAATTCACTTGCTAATATTGGCCAATTTAGTCTCGTGTATGTCTAGCTTGCCTCCAGGACTCCACTCAAGAACATCACTAAGAGTTGGTAAGACATTTTATTAATATTAAGTGTAGTTATGATTATAATTCATCGCTGTGCAACACAGTACATTTATGTCTGAGATTTATTGTGGCTGACAAGGGCTGATGAATAGAGTCACGCTTCCACAAATCTGCTGCAATTAATCCCAGCTCCTTCTAGCCAAATTCTAGACATAATTTTTTGAAAGCAAGAGCGTGGTTAACTGTGCCTATATTGTAAACTTGTATCTTAGCCGTTGATTGTATCTGAACTCAGATTGGTGTTGTATGAGCTATATATATCACCTTGTAGACAATATTGTAGTGTTTGTCAGGTCAGTTATTGTCTAAAATACATAATATTTAATTGTATAAGTTGACCTAGATAATTTGAAACACATTGTCACATAACCTCAATCAGTAATTGTTGATTTGTATTGTTGGAAAATCTAACTTAAATTTGTTGTTGCATTAATAAGTCAGTTTGTTTGGATACATAACAGCTGTATGTATCAATAAATTTAGTAAATTTAGTTCATTGCATATATTCATAAACATTGTAATAATCAAACTTGACCTTGCCACTTGGGCGGGTCACATTAATAAACTTTGTTTTGTTATAATATAGATAATATTGCTAGGTAACACATATTCTGTGCTTACTTACTATTGTATATCTCAAATAACACAGCCAGTCTGTCTGTTGCAAATAACTAATTAATTAATTTGAAGTTTCAACTTTTAATTTGTTATAAGTTATAACTTTGATAACTTTTGTGTTTGATTCTTCAATATATTGAAACTATTAATTTTGTTGGACAGTAGATACCTGTCACTTGCCTGCACTTGCAGTAAACAGGCTAATACTTTGTTGGTTTCAAAGAATTAAGAAAAATTAAGTTTTGATTGTTAATTTTATTTAGCGCTTGTCCGGGCTCTTTTGAATTTTGATTATGTCAGCTATCAAGGACTTGCGTGCGGCTGCTGGTGCTATTGCATCAGATTTGCGCTGGTTTGCCTCGGCCAATGCTTTAGTGAACCGGCCTGATCGCCAGCAGGCCTTACTTCAGAGGTACGAGCGGATTGACGATCGCCTGGCAAGTGTGGAACAGCAATTCCGCACTTTCAGCACTTGCTGTCTTGAAGTGTCAATCAATGATTTCACCGCTGACCAGCGAAATAAGGTCAGCGAAGACTATGCCCAGGTCTTAGACCTATATGATGCTGTCTCCGACTGTGCAAGACAGTTAATTGCCGAGAGGGACGGGCAACCCGTTTTGAAGCAAGAGCTTCCTAGGCCAGCACCGGGACTGGTGAGTCGGCTTCTCACGCTTGACCTCCCACATTTTGATGGCTGCCTAGGAAGCTACCTGGGCTTTCTCAACATGTTTGACAGCCTGGTCAATGCCAGGGCTGACCTTCGGCCGGCACAAAAGATGGCCTATCTAATGTCGGTTTTGGATGGGGAGGCTAAGGGCCTCATCCAGCATCTGCCCGTGTCTGACGAGGCGTACCAGACGGCTCGGGACCTAATTACCCGTAGGTACCATAATAAGCGTGGCCTCGCCGACACGCACATCGAGCAGATTTTGGGTTTGCCGACACTCACCCGGGTCTCTGGGTTGCGCACCCAACTTTTGAACCCGCTCTTGGTGGCCATCAACGCACTTAAGTGCCTTGACCTGCCCGTGGACCAATGGTCCTATCTATTGGTGCACATTGTGCTGAAGAAGCTGCCTGCCGACCTGAGGTCGCGTTTTGAACAGCGCTTTGGTGGGGATAGCGCGACCCATCTGCCCCCCTTTGCTGACCTGGAGAAGTTCCTGGAGGATGAGTGCCGGGTCTTGGACAACTCCGGTGGTGACACGCCGGCTAAGTCGCAGCCGCCCAAGGTCAAGGAGCAGGCTCGCGGTCACACCCGAGCCAATGTTGACCGGCGCCCTCCTCGCTTTGCGGTCACGCAGAGCCCAGCGGAGTGCTCCTACTGCAAGGTCACGGGGCACAGAACGGCCAGTTGTAGGGCATTCTTGGACCTACATGTCGCCTCTCGTAGGCGCATCGCGAATGCCCGCCGCCTTTGCTTCTCTTGTTTGGGGTCCCACTACCAGCGAGACTGCCCAAATTCTCGCCCCTGTCCTCACTGTGGAGGACAGCATTTGGACATTCTCTGTATGAATGCCAGAGAGGTTGGCCGCTTGTCCAACCAGCCGACGCCGCGCACGGGCGGGTGTTATGAAGGTGGCAGCCGAGGCTCACCGGCGCGTAGCCGAGAGTCGCCTCGCTCAATTGATCGCCACTCACCCCGCTTGGAGAACCGTAGCGTGCGCACGCCTCCTCTCTCTCGTGCACCTGAATGTGCTGTTCAGCGTCACCAGCACCATGCCTGCTGCCCCAGGTATTCCCCTCCTTTGGCGGAGCGTCCCCGCCTTGACTCGCGCCCACCTCGTTTTGGGCGGGTGCGTCACTATGACCCCCCACAGATGGCGCGCGGATCGAGTCATCGCGCCTTTGAGGACTTCAAGCCGCACCCCCATTTTGATTTGCCTGGTCCTGGCCAACGGTCGCCGCCCAGGCAACAATAGGTCATTGACCCCTGCCCTATAACGCCAACCTCCCCCATTGAGACCGTTATCCTACCAACGGTTGCTGTTAGGGTCTGGGGACCCACGGGGACCTCTGTTGTTGTCCGTGCTATATTGGACACAGGTTCACAAGGTTGCATTGTTTCCACTTATTTGGTAGGGCAGGTTAAATTAAATATGGGCTCTTTTCCAAATTGTATACGGGGCATAGGTGACGTAGCCTCTAATGTTGAAGGGCAAGTTAAGGTTTTGTTTGGCCCTGTTGAATCTTCACACCCGAGGATTAAAACCTCGGCTATTGTGTTGAAGAATATTTTGGGTATGCACCCACAGAAACAGCTACCCGCTGCTGTGGTGAATTTGACATCGGGAGTGGAACTGGCAGACCCCAAATTTGACACACCGGGACAAATCGACTTGTTGATTGGCTCTGATGTCCTCGGTGGAATTTTGATTGGTGGGAAACGGGTCTTGGTGCCAAATGGTTTGACTGCCATCCCGACCATATTTGGATTTGCTTTGATGGGACCTGTACCTAGGGACCCCCCTCCACCTGAACTTGACAATTTGTTAGCTGTAGGCTCCGCTCTCTCTGATGCGGTTCAGAGGTTTTGGGAGATAGAGGAGCCCCCTCAAGCTGCCCGTTTGAATCCAGAACATGAGGAGTGCGAGCTGTTCTTCCAGAACAACACTGGTCGACTCCGTTCTGGTCGGATTATTACGAGGCTACCCTTCCTGTCTGTTCGGCCTCCGCTTGGTGAGTCACGACCTTTAGCCGAAAAGAGATTGTTGGCTATGGAGCGTCGCATGGGTCGTGATCCGGAGCTCAGACAGAAGTACATTGAGTTCATGAGAGAATATGAACAATTGGGACACATGTCAGTGTCAAATTTGGATTGGCGTTCGGTGGAGCACTACTTTCTCCCGCATCATGCGGTATTGAAGCCATTGACTGGGAAGCTGCGCACAGTATTTGATGGTTCTGCGCAGACTTCAACAGGAGTATCCTTGAACCAGTGCTTGCATTCTGGTCCCAAGTTGGTCAAGGACCTTTGTGACGTCATCACCAGCTTCCGACGACATCACGTTGTCTTTGTGGCCGACATAAAAATGATGTTCAGGCAGACTATTATCCACCCTGATGACCGTTGCTTCCAACTGATCCTTTGGAGAGAGTCTCCTCGCGATCCCATGGTCGTCTACGAGCTCAATACGAATACGTACGGGTTAAGATCAAGCCCCTACTTGGCAATACGTTCTCTTTGGGAGCTCGCAGACCGAGAAAGCTTACGTTTCCCACGAGCCTCCGCCATCTTGAAAGACGATATTTACGTCGATGACATTTGCTCGGGCGCCCCCACAGTAGACGAGGCGATCCTCCTGCGGGACGAATTGATAGGTATTTTGGCCTCCGCTGGTTATGAGTTGCGCAAATGGATTTCCAACTCACCAGCGCTTTTGGAAGGCTTGCCAGAGGATCATCAGCAAGATCCACATCTATTTGAGATTGTTGACAACCCCGCCATGATGGCTGTTCTCGGCGTTCAGTACAGACCAGTCCAAGACATCTTTACATATAACGTAGACTTGAAATTGCCGTGTTCTTGGACTAAACGTCTCGTATTGTCTACTGTCGCCAGAACCTTTGATCCGAATGGTTGGATCTGTCCAATTCTATTTTGGGCAAAATGCTTCTTGCAGAAGCTTTGGACAGCAGGATTGACTTGGGATGAACCTCTACACGGCACTCTTGTTGAGGAATGGACCTCTTTTGTATCCTCACTTCCTGCCGTCAGCGGGATCTCCTTGCCTCGTCCCATCCTTCCTCCCGGGAAGTGCAGGGCCACCCTTCACGGGTTTTGTGATGCCTCGGAGCGTGGTCACGCGGCTGTGGTGTGCTTGCGCACAGTCAGTGCCTCAGGTCAGGTGAGAGTTTCCCTGATCATGGCGAAGAGCAAGGTCGCACCCCTTCGAACATCTCTGACCATCCCAAAATTGGAGCTCTCGGGAGCAGCCCTACTTGTACGCTTGTTGAACCACGTGTCCAGTACTTTGGGTAAGAGCATTTGCATTAATGGGACCTACGCCTGGACAGACAGCCAAATTGTTCTTTGTTGGTTGAAGGCTTCTGTCCACACCTTGGAGGTATTTGTTGCCAATCACGTCTCCCAAATCCAAAAATCTGAACTCAAGCTTGTTTGGAGACACGTGCCAGGTGAGCTCAGCCCCGCTGGTTGTGCCTCGCGCGGATGCTTGACGCCTGGTTTGATGGGTCATTCGCTGTGGTGGGGTCCGGAATGGTTGAGTCGACCAGAGGTTGATTGGCCTCGAACGCCAGTTTTGAATACTTCTAACTTGCCGGATCTACGAACACTCGCTCTTGAGAGGGTGGAATGCGCCTTCGACCCCGATTTTTTGTTAAATCGTTACAGCTCCCTCGACAAGTTGTTAGGTGTCACTGCTTGGATAAAGCGTTTTGTTTTTAATTTTAGGCACCCACAACAGAAACGACTGACACCGTTTCTCTCACCACAGGAACGACAGGAGTCTCTCACCTTTTGGGTTCGTTCTGTGCAATTGGCGCATTTTGAGAAGGAGATTGCTATCCTTAAGTCAGGGAGATCGAAATTGTCGGGAGCTGTCTCTAAATTGAACCCCTTTTTGGACGATACGGGTCTCTTGCGCGTTGGAGGGCGTCTCGGGAGCGCCGGCCTCCCTTACGGGGCACGTCACCCCCTGTTGTTACCTAAGGACGGTCATTTGGTGCGTTTGTTGGTGGCTGACCGTCACCTTAAAAATTCGCATGCTGGTTGTAATGCTTTGTTGGGCATTTTGCAACGCGAATTTTGGATTTTGTCTGCCCGATGAATTATTCGGAGTGTGGTCTTTCGCTGCATCCCTTGCTATGGGCTCAGGGCTTCTACCATGCAGCCGTTGATGGGGGACTTACCGGCAGATCGCGTAACTGAGGGCAGGACGTTTGACAGTGTTGGCACGGACTTCGCTGGTCCCGTTTTGGTGAAAACGTCGACACTTCGAAACAGCAAGACTGTTAAGGCCTACTCGTGTGTTTTTGTTTGTCTCTCCACAAAGGCCTACACTTAGAACTGGTCTCCTCGCTTACGACCGAGGCGTTTGTGGCCACATTTGACAGATTTGTATCCCGCAGGGGGCTGCCTTCCTTGGTCCGTTCTGACTGCGGCACTAACTTCAAGGGCACCTATAATTATTTTAATGATGTAGTTAATTTCCTTGAAACCAACAAAGCTGATATAGGTGATAGGCTTGCCCGACGTGGGATAAATTGGTTGTTTTCCCCACCAAATTGTCCACACTGGGGTGGTATATTTGAGGCCGCCGTAAAATCGGCCAAAACACACTTGCGCAGGACAATCGGTGAATCTGTCCTTACATTTGAGGAACTCGCAACTGTGTTTTGTAAGATCGAGGCCGTTTTGAACTCTCGGCCGTTGTGCCCGATCTTTTCAGATCCGAATGATTTGGAGGCCCTTACGCCGGGCCATTTTTTGATTGGTCGACCACTTGTCGCCTTGCCTGAGTACCCCTACATTGATACGAGACCTGGTCGTCTCTCGCGTTTTGAATTGGTACGCCAGATTACTCAGAGCTTTTGGAAACGCTGGAATTTGGAATATTTGCACATACTCCAGCAACGCGTTAAGTGGACCGACAAGACCGATCCACCCAAGATTGGAGACCTCGTTTTGATCAAGGAGGCTAACCTTCCGCCACTCAGATGGCGCAGGGGGCGCATCCTTCATTTGGTAACTGGGGCTGATGGAGTTCCCCGATTTGCTGAGGTCTTGGTGGACGGTTCGATTCTGAGGAGAGCGGTTGCAACATTGTCACGTCTACCAACCGATTAGCGGACCGGTAGACCGGTCCGGGGCGGGTGGATGTTTGAAATAGAATTAGTTTTTATTATAAGTCAAATCGATTAGATCAATTGAGTAACATTTTGTTTAGTCTATTGAAAATTTCTGACAATGGTCACACTGAACTGTCATTTCCGTTGGCCCCTTGAAAAATTACCACGTTGTCGACTTGTACGTAAAATAATTGATCGCCTTTTGAAAAGCACATCCTTGTAGCTACGCGAATAGTTGTGAAATCTATTAAATTGCCGCTTTTTTGACTCCCGGCACGGTTTGTGACATTGAACATTTGTGAAAAATCTTGTGAACTTGCATCGTGCATTGAAGACGCCGCGTTGGAGTCTGGTAAAGTAAAGATAATTCACTTGCTAATATTGGCCAATTTAGTCTCGTGTATGTCTAGCTTGCCTCCAGGACTCCACTCAAGAACATCACTAAGAGTTGGTAAGACATTTTATTAATATTAAGTGTAGTTATGATTATAATTCATCGCTGTGCAACACAGTACATTTATGTCTGAGATTTATTGTGGCTGACAAGGGCTGATGAATAGAGTCACGCTTCCACAAATCTGCTGCAATTAATCCCAGCTCCTTCTAGCCAAATTCTAGACACTATTTGTTGTACAGATTTTCATACTAATCACATCGATCAACAGAATATTGGTTAAACTATTATAATTCCCAATATCGTCGGCGACGCTTACATTCGCAAGCCCATCCTGCCTCTGTGTTCGTTTCACAAAATTCTGCTAATAGTATATTAGGTATTCCAGTCACGAGCCTTCCTTAGGTACAAGGTACAAATACAAAGTGACAATCTAAAAACAAAACGTCTGTAAACTGTAACCCCGAAATTGAAACCAAATAGAGTGCGCTATCTAATAATACTTTTACAAAGTAATACCTATTATATTTGAAAAATATTTTTGTACATCGACTCCAAACTTACTTGCATACGAATTGAATTCTGATTGTGAAAAGCTTGTATATTTACAATTTAAAAGATTATTTGTGATGTTTATTTAAATATTCATAGAAAGTCGCAGAGTTTTCGTTTATAGTCAAGAGTTCAGTGCCATCGCAGTGTGAGGTTTAGTAAGTTTAAGCTGTCGTACCTGCGATGTACTTTTCAAACAAAAACAAAGCAAAACAAAATTTATTAACATGCTGTGTAAACTAAATGATAGTGGAGTGCACCCACGCTACCAAACATTCATTTTAAATGCAAATAATGTTCGTTACACGCGTCCTATAGGCGACCATTAAAATTTAATTGAAATCCTTGAAGAGCGACTGATACGGACTGGGCAAGGCATGGCAAGGCAATGTCTCATAAAAATATAATGACTGATTATAATTCGTAATCAAGAGAGTTATACCCTGTGCATCAATAATATCAAGACACTGATACAGAATTGTGTGTTTTTTACAATCACTAACTGTTTTATTTTGTTCTGACTTACACTTTTAAACTCACACTTAGGTTCCTATTACAGAAGGATTATGCAAATGTAACGCACACACACATACAAGCACGAACAAAACTGTATTCTTGTTAACGTTCCCAGTTTGGCTAAATACTTAAGCTGGAAATAGAATTCGAAACTGAAACCTGCTGTTCGAGACTGATGTATACGTATTTCCCTATCGGTCTACCGTTTACGTTGTACTTAATTAAGTCCCCTTTCTCTATACATAGCATACAGATTGTTAGTTCTATATGTAACACATTAGTGTATTTGTTACTAAATCTATCACTTGAATAAATAATCAAAGTTTTGACTTTCAGATAGGGCCCGCACTGAACGATTCGTCCGTAAATCGATACTGGAAAACCAAAGATAACTTTACATATGTAAAATTGGGGACTTACCGTTCAGAAACTAGATGGTATTAGGTAACATTAAAATTAATTGCACGTGTGCACGTGTTTTCGAAGGCAGCGATAGCCGAGTGGATACCAACAGACTGCCATGCAGAGGGTATCGGGTTCGAATCCATGGCGCGCACCAATGACTTTTCGGAGTTATGTGCGTATTGAATTGTTAATTATCGCTTGTCCCGTGCCTCGGAGAGCACGTTAAGTCGTCGGTCCCGGTTGTCATGAAGATCTTTGACAGTCGTTACAGGGCGTCAGTACCTTCTAAATAAACTGACACTAGTCTAAACCATGGAATATCGCTATCCCTTCGGGTTGCGGAGGTCAAACAGGCAGTCGCTCCGTGGAAAAGCTAATATTCAGCCAAATCCGGTTAGACTAGAAAGCGGACCCTAGATTGAAAACTGGGATAACGCTAAGAGAATGATGTGTCCATATCCTTTTCAGGAACTCTTTTTCTGTAATATAAAAGAAAATTAAAACGCCACAGGCGTGGCACAGAGGTGTGGTGGTGCTTTTCTTTAAGAAAGGGGATAAAACCCTCTTAAAGAACTACAGACCCATCACACTTCTGAGCCACGTCTACAAGCTGTTTTTGAGGGTCATCACGAATCGTCTCGAGAGCAAGCTAGACGACTTCCAGCCTCTCGAACAAGCCGGTTTCCGTAAAGGCTATAGTACCATAGACCGCATACATACGCTGCGGCAGGTTATACAGAAGTCCAAGGAGTATAACCAGCCCCTATGCTTGGCGTTTGTGGACTATGAGAAAGCCTTCGATTCGATCGAAACCTGGGCGGTGCTACAGTCTCTCCAACGGTGCCGGATTGACTACCGATATATCGAAGTGCTGAAGTGTTTGTATGAAAACGCCACTATGTCAGTCCGCCTCCAGGACCAGAGTTCGAAACCTATTCAACTCCAGCGAGGAGTGAGACAGGGGGATGTCATATCCCCGAAACTGTTTACCACTGCGCTAGAGGATGTTTTCAAGCTTCTGGACTGGAATGGACTCGGCATCAACATCAACGGCGAGTACATCACTCACCTTCGATTCGCAGACGATATCGTAGTCATGGCTGAGACCATGGAAGAGCTAGGCACAATGCTCGATGGCCTCTGCAGAGTCTCCCAACAAGTAGGTCTTAAGATGAACATGGACAAGACCTAAATCATGTCGAACGTCCATGTTGTACCTGCTCCTATTCAGGTTGGGAACTCTACGCTCGAAGTTGTCGACAAGTATATCTACCTGGGACAAGTAGTCCAATTAGGTAGGTCCAACTTCGAGAAGGAGGTCAATCGTCGAATCCAACTCGGTTGGGCAGCGTTTGGGAAGCTACGACATATCTTCTCGTCCGATATCCCGCAATGTCTCAAGACAAAAGTCTTTGACCAGTGTGTGTTGCCAGTGATGACTTACAGATCAGAGACGTGGTCGCTCACTATGGGCCTTATCAGAAGGCTCAAGGTCACTCAGAGGGCGATGGAGAGAGCTATGCTTGGAGTTTCCCTGCGAGATCGAATCAGAAATGAGGAGATCCGCAGCAGAACCAAAGTCGCCGACATAGCTCTCCGGATAGCCAAGCTGAAGTGGCAGTGGGCAGGGCACATAGCTCGAAGAACCGATGGCCGTTGGGGCAGAAAGGTTCTGGAGTGGCGGCCACGTACCGGACGACGCTGCAGAGGTAGGCCCCCCGCAAGGTGGACCGACGATCTCCTCAAGATCGCGGGAGGCGGTTGGATGCGGGCGGCTCAAGACCGGTATGTGTGGAGAACCTTGGGGGAGGCCTATGTCCAGTAGTGGACGTCGTTTGGCTGATATGATGATGATGAAAAGAAAATGGTTCGAACCGTATTGAACATCGTTTTTGTTTTCTTCGTACCACGAAAACACAAAAGTTTAGCCTATCGTATCTAACAGTATAATGCCTACTCTTGTATGTTTCCCTTTTTCGCCTATAACGCTAATACCGGTCTACCAAATACATTATGTATATACATTTACTTTTGTAGCTTTACGTAATTGCCATTCGGTCGCCATACATTTTGAATTGTCCAATTACAGGAAAATAAGCAACAAAAACAATTTCTTATTAATATTTAAGTATCAATGTCATAACAGACGCTATGACAAGCTGACTGTTGAGGTTGCGATTTCTGAAAGATTAATAATATGGTTGTTTGGAGTTCCCTTCATCTTTGTGTCCTACTTCACTAACCGTGAATGGTAGTACCCCATAAACAAGAAACAAAAAATACCTATTACAATGAGATAAACTAAATACTTTTTACAGTTATGGTAGAAGGAGGAAACCCGTTTGACCTTCTTCTCTTATATTCAGTAATATCGTATTAAACTTATAAGCAGGTCAGCCACCACTAACCACCAACCCCACCCAAAGGCATGAGGGCCGAATGCAACCAAGATAATGCTAGGAATATGATGAGTCCTTACTCTTTTGATAGAATGATCAATGTAACTTTCATCAAAATGTATAAATAAAGTCGCAGTATTTGTGTATGGTTCTATCAACATTCAACATTTTACTTACAAGATCATTGAGAAACCTGTTAACATAATAATTATTGAACATGCAAATCATAATAATTATATACTGGGACAAGTTCTCATGTCATTCCAGGCTAGGTAGAGTCTGTATTATGGCAACCTGTCAAATGATGAATATACTGTAATATTCCTCAATATATTCTTAAATGTTGTTGAAGGTTACACCCAGAAATGGTAAAATAGCGTCTTCACAAAAAGAGATGTAATTTACTTTGATTGCGTAGCTTATTCTCTTTAATAAGGTTGTACATATTTTTTGCTCTTTACTTAAATAAATAACTTATTTAACAGGACTTTAATCTATTTTCATCTGTAGACCTTGTTTTCATTTTACATAAAGGCTTATATGACAGCATAAATCTACAGAGACGCATGTGAGTGCGAAACGGCGGCATACGTGTATACTTATTTAGTGTTTCTAAGTTTTTTGCACATACCGATTTTTTATCGTAGGAGTACAAACTCCTACGATAAAAATCGGTACGTGCAAAAAACTTAGAAATACTAAATAAGTAAATAACAGTGATGTAAAGTGAGAAACATAGTATAATATTGTAAAAACAGTACTAAGAAATAATTAGTGGTTTAAAAGTTATGGACAAATACGTACTCAGCATTTCAAATAACGGCCCAATTAGAAAAACTCAGTGTTGTATAGTTGGAAACACCAGCGCTCCTGTGACGATCCGTGTGTCGATAAACTCGCGAGTCATACGACGAGCGCCCCCTCCGCTCAACATTTAACCGCGTAAGTCCGCCCACTGTCCACAATCTTGCAAGACAGAACAAGCTTTTCGACGCAATTAATAAAAGTACAGATAGCCGATTGCAAGAATGAACGGATTCTCAAGAACCCGAACAAAGATGTCACTTAAATCTAAAACCACAAACAAGATGGCGCCACTAGTTACTTGTCTCATATGCGAAAATCAAATAGACTCGAAGAATGCTACTTCATGTTCCATATGCAAGCATAACTTTAACTGCGGTTGTACCAGAGACAAACTAATGAATGAAACTGAACGGAAAAAGTGGACTTGTAAGTTATGCAAACAAAAAGCGAAAAAGCCCAGACAGACAACCACTGAAACTTCGTATGTTACAACGAGAAAGAAGCAAGCTCCCTCGAATGAAAGAGTGGTATCGCCACAAATTGTAATTTCCTCCACTCCTTGCACGACACTACGCGAGAGCAATATAGTGACAACATTAGACTTGTCTAGCTCTTCCAGTCCCAACGAACAGATACTATCGCGAAGCGTTGACGACACTTTTGCGAACCAACTTTATCTCCAGGAGTCGAAAGAATCCATAGAACAACTCCAATCAGAACTTTGCAGTACGCAAAATGAACTTGAAACCATCATACTAGAAAAAAATGATTTACGCACACAAATGTTAAAATTAATTAAAGAAAATGTAATGTAGGTATTTGTAATTTGTTAAGAGTATAAATATCGCTCAACCACCGCGGCCATTTTAGTCATTAAATGTCTACATAACGAGCTACCTACGAGTTTTATTTCACGATACCACAATGGCGACGACGATGGCTAAATTAGGCGAATTCAACATGAAGACTGGAAACTGGCAAACATACTGCGACAGGCTGGAGATGTACTTTCTGGTGAATACAGTAAAGGAAGAACTGAGACTACCGACGCTTATAGCATCTATGGGTGAGCCAGCTTATGAATTATTAGTGAACTTATGTAGTCCGAAGAAGCCGGCGAACATGACCTTCACCGAGGTCGTGAAGGTCATGCAGGAACACATACAACCGACACCGTCACTGTTGGCAGAACGCTTCAAATTCCAACAAAGGAGACAAAAAGCCAGTGAAAGCATCTTAGAGTATGTGGCTGAATTGAAGAAAAATACCCGATATTGTGAATTCGGCTCAAGTCTGGACGATAACCTGCGAGATCAATTCGCGTGCGGTATCTACAGCGATCTTATCAGGCAACGATTGTTTGCGGAAGGGAACATAAAATTCGTTAAGGCGGTATCGGTGGCGAGCGCTCTGGAGGCGGCGGAGCGGGATGCAGCCACAGTAGACGGACGTGGCCACATCAGCGGGCCGGAGGCAGCCGGCGCGATCGCGCTGTCGGAGGGCAGCGAAGATTCGAGAATCAACGCGGCGACACGTCGTAGTTCGGCAGCGGGTGATCATCAGACGGGGGACGTACATCGCATGCAAGTCGGAGGATGCGCGGCATGCGGAGACTACAGACACACGAAAATGGAATGCAAATTTTCAAAATATCAGTGCAGTAAATGCAAAGAAATTGGGCATTTGCGTCGCATGTGTCAGGAAAAGGGCACACGTGGCAGCGCGGACTATCGAGACCGCGGCCAACCACGGCGCGGTGATGGTGGCGGCGGAGCAGGCAGGACGGGGCACGGCACGGGTGCTGGTGGGTCCCGCATGGCCAGTCGGAACAACGGGCAGGCCTCGAGGGTGCGGCCGGGAGCAGGTGGGCGGCCGGCTATGCACACCTTCGAGACGCCCAAGGAAGACGGGGAAGAATCAATTTATCAGATGTCGTTAAGCCAATACAGACCGGCGAGCATGAATATTTTAGTAAACAATGTATGGTTGACAATGGAAATTGATACCGGTTCCCCTTTGTCTTGTATATCAAGTAGTAATTATGATCAATATTTTTCTGATATACCCCTATTACCTTGTAAATTATCAGTCAATTTCTATAATGGGAGCAAAGTTCAGCCGATGGGGTACCTAGAAGTAACAGTGACCTATAAAAATCTGAAAAAAGTTTTAGATCTATATGTATTTAAAACGGGTAGTACCATACCTTTAGGAAGGCAGTGGATATCAGAATTAAATATCAGTATACCCCCATTAACAATTATTAATAATGCGAGAGTGTCGTAGGAAGATTTAACGATTAAACAAAACAAATAATATTGTGTCAAATATTTTTTCTAGATACCATGAGTTATTTGATGGCGGATTGGGCTGTTTCACGGGTGGTCGAGCCACGTTACATTTACGGGAGGGAGCCGTGCCGGTGTTCTGCCGCGCGCGGCCGCTTCCTTACGTGCTGCGCACGCGCGTTGACGCGCACGCGGGCATCATCGAACCTGTTGACACCTCCGACTGGGCCACACCTCTGGTAATTGTACACAAGCCGGATGGCGCTTTACGTTTATGTGCTGATTACAAGGTCACGTTAAATCGTATGTTAAAGGTCGATAAGTATCCTGTGCCAAAAATAGATGACTTACTGAGTAAGTTAAGCGGTAGTAGGTATTTTACAAAACTAGATTTATCTCAAGCGTACAATCAAATACAATTAGATGAGTCCAAGGATTTGACAGTTATTAATACCCATAAAGGTCTTTTTAGATACAATAGATTAGTATATGGACACGCGTCGAGTCCAGGAATTTTCCAAAGGATAATGAGACAGTTGTTTGATAGAATACCCAATGTGACAATATTTTTAGATGATATTCTGATCACTGGAAAGACAATGGAGGCACATGTAAGTAGAACAAACAAGGTTCTTCAAATATTACAAGAAAACGGGTTAAAAATAAAAAAAGAAAAGTGTGATTTTTTAGTAAAGAAGCAAAATATTTGGTATTTATAATTAGTCCAGAGGGGGTAAGAGTGGATCCGGAAGAGATTAAACCCATACTTAGACTGTCTTCGCCAACAAATGTATGCGAACTAAAATCATTTTTAGGTATGGTGAACTTTTACGGAAAATTTATTAAAAACTTAAGTTTCTATTTATCGCCATTTTACGACTTACTGAAAAAGGGTAAACATTGGGTATGGGGTAATACGCATTCCCAGGCATTCAATAACATAAAAAATGTATTAATTAGTTCTGAAATATTATCACACTACGATGAATCACGGCCCGTGATAGTAACGTGTGATGCGAGCTGACGGGGAGTCGGCGCCGTGCTCGCGCAGCGAGCGCCCGACGGCCGCGAGTATCCTATAGCGTACGCGTCAAGGTCACTCACCTCTGCGGAGTATCATTACAGTCAAATACATAAAGAGGCTTTGGCAATAGTATTCGCAGTGAAGAAATTTCATCAATATTTATATGGCAGGCCATTTGTTTTAAAAACTGATCATAAACCGTTAGTTAGTATATTCGGTTCAGAACTAGGAATTCCAAGCATGACTGCTAGTAGGTTACAGAGATGGGCGTCAATATTATCAGCTTATGATTTTAAAATGGAATATGTAAATACAAATTCAAACACAGCGGACGCTTTGTCTCGATTAGTAGAAAGTTATAAAGCGATTAGCGGATCAGGCATACAGGAAGTGCCGGAACAAACGTACCTACACTTTGCCTCGGATGCCTTGTTACTTAAACATGAAGATATTAGAGAGGCGACAAAAAGTGACCCAATTTTAACGCGTATTTTGAGTTATGTTAGATATAGAGGAACATAGACCTTATTTTAATAGTCGTAGTGAAATATATATTGAGTTAGGTTGTCTTATGTGGGGTCATAGGTTAATAGTACCAAGATCATGTCAAGATAGGGTTTTATTGGAGCTACATGATACTCATATGGGGATAATTAAGACAAAATGTATAGCAAGAAGTTATGTGTGGTGGCCGGGGATTGATGAAATGTTGGAAAACCTATGCCGCAACTGCACAATCTGTGCAGAAATGACCGAGGCGCCAGTACACCACGCCCCGCAGCCGTGGAACTGGCCGTCTCGTCCATGGACTAGGTTACACGTGGATTTTTAGGGCCAATACATGGACACAAGTATTTAATTATAGTCGATGCCACTTCGAAATGGATAGAAGCATGTCCGGTCGTTTCAACTACGGCTAAAGCAGTAATAGGTAAACTTAGAGAAATCTGGTCACGATTTGGTATACCTAAACAATTAGTCTCCGATAACGGGCCTCCCTTTAGTAGTGAAGAATTTAATTTATTTTTAGAAAATAACAGAGTGGAACATGTCTTTTCCGCACCATATCACCCAGCTTCCAATGGGTTAGCAGAGAATGCAGTTAGGCAGTGTAAAAGGGTTATAAAAAAAGCTATAATTCAAGATATAGATGTGGAACTTGCCCTTCAGCGGTTTTTACTAGTGTACAGGACTACTGAACATAGTACCACAAGAGAAAGCCCAGCACAAATATTACAAGGTAGAACATTAAGAACTCGGTTAGACCGGCTCAAACCGTCACGTCAGAAGCAGGTGGCTTACGCGCAGCTCCGGCAGAAAAACGGGGCAGGCGGAACGCACCGCGCGCTCAGTACGGGTAACGAGGTTTGGTGCCGGGTGTACCAAGGATTAAAGAGGTGGGTAAGAGGTACGGTGATTGAACGCTTGAGTACTACAGATTATCAAATAAGATTATTAGATGGCACAGAGCAATCGAGCATCAATCGTAACGGATTGGTGACGTAATAGTCAGCACATACTCCAAAAACTCTAACCGGCCTTTAGGCAATGTATCGGTTTTTCCTACAGAACCAGTCGTGGAAACATCCACCGAGGTGTGCTTAGGTCGTGGTGTGGGAGGTTCGGGAGGCAGTAAGGACAATGCGCATTGGGAACCAGGGTCAGTGATGCCGGAGCTAGTAAAAGGGTCTACGGATGAACCCAACAGTGTGGGCTCGACCGCTGGTGAAACTCGCCCTGTTAGAAATAGGAAACCTCCTCAAAGATAATTATGGTCAGCCCTAATTCCAATACCTATTAGATTAAGAACTACGTAGACTTAAGTTTAGTTGTGTTTAATCAGTATTACTTTTCTTATTAACATGTAAATAGATTGTAAGTACCTACCGATGTTTGTCTAGTGTAGGAGTGGTCTAGTATATAAATAAGTGTCTAGTATATAAGTTCAATATGTAGTATAAGTTAGGTAATAAGGGTGGAGGTGTAATGTAGGTATTTGTAATTAGTTAAGAGTATAAATATAGCTCGACCACCGCGGCCATTTTAGTCATTCAATGTCTACATAACGAGCTACCTACGAGTTTTATTTCACGATACCACAGAAAATAATACATTGAAAAATCCTAACAAGCTCCCCAAATGGTAAGGCTGGAAGGAAAAATATATACACTACGCAGCCGTCAACAATAAGCACATTTTACACGCCTGCCAGATTAACTTACTAAAGGAGCACATCGCAGCTGTAAAGAACCGTCAAACGAACAAATCGGCGATTGCGGAACATTTACTTCAATCGGGCACCAATCACTGGATTGAATTTCATCGTCCCCAAGTCCTCTCCACGGAACGCCACTTTTACCCAAGAGTTGTGCGTGAAGCGATCGAAATCAGAAAACATAAAAATTTCAATCGGGAAGAGGGCTTCAAATTGGCATGGAATCCAGTGATTCCACTAACAACACCCCACTTTAATGCGCAGTCGGCGAATGTTCAATATACAGATACCGTTAGTGTTTTTTGCGCCGGTACTTCGAAAATAAACGACCCGGGGGTAGAAATGGAAGCTTCTACCTCGCACTCGGAGACGTGACACCGCTACACCAGTCAGGTTGCGACCACGGGGCGTGCAACCGTCTCGAAACGTCAAGCAAAATTAGGTATGTAAAACGTAATGCATGTTCGCGTTAATTCCCGTATATATATATATATACATACATACATATCGTCACGCCTTTTATCCCCGAAGGGGTAGGCAGAGGTGTATTTCTACACCCACTTTTCGCCAGATATACTTTAGTCCCACGTAATAAGGGGCGAGCTTATTGCCGTACCGGGCACATTTCCAGACTCCGTGCTGCTACTGAGAATTTCATGACAGAAAAACCCAATAACACTGCCCGACCCAGGAATTGAACCCGGGACCTCCCGATCCCACGCGCACATTTATGCCGCGAGACCAACGAGGCAGTCGTATAGGGTTTGATGTCGAGTTTTCCGTCTCTACGCAAGGATGGTATTTGCATCGTGTTATCCTTTAGTCGCCTCTTACGACACCCACGGGAAGATAGGGGGTGGTGACACTTGTATTCTATGCCGTCAACCACACGGCAATATATATATATATTCGGATATATATATATATTCTTAGATTAACTTCAGTTCGTCAAACACAAATATCGAATGAAACTATGCAATCTATGCAGCAATCTATCACAGATCTGGAGCGACAACTGGCGGAAGCTAAGAACGAAATAGAGTCACTTAACAAGCGGATAATTAACCTACAGCAGCTCTGACAGTCACCAGGTAATCAAAATGAAGTTATTTTATTCGTAGGGAACATTTTTTCCTGGCAACGACGTCAGTACTGTGTATCCACGTAACACGCTCTAGTGGAGTGCCTGCCAATTTGTAATTTACCAGTATAGGAGTACGGGACCGGGTAAAAGTAATAGTTTTACATTTTGTGACATTAAGGGGAAGTTTATTTTGTTTACTCCATGTGTCAACCGCATCAATATCACATTGTAGTGCATCACAATTTTTATTGCTGGTGACAGAAAGGTAAAGCTTCAGATCATCAGCAAACATAAGACACCCAGCATTACGTACCATATCAGGTAGTTCATTAATCATGATCAGGAATAGAGTTGGACCTAATGTACTACCCTGGCTTACTCCGGAACGAGTGTAATATTCGTCGGATCGATGTTGTCCCATTTTCACAAATTGCCTCCGATCTCTGAGGTAGCTTGCCATAAAAGTAAGGAGTGGTCTACAGAAATCCATAGATACAAACTTTGCTAGTAGTACATCACTATCCACAAGATCGAACGCCTTTTTGTAATCGAAGTATGCCGCGTCGACTTAGCATCATGCCGTTACTTGAGTGCTTAGATAATCAACATATTTAATACGATTTCTTAACGCAGATCGCGTGGGCCGAAATCCGTGTTGGCAATCACTTAAGGATTTGTTAATCTGACTAGATATGCAGTTATTGATAACTCACTCAAACATTTTGCCGAATACTGAGAGTACTGCAATGGGTCTAAAATTTGTTACATCATTTGATGATCAACCTTTAGGTATTGGCGTTACCCTGGAGACTTTCCATATGCTAGCATAAATACCTTGCTGAAGTGAAAGATTAAAGACGTGCGAGAGAGGTTGTACTAAAGCTTCGAAGCAGTCCTTAACCAGAAATACAGGTATATTATCAGGGCCGTAGGAAGTCGTTGTTTTAAGACGGCGAACTGCGCGCCATATATCTAATGGGTTAATGGTATTTAAGATAACTTCAGACGAGTAGCTTAAGTCAGCAGCATCAAGTTCAGCAGTTTCAGGATTCAATAGCGATGCATTTACATGAAAAACTGAACTAAAATACTGTGCAAATGCGTCAACCGCATTCTGCCCCTCGATCGTGGTGCCATTGGACGTGTATTGCTTAGTATGTTGTCAATTACTACGTTTTGCCTTCACATATTGCCAAAAACAAGATGGCTCGGCAACAATATTATTCTCTACTTTGTTTATATACTCTTCAAGAGCTATATCCATAAGAGTTTTGACTTTAGTCCTGTAGTATTTAAATAATTACCCATTAAATTGCAATCCCTGTGATTTAAATTTCTTCAAATTATAATATTTAAGTTTAATATATTATTATTTCACTAGTTAATAGTTTCATTCGATATTTGTGTTTGACGAACTGAAGTTAATCTAAGAATATATATATAGACAACATACTAAGCAATACACTTCCAATGGCACCACGATCGAGGGGCAGAATGCGGTTGACGCATTTGCACAGTATTTTAGTTCAGTTTTTCATGTAAGTGCATCGCTATTGAATCCTGAAACCGCTGAACGTGATGCTGCTGACTTAAGCTACTCGTCTGAAGTTATCTTAAATACCATTAACCCTTTAGATATATGGCGCGCAGTTCGCCGTCTTAAAACAACGACTTCCTGTGGCCCTGATAATATGTATTTCTGGTTAAGGACTGCTTCGAAGCTTTAGTACAACCTTTCTCGCACGTCTTTAATCTTTCACTTCAGCAAGGTATTTATGCTAGCATATGGAAAGTCTCCAGGGTAACGCCAATACCTAAAGGTTGATCATCAAATGATGTAACAAATTTTAGACCCATTGCAGTACTCTCAGTATTCGGCAAAATGTTTGAGTGAGTTATCAATAACTGCATATCTAGTCAGATTAGCAAATCCTTAAGGCAAGGTTGCAGTACTTTTTTAAGATTTTTGTACGTCTGAAAGTCCCATGAACTATGATATATTTAATGAATAAAAATTAAAGTATAAAAGTTGAACATATCTTCTAGTAAACCGTAAAGATAGAAACACGATTTGGAATGATTGGTCCGATAAAAAAAAATGTCAAACATGGCACTAAATCACAATTTTAAACGTGTACTGCTTAGAGATTCCATAATGAATTTATATGAAAGTATTATCAATAGAAACAGCTCTTTATTTTAAAATAAATGGTAAAAACAGATTTCGTAATTTCGTTATAATTTTTCTCCAAGAAAAAAAATAGTCAAAATGTTGGCATAATATCGCTCGCCGGCCGTTCATCAGTGCCTATCTAGGCGTGATTGAGGGCGGACGTACGTTGTTGCTCCGCAAAATCCCCCTCCACCCCCGCACTTTCGTTTTCGCAAAAGTACAAAGTAATTCGTATTCCAAACTCAATGGTTCAAACCATAGACATACTAGTAAGAAACCGTAGACAGGTTACTGACAAGGCAACATGACGGAGCTTACGAGTGGCACGCATCGCGAAAAGCGTACGCACACTAATATAAATATGTCAAAACGACACACTAAGAATTAGATAAGAACTGTTAGTAAGATAGCACATCTAATCGCAAGCGCGAAAAAGAGATAAACATATACTCTCTGTACCGACGCCAGGCCTCCTTCACTCGGCCGTACCTACAGTGATAAGTGCTTACACTTTCGCGCGGCTTCAACGCCGCGTCGTCACCGCTCGCTCGCAGGGCTAGCTAATAACTTGAATTTTAATAGTGAACAACAAAAATGTTCACATCACAAGTCTGGTGCAAAGTATTGCTCATTTAACGGATGTGTGTCGAAAGCAACTTGAAATTTTGATTTTATTTATTTTACGAGAGCAACTTGAAAATTGTACTTTTTATTTGTTGAGATATCTCAACGATTATGGTGTCAAATTAAAGATCTAGTTCAAAAACTATTTTATCTGTTTGAATCATGTAAATCGGTCTACGCGTTTAGGAAATAACTAAGAATTAGTATAGTGAAAATGTAAACCACCAGAATTTTTGTGGTTTTCGTTCTACGAGCTCAAATAGTGGGATAGGAGACTTATAGTATAAATATTTATTATTAGGTACGTGGTCAAGTAGGTAGATAGACGATGAATAAATATTATAGTAGCAGCGGCAAGTCGACAACCCTAGCGCGACAGCTAGCGCACCGCTCCGCGCCAGACAGCGACAGCGTTATGTGTTAGAAAAGAGCGGGAATAGTTAGGTCAATATCGCGTCAGGTACTGAGTGCTCATGCGAGCTGAATTGCACTTTCTTGCTTAGTAGCAAGAGTCGCCATTTCTATAAATTGGTTTGCGAAGTGGTGCTTCTGTTCGTAAGAACTATTTATTCTGTGCCGACGCGCATTGTGACATCATGGTGACCGTTTCACAAACAATAATTTGACTCAGATGCGACATGATCACTTTGTCTGTCTCGAGTAAATTCAATTCGCCTCAAAGTCAATTTGATTAATTGATTTAAGGTAGGGAAGTAAAAAGTCGATGTCATTTATTTATAACGTTTATTAAAAAAGTAATTTTTTTTGTTCTCATTTCATTTAATGGAAACCTAAAACAGTACGTTAATATTAAGACATTCGTAATAATAAAATACTGATGTGTGTTTTTGTCAAATAATAAAAGTGATTTGAAGCTGAATCAACACAATATATTATTATTATAGAAATACAAAATCATACGTAATTTACAAACATTGACGGATGATCAAAGTCCATTCACTTGTTCTTGTTTTTCTCCTTTTAGTATTAAACAACTAAGTACATTGTACTGCACAGTTTTCGCTGCCGACCCACCGTACCCCTGGCAATACCCCTGGGGGTATGGTGGGTCTTTTAAAGCTTAACCGTACTCCTGGCTGAAATGCTCGTAGTGTTGTACCAACGTGCTACGTGGACAATAAACTGAACAGTGTTATCTCTCGTATGATAATGACTTTCTACTTACGTTTTTGTATTTTTAGACAAGCGAAGACAAGCGCTAGTACGATGATATAGTGCAACAAGGAGATACATTAGATAATAAAACGTTTAGGTATTACTGCTAATGGTTATAATGCTTTGTATATTATAGGTATAATCTGTGGTACTGTTGAAGACCCGTCATCATCATCATCCTAGCGCTTTCGGATCATTTCCACTAGTTCTATTGAACAGTTCTATGATAGAACTAGTGATAATTTTTAGAGATACTTTTTTTCCCACTAGTTCTATTAGCACAACTTGATGAGAAGAATAGAAATAATGGGAAACAGTTATAGGAAATTTCCCACTAGTTCTATGGATGTTTTACAAGGGTAGTGTCACAACATCGCGCTCACATATCCGAATAAATATGTATGTATAAAAATGTGTTAAACGAATGAACGTCTACAAAACAATTGAACGTCTACAAAACAAATGAACGTCTACAAAACAAATGAACGTCTACAAAACAAATGACTACCAGAAAGTGATCAGCTATCGATAGTGATTGCAAAAAACAGGTGCATGCGATTTTCGACCTTATTGACAATTCATGACAAACTTGTTTTTTGTCTTTTCTTGCTTTCTCGCATTATTACGGTAATATCATTATAAATTCTGACTAATGTCAATTAGGTTGAAAATCGCATGCACCTGTTTTCTGCAATCACTATCGATAGCTGATCACTTTCTGTAAGTTATTTGTTTTGTAGACGTTCATTTGTTTTACACCTTAAACAAATGAACGTCTACAAAACGTATTCATTCGGATATATGAGCGCGATGTCGTGACACTACGGATCATTCCCAGTAGTTCTATTGAATACCCTTGTAAAAACATACATAGAACTAGACTAGGACATTTCCTATTACTTATTCCATTAGTTCTATTCTCCTCATCAAGTTGTGCTAATAGAATTAGGACAGTTCTATCATAGAACTGTTCAATAGGGCTACTGGGAATGATCCCACAAAATAGTAGAACTTGAAATTATCGAACTGAAATTAATAAACTTATTAGACAACAATATTATCTGGGAGTACGGTTAAGCTTTGAAAGACCCACCATACCCCCAGGGGTACTGCCAGGGGTACGGTGGGTCGGCAGCGAAAACTGTGCAGTACAATGTACTTAGTTGTTTAATACTAAAAGGAGAAAAACAAGAACAAGTGAAAGGACTTTGATCATCCGTCAATGTTTGTAAATTACGTATGATTTTGTATTTCTATAATAATAATAATATATCGTGTTGATTCAGCCTCAAATCACTTTTATTATTTGACAAAAACACACATCAGTATTTTATTATTACGAATGTCCCAGCTGGATACTTTGTTTTTTAGTCTTTGAACACGCACAATACTGCTTCTCTTTTACACTCGCTAAATGCCAATATTTTTATTCACTCTATTATTTGTGATACTGAATTTATTATAAATTGTAAATAAAACGTTGTAATATTGTAATACTCATGAATGAGAAGTGATTCCATAACTTTCAGTCATTTTCCTACGTTTGTGCAAAATCTCATTACACACGACGGCATTTTCAAATGTAACGTACACACACGCGAGTAAAAGAGCGAGCGCTACCGACTGCAGCGCGTACGCGACTAAAGCCAAATGAGACATTTTTCCTGTTTTTAATGAAGTTGATTGAATCAGGCGTTACTTGGTGGAACTCCATTGTAACCTAATGGAAGGAAAGAGGAACCCACCACGCACCCTCGAATTGACCACCCCAACTATTGCAATAGAAAAAGGTTGACAATATCGAACTCCTCTAAAAGGATAAGGGATATAGGAATGGTATGGGTTCCAGGAAGATACCTGACTTGCAGTATCCCGCTGTATGCGCCGACTATTCTTCGACACGTGTTTCGCCTCTGCACGAGGCATCCTCAGGAACGATGGGCAACGACTGAGCAATCGTCAGTCGTTGCCCATCGTTCCTGAGGATGCCTATTAGGTTGTTTTTAATGTGCCACTTTTGAAGTTCGCATAACTCATCTACGGTTTTTTTTTTACGCTGCGCTGTGGCACACGCACACACGAAACCCCCCCTTCCCTCCCCCCCGCTCACTCGCTGACGCCACCGCCGTGTTTTTGTTTTTGCGGGGGGTAAGGTCGAGCTACGCACTGTACTGCAACCTCGCCTTAAGTGATTGCCAACACGGATTTCGGTCCACGCGATCTGCGTTAAGAAATCGTATTAAATATGTTGATTATCTAAGCACTAAAGTAACGGCATGATGCCAAGTCGACGCGGCATACTTCGATTACAAAAAGGCGTTCGATCTTGTGGATAATGATGTACTACTAGCAAAGTTTGTATCTATGGATTTCTGTAGACCACTCCTTACTTTTATGGCAAGCTACCTCAGAGATCGGAGGCAATTTGTGAAAATGGGACAACATCGATCCGACGAATATTACACTCGTTCCGGAGTAAGCCAGGGTTGTACATTAAGTCTAACTCTATTCCTGATCATGATTAATGAACTACCTGATATGGTACGTAATGCTGGGTGTCTTATGTTTGCTGATGATCTGAAGCTTTACCTTTCTGTCACCAGCAATAAAAATTGTGATGCACTACAATGTGATATTGATGCGGTTGACACATGGAGTAAACAAAATAAACTTCCCCTTAATGTCACAAAATGTAAAACTATTACTTTTACCCGGTCCCGTACTCCTATACTGGTAAAATACAAATTGGCAGGCACTCCACTAGAGCGTGTTACCGCAATACTTGACCTAGGCGTCACTATAGTGTTGGCAACATCGTTGTGCGAGCGTCACTTTCGAAAAAAGTGTGATTCAAATACGTCGCGTTCCGGCTGTGAGTTCGAATACAAAATGGCGACTTGAAGATGGTGACCGGGGACGCTCGCCCACTTGGCTGACAACCGTGGAACGGATAAGTTGTTTAATAGGCTCTATTGTTATTTTCCGTTATCATTTTTAGAGAGCACAGTCACTGTGCTAAGTTTGCTCTACTATTGTTTAACAGATTACCTATATTTCAAAAGGCTTAAAATTATATTTGCAATTAATATCTGCTCGATATAAAAATACATCTCAGTGTCAAATATGTAATTAGAATGTGTAATAAATGCTTATAATGTTCCTTACCCTCGTTCTATTGAATAAAGTGTTTCTGGTGTACTAATATGGTTTATTTTCTAATATCAGAAGTGAGCGTATACCTACGTGCCATGGGTAATCGCAGACGTCACGGCAAGCGAGCACGATTGTCGTCGAGCAGCAGTAGCTCGACGAGCTCAAGGACGCCGTCGGCATCGCCGCCACGCAGAAGGTAGTTAAAGGTATCGCATCGAAAAGATACTAAAGCTGTGAGTACCTTGAATGATATTATACCAGAGTTTGACCCTTTGAACGATGATATTAATGCATGGCTTAGTATTATAAAGTCCTACGCTGCGACATTTGAGTGGTCCGATGAAACGATACGTTATCAAGCTCTTAACAAATTGAAAGGTTCTGGTAAAGTTTGGTATGATTCTTTGCTGCGTACTGACAGTCAGCGGTCTACTTTGACATGGAAGGATTGGCATCAACGCCTGGCTAATAGCTTTGAAATACGACGTAATATATTTGAGCTCTTAAAAGAAATCATTACCAAAAAAAACCAGTAGAAAATCAATCGTTATACGAATAATTCTATTTTGACATTAAATGTAAAATAGACATTATCCTTAAACTTTACCACAGAGCATAGATATTTATTAAAATCTGTATTCATTGACTTTACTGAGCAAGACATTATATCTTTAATTGTTGGCTGTTTATTGTGATAGCAACATAGGAGCATCTATCGAAGCAAGTAATTTTAAATCTTGCCACGATTTAGCTAGCTACTTGCATGGTCGCACGTATAGAGGCAAAAACACATAACAGACTGGTTTGAGTAGTACACGTGAGAATCAAAAATTGGTGGATCAAACAAATCATTTGAATCAATCCTCTGCAAACGTAATCTCGAATACTAACGCGAATTCAAGTAAAGAAAATACGCAAGATAGTAATCAAATCGGTACAACACAGATTCGGAAACCTATTATATTACCTATTTAAATTATTTTAATGCTCAAAAGTTTCTAGTTATTATTTGTCAATTGTCATTTCGTTGCTAGGCGACGGCAATGCGTTTTGTTTTATGAATATATATAAATAGTCTAAGGTTTTATGCAAAAGCATACGCATAACATCGTTAAAATTAAGTGTTACACATGTGGGGGAAATCATAAAAGGAACCAGTGTGATCTTAATAAATGTAATTTTTGTGGGAAAAGGGGCCACGTTGAAGCCGTGTGCCGCCGTAAAAGGAATACGGGGTTGATTAAACCAGAAACAGAGGAGAATAAGTAAATTAATTTCTACCTCCGATTCTCTCAGTAAATTTGTAAAAACTGTCACCATTAATAATTTTATACATGAAGCATTCATCGATACAGGTAGTAGCTGCTCTTTAATTTCCGAATCTGTTATTATAAAATATTCACTCTCTACTAGTGTACTACCCTCACCAGTTTTGTTACAAGGATTTTCTAGGCAGAATTCTAAATCGGTTACTCGTAGAACAACCGTAAATTTAAAAATAGATTGCGTTTCGTTAATCGGGGTGGACTTCTACATAATTGACGATCTAGTTGGTTGTGATATATTGAGAAACGATTTGATATATTCACGTGTTGGTGATTTATTTACATTTGATTATGTGCAATCCTTTAAAGAATTTTGTAACGTTGTAACGGAGACGGAAATCGATGCCGACACTCACTTAATGGAATTAGTTTGTTTATTTAAGCGGTATAACATGTGTGTCGCGACAGATATAAAAGAATTCAGTGGCCATGAGATGGTAATCACATTGTCTGATTCTCGGCCGGTACAGTGCAGACTTTTTCGAGCTTCTCATGCTGATAGAAAGATTATACTAACATGGTGCAGGAACTCTTAGATAATAATATTGTTCGCGAGAGTAACTCTCCGTACGCCAGTCCTGCCCTACTTATAAGCAAAAAGAACGGTGAGAAAAGACTCTGCATCGACTACCGTGCATTGAATAAAATAACTATAAAAGATAAATATCCAATGCCCCGCATTGAGGACCTCGTAGATAGGCTACAAGGCTATAAATACTTTACTAGTCTTGACTTAAAGTAGATATTATCAAATAATTATGAGTTCACAGTCTATAGGCAAAACAGCATTTATTACCGGAGATGGACACTGGGAGTTCCTCAGACTTCCTTTTGGCTTGGCTAATGCACCATCCTGCTTACAACGGATGATGAATAGCGTGTTAGGTAATTTAAGATTTGAAAACGCTATTGTCATATTTAATCACATTAACTATTCAGGAAAATTTAAATCTTTTAAAAAAGGTGTTGCAAATATTTAAAACGAACGGACCTTAAATTTAAAAATGTCATTTTTTTTTTTAAACTGAGATAGTTTCTTGGTTACAAAATTAAGCAAAATTGTGTCATGCCAAACGAAGCCAAAGTGGAAACGGAGATTCCCTGTGCCAAGAACAGTACATCAGTTACTACATTCTTAGGACTAATCAATTATTTTCGTAAATTCATTGAAAAATGCGCCGTTATCTCCGCCCCTCTCACCAAATTATTAAAGAAGGATGCTTCATGGTCTTGGGGTTCCGTACATGAACAAGCGTTTCAGATTCTAAAAGCTAAGCTAACGTCGGATAGTGTATTATCTATTTTTGACCCAAATAGTGCTACAATTTTGTATACGGATGCTAGTCGCGATGGTATTGCGGGTATTCTGGTTCAAGTTACAGATAAAGGTGAAAAACCTGTACATTACTATAGTCGACAGACAACTATAGATGAAAAGAAATATCATTCTTTTGAACTAGAACTCCTGGCAATCGTTAGTTCGCTCTAGAAGTTTCGCCTTTATTTAATCGGTTCACCTTTTACCATAGTAACAGATTGTAACGCAGTAAGATATACATTAACTAAAAAGGATATTATTCCCCGGATCGCACGGTGGGTCCTTTCGACTCAAGAGTTTGTGTACGAGATTAAATATGGAGAAGGTGCGCGTATGCAGCACGTGGATGCCTTGAGTCGAAACCCTGTACCGTTTGGCGAAAAATCGGAAAGGGAAATAATATTATCAATAACTGAAGGCGATTGGTTACTCTCTGTTCAGGTACAAGACCCCGATATTGCAAAAAATAGAACCATTTTAGAATCGGGGGAAATAGATAACAATAGAAATGTTTTTGACGTCTACGAGCTTTTAGGCGGAAAGGTTACAGGAGGACGTCCCAGGGTCGTCGATGGGTTGTACCTAAAAAGTGTATATGGCAAATAATAAAGTACAACCATGATGACGTGGGCCATTTTTCTGTGGACAAGACGGTTGAAAGAATAGAGTCTAAATATTGGTTCTCGCGTATGCGTCACATAGTGAAGAAATATGTCAAAAATTGTTTGAATTGCGTATTTTATAAAAATAAAAGCGGTCCTAAGGAAGGAGAACTATATCCGTTGCCAAAAAACGCAAAACCCTTTCATACTTTCCATGTAGACCATTTAGGTCCATTTGTTGAAACCACCAACGGTAATAAATATCTTGTGGTTATAGTAGATGCATTCACGAAATTTGTTTTTATTAGCGCAGTAAAATCTACAAAGGCGGCCGATTTTATAGAAGAACTAAACAACATTACAAAATGTTTTGGTAATCCAAGACGAATCATCTCAGACTCAGGTTCATGTTTTACTTCCGGAGAATTTAAAGAATATTGCAGTAGCAAAAACATTCGCTCGCATGTTGTGGCAACGGGTATGCCCTGCTCAAACGGACAGGTGGAGAGGTTTAACAAGACTGTACTAGAGTCACTAAAAACTATGGGTGCAAATACAACTGAGGATAGGTGGGACCAATATGTTAAAATCATACAACAGGGTTTGAATACCACAATCCACAAGACTATTAAAGCCATTCCAAGTGAAGTTTTATTAGGTTATCGTTTACGTACTGATTGCGACACCCTAGAACCCGAGCTTGATAATGAATCGTTAGTGGACGTGACGGATTTACGCGTGAAGGTTGACGAAAATATTAAAGCCAGTGCTATATCTCAAAAACAAAGGTTTGATAAAACTCGGACAAGAGCCAAGTTGTACAATGAAGGAGACTTGGTGTTGATAAAAATACAGATTGATGATTGGAGTTTAGACTAACTTTATGAGAAAACGTCCGTGTTGGCAATTGTGGGAGATGTAAAGGTTTGTGTACTAATTTAATTACTTTCTGGTTCCAGTAAACAAATAATTGTTATCCATGTATAAGATTACCTATTTAGTGGAGTACACAAGTCCCGTATAGTCTCTCATGGTGATAATAAATACTAACTCATGTTCTTGCGAGACTAGTTAAAACACTTGGGCCATAATTGTTGCCTATTGGAAACAGCAGTAAATGTAGATATACAAATTCAGGAAACATCTTGGTACATTTAAGTGTAGCGAAAAGCTCTTTAAGTGCAAGTGATCCTGAGGGAAAAAGTTGTGGGAAAATCCTGGACTCTTAAGTGTGGCACAGTCCCTTTAAGTGCGGGTGACCTAGCAACAATGGGCTACGCATTTGCTGATGTTTCTCGTGGCATTCTATGCTTGTAGCACAAACTTAGACCTTAGGGCAACGATATTAATGGCGGTTTTGTTTCAGTGTTTTACCTAGACTCGTGGGGCTCCTGGGACATTCGCCTTGCAGAATGGCCGTGTTGGCAACATCGTTGTGCGAGCGTCACTTTCGAAAAAAGTGTGATTCAAATACGTCGCGTTCCGGCTGTGAGTTCGAATACAAAATGGCGACTTGAAGATGGTGACCGGGGACGCTCGCCCACTTGGCTGACAACCGTGGAACGGATAAGTTGTTTAATAGGCTCTATTGTTATTTTCCGTTATCATTTTTAGAGAGCACAGTCACTGTGCTAAGTTTGCTCTACTATTGTTTAACAGATTACCTATATTTCAAAAGGCTTAAAATTATATTTGCAATTAATATCTGCTCGATATAAAAATACATCTCAGTGTCAAATATGTAATAAGAATGTGTAATAAATGCTTATAATGTTCCTTACCCTCGTTCTATTGAATAAAGTGTTTCTGGTGTACTAATATGGTTTATTTTCTAATAATAGATAGCAAGGTGACTTTTCACGATCACATCAAACAGACAACGAAAGACGCAAATAAATCTCTTAGATTCATAATTAGAACCACCTTGCAGTTTAAAAATGTCCAGGCTATCAAATTGCTTTATAACGCCTACGTACGTAGCAAGCTGGAGTATTGTGCAATTGTGTGGAGTCCAAAAGAACAACTGTATGTACTCATGGTTGAAAAAGTTCAGCGTAAATTTGCCTGCTGCATGCAGCGTTTATATAAACGTACTTACGGTTACTACCCATTTTTGTACCCGTCCTTGTTTGTCTCAGGTATGGTTGGACTCGATAAATTACAACTTAGGAGACAGTTTTCACACCTAATGCATTATTACCAACTACTAATCAATAAGATTGACAATCCAGCAGTATGAGAGAGCATCTATTTTTATGTACCTGATAGATACTTGCGCGCTTGTGGTCGGCGACAGCATCAACTGTTCGCCTACCCAACATCGAAGCGCTCTTCTCAGGCACTTAATAGTCTTACGGCTAAGGCAATAATGCACATCAATAATTTTCTACAAAATAGTCCAGATACAGACATTTTTTGATAAACCTACTGTAATTTTTACTGATATTATGCGACATATCAATAACCTATGACATTAGAATATAAGGCGTAGTGCAATAAATGAATAATGAAAGCATATTCAATAGTATTTAATATCAATGTCCAAAATAACATTTAAGTATTAACTATAAAATTGTAATGAATGTAAATAATGTCCATAATGTAAGCTTAATTGTTATATTCCTTGTTTTATTTTATTTGAAATGTTTATGTTGTGATTAAATTTATTAATAGGTATAAATAATATAATTTTTGTAAACATATGCATGCAAACGATTTGGTGACACCACTGTAAGTTTGTATTGCTTAATAAATAAATAAATAGTGAAATCAATTGAGAAAGATTTTAGTCATTTGGAGTAGATACGAAAGGCTACACGCTTGCGAAAAAAATAATATACAATGCTCACATATAATAATTAACTGTACCCAGTGTAGATAATTATGTTATTTGTTTGCAAAACCAAATGTTAGTAGAGTTTTCTGTTCACTGTCATAGAGACTACATCCAGTCCGAAAGTTGCCTTTTTTCTGAAAGACAATACGCTGGTACCTTCCGTTATGTTCCAATTGAATACTGGCAACATGTGCCTACGTAAATGAATAAAGTTGAGCGAAGTTTACATTTGCTAGAAGTCGTTGAACTCCTTTGGTGTTGTGTTCAATTTGCCTCACACAAGTGATAGAAAGCCTGGGTGCCGCATTCCATTTTGAACGGTAAATTCACCTGTTATTGGCATCGACAACTACACCTCATGTCAGAAGTAAGAAACATATGCATTGAAATTGATTTGATATCGCATACATAGAATAACTATACGTCGTCTCGCTGAGTATATCGGGAATTTTATTTAAAAGTAACTACTTATGTTCTTATTTCACAATCGTAGTGAAATTAAATTTAATTAATCTTTATTCTATCTCTAATTGTGCAGGTGCTTACGGATCGTTGTTTTGGTACCTACCACCAACTTAGGACCTGCCTATAGTACCTACTGCTGAGAAGAATTGGTAAGAAATTCAACAGTTACCTTTGTGGAGCATCAATTTACTGAACCAGAAATCATTACAACGAACCGCTCTCTATTCTTTTTTGTATTTTTGATAAAATAACAATGTTTTTCACTGCTCAATATTTACTTTAAAATTGAAAGCTAACTGCTAGTATCAAAAACTCTACAAAACCTATACCAATATGCATATTTTTAGGGTTCCGTACCTAAAAGGTAAAAAACGGGACCCTATTACTAAGCCTCCGCTGTCTGTCTGTCTGTCTGTTTGTCACCAGGCTGTATCTCATAAACCGTGATAGCTAGAAAGCTGACATTTTCACAAATTATATATTTCGGTTGCCGCTATAACAACAAATACTAATAATAAAAAAATTAAAATATTAAGGGGGGTACCATATAATAAACGTATTTTTTGCTAAAAATTACCAACGGTAACAGGTAGACGCTTAAAATTTTCACAGAATATGTAGTTGTATATTACCTTTCAAAATAAATCATTCAATAAAAAAAAAGTTTATAATAAAGGGGGGCTCCCATACAACAAACGTAAATTTTAAGCAATTTGTTACTCGATCTTAATAAACAGGTAGAAAATTATAAAATATTTAAGTATACATACAACAAACGTGATTTTTTTATAGATGATGGTACGGAACCCTTCGTGCGTGAATTTGACACGCACTTGCCCAATTTTTTGGGTTTGTCAAGAAAATGAAGGCATTACAAAAGCAAATTTAAGTCTGAGTGGGTGAGTATTTTTAAGTTATTTTAATAGGGTTAACATTTCTGTCGTTTTACAAGACGATATCTGTCGAGGCAGTTAATATAATATAGTGAAAACGCAGGTCAATAGCATAATAAATAATTAAGGCTACCAAGATTACATTCTCGTAATTCATCTTAGTCATTAAATCGTAATAGTGCTACGATGCTACGACACCTACGTAGGCAGCTACGACATACATCAGTAGTAAAAATCTGTAAAAAAGCAAACGTAATCAGCTTAGCGACAGCGCACACCAAGAGCAGAGCAGAGCAGAGCATTTTGTGAAATCGTTGAAAAATTAATCTTTGATAATTCCATACATTTCAAAATTGAATACACGTCCAAACTTGATGCTCGACCATGCTCGAGCTGGCAAGTAAATGTTCGAGTATGCGTTCTACATGCGCGAGCAATTGATTTTTGCCACCATCCTAGGACCAAGAATCAATACATCATCCTAGCCACCATCGTAATCGTAATTTGCCAATAAAAAAAACTAGACGCCAAAATTTTGAACATAGATTATACAGATTTTGAAGCAAAATAGAACTCCGCCATATTTTAGTTTCATGTCATTGACAAGTAAAACTCTGTGAAAAAGCAAACGTAACCATCTTATTAACAACATAAAAAATAAATATATTTGTATTTTGTACACAAATAAAGTAAATCACTTAACATTGAAGTCAATAGGCACGCCAGATAATAACCATAAAGACCAAAGCCTTGTAAGTAATAGCATCGATTAGCAATATTTTGTCGCGTATTATACGACAAATTTTGCCAATATTACAGAGGCATATTATATTTATCGCCATATTCTTCATCTGCTAGACGTCTGTACCAAGGTCGCGGTACGAATAAGTATCGATAAGCGATCTCTAAAGCCGTTTCCCTCAGCACTCTTGTACAACTTGTTGATGGCACGTCATACGGTTATATTATGCGCGTATGTATACAAGTTTTGATGATTCATTGAATGCTGTGTGTGATGAATTGCGTATAAGTATGTAATATTTTATATCTTGAGATTTTCTGTATAGTTTAGTGTAGATTTTTTCAGAAATCAGTGTAATCCTATTAAACTACTTTATACCGGGTGTCACAAGACCCATCACCGAGCCGAAGTCTACTCGTTTTAGACATCATATCAAGTCATATTAAGCAAAAATAAAACCTGGGGAACAACTTCTCTTTCAAGAAGACACATTTCTTAAACTGCTATTGGAAGTGCGCGCGTACAATGCTCAAAATACCTACTTATACAGGGGAGCATAGGACATCTATAGAACGAATTGGCGGGGTAAATGCATCGATTTCGTATCTAATTAACAAAATAATATATGGTAACTTTGAGCCTCAATATCTCCTGAAACAATTATTTCCCAGGCATGTTGCCGAAGTAAAAATGTTCGTAATGATTGGTAGGATATGGGATTTCAGTTTCCGTTAAGGGTCTTTTTACACCCTGTACATAGTTGATCTATATTTTCGTGGTTCTTTTCCATAAAACGAGACAGGCAAATAGAAAAGACTTATTTTTTCATGCGTACTATTATTATTATTTTTTTTAGACTCACGCCTGTATCCCCGAAGGGGTAGGCAGAGGAGTAATATTACACCCACATTTCGCCATGAATTTCTTAGGTCCCACGTAATAGGGGGCGAGCCTATTGCCGTACCAGGCACATTACCAGACTCCGTGCTGTTACTGAGAATTTCCTAACGGAAAAACCCAATAACACTTTGCCCGACCCGGGAATCGAACCCGAGACCTCCCAATCCCACGCGCACATTTATGCCGCGCGACCAACGAGGCGTACTATTATGTGTAACATAAAGTCTATATGATGCGTTAGGATGATAAATAAATGCAAAATTCATCTATGGTTACTGGATCAGTCATCGCGTAACCACGGCTGGTGTAACCTGAAAAGAATCGTTCCGTTAAAAGTATTGTTTATAAATAGTCAACTTCACTGAAAACCAGTAAACGCCTTTCACATACGCAAAAACCTGCCACAGCAGAAATTATAATATCAAGACCCCTTATCTACATCTTAAAGAATAAACACAGTTGTACTTAGGTGAATCAAAAAGTTTTTAGAATTTCTATTAAAATATGAGAAAATATAAACAAAATTATAGGGGATAGGGTGCATAGGGTTCCCACCAAAAACTTAGGGTCCCAAGCCAACCTCAACTGCAAGTGGTGCACCTGCCGATCAACGGACGAGGCTCTGGCAAACAAAATATCCCGATAAGCGGCAATAGACTCGCCACCTACTACGTGGGATTAAAACACTGGCGAAAAGTGGGCGTTTAATATGTCTTTGCCTACCCTTTCGGGGAAATAGGCGTGAGTCTATGTATGTATAAACAAAATTATTTTATTTTTCTACATAATCTCCTTCAAATTCAATACATTTAGAATACCACTTTACTAACTTCCTAATTCCTTCTGCAAAGAAATCATTTCCTTGAGTCTCAAAAACTCATCGACGGCAGCCACAACGGCGTCGTCGACCTCAAATTTAGTGCCACGGATGCGTTCCTTTAATTTAGGAAATAGATGAAAATCACAAGGGGCTAAGTCCGATGAATATGGGGGGTGCTTAAGAATTGTAAAGCCTGCATCAGGAATTGCTTTCAGCGCGACATCCGACCGATGAGCAGGAGCGTTATCGTGAAGAAACAACACGCCTAATGACAGTGCTCCACGACGTTTTTGTTTAACTGCATCACGTACTTTTGGGATTAATCCTGCATAATACTGTCCAGTAATCGTCTGCCTTTTTGGCATGTAATCAATAAAAATGATTCCTTCACTATCCTAGAAGACAGAGGCCATAATCTTGCCAGCGGAGGGAGCTGCTTGAAATTTCTTCATGGGTGGTGAGGATGGTCGTTTTCAAGACATGCTTTGTTTTTTGTTTCGGGATCGGAATGATGAACCTATGTTTCATCCATAGTGATAATACGACGGCAAAATTGATCCGAATCAGACTGTTTTCAAGATTACGCCTTGAAATTTACAAACAACGTTTTTTCTTTTCATCGGTTAACATTCGTGGAACCCATCTTGCTGACACTTTTTTAAACCCCAGTGTATCGGTTAAAATGGATTGAATGATATGCTGCCAAATGATATCTTTAGGATCTCAGCTAAATGTTTTATGGTTATTCTTATGTCTACCAAAACTAATTACTCAACTTTTTTGAGATTTTCTTCCGTAACAGAAGTTGATGGCCGCCCGGAACGAGGATCATCTTCACAGCTGGATCTACTTCTTTTAAATTCAGCAACCCAATAAGCAATGGTGGAATAAGGTAAAGCATTATCACCTAATGTCTGCTGGATATCTAAAAATATTTCCTTAGTGGAAATTTTTTCAAACAGAGATACTTTATCACTGCACGTAACTCGTTTTTCTCCATATTTCAGGATTTTTAGATGCGCCTCGCACTAATTTATTTATTCCTGACAAACGGTACGATCAAAACGCGTGTTTCTTCGCTAGAATATTGTGTAATAGACACTATTTAAAATAAATACTAAACAACCCACATAATAATAAAATTCAGGTGCACTTCTAAGAACTTTTTGCTCGTACAAAATCATATAAATATCATGTATTCAAAAAGCATAAAACAAGCCGTTACATCGCGATTTCAATTTAAGTTTCATTTAAAATTATTCAAATGTAGACGCAAATTTCATTGGCTGTCACCAACTTAAAATTCGAAACTTATTTTCCATTCAGTATAAACCTTTTTCGTTCAGAACTTATTGAGTCAATAAATATCGACAGGTAACTTAATAACCATGTAATGTTCGCGTATCTCATAAATATCATGTTTTAATCTACACACAGAACAAAACGGGGCGTTGGCGTACAATAAAAAAGCTTAATGTGAAGGTTCTGTTTTCTTGTCACGTTTTTTCGTCGTTTAAACGTCCCTCCAACAAATGGTTCGGAATATAACTACATCGGCACAACCGTATACCTAATACGAGAAATAAGTGTACACATATATCCTTTTGTCTTTGGAACAATCGGCTGCCATCTTGTCTTCCAGATATTTTCACTTAATAAAATTACATAAAGTGCATGATTTTTTAGAAAAGACTAATAGTAGTCTGGTATGTTAACTATCAAATGTTATTCTTACTATACTTTTACAGTTTTACGAGAGCTTACATTATGTAAGCTCTCGTAGGACATGTCTACAAAGGCTAGAAATCGAACCAGCGATCTTCCAATTATCATAACAGTGTAAGCTTCAGGCTGTCGTCGCTCACAATGAAAGTAAAATTTTCTTCTTAATATTACTAGAATGAGTCGAAAATATTTTAACATCTTTATTATACAGGTAAAAATTTAACGTCACGTTGTAGATAGTCGCATTATTATTAATTACTTTATATGAAAGTACATGACAAAGTTTTACCGAAGACTTATAAATAGAATACATAATAACCGAAAAAATATTGTCAAAGCAAGTTACTATAAGCATTCGAAGTATGCATAAAATACAGGTATAATGTAATAAAATAAATGTAGGGTATGTATTAGTGATGGATTCATAAGTAAATGTATGAGCAAGCAAGCAGGCGCTGAGTGCCATACGTGTGAGCAAGATAGTCATATTATTATGCAGAAATGCAATGAGTAGAACAGCGCAAAGTGAATAATAGATATAATTGTAGGACCAATAGTGAAACATCAAACATTCTAGCAAGGCAGGGATACTAAACCTTTTACATATATTTTAAAATTCAAAATTTGTTGCAAATATGGATATGTACCCATATTTTAGTTACGTCGAAAATCCTACATCCTTACTATAAATATAAATACGAATCAACGTAATCGTATTTCCACCCACTCTCGTGGCAATAAATACGCTAGTTATAACTGTACAACTTAATTTAAACTCACAACTAAGCAATTTTCTACGCCATGACGTAATGCTAACAAATCTAAAAGTAATACTGTCTGGTTTATTTTGCGAATAGATAACATGGGATAATTGCTTGTACTATAAAAATTACTTCTTGGTTTTATTTTATTTAGCTTTAGAATTAAGGTGACATGATTTTTGATAAGTAATTTTTGTTAAAATCACCGATAGCCGAGTGGAGAGGCCGACAGACTTACTACGCAGAGGGTCTCGGGTTTGAATCCACGGCACACACCAATGACTTTTCGAAGTTAAGTGCGTATCAAATTGTTAATTATCGCCTGCTTATCGGTGACGGAAAACATCGTGAGGAAACCTGCATGTCTGAGAGTTCTTCATAATGTTCTCGAAAGACATGTCGACGGTTGAAAGGCTAATTGGTACAAGCGACATTTTTTGCGATATTGAGTTATATACATATTCGGAATCAGCAAATTTTTTTCTGTCGTTTGAGTCAGGTTTAAATTTTTTGACTACTTTTATGCCGCCTAGCACCTACAGCAAAACAGACCTCATTTCTAAGCTCATTGATCTATACGGCACAAAATCAGACAAATTTGAGGACTCGATGACTTAGGCTATTTTGATTTTTCGAACTTTTATAACGAGTGTCGATTAAGACATTTGGCTTTTTCGCCGTAGTTGTGGTTTTGTCGTTTGGCCTATTTTGCATTAAACCAAAACAATAAGCTGTGTCGTTTGGCCCATTTTGCATTCAAGTGACGTGACGGGACAAAGAAAAGTTTGCAGGATATTATCATGCTGCTGAAGGAGACCGATCCTGACGACGTGCCGACGTTTGTGGCGAGGGACTTGAACAAGTTGCCTCCCGTCACTTTCGACCACGTCGATGTCACAAGCCTTCTGAAGGACATTGTGTTTCTGAAGGCAAGTTTAGCGGATGTACATAAGAAGCTGCAGGCATCCCAAGACACCGTTGCACTCTTGCGCACGGAGGTTGACGACCTACACAAGGTTGTCAATTTAACTGGGTCACCGGCGCGTAGTAACGTTAACACGCGCCGAGGTGCATGCGTCGACACATCGGTCGCAAGTTTCGCGTCAGCAGTTTTGTCGCCGCGGAATGTTGTGACTGCTGAGTGCGCTACACAAGCGCCCCGCAGCCCTGCCCCCGACCCCGCGGCGCCTCCGTGTATCGCCGCGCGACCTAAGCGAATAGAGGCTCAGCAGGTAACTGCGAGCACCCCCGTTGCTTCCACGCTGAAGTCCATGCCGGAGACGGCAAGGAACCGCGACGAGGATGCAGATGATGGTTTTATGACGGTGCAGAGGAGGAAGCGTCGTCAGAAAACCAACAAGAACTGCTGCGGTACGGCTCCTGTGGAGTCTGGTGCAAATCTACGCGCTGCCGCACCGAACACACCCGTCTATGTCTCTCGCCTGCACTACACCACTAAGGCGGAGGACATCGCGGAGTACGTGCGCCAGAAGTCGAAGTACATGCCGAGAGTGCAGCTGTTGGAGTCGCGACGCAACGTCAACTTTAAGGCGTTTGTGGTGCGGGTCCCGACGTGCTATCTGCATGTTATTATGAAGGAGGACTTTTGGCCGAAGGGTGTGGTGTTCCGTCGCTTCCGCGGACAAGTGCCACACGAACGCACAACAACTACGTGCAAGTGAAGCAATACTAACATAGTTTATAAGTATATTTATACTAACAACCACTGTATGTATGTTAGACTGTAAGGTATTTATCTATGCGTCTATGACACGCGAAATAAAAGGATTTATTATTATTATTATTATTATTATTAAAATCTTAATTATGGATGTAGCTGAATGATGGCCAAAGCTTCTATATCTACTAATAATCTAGTACGGGGTCATTTTGTTTCATCCTGCGGTCCCTCTAATGGTCATCTGCATCAAAATACTTCACTCTGGTGTAACACCATCATGTTGCTTACAATCATTGTATTCATTGTGCTTATTCAACTGTCAGTTGACATGGTGCTAAATTCATTTTCTCTCGTATTGTTTTATTCTAAGTCAATGCTTGAGCCAGTTTACTGTCAGCAATTTTTTACGGCAGGCATTTGAACCATTTTGCCTTTCTCAAATGAATATTTTTGCATCATTTTGGGCTAACCAACATAAAATTTCCAAAATAATACACAATTAACAAAAGTAACAGCTTAAAAAGAATCCTTACTTAATTAGGGATATACTGTATAAAATATATAAAAGTCTATTAAATAGTTGCATTTTTATGTCTTTTTTTCCAAAAAAAAATTTTTATCCATCCTCCTGCAAGTTTTACTAAATGTCGCTTAGGTCAATTAGCCTTTCAACCGTCGATGTGAAGTCTGCCAACCCGCACTTGGCCAGCGTGGTGGACTATGGCCTTACCCTTCTCACAGTGAGAAGAGGCCCGTGCCCAGCAGTGGGACAGTATAAAGGGCTGATGATGATGAATTTTTTTGACTAACATTATTGTTAATGGTTCGGTTTGACAGGCAAAGTGAAAAATAAACATTCCAACGGCTATGTCAACAAATACAGTTTTATATATAGAACAATGTGCCAATTCCAAGTGGTGTCTGGCCCCAGTTTAGTTCGTGGTTGGCGCCGTTAGCGGCGCTGGCGTCGTTTTAAGTCTTTCTTGCTCTCGTAGTTAAGATGCACCCCCATGAGGTATCGCCTAAATACGTCTTTACAAATCTTTCATGCGCCACCTAAATCTCATGGTATGCATCTTTCTTGACATCCCCTTTGAGACCGATCTCGGCGGCTTTATCCACCTGCACCCATATAATTCACTCTCTTGCGCAACGATCCTAATGAAACGAGTTGACCAGCCAATGCCGTTTAAAGATACCTTAGATTACTGAGAAATTTCATTTCTCTAAACGAAACGTCATAAGTGTAGTGTGTCGGAGATAGATAGATAGATAAACACTTTATTGTACACCAGTAAATTAACAATATTACAATAAATTACATAGAAAAATTAAAACTAGTGATACAAAGGCGGTCTAATCGCATATTGCGATTTCTTCCAGACAACCTAGTTCGGAATAAATGACATACATACATACATACATATCGTCACGCCTTTTATCCCCGAAGGGGATAGGGAGGGGGGGTAGGCAGAGGTGTATTTCTACTAATACCGAGGTATTTATGCCTTAAATATATTATTATTTATTGCGAGTAAGACCCGCTAAATAACCTTGTATAATTTTATTGCTCATTGCTAGCTATAAAAAATCAGGAGCCGATTAACAAAGTAAGAGAACCAGAGAAAGGATATGTGATCCTACTACTTTTGATACAACTTTGCCGTAATATAGTTTATACATCAGAAAAATACATAGGTAAGCTTGCTTTTGTTGCGACAGCCGACTCTTACATGGGTGTGGCCGAGGGCAAGATGTATCTACTCATTGTACCCACATCTAACGTTTATTTAAATAAAACAGCCATTGAAAAATACCCAAAAAAATTGTACATAAACAGTTCAATTAAAACGATGTCTAGAACCAAAATCGTTTGCTTGATAATTTCAGTAGGTAAACAGATAGGTCATTGGAAAAATTATGCAAAATCACCCAACTCTATTTCAATTTGCTATTAATACTCGTGAGAAAAAGATGACTCGCACAAGTGTCCACGGTCCCGACTCTCTGAAGCCCCCTAGTTCCCTACCTTTTTCCTCGAACATAATTTAATACCATTCAGTGGTAAGGTACACATCGTAAAAGACCCATAATAGAGAATGTTTGAAGTATTATAAAACGCAAACCAAAGATTATGTTTATATTACAAATCGCAGAGTAAAGACTCAATTTTGTCCTAGACTTCATTTATCTTATAGATTATTTGATCATCTACGCTCAACGTAAAATTTAGGATCTTTTTAAGATTATTGTCTAGTCCCTCACTGGGTTTAATGGATTAAAATTATAAAGATCTGGGTTTATTTTTATAAACCCAGATTTTTATAATTTTAGTTCAGGAGTTTGTCAGTCAGTCAGTAACGGTAGGATTTTTCCTAGCGTTACTGATTGACTGACAAACAAGCTACAGCTAAATTATGAGGCGCAAGAAGCTGAAATTTGGCAAGAATGTTGCTTGAGAATTGTAAGGGTGCACTAAGATTCTACTCAGGATTTCCCGAAATTCTCACGGGATCAGGCAGAAACTATTAAATTAAAATTAAATATGCGGGCGTAGCTGCGGGAATTCTCGATATAGGTATGGGTTACTAGTAACCCATAGAATTTTAAAACACTAGCAATTTCCAGAATCGTAGCAGTGAAATCAGTAGTTAGAGGTTATATGAACACATCTCCGTTCTTCTATACTCTTGTGGACACAGTGTAGAATACAGGAACTATGAAGCACAAAAATATTTCAATAACTACAAAACGTTGTCATGGTTTTATTTCTTACAAATACCTTGCTAATCCTACTTCCTACTACTTTTATCTGTTTCAGATGAATATATGTAAGGGTGGACGAATGTAGGTATGTTGGTTTATCTGTCATCAAAAAACTACTGAACGTATTTTTATTAAATTTTGCAGTAATATAGGTTGCATATTAGAACAGCGCTTATGCTTATGTCGCGACAACTGACAAAGAAGCTAGTATTATATACATATAACTTTTACTTCGCAAGCTGTACACAAAGCGCGGACGATGTCGGAGCTGGTATCGGCCAGGAACTGCGTACGTAATCCGCTTACCCACACTGCGATACGGGATCCGTGGGCGAATGCATTCGCTATCAACGACGTTTTTTTGCCTCATACTTTTAGGGTTCCGTAGTAGGCTACAAGGAACTCTTATCATTTTGTCAACTCCGTCTGCAGTACAACGGAGTATCTATTGGCATTTAAAAGCTTAAATTTCGCATGGCAAATTTCTAACACCCCTACAGTTGGGCTTTTGCCCAAGGCCCAAGTATAAAAAAGAACATGGCTATTTTTGCTTAGCTTTTTTACACGTTACTTTTATTTGGGTAGTATTAAATACTTTTCTAAATAGTGATATTTAATAAACTTGTAAAATAAATTGTTACAGCCAAGCTTTTTAAGTTGACGGAAAATATTCAACTAACTTTAAGTTCATCTTGCGAAATACAAAATCAAATCTTGCTTGACTCCTTCCAAGAGAATCTATAGAATGCGACAATGGCCCACGAGAGAACCCAACGTCAACAGCGCCTCGACACATTTGACTGGTTTTTATTTAGTCTCAGTCCTCTTCTTTACTGTTAGTTTTACATCTCTTGGCACGTTTGTGGATAGCAACAGCTACACGATTGTATCCTGTGACGGAAGCTAAGCTGGTTTGGACGCTAGCTATACCAACCAATGCTCTGCCACTTACTTATTTTATAAGGCATAGTAGTTAGTCAGATTACGGTCGTGGTTTTGATTCTTAATAACGATAATATTATAGGTCTAAACAATTTCAGCGGATTTTTTGTGACTTCTATTTCGAAGTTCTTAAAGATAATTAGAAAAAAATATCCGCACACTAAATTAACTACATTACCTTTACTACATTTATTTTTTTATTTCTGCTTCTTTTTTCCAGAGCTTTATAATTATCATAGTTTATTCTTATAAACTACTAGCTTTTGCCCGCGGCTTCGCACGCGTTAAATTCGGGGTAACACAAATCTACTTTCAGTCTCAATTTGTGTGAAGACACTCCTGATTACTCTAAAGACTTCAGAGATAATATAGGGTACAAAGTAACTCGGTCAGTATCCATGACATAATCTACCGAAAGGTACATAATAACATCACCTTGCATACAGACAAATGTCAAAGCCATGTTCCAATATATGTCCAATATATGTATATCTATGAAAACTTTCGCATTTATAATACAAGTTGAGAAAATCGTTCCAGGCGTTTAAGCGTAATATATAATTATTACTTTCTAATAATATATGCAAAAAATGTAAAAAAAAAAAGGTGAATGTGCACAATATGCCATCAGTGTTGGGCAAATTTTAATTGCAAGAACAATTAAAAATTAACAATTAATTAATTGTTAATTGTTACTACTACAATTAACAATTAATCAATTGTAATTGTGGACAATTAGAATTAACAATTATTTAATTGTTAACTGTAGTAGTAGTAACAATTAGCAGTTAATTAATTATTAATTGTGATTTACTAAAATTACCAATTAATTAATTTTCAATTGTATTATGAATTTTAATTAAAACTAACAATTGAAAATATACTGCTGTATTTTTTTTTCATAGTAATAGGCGGCAAACGAGCAGACGGATCACCTGATGGTAAGCAATTCCGCCGCCCATGGACACAAGCAACGCCACAGGAGTCACAAGTGCGTTGCCGCCCCTTGGGGTTGGGAAAAGGGATAGGATAAGGAGTGGGATGAGGGAGAAGGAATAGGGGATAGGGCCTCCGGCACTCTCACTAACCGAACGAAACGTAACAGTTTAGGTACTGTTACTTTACGTCGATCTTCTGTGATAGGGTAGTACTTTCCCGGTCGAGCCGGCCCATTTATGCTGAAATCAGCAAGGCATAATATACAGCCGGTATATTTAAATATATAATATACCCTTGTGGCTCCGAGTAGTAGAATAGTGCCCCCCCATCTATACTTGTGGTTAAATACACATGTTGGCAACAAATAAAAGACAGATTCAAAGAATATAATAATGATATATTCATTTCTTTATCAACAAGCAGTTTTTTATGTAGAAAGATTTAGAAATATTAAGCTATACTTACAGCCTTTGACCACTTTTTTATTCGTCTGAGACTTACAGCTTAATTTGCCTTAATCTTTTACTAATTTCGTCTTGATACAAAAAGTTCGTTTTGATACATAAAGTTCGTTTTGATACATAAAGTTCGTTTTAATGCATAAAGTTAATTGTTAGTTTTAATTGTTTTATAAAACAACTAAAAAAGTTAATTGCAAGTATTTTAATTGTGAGATACAATTGACATACCATAATCAAATAAATTTAATTGCAAGGTAAGTTTCTAGAGGATAATCAGCTGCTTAGTGACCAACAATACGGCTTTCGTAAGGGTCGGTCGGCTGGTGATCTTCTAGTATACCTGACACATCGTTGGGCACAGGCGATCGAGACAAAGGGGGAGGCTTTGGTGGTCAGTTTGGACATAGCGAAGGCCTTCGATCGGGTCTGTCACAAAGCGCTTCTTTCGAAGCTCCCTTCCTATGGGCTGCCCGAGAAATTATGCGAATGGGTCACCAGCTTTCTTACAGACAGCTTCTGTCTGTGGCGTTGATCATAAAGGTCGTAGTTGACGGTGAATGCTCTGACGCCTTGTCTGTAAATACTGGTGTCCCTCAAGGCTGCGTACTATCGCCTACTCTGTTCCTCCTGCATATCAATGATATGTTGCTAGATAGCGGCATTCATTGTTATGCAGATGACAGCACAGGCGATGCTTTATATACCGGCCACGCCAACATTTCTCGGGAAAAAGTCATCGAGAGCCGACATAAACTTGTGTCTGAAATTGAGACCTCCTTGGAGATGGTCTCAGATTGGGGAAGACTTAATTTGGTCCAAATTAACCCCACAAAGACACAAGTCTGCGTTTTCACCGCAAAAAAACTGCCGATGGTCGTATGTCCTCGTTTTGAGAGCACCCCCTTAACTGCCTCCTCCAGTATTGGAATACTTGGTGTCGACATATCGAGCGAAGTCCAGTTGCGCGGTCACTTAGAGGGTAAGGCTAAGTTAGCTTCAAAGAAGCTTGGCGTGCTAAATAGATCGAGACGGTATTTCACTCCGGCCCACCGCTTGCTCCTTTATAAGGCGCAGATCCGGCCGCATATGGAATACTGTTCTCATCTTTGGGCAGGGGCACCCCAGTACCAGCTTCTCCCTCTAGACCGCATCCAACGGAGAGCCGCTCGAATTATCGACTGCCAAGATATTTGCAATCGGTTAGACCCCTTGGCGCTGCGTAGAGATGTAGCCTCGCTATGCCTCTTTTATCGCTTCTACTATGGGGAGTGCTCCGAGGAATTGTTCGGATTAATCCCTGCCGCCTCTTTCCGCCATCGTTCTACGCGACAGTATTTCCATCCCCATCATTTAGATGGTTGGCAATCCACAACGGTGCGCTTCTTTAGAAACTTTCTGCCTCGCACCTCTAAACTGTGGAATGATCTGTCACCTGCGGTTTTTTCCGAACCAATACGACCTTCAAACCTTCAAAAAAAGAGCGTTTTCTTTTTTTAAAGGCCGGCAACGCACTTGTGACTCCTCTGGTGTTGCGGGTGTCCATGGGCGGTGGTAATCGCTTAACATCAGGCGATCCGTATGCTCGTTTGCCCCCTATTCCATAAAAAAGGTGCAATTAAAAGTTTAATTGCGATTATTTTAATTGTAATTAATTTAATTGCAATAATTTTTTTAGTAAATTAACAAGATAATTGACAAATTAATTGATTAATGCCCAACACTGTATGCCATTATGTATGATGTGACAGTACTGACAGTGATATACGCACATGCGCACTCAATCATTACAGCGCATACGTTCTTACTTCCAAGAGGTAAATTTGTGCCGTACTAATTTCTACCCTCCCTACAATCCCTCCCAGTTCATTTTTTGAAACTTATGGTAGCCTATGTCCGTTTCCATGGTCCAATCTATCTGTATATAAAATTTCAACAAAATCGGTTCAGCCGTTTTCGCGTGAAAACTGAACATACAAACATACATACACACTTTTGAATTTATAATATTATAGTAGGGATCTTCTTTGTTATATTATTATTAGTCTTTTTATTGTGATGAAATGTAAAATGAATTAAAATATATAGATAATCATCGCCGCTATTCCGGTTGATCCAACACAAAATGTTAAGCAGCTTATAATTATACTATTATATTATTTAATATTTATATTACAAATATTAAATTACTAAATGTATAATCTTCGTAATATGTGTATCTTCATCATGTATGTCGTTTATACGAGTGTGTGAACCCATAAATAGTTCTCTTTAAATAAATCTTTCCCCTTTTATCTCCGATGCTTTTGGGTTCGCTGGTTCATCCTTCATTGTACAAAACGTCGCTTCTGGAATGTGCTCTTTCTTAAAATCCAGCTGTCTACAAACCGTTATCAAAGTCAAAGAAAAATTGTAATCTCACGTACAATTGATTGACAGGATGGGCAAACTGTACTTATAACAGTTGTACTAAGATTTAAATGCTATGGGCCTTATTATAGAAAATCTTGCATTAGTAGGTATAATTAGTTGACGAGAATAGTCTCGTGAATAGCTATCATCGCAGCGCCTAAACTACTGAAGCTAGAAACATAACATTTGAACGGCATCCAGGTTAGAAATAAAGAAGCCACTAATATGTTATTTTAAACCAAAAATAGTAATTTGTTTCTTTTTTATTCCTGTGGGGGTAAATTAAGCGTTTCAAGTTAGTTTGTAAAAGGCATACCTATATACATAATATAAATATTTGATTTCATGTATGTATTTTTGCAAATAGTTAAATAGGAATATTAAATTGCCTCGCAAGCCAAGTCGATGGCAATACCTTCTTATGTAAACCACCTAAATAAAATCAAGTACGAGCGAAGCTGCGGCCAACAGCTAGTTTTTCATAATAAGGAAGAATGTTAATTCCAGATGAAAAAATGCTTCATATCATTACCTGCCATAAATATTAATACATTTAAAATTTTATAAACTTCATACATATTAATGGTTGCATACATCAATACAATTCGTATTAAAAATGTTCTTCACATGGACATGTCTTCATGATAAGTAATTTTCAGTACGATAAACAAAACGATAAGTAGAATAACATGCATAGCAAGTATATTTCAAAGCCTGAGATATAAAGGCCTTTAACCCGTAGTTTATTTCTTTTACTTACAATAATCTAACCTTGAGCACAATAACAGTCCAATTTGTTACTTAAATTTTACGTAGCTATTTTAATAACAGTTATATGATTTGTCATTTATAATTTTAAGATTTATGATTTGTTATTGAATCCATAAAGAGACATTAGCCTAACAATAAACCTATTTAAAAAATATTCTAGCGCTTAAATTACTGACTACTACTACTTCCTTAAACATCTTTCAACGGCTTAAAGGTAACATAGTGCTTAAGGTGCAATCAGATTTTTTTTTATTACCTAAACGATTTTGAAACTTTTGAAGATATGACTGCACGAATGAGAGTGAATGAATGCACGAGTAGTAGTTAAATAATCGTATAGCAACTTGATTTTACGCCGATTTTTTATCAATTCGTCATGAACAAAGAAGAAGAAATAAGAAAATGAAGGAAAGCGCGTACTTTCAGCGTTTTTAGCAGTAACACTTCAAACGTTGACCAATTTTTAGCAAAAACCGATTTGTTCAAGTCCTATTCTATTAACAGACATAATTTTGGCAGGTTTGTAATGTCTGACATAAACAAAGCTAAAGGACAATGGCAGATCTCCATACATCAAAATGTCTGAAATTAAATTAAAGCGTACAGTAATAAAAGATATATAAAAAAATTTGGCGCAGGTAATAGAGTCTATAAATGATTCTATTTTCACCCAGGAAAGGCGGAAAAAGAAGATATCGGTGTTTGAATTTTTAGTTAAGAATGAACAATGTAGGTAACAGGAAAGTTATAGTATGGAAGTTAAACAATGTAGGTAGGTACGTTTGAATTATCAAATGACATAATTATGTCAGATTGACAACAAAATGCAAAAGTATTTTGTAGCATCTAACTGTCACAGCCAAAGACAAAAGCAGAGCTGCATATTTCAAATCGATTTAATGTGAAATCGATACAACATTAAAACGATGCTGTGACTTTTTTATTCGATTTAAACGTTCTTTTGCTTCAAAAATATTAGCTTATTGATATAATATTGATCAAATATTAAATAACTGCATTTTAAACCAAACCAACTCTATAAAGGTCGATCGTATCGATTACTTATTTAATAATCGATACGGATATAGCACTCACGTCTATTCCTGTCACACCATTGTCTATGAAAACAATCAAATAATAAAGTATTCGTAATCAATTGGAATGCTTTCTATCATCATAAAATATTCCAACTTTAACGAGACAAAGTTAAAATATTAAAAATCGTAGAAAAAAAAAACAATTTGTTTTGTTCATATGAAGTTTATGTTCGCCACAACAAACCCAGACCAAATTCTGCCATTGTTCTTTGTTGATGGCCATATAATACATACTACTATACTATATACTAGTACCGCACCTGATCTTCAAATTGTTTATTTAAGACTATAAGTTTCTAGCAAACGAAATAAATCTGACAGTTTTTCTACTCAGTAATCCTCAGTTGCAGCACAGAGTTCTTTAGTTAGAAACTTTTAATCAAGTGCTTCGTATAGGTACATGTACTACTGTTATTCGTTTAAAAATAAATGTACAGATGGAAAAATGCGAATATTTTCTAGTTTATCTATTTATAGTCTCACGCCTGTATCCCCGAAGGGGTAGGCAAAGGTGTAAATATTACACCCACATTTCGCCATGAATTTTTAGGTCCCACGTAATAGGGGGCGAGCCTATTGCCGTTACCGTTATTTTCTAGTTACTGGTCTATTTCTAATTAGAGGCACATCATTGGAAATCAATATTTATTCTGTTTAAATTTAACGTAAAGAAAGCTTCCGTCCAGCAGTGGACTGATACAGGCTGATGATGATGACGATGATGAAGCGGATAAGTTCCAGGAGAACCGCCTGACATGGTAAGGCCATCGAATGCGCAGACCAGAGGGGTATATAGGTCGAAGATGCCTAGAGCGGCAAATAATCGGCCTCCAAGCCGCACCAAGAAGCGCTCGATCGGATCGACATCGTAAGAAGCGACATGAGTACCAACGGATTGACTTTTGAGGATGAAGAAGACCGGGCAATATGCAGAAAATTGAGCAGGACGGCCGACGTACTGGGATTTTTAATCGTCAGGCATATGTAAGAATTGTAACAATAAGTACGCACTACTTTGCTATCATTTTCCACGTAAACCTTCATCAGCGATCGTGTAAGCTGATTTCTACACATATAACATATCATCATACCACTACCATATTCCTCTTTTGTCTAGATTTTTAGTGTAATGTATTTGGTTCTTGTACGTGATGCAAGCTGACGCGGGCTATTTGCACACAATTTTAAAAAATGTATCCAAGTAGCGGTTTGAAACATCGTTATGTTCTAAGCTTTACATAAATCTCTCAGAACCTTTGTCAAAATTCTGAGTTTTCTTTCTTTATCATTGGCAAAATGCGAGTTTGATTAATTAGGCTAACCCTTATAAGTAGACAAGACTGTGTTTGGTGCTAAAGCTAAGCCAAGGAAGGAAAATCCTTCTGTACGTAGAAAGAGGAAGAAAAGTACTACGATAAGACTGTATTCTCATTCAACGAAGAGAAGTAAATTTCTCCCTTCGTTCATAAGAATTATTTCGTGACATAAACGAAATAAATTTACTGTACAGATGGCGTAGTAGGTTTAGCGTTTACTTCACATCTGTGTACTACGTAGTACTACTTAGTGATGTGAGATCCATATAGGAAAACACTTTGATCCGCAAATTATATTTATGCGTCAGTATGTTCCTTGCGTCCGTTCCTAGTATGTTGGTAATATTCACTCCTGTACAAGATTCTTGAAAATAACTCGTCTGTAAAATAACATTTTAGTTTGAATATAAAACGCAACATTACGACACTTGTTACCTAGTCGAGGTCATGTGTAAAATTGGTTGATTACCAAAATTTGTAAAAAACGTATAAGTGCATATTTCTAAAAATTGTTTATACCAATTGAACCAATTTCTAACTAAAAATGAAAGGATAATTTAAAAGGTTATGCCAAGTGTTCCAGTTAAGCACTAAACTTACTTATAAATTTTTCAACATCATATCTTTTCCTACTTCCAAAGTTAAAATCTGGCAAATAAAGTTTATTACCACTAAAACCATGAAACAATCAACTTAGTTACAGTGTCGGTGCCAGGTGTACTACAAAAAAGAAACCGGTGGTCGATGTAATTTTCAAGTTAACCGCAACATTGTTTCATTACGCTTCGTTGCCACGTGAACAGTGTACATATTGTCATGTCAGTTATTCATCCATCATAAATGATAACAAGCTGTGCAGTGACGGTCAGCGGCGCGCGGCTGAGGTACATAGCGCCGACGCCCCAGCGGCCAATGTGCCAAGCACGCAACTTAATGCTTTGTACCAAACTGTGAGTACCCACAGTCTCCAGATATCCATAATTAAATTCTAGTTACGAAGTACGGACGCCTGTGGCACAGAGAAGCTTTTCAGAAATGGAATTTAACAATTCACACGAAGTTCTAATTAGAGACGGAGAAACTATAACTTGGAATAATGCATAATAGGTGGGGATTGTGAGTGTAACAGTTTGTCTACGGACTCTATTGTTTTATGGAGCGAGTATCTCTCTATGGCTGCACTAATCTGTAGAAATGGGGCTTAGGCGTACTCGCAGATTAATTGTTTTAGGTATACAATCTAAAACTTTCACTGTACGACAACCTATTTTAAAGTTAGTTCCACCGCATGGTAGTGGGTCAAATTACGCCATACAGTGTGGAAGGGTTAATGACATATAATTTAATTTGCTCGACGCATACTTTGTTCACACTTGCCGAATACACAGAATATAAAATACATATAATTCTTACTTTGCACGTTTGTCCGTTTACGCCATTATAACTGAGAGGAAAATTGCCTACTAACACAGGTTCAAAGTTAAAGCATACATTTAGTATATAAGACGCAAATGAATACATTTTCATAATGTATACATACCCCCTAACAAGTACTATCTATGCCGAAATATGAAATTCAAATTCAAGTGTTGCACCTCAAGTCGTTACAAACTCGTTTGGTTACAGCCTTTGCCACAGTAAATATATTATATTTATTTTCATACATTGTAGCGTTACCCAACGTACTTCGAAAACTTAGAGAAAATATACCAATAAAAGATATTTGAATATCAATAAGAATACGATGAGATGTTATTTATCAGTACACATATTTGCGAACGGCGAACTTACAAACATATTGCTGTTTAGATGAGGTGTTATCTATCTCATGCGAAAAGCTTGTGGAGAGTTGGAATAGGCACAAATAAACTTCAAACAAGTACAAAAATGAAACCTATAGTGGGCAAAGAAACAATTCCTTTGTGATAAAAGAACTATAAATCTTTATCATTCCTTTTGATTGAAAACAGATAACAGTAAGTAAATGGAATATGTTCATAAAGTGCGTAGCGATAAAATTGTAACAGAGTATAAATCGAACACTCGTATAGCAGTTACCATTGATACATAACCGCGCAGGCGGGCATAATATTTTCACCAAATTTGCATCATCATTTTGCGTCAAATGTCGAATACGATTTCCCTTGTAGGCACGAACAGGTCTATTTCCATTTTGAAATGTCGGCTTGGAGCTACAGGCTCAAGTGTTTCGTCAGAATATTTGAATATTTTAACATCGAAGCTCGCGCAAAAATAAAATATGAATTTTTATTTCGTCGGTAACTCGATCGAATGATATCGTTATATGATTAGATACAACTGATTAACCCTTTGCGTTTTGTCAATAAAGTACGTTGAGTGTTAAAGTATATTATGTGTGATAGTGGAATTTAGTGGAAGTTGGTTTCAGTTATAGTTTTACAACACAAAGCAACAGAATCTAATCTAACTTTAGAATAAATTAACTTTGTGTTTGGTTGCCATGTTAACTGTACCGCGTGAGTTTGTGGGATGAAAACAATTTGAACACCGCCAGGGCCCGACCACTTTTATAGTGACCTCCGTACGTGGACCGAATCCAAACCGCAGGGTATTAAAGCTGCAATAGTCATATTGCGCCAGCGCCCAGCGCTCCGCGGCATTACATGCTAAATTCACAAACTTGACAACTTCTGGCAATGTGTTCGTGCCACACGATATTGTGCTACGTGCTGTATTGATTTATTCATTACATATATGACAGTCTTACTCGAATATGCGTATACATACGTACGCAATGTGTTTTGTTTCGGACGCAGATTTAAGAAGGGAAACCCACGGAATAATTTGTTTCTTTCGGTGAAATTAATAAAACATAATATCAAGTAGCTTATAATTAATTAGATTAAATGTCTAGTAGTACTATAAAATTATATTCTCGGGAATTGGTTAACTTACATTTATTTATATATTACCACACACCTGTTTAATGATTTCTTAAGCATTGGAAAGGTTCAAACGTCTTAACTGTTCCCAACTTAGTAAAATGTAATAATTTTATCCACAATAAGATAATTATGACATCCGAACAATTAATTATAACTTACAAAACGAACAACAGATCTTCTTGGAAAAGAATTGATGATGTTTCACTCAATGCTAAGAACGTACTGAGTTTACACAACCGTCACATTTTAATAATCCTCAACGACAGCTTTTAAGCTTTCGTAAGCGGTATCGTGACCAGAAGCGCTTAGGATTTTGACTTAATAAATATTTTTATATTTGAATTTCAATATCAATTTTACGTCACTTAAAAGACTATCTAATATTAAATTTACCTTAAATTAACAGACAAGGTGGTCAAACCAATATAAGTAATTAGTTTATTACTTTGTAATGAGATGAAACAATTCATAACGATATCGTTTATGATACGATCATTATATGTATTAAATAATTAATAAGTTTTACAGTCATTCGCGGCAGACCTCGCTGGACATTACTCGACCAAATTGGGGACGTCCTAAAAACGGCAAGGTCCAAAGTACCCGAAACCGGCGAGCATGTATGAAAAGAATAATGAGTGTAGATGAAGCGCGTGAGGTTTGTAAGGATAGAAGCAAGTGGCGTTCTGTTGTCTCTGCCTACCCCGACGGGAAAAGTGCGTGAGTATATGTATGTCAGTTTTACGGCGTCTCCAAATAAATAAAGTTACTTCTGCTTCTACTAACATTATCAAATGCCGTGCAAATTTTAATTTAGCCAGGCCTTTAGCCGAATAATGCGGGATATAATATTATAAATGTGCAGATGCATTTGTTTATGGTTTTTTTCTTATCATTTTAATTTTAATAAAACTTTGCAGTTATATAGATTATACACCTCATATAACCAACCTTAATCAGTAATAATGATTCATTTATTGGAAACGCTTTCTAATAGTAGGTAATATAATTCAAATTTCCAATACAGCAAATTATTCTTTCAACAAGGTCGTGACGTAAATTACCTACTTCATCATGTCATCATGTCAGCCTAGAGACGTCCACTGTTGGACATAGGCCTCCCTCAAGTTTCGCCACACAGATCGATTTTGAGCCGCCCGCATCAAACCGCTTCCCACGATCCTAACCGATCGTCAGTCCACCTTGCGGGTGGCCTACCCCTGCTCCGTCGTCCGGTACGTGGTCGCCACTCCAGAACCCGCCTGCCCGGCCATCGGTTCTTTGCGCTAAGTGCCCTGCCCATTGCCACTTCAGCCTGGCTATTCGGAGAGCTATGTCGGTGACTTTTATTCTCCTGCGAGGAGATCCTCATTTCTGATATCGCAGGGAAACTCCGAGTATAGCACATCATTATTACGTACCCTGAGTAATTTTCATTTTCATAAAATATTATTTTAATATGTAAACAGTAATGACATATTTGAATTATGCAGGGTGAACGGCACAGTTTTTGGCATTTTAAGACCAATGTCATTAAGACTTGTTTGATGATTGAATGTTTAATATATCGAATTTCGTAATTGAATTTTATACAGGGTGTAAAAAGACCCTTAACTAAAACTGAAATCCCATATTGTACCAATCATTACGAACATTTTTTACTTCGGTACCATATCTGGGAAATTACTGGTTCAGGAGATATTGAGCCCCAAAGTCACAATAGAATTTTTCGAATTAGGTACAAAATCGATGCATTTACCACGCCAATATGTTCTATAGATGTTCTATGTTCCCATGGATTAGTAGGTATTTTGAGCATTGCACGCGCGCACTTTAATTGCGGTATAAAAAAGTGTCTACTTAAAAAAAAAGAAATAGTTTCCCAGCTATTATTTTTGCTTAGTATGACTTGGCATGATGTCCATAACGAGTAGACTTCGGCATGGTGATGGGTCTTGTGACAATCTGTATATACTACTATTTGGGACAATTACCCATTACGTACAATAAGTCTTTTTGGTGTTAATAATACGCAAGCGCCAACTATAGGTTAATTTGTAAGTGAAACCATGGAGAAATCTGTGGAATATATCACTTCTTATTTAAAATTACATACATGCATTAACTCGATCTTTGTAAAATAAATAAAACATTTACGATACATAGTTATTCCCAACATTAAAGTTAGAGAAGACTCAGTGCAATATGCGTGAAGTAGTATTAACTATAATCAAATATACTGTAGTGGCAATTCAGGTAACCTAGACACGGTAAGACGGACATAAAAGCCAACTTAGGGCGCGAAGCAAGCAAGTCGCTGAGACGCTGAGCTCAGCATCTCAGCGACAGATTAGCAATGGCGTAATCAACTAAAATTCTGACAATGACTTTTCTGAATTATGTTAGTATATTTTATAACATAATAATTGTTTGTCGACACTGCTGTTACGGCAAATTTAGCAAAAATAATAGGTACAACAACATCGTATTGTACGTGTTTTTCCTGTCCATCAATTCAAATATATGTAAAAAACATTATTAAAGAAAATTTTATGCAGTATGCATATTTTTTAGGGTTCCGTACCTAAAAGGTAAAAAACGGAACCCTATTACTAAGCCTCCGTTGTCTGTCTGTCTGTCTGTCTGTCTGTCTGTCTGTCTGTCTGTCTGTCACCAGGCTGTATCTTATAAACTATGATAACTAGATAGCTGAAATTTTCACAAATTATGTATTTCGGTTGCCGCTATAACAACAAATACTAAAAATAAAAAAATTAAAAAAATTAAGGGTGGGTCCCATACAAAAAACGTGGTTTTTTTTCGTATATTTTGCTCAAAATTACTAACTGTTACAGGTAGATGCTTTAAATTTTTACAGAATATGTAGTTGTATATTACCCTTCAAAATAAATAATTAAATTAAAAAAAAGTAAATAATAAAGGGGGGCTCCCATACAACAAACGTAATTTTTAAGCAATTTGTTACTCGATCTTAATAAACAGGTAGAAACTTATAAAGTATTTAAGTATACATACAACGAACGTGATTTTCTTTTAAAGATGATGGTACGGAACCCTTTGTGCGCGAGTCCGACTCGCACTTGCCCAATTTTTATTATAATATTAAGGACGATTCTGGCGCAGGGAACTAAATATATTTTAGTGGTGAAGCGAATTGCACGTGGATGAATCCGCTGTTTCTATAAGTTATTTATCATAACATTAAACCTATTTTTAGCTTGTTGCCGTGTGGTTGACGGCATAGAATACAAGTGTCACCACCCCCTATCTTCCCGTGGGTGTCGTAAGAGGCGACTAAGGGATAACACGATGCAAATACCATCTTTGCGTAGAGACGGAAAACTCGACATCAAACCCTATACGACTGCCTCGTTGGTCTCGCGGCATAAATGTGCGCGTGGGATCGGGAGGTCCCGGGCTCGATTCCTGGGTCGGGCAGTGTTATTGGGTTTTTCTGTCACGAAATTCTCAGTAGCCGCACAGAGTCTAGAAATGTGCCCGGTACGGCAATAGGCTCGCCCCTTATTACCTACGTGGGACTAAAGTATATCTAGCGAAAAGTGGGTGTAGAAATACACCTCTGCCTACCCCTTCGGGGATAAAAGGCGTGACGTTATGTATGTATGTATGTAAACCTATTTTATACTCCACCAGCAAATAAACGAAATAAACAGCATCCATCCAATGAGGTGGAAATAAAGCGATCCCCATAAATCCGTATAGTGCGCTACCCGAGCACATATAATAACTAGATCAGTGAGCGAATACAGGTCGGTAGAAACAGCACAAACAGGCTAACGCTAAGTCTTAGACAACCAACTGCGACGCAAAGACTCACAAATAAAAGAAAATTGGAAGTAACTACAGTTTATATGAGTATATTTTTATTTTTATTTATTTATTTTGCACAAACAAGGTGTACAAGGTTGGACATAATGCCATAAGGCATTCTCTACCTGTCAACTTTAAGGTGGAGCAGAGATAAATGTGGTAGGTGCATTTTAATATCAGACTTAATCAATATTTTTAAATTTAACCTAGTGATAATTATAATATAGATATCTTATAGGGATAGAATACAAACATACTATATTATAGTACTACATAATATACATACTTACATATAATGAATAAATATAAAAACCAAAATAAATATTATATTTAAATATATCTACACATATACATACATAATATATATATATATATATATATATATATATATATATATATATATATATATATATATATATATATAAACACTTAAAGTAATAGATGAGAATTATGTGGTGATTCCGTCAATCTTTTGAAAAGGAGTTCACGTACTTTCATTTTGAATGCGTAACGGTTAGTGGACAATCTGATTTCAGGAGGGAGTGTATTCCATAAAAAAACAGACTGTACGGCAAACGAAGACTTGACGAACCCAGTAGAGTGACTGGGGCAAGAGAGAAGAAGATTACGAAGAAGATTTTTACTGGGATGTTAAGAAATATAAGCGGAGGTCGCTTGTATTTTTTAAAATTACCTGCTAGAAACGTTGGATAGAAATAACTAAAATACGGTCAGCGACCCAAAATAAGAAACAATCGGCTCGTCACTTAATTGTTACTACACCGCGTATCGTGTGTTCGATTCTCAGACGGGTCCTATTGGTGATCCACAAACGGTTCTTTCGAGTGTGAGTGTTCCTCACGTTTGTTACCCGACTACGGCGAAGCCAAAAGGAAGGGTAATGTTTTTATTTTTTGTTTGGAAAATAAATTAACATTATTGGGATACATCCCATTAGTGGGACGGGCCGCTTTGCAGCGCAGTACGAGAAAATCTCCTCCGTACATCGTACAATGCTGAAGAGCGTGCTCGTTTGCTAGCTGTGGGAAAGTAGGAGTCGGGGCTCTGGCTTCAAGCACTGCCATCGTCCAACATAGGTACCATGTTGGACGACACGACCTTTCGCATCGCTGCTTGCCTCCGGTTAGGTGCGCTATGTGTCGCTCCACATCGTTGTCACTGTGGGGAGGCTGTCGACAGCCTTGGTTGGTTGGTATTTCACGACACAGCAACCTGAATGACATTCTCCGTCGGGCTCTTGTCACCGCTGGCGTTCCAGCCCAACTTGAACCTCAGGGTTTGGCACGCAACGATGGTAAAAGACCAGATGGAATGTCTCTACTGCCTTGGAAGTTGGGTAGGCCTTTGGTGTGGGACGCAACGTGTGTCGATACCTTTGCGCCATCTCATCTTCCTAGCACAGCGGGTTGTGCGGGCGCTGCTGCTGCCACAGCGGAGACTCTAAAACGGCGCAAATAAGTAAATCTCGTAGGGGATTACGTATTTGAGCCGTTTGGAGTTGAAACGTTGGGGTCATGGGGCCCAAGTGCTAGATCTCTATATAGCGAACTTGCGAAGAGACTTGTCGACGCCTCGCGTGACCAGAAGGCTGGTATGTATCTAGCTCAAAAAATTAGCATTGCCATACAGCGTGGCAATGCTGCCAGTCTTCTGGGCACGTTCCCAATAGATGAAAAAATAAATCAAAGGGCGTCGTGAAAGCCCTCCACATCGCCATGTGGAGGGCTTTCACGACGCCCTTTGATTTATTTTTTCCTTTTTCTTTTTTTTTGTATTGTACCTATATTTTAATATTTTAATTTAATTTTAGTAGTAAGTAGTATATAAGTAGTTATAATTGTTTTATGTTAAAATTAATTTAATTTTCTGGTCGTTAATAAAATTTAAATACAAAAAATTACATTTCGAAATAACGTAGTACAATACCATATATCAATAGCCATACTATCAAGTGATAGCTATATGAGAAAAGGGCTTGTACTACAATTTCAAATATTATATGCTGTAATGGCTTACGATCTGGCTGAAGAGATGAGCTGGATGCCTTCTCACAAAATTGCGACTGAAATAGCTGGAAACAGGGACCTTTGGAGAAGTGTAGGGTAGAACTTTCCCTAACAATAGGACATTATAGGTTATTAAAAAATAACGGCTCACGAATAAACATAAAATTATATATTCATATCAGCCCTGTGTATAAAATTATTCCACTATTACTGGGCATGAGCCTATTTTAAGTCAGAAAAGTAAGGCAACCACTTTAGTACACAAACATTAGCTTTTATTCACCACACTAGCCGAGCGGGAGCTGGAAGACTTCTCATATAATATGAGAACATTATGGAGAACTCTCAGACCCGCCGGCTTCCTTGTGATGTATTTTTTACCCAGTTAGCAAGCGATCATTAACAATTTAATACACACATAACTTTTGAAAGTCAGTGGCGCATATCATGGGTAACCGAGACCGTCTCCATAGCAGCCTATTGCCAATTCACAAACGGTGGCTTAAAAGACGTCAACAATTACGTCTGAATTTACATTCCATACCGAACTTGCGACATTCGATACAGTGTAGCAATGTAAACACTAACTGACACAGCAATACAGTCGATATATGGTAAATACACGTGTACAATGTGGCATAGTTTTATCAGGTGCTCATGTATATAAATATTTTAGCACGCAATCCCTAAAGTTTATGCAGTGTATTGAGAGCCAAACTTATAACGCCGCCACCGCTTTTACACTTTTACATATTTATTAGATATGGATGTTTGTTATTAATATTAGATGTCGTCAAAGTAAACCAAAATCTACCATATATATGCGATAGGTAAGGGTGACGTAACATAGCTCTTAAGCTTTACATATTTCAAACGTCATATTACCTCGAAGTACTAAAATGAGACCTAAAGGTATATTAAATATATTAAAATAAATAAGTTGACGTCTCTAAAATAACAAAAAGTTGTTTGCTCTTGCTTTGAGTATGACTATAATGTTAATCAGGTCTCTGACACAAATTGCTTAAGAATTTTAGATTTTATATGATTCAAGATTAATGGTCTATCCTCACACAACCGGGCCGTGGACGGGACGGGGACGGGACGTGGACGGGACGGAGCGCAGAAAAGAATCGTTGCATACATTTTATATGGACTCGTTCACACACGTCCGTGGACGGGCCGGGTCGGAGCTTCCGTGCCGTGTCAGTGCGCTGTCAGTGCCTCGACCGGGGCCATGACGTGCACGGGCCGGCGACGGGCACCATAGATATAATATATTTAGCACTAGATGCGCTAGGTGCGACGTGACATCCAGAAGAACAAATTATAAATACATATATTAAGCACTAGATGCGCTGTATTCGATGTAATCTTCAGAAGAACCACATGGCAGTGAATTGTCGTTAAGGCACAATGACGCTTTATTTAGTCCTTAGCTTCCTTAGTTCACAAACTTGAGAGAGAAAAAATCGAAAAAAGGTAATCGATTTTACTGCAAAACAATCGAAGCTGAAATTGTTATTTTATATTATTTTGCAAGTAAGTAACTACTTGTTCTAATAAAATGTTATAAACGCGTTTACTAGAAAATATAACTAAATAATATTTTTTTTGTTCTGGGCCAGTCTATTATGAAAAGAAAAGGACGAGTCTATTAACTATTATGCAAACTATCACTTTCAAACGCAAGTGAAATGACGCATGAAAAAAAAATACCTACAATTAAGCACTTTTTATATTTAAAACTCCCGTTGTATATTCTTCTCTCCAATATTTATTTTGTCACTTCTAGGACAGACGCGAGACGTGACAAAGATTGGAAAGATTCTGTATTTTTAATAAAAGTTAAATCTTTACCATAGGTTACCCTATAACCTAGTTGGGATCACAATATTATTACACGTTATAATGCCTGTTTTTTATATTGTTGTTTTATATTGTATGTGTACTAAATGTTGAACCAGATATACTTACCGCACTCCACCCCACCCGACGTGTCCACACCCGATGCGAAAGGTGCACATATACAACACCCCACGCTACAACAAGCATCGTTCAAAATCACTATTTACGAAACTATGACATAATTGCCTAAATAGTGATTTTGAAGAAGATTCTCATTTGTAGTGAGGCATTATTTCTATTATACGGTATTAGCCTGAACACAAATCGTATAATGCTGGCTTACATTTTAATAATCCAAGTAGCTAATGTTGTGATTTTACCAACATCAAAAAAGTATCATCATGACAGGATTGTTTTCAACTGACGCATGGCGTTGTGTGTTAACTAGAAACACATTGCTTGTCAAGCGTCGGATGGCGTGTGTTTCCCCTCCACCGTCAACGCGCCGATCTGGATTGAATGGATGGTGACGCGTGGGGTGGCGTTGGGTGGAGTGTTGTATATCTGCAGCTCGCCATACTAAATATATGGGATTGATTAGTCTCAACATGCGTGGGGTGCCGTGAGGTAGGGTAGGGTGTCGTATACCATAAAGGAATCTTAATCTATTCTTATTAAATAAGAATAGATTAAGATTCCTTAGTAATTGGCCATAGACTTACATTGAAATTTTCAATGTAAGTCTATGGCCAATTACTCACAACTACGTTGTATTGACAATAGATGACAGCAACTTGCGCTATAACATTTGTATCACTATGGTGCTTATATGTAAAAGCGGGTCTATGTTGTGGCCGTATCGTGAAATTGGTCATTTTATTAAATGATCGCATTTCAAGAAAAGTCTTATAATTCTATTTGTAATTTCATGATTTTCATTGGTCAGATCTATGATAACAAATCGTTTAATCAACAACCTTCATAAAATGGTCAATCTTAATTGAGAAAATCGCAACATAATTACATTTTAAGGTAACGAGTCAAATAAAGTTAAAACACCAAACACGCGTAAACGGGCATATTTTGGCAGGTTCGCTCGAAGTGGTAGTGACATCGTGTCAGTGTCAACATAGACTCTGACGGCTCAAGCTTATACGAGCTTAGATGTGCATCAACGCTCGTACGAGTGGAATAATTAGAAAAAAAAAGTCGTGACTTTGAGCCTCAATATCTCCTGAACCAGGAATTTCCCAGGTACTACAGACACATGCAGGGTGCGTATGAGTATGATGATGTCCAAAATCGTGTTTTGAATGATAAATGTAAACTTTCTTCCAAATAAACATTAACAAATTTTCAATATTTCTCTAAAATAAGCAGCTTTAAAGTTCTCTAAACGCAATGGACGCGACACAAGTCATCAGCTGAGCTGTGGACGTACTGAGAATTTCTACAAAGAAATTGGTCGGATCTGAGTCTTGGCAAAAGGTTTACAAAGACAAGTTTTAAAAACGACAGGGGTGCACTAGGCTTTACAAAATATGATTCCGAAATAATTTCTGTGACGTAAAAAATTACTTACCTGCTGTAAGTATTTTTATTTTAAACCTGAGAGTCTGCTAGCATTTGTTCTGGCTAACGTCTATGTCTTTACTAGGTTTTCAGTATACGGAAAAGGTATAATGTCAAGGATTGCATCAATTAAATATTTTAGACTGATGTATACCGATGGATGAAATTATTTTTATAGGGGGGGGGGGGGGCATTTACCCCCTCGGCCGCGCGACCACGTGATCATAATCTGCCGTCGTTGCGTAGATACGGCCGGTGTAGGTACAGTGCATTCCTGGCGCTAATTTTTCCTGCAAGCGCTCGCTATTGAATGCGGCTTATAAAATGTGTCTATTTCTTTAAGCTTAAAAAATATTTCATTTCCCAGGTATTCTTTTCGCGTAGTATGACTTGGTATGATGTGCAAAACGAGTAGACTTCGGCTTGGTGATGGGTCTTGTGACATCCTGTATACATAAGCGACGACACTAAATTTATATAATATGAGATAATTCCGTTTTAACCGATATGAATTCCTCGTTTCAAATATTTGTCACTTCTAGGATATCATATATCCATAGACACGCTATGACGCATATAGCTAGTGAATAATTTGGCCATAGATTAATACTGAAATAAAACAGATGTGACAAAGATTTGTTGACATGTATTAAGAACTCACAAAAATTTGGCAAAATTATAATTTATGTTTGTAAACATGTTTGATTGGAGTTTTAGACTGCTATGAAATAAGACTCGGGTTTGATTTTGAGACTTGTTAATGTTGTTGTCTTCTTGAAGTTCTTCAGATAAACATTATAGGGATAACTATATATGAGGTAAAAAAATGTTGTGAAGTGGTAATGTGAAATAAATTGCCGCAATTACTAATTATGAAAGGCATCTAACCTACCCTTCATATTCGTTCCATATGAAATTAATTATTGGGACATAGAAACGTAGGTAGTACCTACAAACACAATAGAAGAAGGATCACTGGTAGAAATTAACTTCCTGAAACTTTATTTATATTCTTCGAAGTATTTCATCATACAGCGAGACGTGCGACGGTACTGTAGCGTTAAGAAATACTATAAAATATCTGCTGGTTCACTTTCATCCTAACTAACTTCATCAGCATATTGGCCAATAAACGTCCACTGTAGCACATAAGTCTGCCAAGAAAACGCTTACTTATAAACTGGTAATAAATCTTGAAGTATTTATTATTATGCTTGCCTGATTTGCATGAGAATTTATCTAGTTCATAATAACTGCAATTAACTTATCTTTCTTATTAATCTATGACCCAAACCTGACATGATAAGTTTGACAGATTGCAATGGACTCGCCCATTTTGTTTGTATCCTTTGAGTAAAGAATATACATGGAGAGGGCAAATAGTACATAATTATGGCAAATTATTGTTTTTGCCAAAAGATAACATGAACAGCAACTGTATGCGAGAATTCCTAGAAATGAAACGTTGAATAAAATAATATTATTTATAAATAAAATTAATCAATCAATTTTAATTTTCTTATCCCCTTATTGTATTTCAGTGTGGCAGAGTGTTTTATTACGGTATGAATGGCGCCATTCATGTCCGTTTCTTTCTCAGCAACTGTATCGATATTGGCTACCAGAGAATATTTTGTTTCATGTTTAGTTTGTTTTCATGTCAAGGGACGTTTCTTGCTTTACCTTGTTTGCCCGCATTTGCGTAATGGAATAAACTAATCTGGAAAAAGATTTAAACTAACTAAAGTAACTTACTGCAAATATAAATGTACGTATTTTTACAAAATTAAATATTATTTTTTACAAAATCGTAGGTATGCACGCTAATTTCGTAGGTATGTCCAATCCATGTTATTCCTAGATCGGTGTTTTGTATTGGACTTGCCCAAGGTCCCGGCTAGGGCTTGCAAATGTTCTGAATTTTTATTCGAATACTTATTTGATATTTTTATATTCAAAAATTTTTCTTAATTGAACTTCATAACTATAGGCCTATATTCCTGGCAACAATTACAACTAAGGTGCTCGATAGTTTGCTGGATATATACATGGCCCCTAAAATTTGTCTGCACGTCGCGTAGTTTAATTAGTTTAGTTTTGTTTTTAACACAGACAGTCCGGTACTATATAGTTAGAAACACATGTAAATCCTTAGACCTTTATAAGGCATTGGACCTTAAACCTCTTGTTGTTTAGTTGTTGTTTTTCGTGAGAGTTTGTGGCCAACTCTAGTGTTGGAGTTTTCTTCATAGCCTAACGATTCCAATCCTGAGACAAGAACCGGGACCTACAGCTTTACTTGCCCTCCGAAGCAAGATAGCGCTCAGATGTAAATGCCACACGTGGTCACCCATCCAAGTGGCGACATATGCAAGCGTTGCTTAACTTTGCCGATCTGTATGGGGTAATTTAAAAACTGAGAGTATGAACTATGAGGTAGGTACGTGAATGCTACAATATTGGTATGCAAATCCAATAAACACTGTCAGGCGGGCGCGTACAGCTCTGCATGAGGAATATGGGCTGAAATCTGGCGTGACGCAAGAGGAAATCACCTCGCCACGCCTTTATATATGTATTTTTTATTATTTATAAATCAGCTAATTGTTGTACCTACTCAGCAAGGCTGGTGTCGACTGTCATGTAGACGGAGTTGTTATGAACAACATCTCAGCTATAGGTACGGACGACATGATCTTGCTGGGCCCAACAATCGGTGCGATGAGACGCATATTAAAGTTCTGTGAAGTTGCGGGCGCTTTTGGAAATCCACTCCAACCATCCAATAACGGCAAGCCGAAGACGAGGCCCTGACTTGAGCACTGACAGCTCGCCACAAAGCTGCCCTTTGATTTGTAACCTTTCTTTTAATCCTGTGGTGCTGTTTTTGTTTATCATAAGATGAAGGTGATGTTTGAAAGCTGTCACTCTGCCCTCCGATTGCGTTAGTCTCATGTTGAGATAATGACTGCCCCCCAGAGATGGTTATTATTATTATGATTCTTTTTTCTCGGCTATTCTTCTTATTATTATTAGAACTCCTCCTTTTAGGGCTTCATACGCAAAAAAGAACAAAATCTAATTTATATTATAATATAATTGTGTTAAGAATGTCAACTAAATGTGCTTATTGGTGCATGTATTTAGGACAATTTTGAGAACGCTGTTCGAACTAGAATCGGATATTGCAATTTCCTTTGGAATACCTATTTGACACAAATCATAATTCGAATAATTCAAATATTAAAATGCAAGCTCTAGTGACAGCCCGTCCACGCTCCGGTTGCACCCCTGACGTGTGTGAACGAAATATCCCGGCCGGGACCCGGAAGCACGGTGACGGCCCGTCCCCGTCCCGTCCACGTCCCGTCCACGGCCCGGATGTGTGTGGATAGACCATATAACTGAGCTGTTCTAAACTGAAAGTATTATCGTACTTAATTTTTATATATAAGTCTAAACTATACAATAAAAGACTAAAATGTAGCACCTACAACATCATCATCATCATAATCATCATCATCACCCCTGTATATATTGTCCCACTGCTGGGCACGGGCCTCTTCTCTCTGTGAGAAGGGTAAAAACCTACAACATAATCATCATAAAATAGTTAACAGAAAATACTTTGCACATAGCCGTATTTATGTACGTAGTAGGTATGTGCTGTAAACATCTACTTACTATCTCAGCAGTTATAAGTATCAATCAACTTACGAATACCAAAAATGTAACGAATATTCACAAACCAAAGCCTTACTGTACGAATCACACAAAAAAAACGCAGCTAATTCAGAGATCAGTGGTATTAAAATCCTACCAGACCTATAATACAAATCGTACCAAACGTAGAAGAAGGAAAATCAAAAGATTCGAATAAAAAGAGCTAATAATTGCGTATATCGGGTCTTCCAAACGTTACTAATATGAAGCAAAAGAGTGTCATAATTATTTGACTAACCTTCTCTGCCACGCGAACGTGCAGAAAGAACTTAATTGCAATCCGAGTCGTTGGAAGAGCTACGTATAGAAAGAAAGAAAGAAAGAAATGCGTTTATTTATATCAGACGAAAGACATGAACAATAACGACAATGTTGAAAAAAGAAAAAGATTACAGTATAACGGTACAAATCTGTACACGCCTGTCGCCTGCATAAAAATAGGAGGCCAGTTCAGCATATTGCCGGACACATGTGCCCGGCGCTGGTTTTAAACTGGCTCCTCAGTTAACGCGGACGTCAAAACCAATGAGCAGTATACCAAATTATGAAATATTTGACATAGATAACAATTTAAAAAATTGATTTATACAACTAGCAAAAAGCCCAAGATTACACATATATATATTTTTTTTCCAGTACATAGCAACAGATGTAAATGCACATTAAATGTTTGATTGCTGACATTAAAGACATAAAGACATATTTATTTCTGCATTTTGGTTGTTTACAACACTTATACATGTCAAAACCCTATTCTAGATGATGCCGGCTTTTCCTAGCTAAATGACTTCTTGAGAAGAAAGGCCGAAACAAACTCAGAGTCATTGTTTTTTTTTGTCACTTCAATTTCTTTAGTCATTGTCATTGACACTTAAGCTACAGTAATGTCACCAATCACCAATACGATTTCGTTACATAATCGATAAATAAAAACAAGTGTCAGAAATACGACGCAGTTACATAATAAAAACTAAAACAACATAAAGATATAAGTAATATCCGTGCTTTAACATAAACACGTATGCTAGTGAGTAACAAAGGTTTCGGCCGGCATAACGGCTAAGCGTGTTAATACTTGCATCGCGATGAGCAATGCTGATGCTGAAATGAGACAATGCATAGAGCGAGATGTACATAGACGCCAACAGTGATGTTGTAATACCTTCCGTGCGCCAAACAAACAAGGTTATGTAAGCATTGTAATCTTCAATGTTTCATTTCGCCTGTGTCTCGACCACGACACAATATAATCGCCGCCACTACCGGACAATATTGATTACATTTGACGCTACCATTACCGAACCATTACCGAAAGTAAAAAATATGTTCAAAAATACACGTAAGCACGAACAGAACAGTGTTTTTCTGAAAGGCAAATAATGTTACAAACTTAAGTACCTACCTAACTAAGGTAAGTTTCAAAGAGACTTGTTGACACCTCGCGTAACCAGAAGGCTGGCCTGTATTTGGCACAAAAGATCAGCATTGCCATGCAACGTGGCAATGCTGCCAGCATTCTGGACACGCTTCACATTGATGGCGATGTGGAGGATTTCCATGACGCCCTTTAAATTCTGCTTTTACTTTTTTTTTACTTATTTCCTTTTATTTGTTAGTTATTTAAGTATAGAAATTATTGTTTTAATTTATGTGTAAATAGCCACTTAGTTATAGTTAGTTTTAACAACATTTATATTTATTTGTAGATTACCTCTTGTTCAATAAAGTATACGACGGTTTTTATGATAAAATGAAAATCAGATGTTAGGAATTTAAAATGTTTTGTAATTATTCGTGTCTTTCCTAATAAATTGTGTCTGTAATACCTTACAGACACATAAGTAGGTAATGCTTTATAACATGATAATTGTTATTTTGCTTTAGCTGATTACATGACATACAAGTATACCTATTACTATTAGGTACTGAGTGACTGTCAGACAAATGATTAAAATGAATTTTTACAGATAAATACAAAATACTTATATCAACTGCAATTTAGAATGCTGCATTCATGCGTTCGGATTCCTATCAATGTATCCAGAACACAGCAATTCATACATACAATAAGTGCAATGGAAAAGCAAACAAGTTCAGTGAGTATACCAAGTATCCATCAATTACTATAATATATCATATCACTACAAGCAGGTACATCCATTTTAAGCTTAGTGGCAAGTGTAGGAAAAAAGGGGTCAACACTGAAAAGTGGCTTATGGCATCATCATCAGGGTTATAAGCATGAGTGAATTTTCTTAAACAGCTCTGTAGTATGTGATAATACCCTTAACTTGCAAATTTTAAATACCTATTTTTGGATATTTGAACCATAATGTCACAACCATATCAGCAACCATACCTACTTAGATAAATAATTAGTAATATATGTAATACTTAAAATTCTATTCCAGACAAAAATCACCCGGACTCGGATCAAATAATGAATGTGCTCAATACACAAAGATTTGCCCCATGTGGGAATCAAACCCAATACATTTTTGCGGGGGGTAATCATCATGTATTACCTCCGCCTGGGGAAGGGCGGAGGGGCGTGTCGGACTCTTACCGGCTAAAATCCCCGGTGTCTCCTCGCACGTGCGTGCGAGGCCGCGGGAATCCAAATTCTTCCGCAGCCCCACACTAGTGCTGGCCGGGTCTGTTCGGGCCTCGTCTCCTGCACGGGGTAGTGAGGTGTTGAACTACTCCGTGCATCGCCTCAGAGGCGCGCGCCGACACCCACGCGCGCCTACGCCTCGGGTCCATCGAATAGGGGGCGAGGACTTCCCCAAGTCCCGCGCCCCTGGATCTATTCATGGGGGCCGGAAAAGGGCGTTGTCCGCCGTCTCCCGCGCTCGGTGCGCCTTCTGTGGCCGGGGAAGGGAGTCGAGATCTCCCTCTCCCTTTCCGCAGTTTCCTTCTGCGACATCACGTTTTCGCAGAAAGAAACCACCGCATCCCACGACTCTGCGCTACCGACCATCCTCCGCACTACGGCCGGCAGCGACAGATTGCCTCCTATTTTATTTGTGAGGACACGGCGCTGCTCCTCCCAAGCTACACACTCGGCGAGCGTGTGTTGCACCGTGTCCTCCCCGCAATGGACGCAGTGGTGGCACCGAGCATCCGGCTCCCTATCTATGTGGCACAGGTACTTGCGGAAGCAGCCATGCCCCGACAGCCCCTGCATCACCCTAAATGACAGGGAGCCATGCCTTCTCCCGAGCCAGTCATCGAGTACTGGCCAGATCGCCTCGATGGTGGCGAGGCCGGCGGTAGGGCGCGGAAGCCTTTGCCGCCATTCCGCCACCAAGACCTGACGGAGCTCCTCTCGGCGCAGCGCGATCTGCCGCTGCACCAGCCTCGAGTCCCGTGTCTGCTCTTCCTCGCGCCATCTATATAATGACGCGAATACTTTCGCCTCTAGGTCCCAGAGAGGGGATCCGGCCAGGATGCAAGCCGCCTCGTAGTAAATCGTGCGATACCCGCGGACGACTCTGACGGCCATCGCCCTCTGCGGTTTGCGCAGTATGGCGAGAGTGCTGGCCGCCATGTCCATCGCCCACACAGGGGCCCCATACAGGGCCATGGACCGCACGATTCCCACGTACAACCGCCTACAGGCGGCGCTCGGGCCCCCCAAGTTGGGAAGCAACGTTGAAAGCGCGTCTGCTGCGCCCATAAGCTTGGGCGCCAGCCGCCGGGAGTGGGACCCGAATTCCCATCGGCTGTCGAGCACCAATCCCAGATACTTCATGGTGGACTCGACAGCTATCCGGGCTCCGCTGACCACGATGTGTGATCCCGGCGCCGGCGCCCGTCGGGGGCCATGAAACACTATGGCCTCCGACTTATTTAGGGCCACCTCCAGGCCGAGGCGCCGGATGCAGTTCACCACCTGTGACAACGCAGCCGTGGCTATCAACGTCGCTTCCCTGTGCGAGCTCCCCCGGGCAGTTACGAGCGTGTCGTCCGCATAACATGTCAAGTCGGCGCCCGGCGGGAGTTCGCTTCTCAGCACCCAGTCGTAGCCGATGTTCCACAGGAGCGGTCCCAAGACCGATCCCTGCGGAACACCACACGACATGAGGTGCAGACCAGCACCGTCACGTCCCCGATAGGTGACGCATCTACCCTCTAGGTAATTTGTAAAAATTATACGTAAAGATGTTTTGGACTGGTCTGTACTGAACGCCGACAACGGCCATCATGGCGGGGTTGTCAACAATCTCAAATAGATGTGGATCTTGCTGATGATCCTCTGGCAAGCCTTCCAAAAGCACTGGTGAGTTGGAAATCCATTTACGCAACTCATAACCAGCGGAGGCCAAAATACCTATCAATTCGTCCCGCAGGAGGATCGCCTCGTCCGCTGTGGAGGTGCCAGAACAAATGTCATCCACGTAAATATCGTTTTTCAAGATGGCGGAGGCTCGTGGGAAACGTAAGCATTTGCGGTCTGCGAGCTCCCAAAGAGAACGTATTGCCAAATAGGGGCTTGACCTTAACCCGTACGTATAAGTATTGAGCTCGTAGACGACCATGGGATCGCGAGGAGTCTCTCTCTAAAGGATCAGCTGGAAGCGACGGTCATCAGGGTGGATAATCGTCTGCCTGAACATAATTTTTATGTCGGCCACAAAGACAACCTGATGTCGTCGGAAGCTGGTGATGACGTCACAAAGGTCCTTGACCAACTTGGGACCAGAATGCAATGGGTGTAAAATGCTGATGACTGTCGCTTCCAGCTGATCCTTTGGAGAGACACTCCTCGCGATCCCATGGTCGTCTACAAGCTCAATACTAATACGTACGGGTTAAGGTCAAGCCCCTACTTGGCAATACGTTCTCTTTGGGAGCTCGCAGACCGCGAAGTCTTACGTTTCCCACAAGCCTCCGCCATCTTCAAAAACGATATTTACGTGGATGACATTTGTTCTGGCGCCTGCACAGCGGACGAGGCGATCCTCCTGCGGGACGAATTGATAGGTAATTTGGCCTCCGCTGGTTATGAGTTGCGCAAATGGATTTCCAACTCACCAGCGCTTTTGGAAGGCTTGCCAGAGGATCATCAGCAAGATCCACATCTATTTGAGATTGTTGACAACCCCGCCATGATGGCTGTTCTCGGCGTTCAGTACAGACCAGTCCAAGACATCTTTACGTATAACGTAGACTTGAAATTGCCTTGTTCTTGGACTAAACGTCTCGTTTTGTCTACTGTTGCCAGAACCTTTGATCCGAACGGTTGGATCTGTCCAGTTATATTTTGGGCAAAATGCTTGTTGCAGAAGCTTTGGATAGCAGGATTGACCTGGGACGAACCTCTACACGGTACTCTTGTTGAGGAATGAACCTCTTTTGTATCCTCACTTCCTGCCGTCAACGAGATCTCCTTGCCTCGTCCCATCTTTCCTCCCGGGAAGTACAAGGCCACCCTTCACGGGTTTTGTGATGCCTCGGAACGTGGTCACGCGGCCGTGGTGTACTTGCACACAGTTAGTGCCTCAGGTCAGGTGAGGGTTTCCCTGATCATGGCAAAGAGCAAGGTTGCACCGCTTCGGACATCTCTGACCATCCCGAAATTGGAGCTCTCGGGAGCAGCCCTACTTGTACGCTTATTGAACCACGTGTCCAGTACTTTGGGTAAAAGCATTTGTATTAATGGGCCCTACGCCTGGACAGACAGCCAAATTGTTCTTTGTTGGTTGAAGGCTTCTGTCCACACCTTGGAGGTATTTGTCGCTTATTGCGTTTCCCAAATACAGAAATCTGAAGTCAAGCTTGTTTGGAGACATTTGCCAGGTGAGCTCAACCCCGTTGATTGTGCCTCGCGCGGATGCTTGACGCCTAGTTTAATAGGCCATTCTTTGTGGTGGGGTCCGGAATGGTTGAGTCGACCAGAAATTGATTGGCCTCGAACGCTAGTTTTGAATACTTCTAATTTGCCGGGTCTGCGAACACTCGCTCTTGAGAAGGTGGAATGCGCCTTCGACTCCGATTTTTTGTTGAATCGTTACAGCTCCCTCGACAAGTTGTAAGGTGTTACTGCTTGGGTAAAGCGTTTTGTTTTTTACTTTAGGCACCCACAACAGAAACGACTAACACCGTTTCTTTCACCACAGGAGCGACAGGAGTCCCTCACCTTTTAGGTTCGTTCTGTGCAATTGGCGCACTTTGAGAAGGAGATTGCTATCCTTAAATTAGGGAGATCGAAATTGTCGGAAGCTGTATCTAAATTGAACCCCTTTTTGGACGAAACGGGTCTCTTGCGCGTTGGAGGGCGTCTCAAGAACGCCAACCTCCCTTACGGAGCACGTCACCCCCTTTTGTTGCCCAAGAACGGTCATTTGGTACGCTTGTTGGTAACTGACCGTCACCTTAAAAATTCGCAGGCTGGTTGTAATGCCCTGTTGTCTATTTTGCAACGCGAGTTTTGGATTTTGTCTGCCCGAAGAATTATTCGGAGTGTACTCTTTCGCTGCATCCCTTGCTATAAGCTCAAGGCTTCTACCATGCAGCCCTTGATGGGAGACTTACCAGCAGATCGCGTATCTGAGAGCAGGACGTTTGACGGTGTTGGCACGGACTTCGCTGGTCCCTTTTTGGTGAAAACGTCGACACTTCGAAACAGCAAGACTGTTAAGGCCTACTTGTGCGTTTTTGTTTGTTTTTCCACAAAGGCCGTACACTTAGCACTGGTCTCCTCGCGTATGACCGAGGCGTTTGTTGCCACATTTGACAGATTTGTATCCCGCAGAGGGCTGCCTTCCTTGATCCGTTCTGACTGCGGCACTAACTTCAAGGGCACCTATAATTATTTGAATGATGTTGTTAATTTCCTTGAAACCAACAAGGCTGATATAGGCAATAGGCTTGCCCGACGTGGGATAAATTGGTTGTTTTCTCCACCAAATTGTCCACACTGGAGTGGTATTTTTGAGGCCGCTGTAAAATCGGCCAAAACACACTTGCGCAGGACAATCGGTGAATCTGTCCTTACATTTGAGGAACTCGCAACTGTGTTTTGTAAGATTGAGGCCTTTTGAACTCTCGGCCATTGTGCCCGATCTCCTCAGATCCGAATGATTTGGAGGCCCTTACGCCGGGCCATTTTTTGATTAGTCGCCCACTTGTCACCTTGCCTGAGTACCCCTATATTGATACGAGACCTGGCCGTCTCTCGCGTTTTGAATTGGTACGCCAGATTACTCAGAGCTTTTGGAAACGCTGGAATTTGGAATATTTGCACATACTCCAGCAACGCGTTAAGTGGACTGACAAGACCGATCCACCCAAGATTGCAGACCTCGTTTTGATCAAAGAGGCTAACCTTCCGCCACTCAGATGGCGCAGGGGGCGCATCCTTCGTTTGGTAACTGGGACTGATGGAGTTCCCCGATTTGCTGAGGTCTTGGTGGACGGTTCGATTCTGAGGAGAGCGGTTGCAACATTGTCACGTCTACTAACCGATTAGCGGACCGGTAAGCCGGTCCGGGGCGGGTGGATGTTTGAAATAGAAATATTATTTGTGATAGGTCAAGTCGATTATATCGATTTAGTAACGTTTAGATTAGTCTATTGTAAATTTTGAATATAGTCACACTACGAACACACACTACGAATTCATTGACTTCCGTTTCTGAAAATTTGCTAGGACGACACGCTTTGGTCTTGCGCTCACGCAGACTTGTATTTTTGCGTTTTGAATTGAAATAAATTGATCGCCTTTTGAAAAGCACATCCTGGTAGCTTCGCGAATAGTTTGTTCGTTTCCCGCGGTCAGTGAAAAAACCTTGTTTTCTGTTCGCTCTGGAAGATTCCGTTTTGTGAGCGCGTTTGATCTTGTATTTGGTTGTAAAACTAAAACCCTAGTGTATTGCCGCTCATTGATCAGCCGGCATCGGTTTATTTGTGATAAAAGACATTGTAACCTACTGAACATTGTGAAAATTGTGTGAATCCGTGCACGTGATTGGTGCCCGACGACTTCGTTGAAGAAAACCCTGATCTGGACGATTTGCTTGTTATTTTGGCCAAAATTATGAGTTAATCTTAAAGGTCCACTCAAGAACATCATCAGGAGCATCAGTGAAGATTTAGTAAGTTAATTAATATTGATAGTTGTAATTCACTGTGCAAGGCAGTGCACAATGCATGTCTGGATCCTTACCTTGTCGTCGTCAGGTAGATGTATTACAGCTTCCACTGCGCCTCTGAACAATTTCCTGCCTGCCTACGGCAACTCTAGACACAGCCTATAGAAATAAATATAAATTTAAACTGCAGTTTTTATACGAACAGCTTGCATTTACTGCTTATAAGCAACTGTCAAGTTCTTATTCTGTTGTTAGCTTTGCATGCGGATTGTAAACAAAACATATGAACTATAAAATCTACTTGTATTTGAAAAACAGATACTCTATAATAGTCCCTATTTGCAGTCAAAACCGCATTTTAAGGCATAACGGTCCTCATCATAGCCACATTAATTAAACCGTTCTTAGAAATATCTCCCAATAGAAAAACTAAGTTGAAAATAATTTCCAAACGTTTTCAAGTTTTAACCGTGATTGTTATTATAATAATAATCATTGCAACGGTTTTATTCTTGGAAATCGAAATTGTTGTGTCGCGTTCAGCAGAATTACCACCTGAGGCGTCTACTGTAATGTAATGATCATTGTGGCAGCAGGCAACTGCAATTAAATTCTTTGTTCTAGAAGAATTTAAAATGAGCCGTTTTATCTCCCCCACAACTGCACAGGTAAGTTCATGTAGCGTTGCTGTTTAAGCGGTCGCCTAAGAGTTTAGCTCTGCGCTGAGTGTCGGGTTCGATACATCGCAATCTGCGTGATCTTTGTGTTCACAGATTTAATATTTGTAAAGTCCACCACGATATAGGAATTCCTATAAGAATTTAAACTTTCGTGGTCTTTACCATTAATTGTTTATTCTCTTTCGGGATATAATATCTTTTGTTGCAAGCGTTATGACCGCGGCTGTACTGAAGTACTACGGGTGGATGAATGTTACGAGGAAGAAAATCGGTCTATCTTCTTTCTTACTCGTTTATTGTGAACAACACCTCTCTTTGGACTTTATATTAACTATCACTTTGGACTCTTTAGGTATTCCTAGTACCTGTGTTGGTTCACAGAAATAGGAAGAACCTAACAATAATCTATTTTTATTTATGTAATATTTATTACTAGCAAATAGCTAACCTTATTCATGTGAAAGTAATTCATTTATTCCCCAATATTGGTAAAGTAGTGAACTTGAGAGAATTCCTAGGAAATATTGTTCACGGAAATCCTTAATTTATTTTTGTTCAAGTAATAATTTGTAGTGTTCATTGCTGGTCATACACATCGCATTTAGAAGACTTAGGTGTATGCGACGTCATAATGATTTAAACATGTCATTTCACGATAGTAATGTTCAACACTTATATCTTAGAAGTGTTGGGTATCTAGAGGTTTCATAGCTCATAATTATAGAAGCGGCTTTCATCTTGTAGTTCGTACTGCAAGCTCGTTTATGTTAGTAAATTCCTAAAGTGGCCTTAGGGGACGATGCAATTGCCATCTGACTGGCCTATATCTGGAATAATGTTCCTAATCCAGACCCGGCATTCGAAACACAAAGGCCACAACGAACCTCAAGCATTAGCGCAAAAGCTTCTCCTTTCTGAATATGAATGCATTTGCTAAGCAAACGCTAGAGTAGGCACAGCGCGCCCGAAGGCAGGCCCAGTCCATTTCCTGACAATATTTGTATGAAAACAAAAATAGCGTTCTGGTGTACATTTCACATATTTTATCGAGAACCCATCCAAATGGCAATTGCTGCAAATATTTTTAACCTTAGCGAACAATTTGGAACGAATTTTGAAACAAATGGCTTCAATAAATTCTCGTTAAGATTATTTTGTTAAATCACACAAAAGTCATTAACTCGTCTACGAGCATAAACAATTAAGTATTGCAATTATCAGCGAGTACGTGCGCTGTTTATTAATAATTTTAATGAATTACTTACAGGAGGTTTTAATCAAATATGTTAACAAATGACGGCATTACGAGCATCCAAAGTTATTACGAGCGACACACAGGTCGTAACGTTGGGTGTTGGGACAAGGGGCACAGCATACAAAATGTTCTACAGACACGTACAATCCTACTGTTGTTTTGTGCTGTAGTGTTGTTGTAGAGTATTTATACTGTAGCTTGTGTAAGTACACTTGGGCTAAAGTATAGAGGAGGTATAAAACTCATAACGCTAGGTCGGCCATTCGCTGGTGTCTCCCGCTTTGTTTATTAATGAGGGAGACGGAGAACGCGAGCCTCGTTGGAGACACCGTCCGAGGTTTACTACCGTATAATATATTAAGCTCATAAATGAAGATTGTTAATTGAAATGATATTGATATCCTGAGTTATGGCTAACGAGGCGGACGATCAACTGTGATTTAATGTACCGACTGGGATGGAAAATGGAACGTGTCGTTTGTATCACATTATTTCCAAGATCTGAAAATTAATTAAGCTGCTATTAATTTTTGCACTGGACGAACAGAGCTCTTTTTTTTGTACTTATTGCCAAAAATACTTTGATAAGTAATTAGCAAAGCAATTGGTTGCTGAAAAATTTATTTATTTTATATATTTTTATAAAGATCTTTGTTGTTTTGATTCTTTGTTGTTTTTAACGCTACATGTAGTTAATTGTTAGTGGTTGTATTAACAATTATTTTGCTTGGTAATCTAGTAAACGAAAGAGATGCTGTAGTTTCTATATGTTCGTTCGTCCATCCCTCCACAATTTATCTCATAGGTTGTACTAACCAGCTAAAATTTGGTAATTTTCTGTATTGTTATTACAATAACAACCATTACAATACTGACGTTAAATAAGTCTTTCAATAGCATTACAATTTAGCTTTATTTGTTTTATACATACAACGCAATCTTTCACTGTCGAAATATTTTTCATAAACTACAAATCTTAACGTTTGCCCTTTCTACCGAATAAGTTGGGTGTGTATAAATTATACTAAGTAGTGCATTACAACTTATTATTACGTGGGACTTAAAAATTCATGGAAAAATGTGGGTGTAATATTACATCTCTGCTCACCCCTTCGGGAATACGGGCGTGAGTCTATAAAAAATAATAAATAAATATATATATATAACCTACATGGTAAATTATCACAGCTAAACGTTGCTAGATGTATTTATGATAAATAGCAAAAACTATGTTATATTTTGTTAGCAGTCAAAACATCAGTAATATGATTAATACTATTGTATTATACACCACACTACATATTATTTTTAAAGAACATGCTCACTTCTAGGGCTTCACCATTTAAATATTAAATGCCCTATCATCTTAAGCTTTTTGCGTGCGAAAATGACCGAGTCCTTCTAAAGCAACTTTTAAAGGCAAACACGGCATCCGACATTGTGTGAGGCCCAATACGTTCTTGTCCAGATTTTATCAATCTTAGGTATGCACAAGGGTCATTTTCCATCGGATTGCAAACATAACACGTTTCACAAGGTACAGTCGCGGTCTGAAAGTGTTTACCACCTTAAGGCTTATAATTGCATGAACACATCAATGACACAAGGACGACGATATTGTACTAGGCAACCAATCTATGATTATATGCGTTGCGTAGCAACTGGTGTCAATAACGATTTATTATTCCACATTTATAACATACGTTCATTTAATTACAAGCGTGATATTTACACTGAAACTAAAATATTTGTAGTCTTCAAATACCGTAATTTTAAACTTGCTATTTACGATTTTGGTAGTTGTAATTAATAAGTTTATCAAATGACTTTTACATTGACAGATTATAATGAAAGGGATGGCGAAAATACGACATCCTGAATATAAAACCTTTTTGAAAAAAATACAATATTTATATCGTCTACCTTAAGACTGCCTCGTTGGTCTAGCGGTAGTGCATACGACAGCTGATCATGAGGTCTCGGGTTCGATTCGCGGGTCGGGCTCGGAATAAGGTTTTCTGTTAAGAATTTCTTTGTGACAAATTATTAGGAATTTCTGTCAAGTAATTCTTAATAATTAGCCCGAAGTTGGCGGTGTTTCACCCCCGTGCATCAGAAAGCACGTTAAGCAGTCCCGGCTGTCATGATCTATGGCAGTCATTAGTGGGAAGTCAGTGCCCTCAAATATACCTACTGACTACTGGTCTAACCTTAGAATGATGTTAGATGGCAGTCGCTTCGTGTAAAAACTGATATTCAGTCAAATCTCGGTAGACCAGTAATAGCAGGCCCTGGGCTCCGAAGCGCAAGCTTGGGATGCAACTAAGAAAATGCTAGGGTGATGATGATGATGATAATATTATCGTCTAGCGAAAATCAGGGCGCGGTCAGACTGTGAGCTATAATGATAGTGGATGGTATGCTAGTCACAGTTAAAGCGCATACTGATCACATAAGTAAGGTTTTCTTTAGGTAGTGTGCGCCCTTAACCAGGCGAATCGTGCTTTATAAAAAATAGGCAGATATAATAAAAAATAAGACAATAAGTAAGTGTTTTTATACTAATACTAGAGGACGCCAGCAGCTACGCCTGCATTTTTTTAAATTTACCCGTTTTGGCCGATCCCGTGGGCATTTCGAGAAATCCCTTCTTAGTGCACCCCTACGGTCCTCAAGGAACATACATGCCAAATTTCAGCTTCCTGCGCCCAATAGTTTCGGCTGTAGCGTGTCTGTCAGTCAGTAACGCAAGCATTTTATATATAAAGATTAAAATACAGAACTTTTACAGCAAAATACATGCAATTCTGTCATTATGTCAAATTATTTCATCGGCCTAAAAATATTCATACTCTTTTTGTTTGTGAATCGATGCCTTACCAATGATTGAAAAGTAATAAGTACTCAGATATAGCATTTTAGACCTTGCTGAATCCAGCGTGACAAAGAATGTTATTTGAAAAGTGGTAAACATTTTTAGACCGCGACCGTACTAGCAAGATAGTACAATCTATTGCACCGTACGTACACATAATATACTTCAATTATTCGCTAACGTAAACTAAACATACATAAATAAAATACAAATAAGTATATAATATTACATAAAATAAAATACAAATATAAAATATACTTACATACATTATAGAAATATAAGAGACAGTCAAGACAGACATGAATGCAGATGGAGTAAATAAGGCTTATGTAACAAGAAAATCATCAAATTAAATCAGATAGTGATTTTTTATCAAAATTTTGAAGATATTTAACGATTTTGCTTTTCGAATCTCCAGGGGTAAAGCATTCCACAGACGCACAGCTTGAGCAGTGAAAGATTTCGAAAAGTAATTCGTGGAATGCTTTGGCATCCTCAGTGTTAGATCCTCAGACGACCTCAAGGATTTCACATGTGTGTCATAAACGAACACAAAAAGTTCTTTAAGATAGGAGGGAGTACTAGGATTAAATAGAACATTGTACAATAATGTTAGAACGTCAGTATTCCTGCGAAGACGAATTGGAAGCCACTTGAGTTTACTGCGAAAATCTGAAACGTGATCATATTTGCGCAATCCAAATATAAATAGTATGCAAAAGTTTTGGAGACGCTCAAGTTTATCTAGCTGCTCATTCAGTGAGATCAAGATAGCTGACGTCAGCATAGTCAATAATAGGCAGAAACAAGGATTGGGCAAGCGCAACTTTAGTGGCAGTTGGAAGTAAGTGCGTAGCCTACGCAACGAGCCTGCCGATGCGAATAATTTACGACTCATTTCTTTTAGTTGTGGTCTTCAGGACATGGTTTAGTCAATGTAAATGCCCAGATTCTTTACAACTTTGCGAAAAGGAAGATCTTTTCCATCAAATCTGATTCGCGGAAGATCAACCCAGTTAATTTTAGAAACCATTTTAGGGCTGCCGATAATAATTAATTGAGTTTTATCAGGGTTACTATCAGTCCATATCTCTTGGTCCATTCGCAGATACGTTCTAAGTCTGTGTTAATAGTAACACAGGCTTCTGCCAACTTAGTTATAGGAGCTTGCCTGTAAATCTGTAAATCATCTGCATAAAGGTGGTAGGATGAAAGTAGTTGATTTGAGATGGAGTTTATAAATATGGCGAAGAGTAAAGGAGATAGCACGCCACCCTGCGGCACACTGGCATTAGTGTAAGACCAAGAGGAATAAGAGTCTTCTATGTGTATACGTTACCGGCGACCAAACAGGTAACTACGAAACCAGCCAATTGCCGATAGAGATACGTTAAGAGAGCGTAAAATGCCCAGTATGATGTGAAAATCCACGGTGTTAAACGCGTTGCTAAAGTCAAGTAATGTCAAAATCGTTAGATTTCCACAATCCATACCTAGCCTTATGTCGTCAGTTACGCGGACCAGAGCAGTGAAAGTACTGTGACCAGGGCGGAAACCAGATTGATAAGGATTTAGGAGCGCATTTTCACATAGAAAGGAAGTAAGCTGTGAGTGGACTAGACGTTCAAGGACTTACGACAGGAAGGGTAGTAAGGATGATAATCTGTGAAAGAACTGGGCTTGAGGTTCTTTGGTAAAGAAATTATATGGGCGTCTTTCCAGTCCGATGGAAAGATGCCACGAGCAATAGAAAAATTTAGGATGTGACAAAGGACTGGAAGAATTTCGTCTAGGATGGGAAGGATCATTTTGCGACTGATACTGTCACTACCGACTGCGTTGGATGTAACTGCCAATATTCTCTTCTTAACGTCACAAGCGATAAATGGCGAGAAGTTAAAAGGAGAATACTCAGGAGTTGGCAAAGATGAAAGATGTTGTAAAGTGGCTCTTTTCATATTACCATCAAAATTGGAATAAGTAGAGAAGTAAGCGTTGAGAGAATCTAGGTTAACATTGTTTGGAGTGGATTGATGCCCTGTCTTACCAACTCCCAGAGTTTTAAGAAATTTCCAGACCTTAGCTGGATCCCCGTTTTCAAAGGATTTATGAATGTGTTGGCGTTGCGCATTCCTACACACCTTGTTACAGAGATTTCTGATGGCAACGTATTTTTCTTGGTTCAGAAGAGTAGGCTTGTTCTTCAATTTAGCTTTGGCAGCAGACTTTTTGGCCATAATCTTTTTGATGTCTTCAGTTAGCCAAGGTGCCGGTAAATGTTTCAGTTTGATGGAGCGGATTGGCACATTTACGTCGTATAGCTTGATGAGATTATTTGTAAAGATTTGGACTTTAGAATCTGTCTAGAGTTGCCGTAGGCAGGCAGGAAATTGTTCAGAGTGCGCAGTGAAAGTTGTAATACACCCACCTGACTACGACAAGGCAAAAGATCTAGACACCTATACTGTGATTGCACAGTGAATTACAAGATTACAATATTAATTTACTTACCAAATCTTCACTGGATGTCAGGCTTGGAGCTAAATTAGAAACACATACAGATCTAAAATTGGCCAATATTAGCTGGTGAATTATCTAAATACTTAGCTATTAGGCTGCAAACGCGTCGTCTTCAAGACACGATGGCACGTGGACGTCGACACCGGATTCACACAATTTTTGCAAATGTTCAATAGTTCACAATTCTATCACAATTTACCGATGCCAGCACTAAATCGAGCGGCATTCACGAGGGTTTACGACATTAATTCACTTCGACACCACTACGATTCGCGAAGCACCCATGTGCTTTCAAGGGGCGATATTTCCAATGGAGGACAAAACCGTAGGTATTAATTTACTTTTGTCAATCGCTCACAACCTCATCGGACAACTTCATATAGCGACGGTTGCGAGGTTGTTAATCAATATAATTAATTCCAAAACGCAAAAATACAAAACTGCGTGAGCGCAAGAAATTCAACGTGTCGTCAAGGAAATTTTCCAGAACAAGCAAGTGAATGACAGTTCATAGTGTGACCATAGTCAAAATTGACAATAGACTAAACAAAACGTTACTAAATCGATATAATCGATTTGACTTATCATAAATAATATTTCTATTTCAAACAGAATCAATGCACTCTGAAGAATACAATGGCTCCCAATCTAAGCTAACCCTATCCGCACGCAATTTGTCATGATCCATGTCACTAAAGTTGCGCTTCAACACAATCTTGGGCTTCGTTTTGGGAGTGCATACTTTATATGATATATAAATAAGGTCGTGATAGGAGAATGCATCCGCTGTACATTGACCATGCTTGTGAATTAGATTAGGGGAAGATACTAGAATGAGGTCGAGCAGAGAAGGAGTACAATTAAGAAAGTGATGAGTTGCGTTAAGATTTAAAATTGACATATTACAGGACTCTGCGACATGACGAAATGATGTAGCACGGGAATCCTGTTTAAGGAGGCAGGTGTTAAAGTCGCCTATCACTATAGTGTGACCATAAAAAGGAGTTAAGTTTTCAAGTATTTGTTCAAATGTAGAAAAAAAAATAACACGGTTAGAGGGCGAATAGTAAACACCTAACAGGACTTTTGTACGGCGGAGTTCAACTTCCAGAAAAATATATTCGCCAGCATTCGACAGTGGTGGCTGTGGTGACAAAGTGACTATCTGATAAGGAATATGCTGACGCAAGTATATGGCAACACCGCCATTATTGCCGAACGTCATATAGCGGTCGGTGCAAATATCGGACATAAATATTGTACCAATATGAATGTAAGGCTTTAGACGGACATACTCTGGCATAATAAAACAGTGCGTGTCAAGCAAGTCGGGCAAGTCCCAACCTAAAATATTACTCTCCTTATGTGATGACAGAAAGATCTACTAAGCCTACTAAAGTCACTTTAATAAACACAAACTTAATGCTGAAACTTAATTTGGGCTTCATGCGGCCATATTAACCCAAAATTATGTTTTATGTCGCCATATAGACAAGATGAGTAAAGTGTCATACTCACAACTCTGAAGCAGATACATTTACAACAACTTTATGAACGTAACAAAGAAATCGTTTTAACGAGTCGCAATTAGGGTCTGGTGCGCCCACGCATCCCTAAAAAGCTAATAAAATGATAATACACGAAATCTGCAGCACTCACTTTGAACACCAACTGACACGTTACTGCGAAACTTCGGCACGGCGAATTTTTATGAGTGTCGCCTCCACACGACACACGAGGGACCCGGTGGCTTTTGAAACGACTGGTAGTCAAAGAGAAATGGAGATTTCCCAGTTACAAATGTGGAAGCAGTAGGTAGAGGCTGTATTTCTTCGCGGATTACTTTCTCGAAAGCACACTTGTAACACGCGTGCCGGAATTTTTACTACCCGCGGTTCCCAGAGGTACAGTTTCACGACAGAGATACATTCGAATCATTATGTTTTGCACCGACTGTACACTGTGCGCACTACTTCAGTGTATGACTTTAAATAAAGCAGCAGCCACTTTACATACGACCGGTGAGAACACACACATCATACCGCATAAAAGATTTATATCTAGCCATTGAGTCTGCTGTCCAATCATCATATCAGCCAAACGACGTCCACTGCTGGACATAGGCCTCCCCCAAGGTTCTCCACACAGACCGGTCTTGAGCCGCCCGCATCCAATATCTATACGTTTTTACCCATATATCAGCCACATCTGATTATTCTCTTACATTGTGATTAATATTGTGGAATCTATAATTGATTCAGAGTTGGAGGAGAATGACATAAATCAATTAACCCAAAGCTTATCAATTAACTGCATATCACATAGTTTATGACAAACAAATTGGTTCATGAATTCGTTATCAAATGCAAATAGTATAATTTATCATTCTAAAAACCTAAATATCTAAAAGTCAATCTTAAGATAAAGTTAAAAAACAGTTTTTTTGTAAGTTCAACTTTGAAAAAGTATAAAACAAAGTCTGTCTTCTGACTGTCTGTCCGTATGTATGCTTAAATCTTTAAAACTACGCAACGGATTTTAATGCGGTTTTTTTATTAGATAGAATGATTCAAGAGGAAGGTTTATAGGTTTAATACATGCTAGTATTATAAAAAAAAATTATTGCATCATTTAATCTTTCTGTATATTAGAAGTACAGGGCTTCACTATGTCCTCTTATCTTGATCATGTTGTATGTGTTTTGTATACGACTGACATAACTATATTTCTTTTGTAAGTATATTCACATTTTTTTCTTGCCTACATGTAAAATATTTTGTTAATTTTAAGTTTCATTTAGGTACCTTAATTTAAACAGTATTTTACCATACCGCGGCAACTTGTAAGTGAAACAATACTTAACATGCAATTGTAAAACATGATAAAATAAATAAATACATAAATTACTATATTTCCCTAATATCACTCAGCTTCTTTTATGATGACATTTTGCGCAGACGTCGTATAAATGACCACAGGGTGGCTTCAATCAGGCACATTTATGTCTCTGATGCGGGTCCGTAGAATCTCGAAGGTGTCATAAATTTGAGCTCTTGTTAAATCTCACATAAAACAGGGTTCTGCGGCACTTACCTTGAACATAACGGTTACAAGGCCGCGTGTGCCGGGAGTGGCCGGGACGCCGTCGCACCATATTCTAATAAGTGATATCGCCTGAAGCTTCATAACACATAAATCTTATCACACGAAATTTAATAACAAGTAGGTGCACCTCGCTTGTTACGTAGTTACTTCCAACGCCCGGCCCGCTTTAATTAACCCCTCAACTGCTTTATGCACCTCATAGGTGCATAACGGGACGGCTATCATTGGTTGTTGATATTTTACGATTTTTGCACTTGTAACACGATCTGGTTATATCATTCGATTTATCGATATCCGCTTGATCAATTTTGATACTTTTTTAAACTGGAAACGAGCAAGAATTAACGAAACTTAATTAAACAAAATACGTATGCTTATATTGCACTTTGCGACGACGTCATATTGGCCATTTTGATATTAAAATAAGTGTGCACGAGAAACGAAAAAAATGTTTGTAATGAGAAAACATTGAGTAATCTTATAAGTATTATATACAGAACTACTGTAAAATAAGTGTTAACTTGATATTGAGTTATAGTTAATCTAAAAGTGATAAATATTGCAGTGAAAAAGTAACGACACTTTTGTAATGCATTTATTACGTTCTCAAAGATGGCGGCCGTTATTTTTCGTCGCATAAACAAAAAGGTTTTATGGTGAAATTATAATTCTAAAGTAAAATTTGATGTGTTATCTTTGCACATTGCATATTCTTTTAACATAATAAAGTGTTCGTTTGGTGATTATGTGTGGATATTCGATAAATTGTGATAAAGTTTACAAGTTATACCAATAAAATTTCTCAAAATCAAAATATATTACATCGCTGTGAGAACAGGTCAGTTTTGTTTACTTATTGATATATATAACTTGTTAGAGAAACTCGTAACGAAGCCAGTAAGGTATAATTCTTGCCATAGTATTATATTTTTATACACGAATTTTTCGTTTTTCTGCAAGTCTACGTAAAAATTAAAAATTATTTGGAATGATGTTGTCATTTCCTGCGTTGGGCAAACCCTTGCTGGCCTTGCGCAGGATAGGGGTTAAGGCTTGATGAAAACTTTACATCATCATATTTTCTGGATCGTTCACCTAAATTAAAGGTAATTATGTCCCAATGTACACAGGCGGTGTCCGTTCGAGCTTTATTAAACAAATAAAGTAATGAATTGGTGAGCTATCATAAACAAGCGTGCAGAAATTTGAAACTTTATTATTTACGAACAGTAAAAGACACAATGCTTAAATAAATGAAGGGTTCCCGTAATGGCTTGGTGAGGGTGCTCGGCTTATTTACTGTGGCTAGACTTTTGAAACTTGCTATTTTTATCGAGTTAACAAACATTATATTATTGCTGTGTTTCGCTTGAATAGAGTAAAGTTTCTCGACGGCAATAACATCGAAATGATAACGTGAAATAGATGGATCGAATAATTCTAAGTTTCAATTAAACAGAAAAAATATAGAGGAATGTCGGCCGTATTTCAGCACATAACGAATATAGGCGCGCGTGCGATGTAGTCGACAGCGACTAGTAGCGTAAAGTCGCAGCTGTGAACGGCTCTGAGCTCAACAGTCTGTGATAGTACCCGCTGTAAGCGCAATGAAAGTTTGGCTGTGTACCAAAAATATTAACACAAATTTTAGTATAATCCTTGAGTAGCGTGAAATTAAAAATATAAATATTATGAGACAGCACAGCTGGTATTAATCCGAGGCGATGAAATTACTTGCAGCCATGGACGATAACACACGAGCGTGCGTGTGTGCGCGCCGTCAAGCCGCCTCGTCGAGACGCACTTGACTGTCACCTTCTATTTAATTAATCACGTCTTACATATTAATAATAACTCGCTCCTGCCGGTCATTACCATCTTATTCTAAGGAGCTTTGAACTTGACTACGATACTCGATAGTTTACATACATAAAGTCCCAAACCTCCGATTGGTCCCTTCCTGTACAGTTTAATTATATTATAAATAATACGTTCACTGACGTGGGTGTATCGACCTTTTGGGTTTTAATTAGAGGCGTGGGAGCGGAAAACATCGCTTTACGGTATCAAAATCGTTAATCAACCGCTGGTATCCAGGAATTTTGCATGATGGCCCACATTTGGTTTGATTACCTCGACTAAATTACCTCATTAAAATCTAAATCTAAAGGTGTATGTAAGATGGAGTGTTATGAGAAGACGCGGCAGAAAGTGGATGCTACGGAAACTTATCTCTGAGTAAAGTGGGTAAGTTCAGTTTTGTGTGAATGAGCATTGACAGAAAATGGTTTGCTTCCAAATCTTCAGAGTATTTCTAAATAGTTCCTTCATTTTGACTTTTATAATATTAGGTACGCGATTTTGCTTAAATAGCTTTTCAATGTATCACAAGCCTTTTCAAATCAACATGTTGTGCTCAACCGTAATCCGATTTCAAATTCACATGTGTTCTTTATAATCTTAATTGTGTGTGCGAAGAATATTATACACATAAGTCATAAGACTTATGTGTAGAATATTCTTCTCTCAAAAGACATAACTTGGAGTCGGTGCGCTGAACATTGACAGAAGAGCTTAAACAAGTAGGTACTTAAGTAACATAAATGCTGTGCGATTTGTGTTTAAGGATTTGTTCTAAGGTGAACCGTTACACAATATACCATACGAAACATATATGAGAATAGCATACAAGAAAGGAAAAGTAATAAGAGACCTACGCAAAACTTGGCATTTCATTGTGGAAGCGCCTAAATCCATGGTATAATATTTTATTTGTAAGGTAGGGAATGCAAATAAAAATAATATGACTCTTTTTAAGAAAGGTTACTTACATAACGAACTTATCCAAAAGGCGTCATTCCTCATTGAATTTGTGAACTTATAACTTATAAATTCTGTCTAATGGAAGCAATCTCAGTGACTATTTACTTTTAAAACCCTAAAACTCCGGAAACAAATTTTAGTGTAAAAATCTGGGGTGATTTGGTAAATAATTCTTATATTTTTTTATAGCCTCACGCCTGTATCCCTGAAAGGGTAAGCATACCTATATATTATATTTAACTATGTATACATATAAGATCATAAAATCGGTTGTTTTGTAAATATTTATGCAATCATGATAAATGTTGAATCATCATCGGCCCTTTATGTAAACTGTCCCACTGCTGGGCACGGGCTTCTTCTCACTATGAGAAGGGTAAGGCCATAGTCCACCACGCTGGCCAAGTGCGGGTTGGCGGAGTTTACATGTCTTTCGAAAGCATAATGTTGAATAGCACACATAATTTTCTACGTATATTAATATAATATTTTTCTCTATTACAATTTATTTGTCTTAAGGAAATTATGTGCCTTTATGATATTATTTAAATGTGCTTTTACCAAATTATTGACAAGTTTTCAATAAATATAATAAACCAACCAATATTCATACTTTATTTAAGATTAGGATGAAACTGACTGGAATGTAACTTGATGTAGCGTTAGTTGCCAATAACTTTGCTACGATCTCTATTCTCAATTCAAAAAACGTTACGTCGCCATATATTTTAATTATATCTTAACATAAATAAAAAAGCGAACAGGGCTTCTATATTTAAATACGCATTAACTTCTAAAACCGTGTCAATAGATGCAGAAGCAACAGTTTACCAAATGCATCATATCATATTATATTGCGCTTTGTGGCTAATAAATGACGTAATATATCACTATGTATTAAACGCTCTGTTCTAGCGACACTGCAGGTGAGATTAAGTTGGCGTGCGATGGACAATCCCGCCGCTTGATTTATACTGTGCAGTGTGCAATGCCCCCGGCTTACACCTTACTTTATTATGAATCACGATACACAATGCATGTGTCACAAGCCTTATCATTCTAAGTTTGGAAGGCATTTGCGAAACGTGGATTATGCTACGTTCTGTGATATTGTGAGGTCTGTGTTTTCGCTGGAGTTGGGGTTTTATTAAGTTTGTTTATTATACGACAAGCGCAGTGGTTTTTATTTAAAGTTTTGCGTTGTTCGTCTTGTTTTATTGCGTGTGTTGTGAAGTAAAGATATGATCCCATAAAAACAATACTTGTCAAAATACCAAGTCTCGCGACCGTAAAAAGTTGTGAGATCCATGTAATACCAAGTCGGTTAGTAAAAAATCTGTAATGTTTTAAATAAACAGATTGACTCGGCCATCGCATGAAAACAAAATATATCTCATAAGTAATACAGTAATACATATATAAATTTGATTGTTTAATGCAATTGCCAAGTCAATATATTTATTTGAAACATTGAAGATTTTTAATTAACCGACTTGGTATTACATGGATCTCACAACTTTTTACGGTCGCGAGACTTGGTATTTTTGACAAGTATTGTTTTTATGGAATCTCATTTCTTTTTGTAGATAGTCTTACTTTTGTTCTTTCCGGTAAGTGCTTATTGTACACCAACAACGAATTTTCTTAACTAAACTGTAACTGCAAATGTAATTTTGTAATTCTTTATATTTATATGGGATTACAAAGTTGTTTATGCAGTTGATGTATCTCGAAAACTGGACAGAAATTGAAAAATATTTTAATTTTTCTTCGATTCATATACTAAACACTAATCGTACTCTACACACGTCCGTGTGGTGACGGATTAAGAATACGGATTATCACCACCCCATATCATCCCATGGGTGTCGTAAGAGCCGACAGAGGGACCATATTATGCAGAGAACAGCACTGTAAGAGAAGGAAAACTTGATACAAACTCTATACCAACCCGTTTGGCCAGCGTGGTATAGTAGGCTAATTCCTCCTTTCAAAGGAGAGGCCTAGTCCAGCAGTGGACTGTTAAGGGCTGATGATGATGAATCGTACTCTAAATTTGAAGCTTCTATGTCTGCTAGAAGTGCCTTAGACTTTTGATGATCGGTCAGTGAGGGACAAAATTAAGAATTTTGACTCGTTATAATTCTTATAGTCAAAATTCACAATAGACTAAACTAAACGTTACTAAATCGATATAATCGACTTGACTTATCATAAAACTATTTCTATTTCAAACAATTATGTTGGTTAATCTGTAACTAGTCGATGTACGATTTTATTATTGTAACCAATCACACAACACCGAAGTGAAGTTCACACAAATCCTTATGGGCACACCGTGCCCGTAAGACACTACCGGCCTATTTCTCTTACGGGCCGTGACCGTAGGACACTCAAGGGGATATATATATAGACTCACGCCTGTTTCCCGGAGGGGTAGGCAGAAACTACGGAACGCCATTTGCAACGATCCTGACATATCTCTCTTGCTTCATTCACTCCCATCAGATTCCTCATGCATGCTCTTCTGTTCAGGGTACTTCTCACCTGTCCTGTTTTTAGGATGTCTCCAATCTGGTCAGAGAACGTCCGCCTAGGTCTTCCCTTTCGTCCTGTCCCTTCCACACTTGCCTTATATACCTTAGCATACCTTTCTCGATGCTTGTCACTACATCTTCTTTTACCCCAAAACATTCTCTTATCACACAATTCTTTACTCTGTCCGTCAGAGAGACACCACACATAGTTCTCAGTGCTCTCATTTCTACAGCATTTATTCTACTTTCATAACTCTTCTGCCATACACTACTATCACTACCATACATAAGAGTAGGTACTAACACCCCTCTATGCACAGCCATGAGAAGGTATATGTTCAGTAAATGAGAAACTACTTACTGGGCTTTGCTTCTAAGGCTCGAAATCGTGATTTGCTCATGTGACAATTGGATTCAAGAAATATAAATCAGGAGTGGGGGAATATCTTCACGCTGTGTAGAGTTGTAAATTAATATAATTATAGTTATCTATTTTGGTACCATATGCCATTGGCTTATTACAAACACAGTCTCTTTAATATCCCACTGCTAAACCACTCCCACCAAGAATTTAGGGTTCCAAGCCAACCTCACCTGCAAGTGGTGCACCTGCCGATCAACGGACGAGGCTCTGGCAAACAAAATATCCCAATAAGCGGCAATAGGCTCGCCACCTATTACGTGGGATCGAAACACTGGCGAAAAGTGGGCGTTTAATATGCCCCTGCCTACCCCTTCGGGGAAACAAGCGTGAGTCTATGTATGTATGTATGTAAACACAGACAAATCCCTCACATATTAAACGAATTCTCCCAAACGTCATTGAATGCCCTCTCTTTACTCAAATCCGTCATCATTGGCTGTTTCCTTCGTCGATGTCTGTGCGCTGGCCATCAATTAGCAGACACAAACACTATCCGTCCACTACATAAGGAAAGCCTGTACTAGGACTCTCCTTTAAGTATAATTACAAAATAAATATTAATTAACAGATGTTTATTTATTAGGTACACACAGAAACTTATTTTATTTAAACAGTGAATACAGTAAGTGGTTTCTGCTTGACAATCTTCGACTGGACCTAATTAAATTCTATTAGAACGATAAACACGTTAGTATTAAGGGTTGTATAATTTGTAAACTAAAACGATTAAAAAGTAAAAATGGATTAATACACGTGTCATGCAGACCAAATCTAATACATTAATGGTAAATATGGCTTTTATACATATCAGCAACCGATTTTTGTCTTCACGGTGGATACCTATATTACGGTCTCATCCTCCAGGCAGAGGAATTGTGTGTGACTCTAACCTTCAGGCGTTCTGTGCCAACTCACTAAAATCACCGCGGTGTCCGTTGATATCTCGCCGCCGCCGGAGTCACGCGAATCACGTACTTTGGCACGACCCCGCCTTAGAAGCAAAGCCCAGTAGGTAGTTTCTCATTTACTGAACATATGTCTTCTCATGGCTGTGCATAGAGGGGTGTTAGTACCTACTCTTATGTATGGTAGTGATAGTTGTGTATGGCAGAAGAGTTATGAAAGTAGAATAAATGCTGTAGAAATGAGAGCACTGAGAACTATGTGTGGTGTCTCTCTGACTGACAGAGTAAAGAATTGTGTGATAAGAGAATGTTTTGGGGTAAAAGAAGATGTAGTGACAAGCATCGAGAAAGGTATGCTAAGGTATATAAGGCAAGTGTGGAAGGGACAGGACGAAGGGGAAGACCTAGGCGGACGTTCTCTGACCAGACTGGAGACATCCTAAAAACAGGACAGGTGAGAAGTACCCTGAACAGAAGAGCATGCATGAGGAATCTGATGGGAGTGAATGAAGCAAGAGAGATATGTCAGGATCGTTGCAAATGGCGTTCCGTAGTTTCTGCCTACCCCTCCGGGAAACAGGCGTGAGTCTATATATATATCCCCTTGAGTGTCCTACGGTCACGGTATGCCCGTAAGAGAAATAGGCCGGTAGTGTCTTACGGGCACGGTGTGTCCATAAAGTTTTGTGTGAACTTCACTTCGGTGTTGTGTGATTGGTTACAATAATAAAATCGTACATCGACTAGTTACAGATTAACCAACATAATTGTTTGAAATAGAAATAGTTTTATGATAAGTCAAGTCGATTATATCGATTAAGTAACGTTTAGTTTAGTCTATTGTGAATTTTGACTATGGTCACACTGAATGAAAAAACGCCGTCTTGGTCTGTCTCGCGAGATTTGTAATTGATATAAATTGATCGCCTTTTGGAAAGCTCGTCCTTGTAGCTTCGCGAATAGTTTGTCGTTTCCCGCGCTGGCATTTGTTTATTTGTGATAAAGAATAAAGTTGTGAATATTGAACATTTGCGAAAGTTGTTGAAGCGGGTAGCAACGTCCATGTGCCCTCGTGTCCTGAAGACAACAAGTTTGGAGGAACAGCTAAGTGGATAATTCATTCAATCTATCGTGACCACCTTAGTTTTGTTTGTTTTTCCCTAACTTAGTTCCAAGCCTGACACCAGGAGATATTAGGTAAAATTTTCATGTACCTACTTAATACTTGTATTCACTGTGCAACGCAGTGCATTTGTGTCTGAGATTTGTTGTGGCTGACAAGGGCTGATGAATAGAATCACGCTTCCACAAATCTGCTGCAATTAATCCCGGCTCCTTCTAGCCAAACTCTAGCCATAATTTTTGGTAAGCAGAGCTGTAGTTGAAACTTAGCCGTTGATTGTACCTATACTCAGATTGGTATTGTATAAGCTTGTATCTGAGCTATATATTCATTGTTAACGTTGTTGTGGTGTTCCCAGGTTAGTGTTGTTTAAAATACATCATATTTATTTGTATTGTTTGACCTGCATAACTTGAAACACATGTCATACATAACCTCAATCAGTAATTGTTTGACTTGTATTGTTGAAATCTAGCAATAACCTGTTGTTGTTAGCATTAATAAGTCAGTTTGTTTGGATACATAACAGCTGTATGTATCAATAAATTAAGTTAATTTAGTTAATTGCATAATTATATTAAGTTGAAACATTATAACAACCAAACTTTGATAAACCTTTGTTTTGTTATAATATATAGATAATATTGTTAGGTAACACATATTCTGTTCTTACTTACTTTTGTTTATCACAAATAACACAGTGAGTCTCTCTGTTGCAAGTAATTAATTAATTTATTTGAAGTTTCAACTTTTGATAACTTTGTTTTGTGTCAATATATATTGAAACTATTAATTTTGTTGGACAGTAGATACCTGTCACTTGCCTGCACGTGCAGTAAACAGGCTAATACTTTGTTGGTTTCAAAGAATTAACAAATATTAAGTTTTGATTGTTAATTTTATTTAACGCTTGTCCGGGCTCTTTTGAATTTTGATTATGTCAGCTATCAAGGACTTGCGTGCGGCTGCTGGTGCTATTGCATCAGATTTGCGCTGGTTTGCCTCGGCCAGTGCCTAAGTGAACCGGCCTGATCGCCAGCAAGCCTTATTACAAAGGTACGAGCGGATTGACGATCGCCTGGCAAGTGTGGAACAGCAATTCCGCACTTTCAGCACTTGCTGTCTCGAAGTGTCAGTTAATGACTTCACCGCTGACCAGCGAAATAAGGTCAGCGAAGACTATGCCCAGGTCTTAGACCAATGCAATAGTGCGAGACAATTCAGCACCGGGGCTGGTGAGTAGGCTCCCTACCTTAGACCTCCCCCATTTTGATGGCTGCCTAGGGCTTCGTTAATTTGTTTGACAGCCTGGTCAATGTCAGGGCTGACCTTCGGGCGGAACAAAAATTGGCATATTTGATGTCGGTTCTGGATGGAGAGGCCAAAGGCCTCAACCAGCATCTGCCCGTGTCTGACGAGGCGTACCAGACGGCTTGGGACCTAATTACCCGTAGATACCATAACAAGCGTGGCCTCACCGACACGCATATTGAGCAGATTTTGAGTTTGCCCACGCTCACCCGGGTCTTTGGGTTGCGCACCCAACTTTTGAACCCACTTTTGGTGGCCATCAACGCACTTAAGTGCCTTGACCTGTCCGTGGACCAATGTTCCTATCTATTGGTGCACATTGTACTTAAAAAGCTGCCTGCCGACCTGAGGTCGCGTTTTGAGCAGCGCTTTGGTGGGGACAGCGCGACCCATCTGCCCCACTTTGCTGACCTGGAGAGGTTCCTGGAGGATGAGTGCTAGAGGATGAGTTGGACAACTCCGGTGGTGACACACCGGCTAAGACGCAGCCGCCCAAGGTCAAGGAGCAGGCTCGCGTTCACACCCGAGCCAATGTTGACCGGCGCCCTCCTCGCTTTGCGGTCACGCAGAGCCCAGCGGAGTGCTATTACTGCAAGGTCACGGGGCACAGAACGGCCAATTGTAGGGCATTCTTGGACCTACATGTCGCCTCTCGTAGGCGCATCGCGAATGCCCGCCGCCTTTGCTTCTCTTGCTTGGGATCCCACTACCAGCGAGACTGCCCAAACTCTCGCCCCTGTCCTTACTGTGGAGGACAGCATTTGGACATTCTCTGCATGAATGCCAGAGAGGTAGGCCGCTTGTCCAACCAGCCGACGCCGCGCACGGGCGGGCGTTTTGAAGGTGGCAGCCGAGGCTCACCAGCGCGTAGCCGAGAGTCGCCTCACTTAATTGATCGCCGCTCACCCCGCTTGGAGAACCGTAGCGTGCGCACGCCTCCTCTCTCTCGCGCACCTGAATGTGCGACTGCTCAGCGTCACCAGCACCATGACTGCTGCCCCAGGTATTCCCCTCATTTGGCGGAGCGTCCCCGCCTTGACTCGCGCCCACCTTGTTTTGGGCGGGTGCGTCATTATGACCCCCCACAGATGGCGCGCGGATCGAGTCATCGCGCTTTTGAGGACTTCAAGCCGCACCCTCATTTTGATTTGCCTGGTCCTGGCCAACGGTCGCCGCCCAGGCAACAATAGGTCACTGACCCCTGCCCTATAACGCCAACCTCCCCCATTGAGACCGTTATCCTACCAACGGTTGCTGTTAGGGTCTGGGGACCCACGGGGACCTCTGTTGTTGTCCGTGCTAAATTGGACACAGGTTCACAAGGTTGCATTGTTTCCACTTATTTGGTAGGGCAGGTTAAATTAAATATGGGCTCTTTTCCAAATTGTATACGGGGCATAGGTGACGTAGCCTCTAATGTTGAAGGGCAAGTTAGGGTTTTGTTTGGCCCTGTTGAATCTTCACACCCGAGGATTTAAACCTCGGCTATTGTGCTGAAGAATATTTTGGGCATGCATCCACAGAAACAGCTACCTGCTGCTGTGGTGAATTTGACATCGGGATTGGAACTGGCAGACCCCAAATTTGACACACCGGGACAAATCGACTTGTTGATTGGCTCTGATGTCCTCGGTGGAATTTTGATTGGTGGGAAACGGGTCTTGGTGCCAAATGGTTTGACTGCCATCCCGACCATATTTGGATTTGCTTTGATGGGACCTGTACCTAGGGACCCCCCTCCACCTGAACTTGACAATTTGTTAGCTGTAGGCTCCGCTCTCTCTGATGCGGTTCAGAGGTTTTGGGAGATAGAGGAGCCCCCTCAAGCTGCCCGTTTGAATCCAGAACATGAGGAGTGCGAGCTGTTCTTCCAGAACAACACTGGTCGACTCCGTTCTGTTCGGCTCATTACGAAGCTACCCTTTCTGTCTGTTCGGCCTCCGCTTGGTGAGTCACGACCTTTAGCCGAAAAGAGATTGTTGGCTATGGAGCGTCGCATGGGTCGTGATCCGGAGCTCAGACAGAAATATATTGAGTTCATGAGCGAATATGAATAGTTGGGACACATGTCCGTGTCAAATTTGGATTGGCGTTCGGTGGAGCACTACTTTCTCCCGTATCATGCGGTATTGAAGCCATCGATTAGCAAGCTGTGCACAGTGTTTGATACGTAAAGATGTCTTCATCTTTACGTATAACGTAGACCTAAAATTGCCTTGTTCTTGGACTAAACGTCTCGTATTGTCTACTGTTGCCAGAACCTTTGATCCGAACGGTTGGATCTGTCCAGTTATATTTTGGGCAAAATGCTTCTTGCAGAAGCTTTCGACAGCAGGATTGACTTGGGATGAACCTCTACGCGGTACTCTTGTTGAGGAATGGACCTCTTTTGTATCCTCATTTCCTGCCGTCAATGAGATCTCCTTGTCTCGTCCCATCCTTCCTCCCGAGAAGTTCAAGGCCACCCTTCACGGGTTTTGTGATGCCTCGGAACTTGGTCACGCGGCCGTGGTGTACTTGCGCACAGTCAGTGCCTGAGGTCAGGTGAGAGTTTCCCTGATCATGGCGAAGAGCAAAGTTGCACCCCTTCGGACATCTCTGACCATTCCGAAATTGGAGCTCTCGGGAGCAGCACTACTTGTACGATTATTGAACCACGTGTCTAGTACTTTGGGTAAAAGCATTTGTATTAATGGGACCTTCGCCTGGACAGACAGCCAAATTGTTCTTTGTTGGTTGAAGGCTTCTGTCCACACTTTAGAGGTATTTGTCGCTAATCGCGTTTCCCAAATCCAGAAATCCGAAGTAAAACTTGTTTGGAGACACGTGCCAGGTGAGCTCAACCCCGCTGATTGTGCCTCGCGCGGATGCTTGACGCCTAGTTTGATAGGTCATTCGCTGTGGTGGGGTCCGGAATGGTTGAGTTGACCAGAAATTGATTGGCCTCGAACGCCAGTTTTGAATACTTCTAATTTGCCGGGTCTACGAACACTCGCTCTTGAGAAGGTGGAATGTGCCTTCGACCCCGATTTTTTGTTGAATCGTTTCATCTGCCTCGACAAGTTGTTATGTGTTACTGCTTGGATAAAGCGTTTGGTTTTTAATTCTAGGCACCTACAACAGAAACATCTGACACCGTTTCTTACACCACAGGAACGACAGTAGTCCCTCACCTTTTGGGTTCGTTCTGTGCAATTGGCGCACTTTGAGAAGGAGATTGCTATCCTTAAATCAGGGAGATCGAAATTATCGGGAGTTGTATCTAAATTGAACCCCTTTTTAGACGATACGGGTCTTTTGCGCGTTGGAGGGCGTCTCAAGAACGCCAACCTCCCTTACGGAGTACGTCACCCCCTTTTGTTACCCAAGGACGGTCATTTGGTACGCTTGTTGGTAACTGACCGTCACCTTAAAAATGCATGCTGGTTGTAATGCGCTCTTTGCCATTTTGCAACGCGAGTTTTGGATTTTGTCTGCCCGAAGAATTATCCGGAGGTAGTCTTTCGCTGCATCCCTTGCTATAAGCTCAAGGCTTCTACCACGCAGCCCTTAATGGGGGACTTACCGGCAGATCGCGTAACTGAAAGCAGGACGTTTGACGGTGTTGGCACGGACTTCGCTGGTCCCTTTTTGGTGAAAACGTCGACACTTCGAAACAGCAAGACTGTTAAGGCCTACTTGTGCGTTTTTGTTTGTCTTTCCACAAAGGCCGTTCATTTGGAACTGGTCTCCTCGCGTTTGTAGCCACATTTGACAGATTTGTATCCCGCAGAGGGCTGCCTTCCTTGATCCGTACTGACTGCGGCACTAACTTTAAGGGCACTTATAATTATTTGAATGACGTTGTTAATTTCCTTGAAACCAACAAGGCTGATATAGGCAAAAGGCTTGCCCGACGTGGGATAAATTGGTTGTTTTCCCCACCAAATTGTCCACACTGGAGTGGTATTTTTGAGGCCGCTGTAAAATCGGCCAAAACACACTTGCGCAGGACAATCGGTGAATCTGTCCTTACATTTGAGCAACTGTGTTTTGTAAGATTGAGGCCGTTTTGAACTCTCGGCCATTGTGCCCGATCTCCTCAGATCCGAATGATTTGGAGGCCCTTACGCCGGGCCATTTTTTGATAGGTAGCCCACTTGTCGCCTTGCCTGAGTACCCCTATATTGATACGAGACCTGGCCGTCTCTCGCATTTTGAATTGGTACGCCAGATTACTCAGAGCTTTTGGAAACGCTGGAATTTGGAATATTTACACATACTCCAGCAACGCGTTAAGTGGACTGACAAGACCGATCCACCAAAGATTGGAGACCTCGTTTTGATCAAGGAGGCTAACCTTCCGGCACTCAGATGGCGCAGGGGGCGCATTCTTCGTTTGGTAACTGGGACTGATTGAGTTCCCCGATTTGCTGAGGTCTTGGTGGACGGTTCCATTCTGAGGAGAGCGGTTGTAACATTGTCACGTCTACCAACCGATTAGCGGACCGGTAGGCCGGTCCGGGGCGGGTTTGAAAAAGAAATAGTTTTATGATAAGTCAAGTCGATTATATCGATTTAGTAACGTTTAGTTTAGTCTATTGTGAATTTTGACTATGGTCACACTGAACTGTCAACTTCCGTTTTGCCTTGAAAAATTAACACGTCGTCTTGGTCTGTCTCGCGAGATTTGTAATTGATATAAATTGATCGCCTTTTGGAAAGCTCGTCCTTGTAGCCTCGCGAATAGTTTGTCGTTTCCCGCGCTGGCATCGGTTTATTTGTGATAAATAATAAAGTTGTGAATATTGAACATTTGCGAAAGTTGTTGAAGCCGGTAGCAACGTCCACGTGCCCTCGTGTCCTGAAGACAACAAGTTTGGAGGAACAGCTAAGTGGATAATTCATTCAATCTATCGTGACCACCTTAGTTTTGTTTGTTTTTCCCTAACTTAGTTCCAAGCCTGACACCAGGAGATATAAGGTAAAATTTTCATGTACCTACTTAATACTTGTATTCACTGTGCAACGCAGTGCATTTTTGTCTGAGATTTGTTGTGGCTGACAAGGGCTGATGAATAGAATCACGCTTCCACAAATCTGCTGCAATTAATCCCAGCTCCTTCTAGCCAAACTTTAGCCAATAATACAATCAATTTTTACCATATTTCCAAGCTTGCAACCGAGAAAAATAATAAAATTGCTGATTTCGGTGCTCAGTTTTCTCCGTGCCGCCATATTGCGCTGTGGCGATCAACTAAGTATATTTGTGATTTTTTTTAAATGTTACCTCAACGCAAACGCAAAGTGATTGTATTAGTATTATATATCAAAATAACCGCTCGACCGCTAGCGCCAATTTGCCGAATTCACTCGACCGCTCACGTTCTAAACAAAATGTCGCGCCGTCGCTCGCCAGATGGGCGCGCTAACATAAACATTTATTGTTGATAAGTCGGTAACATGAGTAAGTTGAAGTGATGTTTTTCTTCAACCATGTGTAAGACTCGTTCAAGTCGTATGAATTCTTTGTTGATATTTAGTTTCTAATTTATTATACTTAGCAGCGAACATTGACTATCGTTGAAAAAAACACTTTGTGTATTTTAAACAGGATTATTTTAAAAAGAAAATCGATGGCATACATATTTTATGAGCTTTCACTGTAGAAGGATTCTAACTACACCGAATTAAATAAAAAAAAACATGTATCATAGTATAAAAATATTTAATTACACGCATACAATTAGCACGTAATCACGGAGCGCGCGAAACAAAGAGTGGCATTTGACATTATTTTTTCGTTCCGGGTTAACGATTTTAAGACTCGCTTCGTATTTTTAGCATGAAGAAATGTTCAATGATTTGAAAAGAACAGATAAAAAGGATTTAAAACATTACGTAATAGAAAGAAACAGTACATTCAGACCGAGTATAGCGCTGTAACCAAAAAGGGAAAATAGTCACTTGTGCGCGGTCTACGGAATTTCGATAAAGGGAGAACAGTCACTTGTGCGCGGTCAAGCGGTTATTGACAATTTAGTGAAGTATGTATGTTTTTCAAACATTTTTCTTTTGCCAGGTATATATAGGTAGGTATATTTTTGTGGTGCAATTTTCTGGCGTTGGCCGCTTGCCGTCCTCCATATTTTAAATGATTATATTATTATGTAAGTATTTATTAATTATTTGACTAAATATAGATAAGTTTCTCACAAAGTTGTCTTAGAATCCATTGTTAATAAGACATATCGTATTGTTTTTGCTATAAATAGGTGTAAATATGTTTTGTGAGTCAGAAATGTTTTCCGTCGGATCGTCAAAATGGTGCAAAGTTTTCGCTGATATGAATAAATGGTTATTGTAAAGTGATATCGGTGACCTGTGCTAAATTAATGTATATAACCGTCGCGTCGTCTATCCGTGTCAATATAAGTGCAGTGAGAAAGGGAATTTCGTGAATAATTTATGTGTATTTTGGTAAAAATGTTTCACATGGTGTAAGAAACAACAAAGTGACCTGCATTTATCAATTTTTTTCGACATGAAAAGGTTAAAGGTAAGCTATTTTAATATGATTCTCATATAGAGTAACTTCTGAACTGTATACTGTATACTCAAAATGGCTGGACACTACCGGACAAAATGCATTTTAGAGCGGGGCATGCGAGGGAGGATATGTATGTATGTCTTCTCATTTGCTGAAAATAAGTCATCTCATTATTGAGACGTCTGATATGACTAGTTATAGTGCCGTCACTAAAATATACTACAAATTTCGTACACAAGCAAATCACGCACCCGTAATTGCTAACTAGTACTCTCACAGAGACTAGAATTATTTTGGGTCATATAAAGTCACTCATGAACTGCCTATTTATTACATAATGTTGGCAAAGGTTACGGTAAGCGATGAGGCATCACGAATGAAGTGCAACCCAGTATTCACATTACATTGCACGTGAACGTTCACATACTGTTGATTAAGCAAGTAGATAACAATCATTGTACATGTCTATAAATTGTTGCAATACTACTGTTATTAGTTGTCTGTGAATAATGATAATTTAATATAAATATAAGAATATTCTCAATAGAGTAGTTGTTTATACTGAAATAAACCGGTCAAGTGCGAGTCGAACTCGCGCACCGAGGGTTGCGTATAAACCTGTAGGTATGTATAATTATTTAAAAGAATATGTGATGTAACTAAAAATGGAAGTTTTTCGAAATTTTTCCTGTGTGCTATACCTAAAACGTTGCTTTATGCCAAATTTACAGATTCTAGATCGACTGGAATTACCCTTTAATTTTGACTTGAGCATTTGATATGATTTTCAATTTTATATCTCGACGGGTTCATGAGGAATGGGGTAGTACCTTTAAAATTATTAAGAATATTTTAATTATATGTTACATAACTAAAACGTTACGGTTTTTTGCAATTTTTCCTTTATCTGTGCCATACGACGTTGCTTCAATAAGGGCAGTACCCTGTAGGCTTTGATTCCCTTGCGAGTAGTTGCGAGTTTGAAAATATGCTTAAATTGCCATATCTTTTGACTACGTTGACATAGAAGTTTGATTTTATTACAGCTTAACAGTATTATAGACCTTAGTATTTGATATGAATTTAAATTTAATAACTCTACGCGTTCATGGTAGTAACTTTAAAATTTTTAAAAATGTTTTTATTATAGGATGTAACTAGTTCCGTTAGAGCTCCGGAAGCCCTATCCCCTATTCCTTCTCCCTCATCCCACTCCTCATTCTATCCCTTTTCCCGATGCCAAGGGGCGGCAACGCACTTGTGACTCCTGTGATGTTGCTTGTGTCCATGGGCGGCGGTAATTGCTTACCATCAGGCGATCCGTCTGCTCGTTTGCCACCTATTACCATAAAAGAAAAACATTTTTCGATTTTTTTCCTTAATCTGTGCTATAAAAAGTTGCCTCGTACGAAATTTTAAGATTCTAAGTTTACGGGAAGTACCCTGTAGGTTTTGATTCCCTTGTGAGTTTCGAAAACTTGCGAGAATGTGCGACATAAACAGCTATATCTTTTGATTGCGTTGACTTAGAAGTTTCATTTTGTTACAGCTTTAAGATATTATAGACCTGAGTATTTGATATGAATTTCAATTTAATACCTCTACGCGTTATTATTATTATATGATGTCACTAAGAATTTGCGGTTTTCGCAAGGTTTCCTTTATCTGTGCTATAAGACGTTGATTCGTACCAAATTTCAAGAGTCTGAGTTTACGGGCAGTACCCTGTAGGTTTTGATTCCCTAGCCAGTAGTTGCGAGTTTGAAAATATGCTGAAATTGCTTTTTCTTTTGATAGAAGTTAAGATAGAAGTTTGATTTTATTAGAGCTTAAACGTATTATAGACTTGAGTATTTGATATGAATTTCAATTTAATAACTTTACGCGTTCATGAGGAAAGGGGTAGTAACTTTAAAATTAATACAAATATTATTTTTAAATTATGTAACAAAAAATTTACGGTTTTCGTAATTTTTCCTTTATCTGTGCTATAAGACATTGCTTCGTACCAAATTTCAAGATTCCGAGTTCACGGATGTACCCTGTAGGTTTTGATTTCCTTGCGAGTAGTTGCGAGAAAATATGCGGCTTAAATTGCTGTTTCTGTTTATAGCGTTGACATAGAAGTTTGATTTCATTACAGCTTAAAGGTATTATACACTTGAGTATTTGATATGAATTTCAATTTGATACATTTACGCATTCATGAGAAAATGGTAATATTTTAAAATTAACAAAAATAATTTTATGATATGATGTAACTAAAAATTTACGGGCTTCGCAATTTTTCCTTTATCTGTGCGATAAGATATTGCTTCTTACCAAATTTCAAGATTCTGAGTTCACGGGAAGTACCCTGTAGGTTTTGATTCCTTTGCGAGTATCGAAAATTGCGGAAATTTGCAGCATAAACGGCTGTATCTTTTGATTGCCTTGGTGTAGAAGCTTGATTTCACATGTTCATTGCACAGTAGACTTGACTAATTGATACATATTTCAGTTTGACACCTTCACGAGTTTCTGAAAACATGGGTCTTGACAGACGGACGAACAACAACCTGATCCTATTAGGGTTCCGTTTTTCATTTGGAGGTACGGAACCCTAAAAATATGTATTAAACTTTGTTTTTGACTTATTGATAAAGGAGTAGTTTTCCAGCCACTTTGAGGTCTCTTTGTTGAGTTTGTCCTGACTGAACGGATGACTTAGTGTTTAATGTTGTAAGTTTAATGGTACACAACTTCTACACTAAACAAGATTTATTAATTTTGCGAGTGTTGTTCAGTAAAAAGGTTGGACAGATTGGTAGGATGTATGAATATATTAATATCTTTTGCCAGTGTGATCAAATCAATCGCAAACTGGACATGTATTTAATAGTTGTCAATCTCGTGCCAGTCAAAGCTTAGACAACAATTTGTGACACGAGTAACATGAAAAGATTCGGTGTCACCGCTCAGGCCAACCTCGCCGACGTGACGGTGACGACGACGACTGTATCATGATTACTACATCCAATGAACTAATTCATTCTTATGGTAGAAATATAACTCGTATTTTGACGACCGGTTGGCGGAGCGGGAGTGTAAGCGACTGCTACGCCGATGGTCGCGGGTTCGATTCCGTGCCTGAACATGAATGTTTATCTTGGTCTGCGTGTTTCTATGTATAATCTGTATATATTTACAAAAAAGTATATACGTATGTATGTTTATCCACTGTCTAAAACCCATAGTACAAGCTCTGCTTAGTTTAGGACTAGATGGTGTTGTGTGCATGTGGTAGAATATTATTATTATAATTATTTAAACTGAATATTTGGGAACTGGGCGCAATTGAATATTTTATAAACATAATAAAAACGCTTCGTTGTAAATTTAATATTCAATATAGCGATAGCCTAGTGGAGATACCAACAGTTGCCATGCAGAGGAGTAATTTATTGTAAATTCCTCAATCCTTCCTAGTATGTTGTGACGAGAATCAAATGCAATAGCTTTATCATTCTAGCATAAATCACTCTCACTATCATAGCGCAGTTGATCTTTTATGAATTATTTGTTTCGTGCATCTTGGTTCTTTTAGACCGGCGGAAGACAAGGCCATAATAAATATTAAACTAACTTGTTCGTAAGTAGTAATGTAACGCAAATTTTCAAAGCGCAGACGCAACTTTTTATAAGGGCGTCGCTTCGACGAGTCAGCTTTCCTCACCGCATATAATTTATATATTTCACAAGTTGTTGTACTTTTTAATATTGCTTCTTAGAAATACTACAGCAAAGAGCAAAGGAGCTTGAAGTTTGGAAGAAGTCTCTGCGAGATTCACATTATCTTAGCGAAAGTTCGCATCGTTTGCAAGATTTCCGTGGTTAAATTACCCTCGCTTTTACATCTACCACTACAACGTAACACTACAAGAAAAATGTCTGCCGCCGCTTGCGCACCGTTTATCTTGTAATTTCGGTTTATTTTCGATATATAAACTACTGTTTTGATTTTTCCTGCATTAAAAACGTTGAATCGAGCACCTTTTTCCTCCATTTTAGTGTGAAATCCAGTGTTATTTTGTAGTGATATGGATTCCAGTTTTGAGAAATTGACTCTTACATTGGTTTAAGATTTGTACCTATTAACAAATAAATATCTTATAATGAAGTTACTTATTTTATTGACCTATAAACTGTGTTTTTTGATAATTTACTTTGAAGATGTGGAACTCTGATTTTATTAGTAATCAGTTTCTGTAGAAAACCAAATCTAAATCGGCATACACATTAACTTCAAGGAACTCTTCAAAAATACAGTGGTTCCTATTTTAAACCCATAGTAAACAAGCTAATAGATATACCTATATAGGTATATATACCACCAATTTTGAATAGCCTGCGCTAATACAAACATTACGTTTACAATAGTTTTGTGTGGGCTGCAAATAATGTAGCGCTAACCGCCAAGGAGAAATTTCCTCACACATTTTGTATGAAGTTGTCATTCTTCTCTCTGAGTATAAGTGTTTTGTGCTTTAGTGACAGACACAGCGGAGGAAACAAGTGTAGCCTACCTACATCCGACTTCGCCGCGTTTCCAAAAGTAATCCATTTTCATCCGAACATCCGAGCACGTGTGCATATTTAGATTATGGAGATACTGTATACTGTGTCCTCGAATAATAAACTCAGTGTATTGTACTCAGTGTGTATTAATTGCAAAGAGACCCAGCTGTGAATATACATAGAACTGTGAAGCATTGATACCAGCCTAAAATCAAGCTACCCGTCTTCATAAATTTTGGTTTAATATTTACGAACATAAAATAATGTTATATTAGATTTAAGCATCCTTTAGCCTAATTTTTGCAATAGAAAGATATGCTGTCTTCTTCTGATGATGGAGTTTGGCTGTCGCTCTAGTTTTTCTCTCGCTTTAGAAAACGATTGTGATAAAATATAATTATTATATTTGTTTTCAAAGTACATACACCTCTTTTTCACTACCTCATAATATTTTCGCAATAAACGAAAATAAAAAAGAACACTTTTCATTTAATTACATACTTCAATGCGTTTCGCAGCATTTTATTTAGAATGTATGCATTGTATAAAGCCAATCCATTAGTGCTACCAATAACAGATACTTGATTAAAAAGTGATCGTACCCAGATTAAAATTTGTACTTCAGAATACATATTCAATTTCACAAACATAAATATTGCTATTCTTTTTTGTTTATCTGTGAAAATGAATCCTTCCTGCCTTTTGATAAGTAGTTGGTGTATATGTTACTGTAAAAGCCCGAAGAACGGTAAATCTTAAGATTACCAGCATGAGTTGGTAAATGTCCAAATTGTGAAATAAAAATACATTAAGTTGACGGAGCCCTGCGAAGCAGGGCTCCTATTTCTAGGTTAGGGATCACAAGAGAATCTAACATAACCTAGTTACTTGAGTTACAGTTTCACCTAACCTCACGGGCTTTAACAGTAACAGAATAGTATTATATTATCTGTGCAGTAACATATATATAATATATATACGATAATTCTAATATTTGATACAGTGTGCGTAAAAAAGAAACAAATTGTCAAATATGCTATGTTAGGTTATGTTAGGTTCTCTTGTGACCCTTAACTCAAAAATTGGAGCCCCGCGAAGCAGGGTTCCGTCAAATTATATTTGTTTTTATTAAAAATTTCGGACATTTACCAACTCATGCTGGTAAATCTTAGGATATACAGGTAAATCCTAAAATTTATCGTACTTCGTGCTTTTACAGTAACATATACATTAAAGAAGGTGCTTAAAGATATCCGGTGGTTAGCAGTAGTACCTGCTAGGAAGATTAAAACATTACTTCCTTTTGGCTTCGGCGTAGTCGGGTAAAAATAGCAGATTGCGTAAGTAACGTTTCCATATGATTAACATACCTATACAAGTTGCCGACAGCAATAGTTAGCCATGGCTCTCACGACCATCCAGTACGGCCAGAAAATTCACCAATAGATTGAAGCAGAAAACTTGCATCGGCTTTCACATGCCGGTGTCTCTTGATTATTTAATCAAACAATAATAGGTGAAATGTCACAAATGTGTGCGATCATACAAATCTGCACAACTGTAACTATGTAAACCAAAAAACTTATTACATTATTAGGTAACAGAATGAGCAGCATTTTATAAAATGACTCACATTTTAGAGTTACTTTTGTGCTACATTTAAAACTTTAATAACATAAGGAAGCAGAGTTATAAAACCGGATTTCAAAATTGAGCCATTTGCCAAGCCTGCCACATTCCACTTGTGTTTATACTTTAACTCCGTATACGCAAATTATTCTTGCGACCAACTTAAGAGCCGAGCTGTAAGTCTGTTTAGAGTTTTGCACCGTATTTTCATTCATTGACGCCATGATTCAGTTATGTATGAAACGTTCATAATATGAGGCAAATAAAAGTCGCTATGAAAGATATATGTGTAATGGCTTTCAAACTATTTAAGTACTGGCGTGTTGTGTACTCAAGGGTATATACACGACACGTTCATTTCATTATGTCGCTTGATTAAAAATAAAAAGGCAAGGGTGCACGTCTCACAAACACAGAAAAGTCTACATAAAGTTTAAAAAGTCTGTAAGTGGTAAGCCAAGCTTTATGTAGACTTTGCTTTAGATGTTAATTTAATATACTTTTAAAAAAAGAAACCAGCCAAGTGCATGTCGAACCACGCACATATTTTTATGTGGGGATTGCCACAACCTTGCCACAACACTTAAGCGGCGCGGCGGTCATTAACAATGTTATTTTATTATTTTTTTGACATAGAAGGCAAACGAGCAGACGTTAGAACGCCTGATGTTAGACCATTACTGCCACCCGTGGACATTCGCAATACCTGAGGAGTCACAAGTGCGTTGCCAGTTTGGAGAGGAAAAGGAATAAGAGGGGGAGCGATATGAAGCAGACGAAAATGGCAATGGGGTCTCTGGCATTCTCATCCACTGAATAAAACGCAATAGTATTTATACTGTTACTTTACGTCGATATTATATGAGAGGGTAGTTCTTCCCCTTTCGAGCCCGTCATTCATGCTGAAGTCAGCAACGCCCTGCTACCACGAAACATGGCCGACATTTCAACCAGGCCACAAATACAACAAGCAATATTTGAAACACGTTTCATTCCACTGATGGTTCAAGATGAAAGTTCAAATTCACACCTAAAATACAAAATACTACATAAATATCAATGACAACCTCTCCACAAGGTCATTCTAATCACAATTCCCAAGCAAATCCATCGGACTAACTAGTCAAGAAACATTTATTACAGTTTGTTAACCGCTGGAGGATTTCCTTGTAAGTTAGCTCGTCGTTAATTGAATCGATGCGGAACATAACTCGGTATATTATGTCGATTGATCATGAATTATGTGACTGTTATTGTACCCATCTAAAAGTTATATGAGTGTGAGTATCCGTGGGTTAGAAAAGATGCACATGCGATACTTTGAGCGTTTGCTTCTGTATCTCTAGTGCTACAATATGTTTTAGGATAATAAGCACATGCGATTCTTTGCGCGTTTGACTGATGTAGTTGCTTCTGTATCTCTAGTGCAACACGTTTTAGTATAAAAAGCACACGCGATACTTTGAGCATTCAACAGATGTAGTTGCTTCTGTATCACTAGTGCAACATGTATTAGGATAAAAAGCATAAACGATACTTTGAGCGTTCTACTGATGTAGTTGCTTCTGTATCACTAGTGTAATATTTATTAGAATAAAAAACATACACGATACTTTGAGCGTTCTACTGATATACTACGGAATTCAATATTCGATCTATAGATAGATCTGTAGATTTTAGATTCGTTTTTGACATAAGCTCCATACAAAATATGTCAAACACGAATCTCGAATTTCAAAATCTATGTATGGATCGAATACTGAAAATGGCCGATAGTTGCTTCTGTTTCTGTAGTGCAACGTATTTTTAGAATTTTTCAATTTCTTTGTAGCAATCAAACATAGAGAGACACTAGATTGTTAGTCGTTGGCGTTTAAAGCAAAGTGCATGCTTTGTTCTTTACCGATTGTCAATGTTCGAGTGTGCATACTAATTGTGTAGCGCTCAAAATGTGGCTTCTCTTGATGTTCATCAGAGCGCTATCGTGCTTCGTAGTTCACGTAAAACCGTCAGTTGTGGTTCTCGTTTAGGGACAACAATCATTAGACCAAGTTGGAGCCTGAATATCTCGGGCGCTACATACACTCCAGCAACTGAGGTAAACAAGCACGAAAAAAAAAAATATTGTGAGATATGATTTTACAGATTAATTTAAGATTTATTATCTTCGCCGATCAGTGCACTGAAATCGCCACGACTGAGATTTATATGGTTTCGGATTGAAATGTTCGGGCGTGCTTGGTAAAGCAAACACTGACCCCGAACGCCTAAAGTAACATGTGTGTATTGGCCTTTACTCGTACGTACATTTCTACCTTACGTGGGACTATATATTAAATTACCTGCTAAGTATAATCTCAGGTTTCATAGAGTATCTCAGCGTTGGGTTGACTATAGGTTGTTACCCTACGTAAAAGATTTTATTAAAGGAATGCCTACGTATGTTTGTATAACTAAAATAATCTTTGTTGTCGGCATGTAGTATGTCGTCCGGTGAACTGACCGCTACCCGAGAAACGTATTTGGGTGGCGGCTGCGGGCAAGAAAGCGCAACATTGGACACCAGAGGTCTTTAGAATATCATTTTCAAGTGTGTATTTAACCACGAGAATAAGCTACATTTAAACTATCAAAAACGAATATTCAGTCAATTCTTAAGCCGCTTTAAACGCCGCAAAAGTATTTCTAATTTAGTTTTAGTTCGACTTTGTAGGCAAACACCATTAGAACAAGTTGGAGCCTGAATATTTCGGGCGCTACATAACCTCCAGCAACTGAGCTAAACACGCACGAAAAAAAATAATATGGTGAGATATAATTTTACAGGTTAATTTAAGATTTATTATCTTCGCCGATCAATGCACTGAAATCGCCACGACTGAGATTTATATGGTTTCGGATTGAAATGTTCGGGCTTGCTTGGTAAAGCAATCACTGACCCTGAACGCCTAAAGTAACATGTGTTTTGGCCCTTACGTACATTTCTACCTTACGTGGGACTATATATTAAATTACCTGCTAAGTATAATCTCAGGTTTCATAGAGTATCTCAGAGTTGGGTTGACTGTAGGTTGTTACCCTACGTAAAAGATTTTATTAAAGGAATGCCTACGTATGTTTGTGTAACTAAAATAGTCTTTGTTGTCGGCATGTAGTATGTCGTCCGGTGAACCGACCGCTACCCGAGAAACGTATTTGAGTAGCGGCTGCGGACAAGAAATCGCAACATTGGACGCCAGAGGTCTTTTGAATGTCATTTTCAAGTGTGTATTTAACCACGAGAATAAGCTACTTTTAAACTATCAAAAACGAATATTCAGTCAATTTTTAAGCCGCTTTAAACGCCGCAAAAGTATTTCTAATTTAGTTTTAGTTCGACTTTGTATGCAAACATCGCCGTATAATCATACTGAATATACTTATATAACAGGCAGTTCTGCCGTTGCCTCACATAATTATTCAAAATAATAGAACATTTGATACAGTAATCTAGCTACGAGGTGCTACGCGGTTAGCACCGTAGACAGATGCTACGAGCTACACGAATTTCGTAAAATGAGCTAGCTACTGCAAGGGTACGAACTTGTTAAAGTGGTCCCAAATATTTTGTTTGTAAGTTTGTTTGTATTTCGCTGCAAACACGTTAATTAACTGTTTTGCATAAACAGTGTAGGTAAAACAATTATTTTTGTTGCAACTCTAACCACTAAAGCTGAAGTGTAGACGTTTACGTCACATTTCAATGTAAATAGTTGCTCTGTAATCATTCTCGCACTTGTTAATTAGTGCTTACTTCGGAGAAAAGTGAATATATGTTTATATAACAACGAAACGGTTGGAATAGCAAGATGAGAAACAAGAACAGTGTCTGTAATTAACATAGTAATTGTAGGCGTCTAATTGCCTCACTGTTCATGCCTTGAGTATCAAACGGGCGTGACAGGACTAAGATACTGTTGAGTCGAAGCCAGAATAATAAACTAAATAAAACACACTAAAACAGTATAATAGCTATGACATTTAATTAAGGAGATACTGTAGCATCAATGCGTTGACGGCACATGGAACGTGACTGCGCTAAACTCCAAAATATTATTTAATATTTACGACGCCGATAAATATAACATCACCGACATTGTACTGAGACACCGGTTGCTTCGAAAATCTCCTTTGAATGTTCCGAAAATTTGGCGTGCATTTAATTATGTAAAGACTGGTAGCGTCATCTACCTTCTTATCCATAACTAATCGCATCAACATCAATCGTTCCACGTCATAGTGCGAGCGATATCATATTTCCGTCCCTGTCTCCCATTCCCGAAGAAGGGGCACTGCCTTCGCCTGATTCGTCGCCGCGATCGTGGACGCGAGTGACAGTCGAGAACATTCCGCTCGCTGAGAACGTGTCCGCGATACCGTACCGCGCCGCACCGTTGTATGTGATTTATTACCGCTTCCACCAAGGAAAACCCGCTCGCGAATGGTGAATTAAAGTGAAAACAAGCAGCTGCATCACGAAACCACCAGGAGACTGCCCTATGGAAACGAAGAAGGTTGTATAAGGTAGGTGCCCTCCATCCTTGAAATATCCTATACCCACTCAATCTACCCTTAGCGTATCCATCTCCTAGGCGGCGAAGAACCGCTATCCTCTCTATACAGTCCATTTCCTTCTCCAAGTCGCCTAGAACCCTACGGTTTCGGTGTAAAGCCGAACCATTTTTTGATCCATACGAGTCGGTTTTATACGTTATACCGCTATACCTAGGCAGTTATAGCACCTAGCTATACTCCTAATATATTCACATAACCGTCACATGGTTATTTCCGCCCGCATCAGTAGGTAAACTTTTATGTAGCTACCTACTTATTAAATTATTAATTCTGAAACTATCATAGTTGTCTTATAAATCTCATATTTCAAGCAACTTTTAGTTCCTCAGCTCTAAAGTGTTGCCTACTTAGCCTACTTAGGTAAAATAATAGATACATTAGATATTCTAATTTTGTTTCGGTCTCATTAGCTTATACTTACGTAAGCATGTCACAACAAAAGAAGTCACGCGTGTCGGACGACAAAGAGATGACAATCTTAGAAGCAAAACGCAATATTTTATTTGAGCGCATTCAAAACATATCGCACCTTTAGAATTGTACTGACCTAATTCGAAATTCGTATTTTTTGGTAAACGCCAAAAATGTATTCGAAGAATTGGTCGTTTTTTAGTTATTGGATTATAATACTTGCAGAAACCAATTTGATGTCATCATTTTACTTTTAAACCTTAGAGTAGGAATTGTTTTAAAGATTATTTGCTAAATTATAGCTATAATTAATTAAACATATGGTTAATTAATTATTAAAAAAAATGTGTCACTTATTTACCGAAAATTATTAATTTGTTTCTGGCTTATTTTACTTTAAGTCTATTTATTTCTAAAGAACACCAATAAAAAACAGACCATTTAAAAAAGAGGCGATTAATTTCTAAAGTTGTGTTTTATGCAATATGCCTAATTTAGTAATATGCTAGTTTAATTGTTGATAATTTGCTAAATTAAAGGAAAGTGAAAAACATATCATGCTTTCATAATCGTTTATTTTGATATTTTGCATCATCATCATTACACACTCACCACCATCAACACCTACCAACATCAGGTCTATCTTTACTAAAAAATATTATATATTTTAGCCTAACTAATACTTATTACAAAATAAATAACTATATAGGTATAACAATAAATAACAGAATAGATAGAATAATAGGTAGTAACAAATTACAAAACCATGTCATGAAACCAGGCGTATGTACTAGGAATTACTTTAGTTCCTATAGGGTAATTCAAATCTTTTTTTTATTTCTGCTAGCTCTATTTTATTACAATAAGCTTTTGATAGTGTCTTTCCAGCCTACAGCATTTTGACTGTAATCTTATCATATCCTGCAGCCTTACCTAATTCTATACTTCCCAGTGCCTTCAAAATCTCATCCATGTCAATATCGCTTTCACCATTGCTGTCATTACCATACATTTCAGTAGTGGGTGTCTCTATCGCCGTTCTTTCAAATAATCCTTCAAAATACTCTTTCCATCTCTTCATCACGCACGATAAACCATTCAGTATCTTCCCATTCATGTCTCTGATCCATGTGTATTCCGAAGAGTGTGTTCTTCCTCGAAAAAAATCATATTTCTTTCCTCTTTCTTCTTTTTAACCATCTCTTTCACAAATTTTTTTGATCTAAAAACTCTTTTCTAGCTTCATCTATGTCCTCACTCGTTGCTTTTCCCATTCTTTCATTTGCTCTAGCAGCCAACCAATCTAACCAAGCTTTCTTCTTCTCTGACACCGGTGATTGCACATCCTTGTCCCACCAAGCATTCATAGTCATTAGTTTTTTCTTTCTCCTGATCACACTACATATTTCTGCTGCTATAATTCTTCCATATCATTGATGCAATCGAACCTCTCAAATCTTGCTATCAATCTTCGTTTATATTCATCTTTCACATCTTTCTCTTGTAGGTTTTCAACTTATATTCTTTCCAAGACTCTTGATTGTATTTTCGGTGTCGCCATCGATTAAAGAGCCCACTTATCCGGCTTAACACCAAAAAGTGGTCTGTATGGATGCCAATCCCCCAGTACACCCTCGTATCTATCACATTTTTTCTCAATTGGTCATCTACTATTACAAAATCAATCATACGTCTTCTAACATTTTTCGCCTCACGTGTACACATAGGTATGTAGCCCTTTTGTGATCAAACTTGGTGCTTGTCACACAAAGGCTCCACTGCAAACAAACCTCGAGCAGTACTTTGCCATCTTCATTCACGCTCTCACCACCGAATTCACCTAAAACCCTTTCAAACCCATCTCGCTATACTCCCACCCATCCATTGAAATCGCCTAACAAGATTAGTCTGTCGTTATCCTTACAGTTCCTCAAAATCTCTCTTAAACTCTCCTAAAACTCCTGCCTTTCGTCTTGTTCTTGTTGTCACATGCCCTTTACTATATTGACCGGGGCGTAAACCTCTAAGAACACGAGTAGGTTCTATTTTCATTCTTATCCATATTAGCCTAGCATTACACATTCAAACTCTTTTACGCACTCATTCATTCGCGCAGACAGTATTATACCAACTCCCTTGCAGGCTCTGGTGGTACTGTCTACCCCAGACCAATATGCCGTGTATGCACCGTGCTTGGTAGTGTCACAACCCTTCCTTTTTGTTTCATTCACACACAGAACAATCTTTCTATCATCCATCATCTGATATACTTCATCCAATTTACCGTCCATCCCTCCTCCAACATTCAACGTTGCAAAACGGCTTTCCTTAGGCCGCTTTCCGCCCTCGCGGGGAACGACAAACCGCGTTGCCGCCGTATGGAGAAGTAGTTTTTGTTCCCATAGCGTTCCCACGAGATTTAGGGATCTAGACTGTCCCTCCCCGCAGAGCCCTTTACTCCGTTTACGATCTTGCCCTATTGCCACAAATCCCTCGGCACGAGGCGGTTCACACGGTTTGTGTCTCGTATGCTCCCTTAAAGTTGGTTTAATTTAGAAGTTTTCCTTCTCCTAGACAGGTTGCCAATCAAGGCTAACGAGACCCAACCCCCGAACGTTTGGTTAAATTTCGGCGTTTTCCTTCTCCTAGACAGGTTGCCAACCAAGGCTAGTATTTTCATTACGGATATTCAATAATTGAAAAATGTGATCTGCTATTCTTTTAACCTCTAACTTGATCTGAAATAAAAAGACAATATAATTATAAACTCACAAAGCGGGGTAGAATTAATTAAAGAATAAACATATTTACGTTTAAGTCTCCGTAGTCACAAAATCTGTTAGTAACGTAATGCTATAATATAAAATTCGGCTCCTCAATTCATGCAATGTTTAATAAAAAAATGACGGCAGTACAAATACGTCACCACAATATTATCTTATTTAGTATTGAAACGCCCTAAACCAATAAAATGTCATTACAAAATGAAATACTGATCAAATAACTTACCATAAGTTTAGAATTAAAACGGCGGAATACGGTTTACGTCGCTTACGGAGCGCTCGCGCGACACACAACGTTTAGCACTATCGTCGCAACACTGAAACGGGTTCTTTAATACTAAGGGACGCGCGGGTATGGCGTGATTTAAAAGAGACAGAAATAGAACGTTTGTCCTTTTCCGGCCCAAAAGCGTCGGTTTAATTTTAATAAACCGATAGAATACGTGTTTACAAATCGTTCGGTGTATTCAACTCATTTTCCTAAATTTTTGAGTTAAGCCACTTCAATTCTAAAGGTGCGATATATGAACGATCAAAAACCGCATCTATGTCTGACAGTAATAGCGAAGCATTTCTCAGTTATTGTATAACAGTAGATAGTATTCGAACAGATTTTCATAAGTTGTTAGACGATTATAACGCAAGATTACTTTCCATCAATCCTGACGAAAAACCGAACTATCAGGCGTATACCTCATTCGAAGATCTTTATTGTATTATTAAGCGTATACAATCGCAATTGGAGGGTAAATATTCGGCAGAGCCCGTTGCCCGCAAACCGAGATTACCGCCAATCGAGATTATGTCGTTTGACGGAGATATACGAAATTGGCCGTTATTCTATGCGAGTTTTAAGTCTACAGTGCACGATAATGGTTCTCTGACAGATGCTGACAGGTTGTACTATTTAATAGGTAAACTGTCACCGAAAGCCCAGTCCGTATTTGCAAGTGTCACACCCAGTGCTGAGAATTATCAGGTCATATTTCAGTCACTACTTGACAGATATCAGGACACGCGCGTCCTAGCGTCTACGTACTTTGACCAAGCTTTAAATCTTAAACTGTCCGGTGCCGCGTCTGTCTCGAATTTCCAGCTGTTTATTGATAACTTCGTAACCGCGGTTAATTCTCTTAGGAATTTAAAATAAGAAGATCTTTCCGACTTTATGTTGCTTCAACTCGCTTTAAAAAAGTTTGACACTGATACCATTCGCGCATTCGAGATGACGGAACGCAATAATAAAATACCTACACTAGATAGTTTTATTTCGTTAATACGCAGTCGGGTTCACCTGGCCCGTCTAACACTAACAACAACAAACAAAGGTTGAATAAATCGCGAAATAGTAGTAATAACTCGGTCCCTAATCCACAATCTTACGTAACATGTTCGGAGTCTAATAGTAATAATTCACAGAAGTGTCTGTGCAGTAATATAGTGCACGACCATTACTATAAGTGTCCTACCTTTAATGATTTAAATCCAATTGCTCGTTTTAAATGCGTAAAAGATAACAAAGCTTGCATTAATTGCTTAAGCATAAAACATAAAACGAGTAATTGTTCCAGTAGAACGAGATGTCGCTCGTGTAATCAAAAACATCATACACTGTTACATTTCGATAAAGCCGCTAACCTTGACACACTTACGAGTACGTCGCAAGTGCAGAACACGGCAGCTGCGCCTTCCGCGTCTGAGGGCGAAGTATCGTTGTGTACGACATCCATTGCGCGGGCGACGCGCACGTGAGGACGGCACTCGCGCATCTATAATGATCCGCGCAGGGCCAAAACGCAGTGTACGGCGTCTCAGACTGTTCTGTTAGCGACAGCGCAAGTTATCATATATGATGTTAATGGGTCGCCGCACATGGTACGTTGTCTGCTAGATAGCGCATCTCAGACCAATCTAATAACATCGGAATGCTTCAAACGCCTCGGATTATGGAATAACTTTAAAAATACTAACTCAACCGTCAAAGGGATAGGCGGATCAGAAAGGCATTGCAGGGGTTCCGTAGATATTAAAATACATTCGCGTTTTGATAGGAATATTAATTTTAACATTTCTTCGCTTATCGTGGAGCGTATCACGGACGCATTGCCGAACGCTAATGTAGACGTAGCATCACTCACCCATCTCGAGTCATTGTCGCTAGCCGACGCGGAGTTTGCGAATCCGGCAGGCATTGATCTTTTGATCGGAGCTTCAATATTTCCGCACTTGCTACTAACTAAAATAGTACGTAGTGAGCGATATGATTTACCGCCCGCTATTGAGACGGTACTTGGGTATGTGATTATGGGTACCGTACCTACGTTACATACTTCTCATTGTATTACGTCTTGTTGTTGTTCTGCTCTTCAAGAGATCAAGGTGGGTGCTAAAACTGTGTGTAAGATAAAGCACTAATTAGCTATGCTATGCTATGCTATGCTATGCTATGCTATGCTATGCTTTGCTACGCTATGCTATGCTAAGCTACGCTACACTATACTATACTACACATCCGCTTTGTATATAGATGACATTGCCTGTAATGTCATACCCGCTCCGCTAGCATTTTCGCTTTGTGAAGAGCTTATTCAGCTTTTCAAGCGAGGCCAGTTTGATCTTGTCAAATGGACAAGCAACTCTAAGGAGGTTCTCGCACGCATACCAGATTCTCATAAAGCTTCTCCAGACATTGAGTTTGAGAAGTCTGGACCGCATAAGGTTCTCGGTTTACGCTGGGACAAATCCTGTGATAGTTTTCGGTTTGACGTCTCACCACCAGATGATAAGTGCACCAAACGCACTATGCTGTCCACAGTGACTCGACTATGGGACATAATGGGTTTTGTGGCTCCCACAATTTTGTACGCCAAGCTCTTGATCAAAGAGCTTTGGCTATCAAAGTGTGAGTGGGATGAAACACCCCCTGACCATATTGTCGCCGCTTGGGGCCAGTTTGTATTGAGCTTACCGCGCTCAATCAAATTACTATTCCGCGTCATCTTGGGTTTGTAGATGGATGTGCCATCAACTTAACAGGTTTCGCTGACGCCAGCGAGCGGGCTTACGGCGGTGTCGTATATCTGCAAGTCCGCATTGGTTCTAACTACTCGTTGCAGTTAGTTTGTGCCAAGTCTAAGGTCTCGCCTATTAAAACCATTTCGGTTGCGAGACTGGAGTTGTGCGCGGCCCTTCTGCTGTCTCAGTTGCTCCACAAGGTTCAAGACACACTTTTGCCCCACTACTCTATTAATAAATATACGCATTCTCCGACTCCAAGGTAGTGCTCGCTTGGATTCGTTCTTCTCTTCACCGCTAGCAGACTTTTGTCGCCAACCGCGTTTGTAAATTGATTGAACTTGTTCCCGCTACTTGTTTCAATCACGTCGCGGGTTATCGTACTCGTCTTCAGGAAGAACGTTCCATAGATCATATTGACTGGAAGTTTATTCCACCAGCATCACCACATTTCGGTGGATGTTGGGCAAGCATGGTCAAAGTAATTAAAACGCATCTCTTCAAAGTTATAGGTCAACAGATCCTCTCTTACGAAGAGCCTTTAACTGTCCTTGCACAAGTCGAGGCACTGATCAACTCGCGTCCGCTTCCAACTCAGTGAGATCTAGCCTGAAGTTGGACCTACCTCTTAGTTTAAGTATTTAGTTAGTAGTTTTCGCTATTATTGCGTTGGTAGTTTTCGCTAAAGTTAATTTAGATTAATTTAGTGTCATATCGCTGTCTTAGCCTATTGATGGGTTATACGGTAGTACACCCAACATAGCTAAGTTCAATTCTATTTTTTTTAAAGGCAACCCTTTAGGGCCGGGGGGAAATGGTAGCGCCATCTACCTTGCTATCCATAACTAATCGCATCAACATCAAACGTCCCACGTTCTAGTGCGAGCGATATCATATTTCCGTCCCTGTCTCCCATTCCCGAAGAAGGGGCACTGCCTTCGCCTGATTCGTCGCCGCGATCGTGGATGCGAGTGACAGTCGAGAACATTCCGCTCGCTGAGAACGTGTCCACGATACCGTACCGCGCCGCACCGTTGTATGTGATTTATTACCGCTTCCACCAAGGAAAACCCGCTCGCGAATGGTGAATTGAAGTGAAAACAAGCAGCTGCATCACGAAACCACCAGGAGACTGCCCTACGGAAACGAAGAAGGTTGTATAAGGTAGGTGCCCTCCATCCTTGAAATATCCTATACCCACTCAATCACCCCTTAGCGTATCCATCTCCTAGGCGGCGAAGAACCGCTATCCTCTCTATACAGTCCATTTCCTTCTCCAAGTCGCCTAGAACCCTACGGTTTCGGTGTAAAGCCGAACCAAAGACCTTAATAAATCTATCATGTTTATTGTCACTTGTAAGCAGAAATTAATTAATCAATGTTTAATTAATGACGCTATTAATGGTAAATACACGAGTAGATAGAAAACACATCACACAACATGGCCACTTCTTGAAGCTTTATGTTGAAATTAAATCGAAGTTGTAGAATGTACGAGAATAAGTTCTATCAAATGTTCTGTAACTACATAAAGAGCAGTCAGTTACAAAATAGATTGTGTGACCCATAATCTGAAATGTTCGAAAACGTTTCGAACTTCGCTGTCATAAATAATAATTGAGCGTTTCATTCGCCGTTCAACTCTTCTTCGGAAATTCAAAGTTAAATTCACATTGGCTCAATCAAAAGTACAGACAGCTCAAGTATTTTTACTTTTTTAACAGTTCACTGGCTTCAATGAATGATCGTCATTTAAACTTTGGTTTCTTCGCCTAAAAGACAGTTGAGACGTGTCTGTCGGCTGCTAACTGGTATTAAGAGACTCTTTGAGTATACGCGACTGTATATACAGGGTGGCGCTACCATAGGGGCAATTTTTAAACAGAGGCATAGCTTACAACATTCTTAAGCCTTGTACCAAAAATCAATTAAATCGGTGCAGTAGTTTAGCCACAATTTCGATTTTAAATTCCGCAATTTTTGCACATGCTTTGAATTCCACACAGCTGATACAAAACGGTCAACGACCCTAGATTGCATTTCCGTAATGCATTTACTCTAAGAGTGAGTAGGAAAATGCACGACGTGTGACAAGGACAAACATAGTGGAGCCAAATATAGTTGCCCAATTATGAACAAAATATTGTAATTAGTATCGATAAAAAATACTACGCACCGTAAAAGTTTGTTGTTTATTGTATCGACATTGTTTGTATTCAATGTTAATGTAATCGTCTTATTAATGACTTTACGTTCGAAAATTTCAAATTGTAGTACAAATAAAGACGACGTTTTTATTAACAGGTAAACAAAGATAAACATGTAAAGATATTCAATTATTTAATCATTTGAAATAAGTTAATAATTATTGACTATCTTAGCTCTTTCCGTATGGTATTTTTTAAATGATCTAATGGGTTCAACAATTTACTTAAGAATTATAATAACTGTGTACTGAACTAATTGAAGTATGTGCATAGTATTTCATAACCATGTTTAACTGTGTCGTATTAGCAACACTATTAAGCAATAGCGTTATTGTTAATACAAATAAAAAATGCATAGTTCATTGTACACACAAACATTTTATGTTATTTTGTTGTTAACGTATTAACGTGTCAAAAATATCAACATTCACAGTACCTGTTGGGCATCCCTAGTTTCATGTAGACATGTCGGCGCCAGCGGGGCATCGGTGATCGGTGACTCATCAAACGTTTAGTGCCGCAAAAACCATTGTTGAATTCACAGAAATAAATAGACTAGAAAGGTGAAGTAGGCGTGGTCCGCGTGCCGGCTATAAGCTTTATATTGCTTGATTATCTAAGCGAGCGCTCACTGCGCCACGCGCCGCCAATGAATATACCTACGAGCTGCAAATATTAAAAAAAAGACGGAAATATGCCATATTGCGCGGTCGCAAACTGCCGTAATAAAAGTGTGGAAGTAAACTTAAAGAAAGGAGGGATTTCGTATCATTTGTAAGTACTAAATTCTGTAATAAACGAGATATATTAAGATTCAAAATAATTATTCGACTTCTACCATGTTCGTCAATCACGATCTAACTCGTATATTTATTCGACAAATTACGTGTACATTACTTTCACTAATCATCGCGCCTACATAAAAACATCAAGTGGGCGCATAATGTACGTCGAACAAACGGTAATCACAATAACGCTGAATAACTAACTATTCCGCGGCACCGGCACATTCAGTTAAGGCGAACGCGCTGTGATTGGTTAGTGACAATAGTGACTCAACCATTGAATGAATTAGTGATATTACTTTCACGAACATGAAAAGTTATCGATAAATATTGTGAACGTAGTTTTAGTGTAAATTATTTTCTTTTAATTTATTATTAATATAATTAACTCACTTGAAATAAAATAAAATATTATGTATACCTTCGGTCGGCTGATATTATTAATTATATTTATTTTAAATAATTAAGTTTGAATAGTTTCTGTTCTATGACACAACAAAAACTAAACGGATTTAGGTGAAATTTTGTACACAGACAGTTAATAACCTGCCCAGTCGAAAGGACTATGCCCATATTAGTATGGAGGCGAAAGACAGCAATGCCATCAAAGTCAAAGTCAAAATCCTGTATTCATTTAACCCGTCCCACGGCCGCGCGAATTTATTGCACATGCACTTTAATGTCAATGCAATTTACGTGATTCGCGAGTTCAAGGTCATACACCTATTTGAACCATAATTTAGATATGTAAATAATAATTATATGTTATGAAATGTACATCATTGTAATGGTAATATCATACTCTTGCTACCGTTTATCCAAAAAAGTTAAAAAATACGTACATTTCCAAATAACGACGATATAATTTGCACAGTCGATGTTTTTTGGCGCCAAAATCGACAGCGCGCCATCAAATAAAACATCAATAAAGTCACACTGTTAACACAAACACTTGAATAAACATCACTACAATACACTAGGATAACGTATCATTCATATCAGTATATTTTCATTTGCACTAGACACCATAAAAGTAACTAATTACGCGATTTTCGACACTTATCACTTTATTTGCATATAAACAATGGCGCCATCGTTGCCGACGGCTCGCGTGAATTCGCGGTACTAACCTACCCGGACACCTGCGCGATTGACGTCACAATCTAGTGATTGACAAAATCAAAATAGTATCGATAAACAAATGTAAATAAATATTTCGTTATGAATTATGTGTTTAGTAACATTTTGAGTTTACAATACTTGATATTCTGATTTAGAGTATTTACATACCAATAAAAGTAATTATAATCTCTATAGTACACAAAGAAAAATCGCTTTTCAGTCGTTATAGGTACAGAGTTAAAATTTTCACTGAACGTATATTTTATTGCTATTGGCTTTCGTGGCGTAGGTCATGCTCGTAAATGCTCGGTGAGGTTAACTGTTCGCTTACCAATATCTTTGTAGACCCAAAGGCTACGTGCTTTCACTTATTACGATTTCTTGCTGATATTTTATATACGATGATATTTATCATTTCAATTTCTCTTAGTATGCAACTATGGTTACACGACGTTAAACTGACCGTCATGTATACGAAAATGCCCTATGAAACGCCATAGGCAGGTATACCTGTCAGCGATAACCGACAGGGCTATCGTCGGTGAGGCCGTGACCTGGGTGGGTTGTCGCCTACTGATATTTTGGACTCGTTGGTCTCTAGCTGATTAACAAATAAGTAAAGACCATGGGTGTAATATTACACCTCTGCCTACCCCTTCGGGGATACATGCGTGAGTATATAAAATACAAAAATAGAATAAATAAAGAAAATATAATAATATAAAGACCACGGTTCGGGTTATCATTTAATCGTGTTACCTGTTAAGCTAGTTGAAGGTCTTCTAGAGGGCTTATAGCAGTTTGGCTTGAGTACCTGACTGAATAATTTTAGAATAATACTAAGAAATAGTCTATCTGGTTCTTTTTAAAGCCATTAGTTAATGGCTAAACCATACAATTATCTATACATGCACGCTATAAAACCTACCTGTAAATATTTTCTTCCAAAACATCAGTGGGTCATAGTTTAGCGATAGTCCTTACGGCCCGGTCACGGCCTACAGCGGCGGGTGGTGAGTGCTGGTGAGCGTTTTCGATGTAAATGTCGCGTTTGATGTGGCCCGGCGCGCGGCCGCCTCAGAGTGAATGCGCCGCCATGTACATCGCCCCTGCCGCTCCGCTCGCCGCTTAGACCGATCTCGTGACCAGGCCCTTAGACTACTATTTATTATAGCTCTTTGAGTTATGATAGTTTTCATATATTTGGATGCATGATTTATGCACGTGTTCGAAAGCTGACCTAGTCACAAGTGAAAATGAAACAGTTGGGCGAAAATGTAATAAAACAACATATGGATGTATATTTTTGTTTATTTTAAATTACTTTTTTAAATAATTTATTTATAAAGTATACTTTATATAAATGGCAATCCTCCTGTTGGCATAATATTTTAAGGCATAATTTCATTTGGCATAAAGTTCTCGCCTGAATTTTATAAGCACACTTAGAATTCGGCATAATACCGTTTTGGCATAATGAAAAGTTTAGTATATCTATGATTTGGTCTAATGTATGTCCTCGTAATATTTTTAAAGCATAATATTTATTCGCCTAATAATCACGAGTCATAAATATAAAAGAGACAGAGTATCATATGAGCTCGACAAATGGAAGTGCGAATGATGCTTGTGCGAGAAAATCGGACTGCGACTCACCATAGTTCGAATGCACGCTTGTGCGTCACACCAAAGTTCAACATTAGGTTATGTTAGGTTTTCTTGTAATGCTGCACCTAAAGATAGGAGCACTGTGAAGCAGAGCTCCGTCAACTTGCTTGTCAACTTTATGAATAATTATTGAAATGCATTTACTAAACCATATTTAAGTTTAGCATAACGGTATGTTATGCTAAAATTCAGAGTTCCGTCAAGTTGCTTGCCAAGTTTATGAATAAATATTGAGAAAAATTTACCTAACCATGTTTAATTTTGGCATAACAGACTCTCATGCAAAAATTAAACATAATTAAGTGGATATTTTTCGCACCAGCGTCATGCCGAGCTTCAGTGAGTTCAGTTTGTCAATTGGGTGTATGTAGCCAAATTCACATAATGTTGACTGTGTTCGAACTCGTCGTTCCAGTCACTATCGAAGCCACTGCCATCGCTTTCATAATCCGGCCAGTTGGGCGACGGAAATGCTCCCGATGTCGACGGGCCCTGAAGAGCCGGCTCGGTGATCTCAGGTACCCAGCGGGTAATGTGGCCCCGGTCCCTCTGCAGCACGTCTTCAATCTCACCCTCAGGGATGTCCAGTGCCTCAATGCGCTCCACCACGTTATCACTAGAACAAATATAAATAGTATGAAATAAAATCTAACTTTCGAGTCATATACACAGCGCCATTCAGTTCCAAATTCCATACATTTCTTTGCAGAAGAATTGTCAGTAATTAGAAACATTACATGTTTGCTCTATACAAATTCATAACTTTGTAGGACTGCCTACAAACTTATGAATTTGTAGGATCACTAGGCAGTTATCCAACAAATTATATATTTACATACACTGTATCGAGACTGTTCATTATGATGTACAGTCACATGCTAAAACACTAGACCACCGTGACAGGCAAGACAGACAACATAATTATAATAATATTATAAATTGCAAACAGCTTTTGGACCAGCATCAACAGCTAGGAAAATAAAAAAACCTCTTACCGAATCAGCTCAGGTGATTTTCTTAGACTGCCACCAGGGCTCTTATGCAACATTATATTGCTCCCTGCATGGAGAGAGCCCCCTGGTGTGCGGTCGACCGTGATTGCTCGGACTTGCCTACAAAAAAATACAAAATTACTAAATCATCAAGTGCATTGAAAAATAAAAGAAAAAACATATGATTGAATTTACCAGGTAGGTGACAATTCCGCCTCCCTCATCTCGAACCCGGCAAGAGCGCCGAGCAAAATGGCCCTCCGAGCTGCTGGCTGCTGGACGTGTCGGTGCTCGATGGCGTTACGGAGCGCGACCGACTCATTGAGCTTGTAGATCGAAGACGGGCAAGGCTAAAAAATATTTTACATATATAACTAAGAACGTCCCCTTTTTGTCACTACAAGACTTTTTTTTCTATAACGTAATGCCAATATAATATGCCCATGCTTATTGAAGGATGTGGTCCGTGAAGCGGAGTCACCTACGTTTTTGTAGAAAATAAAACTAAATGAGCCGATATCGTCATTAACTTATTGCCAATTTAGTAGTGACAAAAATAATTACCTAATATGCATTATACATACAAAATAAAAAAAAATCTATGAGAATTATTATTACAACAAAATCCCTGTCGAACTTCCCTTCACCTTACTTCCTTACTCACCAAAAGATTTATCGTAAATTTTATCGATATTCGATTGACAAGCGTCCCGTCCCTACACGACGACGTAGGCGACTGTACGTACTTACTTACTTTGTAAATCATTTTGACATGGCGGCAACGGAATAATTTCAATACCTAGTATGATTTGAATTACAATTGTGGTGAAACTAAACCAAAATGTATGAAACTAATTTATACATATTGTTCTGTAATATATTTTCTAAGAACTTATCTATATAAATCCAAGAAATAAACAATATTTACTGAATATATAGCTTAAATGATCGATGATGTTTGTTAGAATTCATTACTTCAAAAGTTTGAAACGAATTTCTGTAACATAATTCTTACACTACACGTGAAATACACCTTACACATACACTATAGTTATTTGTAAGTAATTATTTGATAACATTTCACAAGAATACTCACCGAGCTCTCCTGTTATTCATTTTTTCGTCGACACAAAAACTCACAGACGCGCGAAAAAAATGTCAGTTGATACTGAAGTGCAACGCTCGAATATTTTTTTTTTCTTAGACACCAAAATGAGTTTATATCGTTCAAAATCGCAAAAAGACACAGATTATATATTGAATGAATATATTAAAAGGATTTGATGTTCAGTAATGGAACTTTTTGGTATTTTTTTCGCGACCAATCACAAAGAGGTTTGCATGACTCCACGGTAGGGGTCATGGACGCGCGACGCATACGTTTTACTTGACACCACCGTAGGAGTCATGGACGTTTCAAAAGTTAAATCACAAAGTGACACTTATGAACGTCAATTAAAAAAAAATTACTTAAAGCTTCTACATTTACATTTACTGCCACGTTCGCAAAGCAAGGGCATAGAACCATGAGAAAGAACGGGCAATAAAACTCAAGGTCACTCTTTTTCATCGCCAGGTTTTGCATAATACATAAAAATTTAAATTTTGTAAGGTGCTGCAACTGTTACACTTTCTATGTCATTTGTATATATTTACTCTACTTAATACTCAAGCATTATGTAGTAAAATTTTGATGTTCATTTAATAATTAGCCTCCTGAAAATTGACATGGTGAAACAGGAGCATCCACTTACATTAAGTACCTAATAATGCAGGCAATCCGCGCAAATGTTCAGAACCATGATAGAAATGATGTTTAATATTAAAAATGTAATACCAGCCCGTAAGACCGACATCGACCAGTCATCGCAAGTAGCACCCGTTCACGAGTATGAAGCATGGGCCAGCCATCATCCCTCTCGCCATATCAGAGGGACAGGGATGACCCGACACACGACGCCACCACAAGAAATGACATTTTAGTGAGCATGACGACAACGGTACACGAACCGGCAGTAATTAACAATCTATTGGTATACTGACCATGAACACGAATTACCTGCATTTTCCAGATCGTTAATCTTAATATATAAAATCCTTGCGTTACTGACTGACTGACAGACACGCTACAGCCGAAACTATTGGGCGCAGGAAGCTGAAATTTGGCATGTATGTTCCTTGGGGACCGTAAGGGTGCACTAAGAAGGGATTTCCCAAAATTCCCACGGGATCGGCCAAAACGGGTAAATTTAAAAAAATGCAGGCGTAGCTGCTGGCGTCCTCTAGTATTATCATAAATATGTAGAACGCGTGCAAAATGCAAATGTAGTACCTATATTTGATTGACATGATACTTTTTGAAATATAACCACCGATCGAACTGATTGGCTACACGATTATAATACATTATAAAAAAAAATAACAAATAAAAAGTATCTAACGAGATGAGTGACATTTAGTAATGTGGTGGCGATTCCAAAAACTATCATTTACATGATTTTAATTGGAATGGAATAATATTAAATTACATGTCAAGAAAGTTATCATCTACCTATTTACTATATAATATATGAATTATGAAACATTATTTCCAAGCGCATTTGTCATTCAGATATTCATTTAGATTATAATATGCCTTTTGCATTAGGTCATTTTTAATCTTTATCTGAAATGCGTTAAAAGGCAAGTCCAAAATACTTATCGGTATCTTGTAGTAGATACGTATACTAAGTCCTATAAAAGAACTATGAGTTTTGCATAAACGAAAATACGGAACCATAATTTATGTCTATTTCTTGAATTTATAGAGTGTATATCACTATTCTTTGAATATGAATTTATATTTTTACGTACATGCATAACACTAGCATAAATATACTGAGACGCTACTGTTAGAATACCGATTTCCTTGAATATTTCTTTGAGCGAAACTCTTGTTCGTAATTGGTAAATGGCCCTTTTTTGCAATATAAAAATACTTTTGATATCAGCAGCTCTACCCCAAAGTAATATGCTATAAGACATAACACTATGAAAATAGCCAAAATATACCAATCTAGCCGTATCGACATCTGTTAAATTGCGCACCTTCTTAATGGCATAAGCAGCCGAACTAAGTTTCGCTGACAGATATGTAATGTGTGCGCCCCATTGTAACTTCGAATCAAGTGTTAATCCTAGAAACAATGTAGATTCAGTTGTTTCCAGTACATCACCATTTAAAACTATGTTAGGACCAAGGTTTCTGACGTTGGGCAAAGCAAACTTAACACATTTGGTTTTTCTGGCGTTCAGTACTAAGTTGTTTACAGTAAACCATTTAGTCACCTGAATAAGAGCACTGTTTATTTCGGTAAAGTTTTCCTTATTTCTATCTAATTTAAATATCAATGAAGTATCGTCAGCAAACAATACCACGTCACAAATATTTCTCAGGTAAAATGGCAAATCATTTATGTAAACTAGAAACAGGAAAGGCCCTAGGATACTACCCTGCGGCACTCCCAATTGTACTGGTATGCCACTGGATTTTGAGCCATTTATTTCTACACATTGGATTCTGTTATTTAAATATGCCTTAATAATACCCAATGCTCTAGTCATCAATGCCACGCAATGCCCAAATTGTAGCTCTATGTCATTCGATAACTTATTAACAGTATATCTATGATATCTAGTATTCATGTCATCTAAAGCACTGGTTGAAAAGTTATTGGACGTTAAACGAGACATGATAACTGCTTAATGTCTAGTGTTTATACATTTTATCGTTTACAAACAGCATTGCCATTAGTATTCCACTAGGAACTTCATAATTATCACTATCTTGGTCATTTTATTGGGAGTGATTTATTTGATTGTATTAGTTTTCATCAGTTTGAACAACCACCAACTGAAAATCACATTATCCACCTTATACGCGCAGTAACTGATATATATATATATATATATATATATATATATATATATATATATATATATATATATATATATATATATATATATATATATATATATATATATATATATATATTATAAATTTGAGGGCAACGGTCAGTAAAAGACAATTGTTTAACAAATATGTATTATTTCAAGGACAGTGACTGTGGCTGTGTTGTCATTAAAATATTTAATTAAAGTTAAGTCTTTCATTTGCTCTCAATATACCCATTTATTAAACACTAATTTTTTTATTATTAACGATGTATACGTAATATTATAATATTATCGATAACTGACAATGTGTGTCTCTTCACTAGTTGGCCGACGCCATGTCAACGCAGTGGGCGTGGCTTGTTGAACTAGTGCCACGCATGCATCGTAAGGAATTAAGTGACTATCACCATTCTATCTATTTATTACTGTGGCTGAATTAATAAGTCGATCAGATTGCGCGCGCGCTTTTCTTAACTTTATGCGACAGTTGTTTTTGGTACTTATTCAATTGTGTGATTGTATTTAGTTGTGTTATTTAATTGTGTTGTTGTTTAGTGAACTTTATCATTCGTCATTTTTGCATTGTTTGTAATAATAATGACAAATTTACATCGTCGGAATAAGTATACGGATATGATTGTGTTACGTGGGTTCTTGTTAATATGAAAAAGACACCTGTGCTTTCCTAATTACTGAACAAAGAGTAATGTGTAATTGTGTAGAATTACTGAAATAGGTAATTCGTGACAACAATGGCGGCCATGTTGAGAATTTGAAAATTTAGTGCTACTTTTTACGTGGGTTTTGGTTGTTCTGTGTTAAGTGGGTTTTTGTTGATATGAAAAATACACCAGTATTGTGCTTGCCTAATGAGTGACCAAATTTCATTGGAGTGATGCGTAGAAGTACTGAAATAGGTAATTCGTCAATAAATGTGAATTACCTCCATGGCTCCGTCTGCCGCATAGCACACGTTGCCGTTCTTACAAAGGTCAGTAACCTAATGTCATATTGGTCTACAAATGGTGTTTCATTTTGTAACTCATATTTTATAGTTTATTTTGTTTGAAATTTTTATTTTTTAATTTTGGTCCTAGGGTCTCTTTTGATGACATAAAACATTTTATAGGCATCAATGTTACGTCCATTTTAAATAAATGCCCCTATGGTAGCGCCACCCTGTATATTGTGATAGCGGTTATTGAATGTGAAATTGTTTCTATTCATACTGTGTGATATTATACACACATACACAATTTCACGTCTTCAAAGTTAGAAGCAAAACGTCAATTGATGAGTCGTCTATTTATATAATTCACGGATGGCGTAGTAGTTTCAACACTTAGCACTGCGCCATGTGTCGTCAGTTCGATTCCCACTCGAGACTGAACTTTGAGTAAACCAAAAATTGTTTGTTTCGAGTTTGATTGTTTCTTGTTCATGTCCGTTGTAAATATTTGTGATGTCTTCAGCGACACTGGATTTATTCCTAGTGCGGCTGATCTTACAAAACATATTAACATTGCCCCAAAGACGCAACTTGGAGTGTATCATAATTACATACATACATACATAGACTCACGCCTGTTTCCCGGAGGGGTAGGCAGAGACTACGGAGCGCCATTTGCATAATTACTTATAATTATTTTGATGTAGGTTGGATTTAATAATTAATAGTTTTCACAACTATTTAATAATATACCTTTCAAAATGTATACTTTACACATTGAAATTCACTCATTCATAAACAAGATCTTCAAACATCTTGTTCAAAAAACCATCCTCTATCACAATACTTTACGTAACTTTTATCTCAACACAGAGAGCGCATACTAACTCAAAACCTCTCGAAGAAACTGTTAGATGTAAGAACGCCCAGTTAGCAAAGATATCGATCCAAACTTCCTAACAGCCAAATAACAAGAGATATAAAGATGAATGAATAGCTTTTCATATTAAATTGGGTCCGCGGTTCATTAATTTTCAATTTGTATGGAGCGCAATATACGTCGGCGACAGAGGACTTGGGGTCTAACAGACTGGCCACAATCTTGTTGCTGCCGTGACACGCAATGTACATTTCATGCCTATGTCGAGGTCTACTTCGTTGTTAATTCTCTCGACTAAGAATAGAACGCGGCATGGACATCGAAGCACGCCGCGAGTTTAGTAGCGACAAAGATGTGGTCGATCCGTGTAATAGACGAATACATTTATGTACTGGGCCTATTTGGAAACAAACCCCTTCGCGAAACTATTAACTCCAGGACAAAGCTATTATACAATCCAACAAACAACATAGGTGTTTACTGAAAATTTAATTGCTTTACTTAATATGTAATACCATTATTATCCAAAATTATATATTGGTGTCTTGTGGTAGCGTCTTGGCAAAGTGGTTACCCGACTTGAAGTCAAATCGACGTAAGAGTTTTATGTAAGACATACAGAAATTTTGGCGACGTAAGCCATGATAAAACTACATTTTGGTACGCGATTCACATTACTACACAGGGATTTTCAAAATGAGAAAGACAATAATTCAGAGATACCTACTACAAACTATTTGTACAAGACATCGCCCGTGCTTTTGCCCGCCACACATGATTTGAAAGTCGTATCGCTAAGCTTTTTGGTGCTATTATATCCTCCTCGTGTTCTTTTTGTGCAGCTTCTAAGGGACGTAACAATACATAGTATATCTATCTCATAAATGTGGCTATCATATACAAAAATAATTTTCAATGTCAACTGGTAATGCCAGAGATCAAATTAGAATAGATAATTAAATACATGATAATAATATTTTCTTTTGCATTAAACTTACATTGTGCAAGCTATTATGAAACTATGTGTAGAAATCACAGAGCGACGTCGAAATGTGCCTTGGATGCCTTTGTGGTGAATGCAATTACAGCCAGACAGTCTGATTGGTGAACGCGCTGCGAATGTGTTACCTACACTACGTTTGCTTCCTAAACGTAAGAATAAGTTCTAAGTACTGATCCGTTCCTCCTTCGTCTATAGTTGGTGCCACGAGAAGACAGATTTTTTGTAAACACACGTTCAGGGCTTCACAATCTTTTTTTTCAAACAGTTGTGTTTTAGATTTTATGCTTAAGTGAACTTTTATACTTTTTGAACAGTCGTATTTTTTCAATTCTCAATTATGTTACTATGTATTCGAATTTAAGCAGCGATAGCCTAGTGGAAAGACCGGCGGATTGCTACGCAGAGGGTCTCGGGTTCGATTCCACGACGCGCACCAATGACTTTTCGAAGTTATGTGCGTATTAAATAGTTAATTATCGTTTGCTAACGGCGAAGGAAAACATCGTGAGGAAACAGGCATGTCTGAGAGTTCTCTATAATTTTCTCAAAGGACATGTGAAGTCTGCCAACACGCACTTGGCCAGCGTGGTGGACTATGGCCTTACCTTTCTCATAGTGAGAAGAGGCCCGTGCCCAGCAGTGGGACAGTTTATAAACAGCGCCGATGACGATGATGATGATTGATGATGATTAGAATTTATATTTTTTAATATACAGGATGTTGATCTGCATTTGCAAAATATTTTAATAATACAATATAGATAATACCTATTCACCTAAAATTATTTCAAACAGTGTGTGATGAAAATAACACCCTATTTTTCATTAAATGCTACTTAGACACTAAAACAGAATAAACTGTTGACTGGTGCAAAATAAGACTGCAGGGTAGGTACGTGTGCTTGTGTACGTTAGGTACCTGCATTGCGAGCTCATGGCGATCAGCTGAGCGGCTGTGGCGGTCAATACACCGAGATGATTTTTAAATGTATGATAACGAAATTTTATTTTTAGTTCTACTGAGTGATTTTTTTGTGTATTTGTATTCAGTTATAGCAGTATATTCGCCCCTGAAAATATTTTGCAAATGCATATCAACACCCTTTATCTATGACTTCCTGACGTGTTAAAAATGTTCTATTTTTATGAAAATAATCATATTTAATTAAGTGTTTGAGTGGTTGAATTTTCCGGAAGAATGTTCATGAATTTGACACTTGAATTTGAAACTAACCTCTTCTTAATAACTAAAAATTTTTTTTATCCTCTGATAAATACCCGCTAAGCCCAAGAATGTAACATTTCAATGGACTAACGCAAAATGTTGACGTTCCAGGCGTCTGACGTATTCCAGTACCACAAAACACTGCTGACAGCGCATATATCGATAAAATCACGATCCATTGACATATTACTTACCGGTGACACATATCTATGTACCGCTGCGCTCATTGGATTTGACATTATATTTTTTTTATAGACCTGTCACCAAGTGACTTAGTAGAAATTCTTTGTTTGCAAAAAGTATGTTCTCGTGGCACGGTCTATAGATCCTCATAACATTATTCTAGAGATATACGATATGTCACGGCAGTTGCAATCATCAGAATGTGATGTTTTACTGTAGTATACTTTAAAAAAGCATCAACCATATTTACATACAAGGGCAACTATACTTCCAATGAATTCTAAAATATACTAAAAGCAGTTTTGCAGACTTGTTAAGAAACTAAAGAAAACTTTAGCAATTTTTATTTATATTCAAGTACATTTTATCTTAGTTTCTGTTCTAAGAATAACCTCACCAAATATTTGTATACACCTCGATCAGTCTCGCCAAGAACAAACTATTGATCGGCTGCCGTGAACAAACTATTGAAAACACTTCTTGTGTTTTCAATAGTTTGTTCACGGCAGCCGATCATCGCTCAGGCTACATGAAAAGTGTATTTGTGCGCGAGGGTGCCGAGCAGTCGGCCATTGTCACAGCGCGCACGTACCAAGTCATTGGTTCGCTCGGCACCGGCCAGATATATTGGAAACCTAACAGGATGTCTCGCAAATAGAATGTGGCTTGCATACCAAATTCAACAACATTGTACCAGCGTACTGAAAATTACACAGTCTATGCCAATGTTTTAATAATTTACGCTGCGGTTCGTTGGAAATAGTGCGTGTATATTGATTTTAGAAATAAGCTAAAAAGCTTCTGAGAATATGTCGATATATGGGTAGCCCAAAAGTAGATGTTAGGTTATGTTATGTTAGGATGTTTAAGCCCCCAAATACAAATATACAAATATGGCAAATATTTAGAATTATAATCATAAAGCATATTCTATATGGCAGTCAACATTTCTTACACTACCTAAACAGAAATACCACAAATTAAATAATAATATTTGATATAAGATTAAAAATACAAAAAAAAACTGTCTTTTATAAAATACTAATAAAATCTTGCCTTACTTGGGTATCATGATCAACCTTATGCAAAAAAGCCAGCTAGGTGTTATAATTTTCTTCAGTAAAAGATTAAACCTAATTGTTTACGGTAAATAAGTGAAAATGCTTCAATGAACATCGCAGTAAATTGGAAGTGAAAGTGCGCTAAATTGGAAGTTACGCGATATTCCCGCCAACGAACGCATAGCTTTGCATTAAAGAAAGTTGTAAACAAGATTTATTTACCTACGGTTCGCTAAATTACCTGACGTACTTTCTAATCATTACCCGGTTATGGTGAGTAGGCACTCCGCTTAATATACCTTTATAACGGCTCGTAGGTATGTACAGGCAATTCGACAAACCCTACTGGTTTTTATAGTGGAAATGTGTAAATCTTTTTTTTGGCACAACGTAGTGTAAAGTTAACGACTTAGAATATACATATTATAAAACAACAATCAATCAATTTGGACTTATCCCGGTGAATACACAATGAAATATATCGGATACATAAATAGAATATACACTGCTGTATAGTAAAAATCGAAAAAGTAGCTTAATTTTTTGCAAAATCTATCAAGGACATTCAAGGATATCTTAACCATAAGTAAGTATAAGGTAAAGCGCCAAAAGTTTGATATTGAAGTTATTTTCAAGCAAATTTTAAAAGTGGTACCTAGTAATCTCGAGTTTATGTACAGAATAACAGATTTAATAAATGCAGTAAAAATTAGGGTTGAAAGAAGCACCTCGTAAAATAAGATATTTAAAAGTAAACAAAAAAGCATTGACTGCTTCCTGTTAACAAAAAGGTATATGTGAGACCGTTCTCATGTTCCCGGGGTAGGAAAGGTCGGCGTGATTCAGGTCAACTTTTAGGATCACACCTACATATTTAGGTGTGAGAATAAAAGCATAGTAAAATAAGAATAGTAAGTTAGCTAAGGCCACTCGTCGAGTTAATTGCCTACTCTTGCGTTGACGCACGGGTTGTCACTTGTTTACACCGCGGCGCCGGCTTTGTCGGCGCGCGCGCTTTTTCGCCGCTTTTTTAAGTGATCGCGCTGAATACTTCACAATTTAAGCTTGCATATTTCTTTTTTTCAAATACGTACTGACTACCTAAGCGTTATATAACTATCTAAACGCCCTTTATAACGAGAAAAATGTAACAAGTGTAATTTACTGTCGTTTGTTATTAACACATTGTATAATATTAATAACATACATACATACATAGACTCACGCCTGTTTCCCCGAAGGGGTAGACAGAGGCATATTAAACGCCCACTTTTCGACAGTGTTTTGATCCCACGTAATAGGTGGCGAGCCTATTGCCGCTTATCGGGATATTCTTGTTTGCCAGAGCCTCGTCTGTTGATCGGCAGGTGCACCACTTGCAGGTGAGGTTGGCTTGGGACCCTAAGTTCTAGGTGGGAACCCTATGCACCCTAATATAATATTAATAACATACATAAACAATTCGAGCGGGCGAGCAGTGTAGTACCTACATAATGGGCGCGATAAGACGCGCGGCGTATCCCGTACTGAAACCGCGCTTGCCGCGCTCGTCTATGAGATTGTGTGCGTGAAAAGTGCGTGCGTACACGGCGCCAGCGACTCACGCGTACATTCAAACCGGCGGCGGCCGATTTGTATGAAGCTATCCTACTATTCTTTTTATACTATGATAAAAGTCAAGAGCCGCCACTGCACCACAGAGCGTCGCTCGCGTCCCTCGGCGGTCATTCCAACCCAGCATCCGAAAATTGTCACCTCGCTGCCGTCTTCATTTGCAACAAATATGGAACCCGAAGCTGAGCAATAAATTGCTGAATTTACTTTGCCTCCTTTTCCTCAGACGTGCTATTTTTCAAGCTCTTTGTTACGTTACAAAAAGGACACTTAGTATCAATTCTATTTCTCGGAATTGCGTTTGCAGGGACACTGCAAGTAATACCGTTAGCACATATATCTGTCTACGTCGAAAGTCAAAATGTGAACCTTTCGTACGTCCATCCTTCCGTGCTTCCGTTTCGATTATTAAGATGTGGAGATAAAAGCCTAGGAGTGAAAGGCTTGTAGGTGGTATGTCAGTAAAATACATCAAGTTGACACGATAGAACGAAACCGTTTTAGGATTGACGTATGACATGCGTGTTAAGTGCTTTCATATCATCATAATGTATATTTTAAGTCGTTGCCATCACTCATATGCTGCATAGCTTCATCACTTCTCCAACAACGCATGAAATACATTAATAATATTATAGGCCGTTACTTACCCTGTCGTTTACATTTGTCATAAACGAAAAATATAATGATCTCGAAGCAAATTGTGCACAGAAATGAGGTTGTTTACAGTGGAAATAGATAGATAGATAGATAGATGTCTTCTTTATTGCACACTAAAGTAAAGTAAATTTTATATAGTGACTTAAAGCTAAGTTTCATGTACAAACGGCGGCCTTATCGCCAGGGGCGATCTCTGCCAGGCAACCTTGGGATGGACAGGAATGATTAAAGCATTATTAAATAATATGGGCTATTATATAATAGGCTCTTATTTGGTGCTTGTAAGTGCTTAAATAATGGGTGGATCGGTGAAAGGATTTTTATCAAACCAAGGGTCGGTACTAAATCGAAGTGTCAGTGACAGGGCCCTTGTACTTGACAATAAAAGGGAATATACAGTCACTTTGTTTTGTTCTACAGAAGGTTAATGTCACAAAAAGTTTTAACTGTAAAAACCATCGTGATATTGCAAACGACAACATTTTAAAACATATTTTTGTAAAAATGTTGCAATGAAATATTTTACTCATAACTCTAAATGAACCGCTAAATAAAAATTTACAAGTACGTATGCTATGAGTGATCGTCAGAATGAACTTCGTTATTGGTATCTATTCTCTTGTAAGAACATAAATTTTCCACAGTGTAAATCACTTTTATTTATTGTATATTAATTTTACTTCAGCAACAAAAGGTTTGATAAATGTTCTTCTTAAATATTGAACTCCGAATTTTTATTTATTCTTCTTAAATTGTTTTATTTTTCTGACAAAAGATACGTCTTTGCAATAAACAGACGTCATTTTAATGAGATATGCGACACAATGGAAAATTACTTAAATTTACGTTATTTAGGTATTCAAATCAAAGGGTTATAAAGAAAATTTAATTAAAATTGTCTCAAAAAACTAAAATTACAATTTCAAACAAACAAGCCTCAGCCTTTGGTAATTTGAATGTTGGCAACATAAGTATAGTCTGGCCAAACTTTGAAAATCAAGAGCCGTCATAACTATGTAGTTTGAATCAAGATAGCAAAGACCGAAGCTAATAAAAGTCGATAAATTTATCAGTGGAACCGTCTATGTCGAGAAATAAGAAGAATATCAGAAAACATAGTGTTTCCCTTACCAACGGAAACCTAAAAACTGTAATAGTCGTATAATTTAAGTTGGATCGAGTTGGCATCGTTCCAATTGTTAAACTCTACCTATAATTATGTATGTTAATACGTGCGAGGTGGTTCAGATACCGTCTTACGACTTCCTTTGATAAAAATAAAGTTGCGTTGAAATTTTAGTTTCGTATTTACAAGTTTATTGCCAAATTGCGTGCGGAGACTTGCAATCAAGGGTCTGCTATCGCCTTTTATATAGACATTGATTTAATTTACATACGAATGTGATGAAGATAATAATACCGATCGAGATGTTACTATTTGTTATTATGCCCTAGACCTTTATCGCTATTATTATGCTAGTCAACGAATTTGAATTTGGGTTGTTGTAATATCTTGAACAATAATTTAGAACTAAACATGAACACTGGCAAAGGTTTGTTTATTGCTTTTGAAATAATGATTAATAATACTTACCAAAACGTTGTCTCTTAATGCTTTTAAAGTGCTCTTATATGACTCCTTCTTGTCTTGATATTATTTGCATGCATTGTGCATTCTTATTTATATTTTAACCATTAAATAATTTTATGTCCCAGATAACAATGGACATGTAAATTGAGGCATATTAAATAGAAATACCTACACACATCAAAAAAGTCTTAGCAACACATACTATTTCAAATTATTAATCTATTAGTATATCATTTCTTACCAAGTAGGTAATACCTATATAAACTTTTTTGATCTAGAGGACATACTGGCTGGTTGTAAAAAAAATTCGAGTATCATATTTTTATTTTCACAAATTCAAAAGCGAATGCATGTTCAAACTTTATAGCGTTTTCTTTGCTTAGTAAAATTTTGTATTCTGTATCAATTTTATAATTTAAACAATAATTTGAAAAAGTTTTGAACAAATTTCGATTTTGAGACATTTTTTACGTCATGGAGCGACATCATTTGAACGCAGATGAAATGCAAAGAGCTTTAGGGATGTTGCAAGCGGGAAGTAGTCAATCTCAGGTATCTCGGTATTTTGGTATCAACAGAAGCGTTATTTGCCGTCTTCATCAGTGTTACACTAACACGGCAGATCTTGCTGAGCAGCACCCAGGTCGTGGTAGGTGTACACAGCAAGATCGATACATACAACTGACTGCAAGACGCCAGCCGATGTTAACCGCCCGAGAGATAGGTTTAAGGCTACAAAATTCAAGTGGTGTTGTTGTTAGCTGCCAAACTGTGCGAAATCGACTGCATGAGTATGGCCTACGAACGCGACGACGGCCAATTAGGTGCCCACCGATACGTCACGGGAATCGCGCTCGTTGAAATGAATGGTGTATGGAAGACATTACATGGACCCGGGAACAATAGGATAAAATTTTATTTTGCGATGAGTCTCGATTTGGGTTCAAGCCTGATACTAGAAGGGTAAGAGTGTACCGTCGTTCTGGAAATACTGAAAGACTTAGGTGTGTTCAGGAAAAACATCTATACGACGGCTCAACAGTACCATAACTATTGAGCCGTTGTATATGGCCGGGTATTATGAAGAACAGACGAACTGAACTCGTTTTTGTAAATGGTAACATGAACGCTGTAAATTACGTTGAGGATGTTCTAAGGCCTTATGTCCGTACATTCGCACAAACGCTTGGCTCCGATTTCATGTTGATGCATGAAAATGCGCTTTCGCATACAGCTTTGCACACACGGGAGTACTTGGCAAGGGAAAACATCCAGATATTGCCTTGGTCTGCACAATCGCCAGACCTCAACCCCATCGAGCATGCATGGGACATGCTCCAGAGACGTGTTTTAAAGGACTTGGATATGACAAAAGTCTCAGGACCAAAGTTGTAGAGAATTTAATTTGCAAAAAACACTCTCTCACATATTCTTTGTGCGGTTAATAGTTTACCAGATAATCAAGAAAATCATCTTCACCTGCACTCTTTCCAAGATGGCGGCCGAGGGACAAGAGGTACGATCCCACAAATTTGGATCAAGCTTTAAACTAGTCTTCCCTACACATATGTAAAATAAAATTGCGTCCTCTGATAAATGCAACTCCAAATGTAACTTTTCAATGGACTATTCAGACATTATGACTTTTAATTTTAGGTCAATAATATAAATATAAACTTAAATAACAAGATGCAAATAGTTCTTTATTTATTATTTATTTATTTATTTTAAAACTTCTTGCACAATATAACAAAATAATGTACAAAGGCGGACTTAATGCCTTTGGCATTCTCTGTCAGTCAACCTTTGGGTGGTGCAGAGACAATTCAAGGTAGGTTCGTAAGAGAGCCGTAATGTGAGAGCAAAACCACTTATAGCTATTGCTAAACATAAAATGAATAATAACTGAAAATATAATATATACCTAAATATCACAATATACATTAATATATATAATATAATACATATTAATGTATATAAAAATATAAATAAAATATAAATATGTGTATATATACTAATAATAACAATAAAAATATATAAAAATGTATATACATATAGATATACATAAATATATATAGTAATTACGATTGTACAAATACACTTTGAAGATTCTGCCAACTGTTAATGAACAGTTGGCAGAATCTTCAAAGTGTATTTGTAAGGCCAGAGTCCGTCGGCAGTATAATGATACTGCCGACGGACTCTGGCCTTGACAAGTTCACGAGAAGAAGACATCCTGATTTCAAGAGGGAGTGCATTCCAGAGAAGAATTGACTGTACATTGAAGGAGGAATGAACAAGAGTAGCGTTATGGGACGGACAAAGAGGAAGATTATAGGTAGAGCGAAGGTCCCTATCATGACTGTTGCATAGATATTGGAATTGAGGTGTAAGATAACAGGGAGCGTTTGAAGAATTTAAAAGAGAATAGAGAGTAGTCAGCGTCCGCAGATTACGTCGTTGACGGATAGGCAACCATCGCAATTGTGAACGGTAAGCGGATATGTGGTCATATTTACGAAGATTGAAAATGAATCGAATGCAATTGTTGAGAAGTCGGTCGAGTTTATTGAGCAGATCTGCATTCAAGTCGAGATAACATACATCACCATAGTCGATAACTGGGCAAATTAGGGTTTGCACAAGCATTGTTTTCGTCTTAGTCGGGAGGAAGTTCTTTAGGCGATAGAGAGATCGCAGTGTACTCGTGACTTTCTCACTAACACTCGCTACCTGAGTGCGCCAGTCAAGGGTAGTGTCAAGGTGTAGGCCGAGATTTTTTACACTCGGACTCAAGGGTATTACTGAGCCATTAAAAATTATAGGAGGGAGAGAATTTAAATCAACCTTGCACATGATACCTGGGCTACCTATCAGAATTGCTTGGCACTTAGTGGGATTTACAGGTGGGCCGAATCTGTTCGACCAGGCTCTAATAATATCTAAGCCCCGGTTAATCCCATCGATGGCTATGTTGAGGTTTTCAACCCTTTCCTGAGTGTACATCTGTAGGTTATCGGCGTATAGATGATACGTACAGCGAAGTTCATAGGTTAGAAGATTTATAAACAATTAATAAAGAAGAGGAGAAATTATACCGCCTTGAGGAACGCCAGAGTCAAGATCTCGCCACGATGATAAGGTCTCATCTACGCGTACCAACTGCTGACGTCCTCGAAGATAAGAAGAAAACCTTTCCAAAGCGTCGGAAGAGATCATAAAGTAGAAGAAGACGGACAAGAGGATATCGTGACTGACGGCGCCGAAGGCGTTTTAAAAGTCCACCAAGACCATAACAGTGATCCTGGTGTCCTCCACTCCCGCCCTGACGTCGCCAATCACTTTTAGTAGTGCTGAGACAGTGCTATGTCCGGGTCTGAATCCCGAATGTAGTGGGGAAAGTATGTTATTTTTGGAGACAAACCCGGACAACTGCTTATGGACGCCAGCCTCCAGTACCTTCGATAGGAATGGGAGAATGGAAATAGGCCGAAAATTTGAAGAAAGGGAAGGATTGGATATTTATGGTAATGGGCGAACTAAGGCTTTACGCCATAAGGAAGGAAATTGACCGGACTCAAGGGAAAAGTTTAGGATATGGGTAAGTGGGGAAAGTAGAGAATCCAGGATGGCGGTGACCATATAACGACTCACGTCGTCACAGCCCACCGCTTTGGACTTAATAGACAGGATAACCTTTTTGATCTCTTCCGACGCAATTGGAGAAAAATTAAAAGAACTGACATTTACACGCAGTAATCCGGACATATGGTGTAAAGTTTGATACTTTGTACTGGCATCCAGATTGTTGACAGCAGTAAAATGATGATTAATGTCGTCTAATCCAATAGTCTTGGGAAAGTCTATATTCCGGTGCTTCCCAATACCGAACAGAGCCCAAAAATTTCCAAATACTGGCAGGTGAAGAAGACTCTATGTTGGCAAGAATATGTCGGCGTTTAGCGTTACGTATCATCTGGTTACACCGATTTCTAGCAGTCTTATAAGAGGTCCAGTTGTTGTCAGACCGATCTCTTCGGTATTTCCAAAGAGCTTGGTCTCTGCGCCTCATCGCCATCCGAACACTGGAGGACGCTTCAGTCTGATCTTCTTAACAGGAGCGTGAGCGTTGTACAACCTGATTACAGTCTCGTTAAAAATTTGGACCTTGTCATCAACTGAGGTCGCCGCAACCAGGTTATTCCAATCTATTTCCGAAGCATCTAGACGCAATTTATCCACATCTATCCGAGAAAAACAATGCTTGTGCAAGAGTTTGGGGACGAGTTTAGGAGGTTTAAGGATATAAGAAAGGAAAATGAGGTCATGGTGAGAGAAGCCTGGAACAGGATATTGACCGTGGGACGAAACAAAGGAGAGATCAGAGGTAAGGATTAAATCTAGCCAGGTACTATCCCCATTGGGATTGTGGTGCGTAGCTTGAAGGGGTAAGACGTGAAGGCTGGCAGATTCAAAGATGTGGAGAAGACGAAGTAAACGGGAAGACCGATAGGATAGAAGGTCGGTACTGAAATCACCCTTTTTTTTCGGTCGCCGGTTGTCACATCGAAAACAACGTGTTTCCTAGCTCTCGAAAGTTTATTCTAATTTTCTGGTTAAAAGTGATCAACCAAAGTGTTTATTGTGTTTAGTTTCGAGATTAGTGATTATTGGATAAAGTGAACTATAAATAAAGGGTTAATTTGCGCTGTAATCAGTGAAAAACTGTGTTAAAATAAGTGTCTGACATTTCATCCATAACTGTTTTTCCCGAGTACCCACTTGTGTTTATTCAGTTGTTGTCATAACTGTCAACGTGAAATTGTCTTTGATTCTCATAAGTGACTCAGTGTTGCCAGTGCCAGAAACAAAAAGTCCATCAATTTGAAAAATAAAATCAATCATGACTCAATGCTTTAAGTGTCAAGTGCACATACAAGATGATAAAAATAAAATAAATGTAAAGGCTGTAACAGGGTTATATGTGTCAAGTGCTCTGGTCTAACCGCAACAGAAATGCGCGTGTTTGCCCTCCAAAACCCCAAACTGTCGTATATGTGTGATGGATGTGAGGATGGTTTGAGGCAGATTCCCGAGCTGCGAAGGCTAGTCACTGAACTCCAGCATCAGGTTCAAGGGTTAAAGGAACAGGGCGCAAGTGCGGTCAACTTGGATGTGGTAATTAATGAAATTGAAGACCGCAACAATCGCAGTCGTAATGTTATCATATATGGATTGCCAGAATCAACATTTTCCAATACGGAAGATCGAAGAGTGCATGACAAAAACCTTGTTATTGATGCGTTAGCGCCATTGCCCATAACAAAACCTGACATCGTAGCTACTGTCCGCCTAGGTAAACCAGGAACGAGTGACCAAAAAGCACGTCTTTATGATTATGATATTTTATATTATGATATATATATATTACTTTATGATTATGATATATATAAAATATCATTATGATTATGATATTTTAAAAGCTTTGTTATTCTACTATTAAACTAAATCTATTATTTTATTGTAATATTTTATTAACCCAATGTTGTTTTTCATTTACTATAAGTATATTTTATTAATTCCAATACTACGAAAACACAAACCATGCAATATGTTATTTTTATCCCGTAGGTATATACATATCATATTCGTAACCATGAGCGCAAGAGATATGACACGCATCACCTTGCCAGGGTAGTCGCGACGTATTAATAACAGTAAACAACAGGTTGGGTTACACGCAGAAAACAACCCCGACGTACTTTAGAAAAGCTAGAAGCACGTGTAAGATTAATTTGACGAAATGCTTATTATGTTTACTCGAGATAATCCATATTTACACACATTAACGTGAGCCTGGTCGGTACTCCGTCAGTTATGTAGCTATGTAGATAATACTTGGATTTAATATGTCACGTAAATAATACAGCTTTCAATCTTACAAATTTTCTTTACCAAAATCGTCTTCAATGTATTTTTAACTCCGTAGCTTTAATAAAACTGTGAACTGACTGCATATTTCGATTTAATTCTCCTCATTTTCGATTTTATTCTGTGGGACGTACTACACTCTTGACATATTCAGATGTGTTGGTCGTATCGTTGTCAACCATGTATATACTCTTCGAAAAGTAGTTAGGGTGCGCCGTGGGTCAGAACTCGAAACTATATGCGTAGCAGTCTGTCAGTCTCCCCACTAGGCTATAGCGACCTTAGTTTCTCCATCTGTTAGTCGCATTAGGTACCATAAAACGTTAATAAATGTTGATACAATTTATATAGGGAGTATAAGATTTATCATCAGCCTTGTATATATCTGTCACGCTGGGTACAGGCATATTTTCAATGTGACATGATATCGGACATGTAGTTTACCAGGCTAGCCACGTTCTGGTTGAGAAACTTACAAAGTCTGTCTTTCGAGAACAGTAAGGATAACTCTGAGATAGGCATGAATGTTTCCTCAAGATGTTTTCCTTCACAGTTTAACGTGCGATGATGTATATTTGAATCTATTGTCTATGGTCTATTGTGTATATATTTTGCTACGCATTTACCTTATTGGTTATAGGATCACACCTTTACATCCGCATTGCAAGTAGAATTTATTTAATACTGCGCCTCTATTTCTCTCACAGTTTAAACAAAGTAAAGAAAACAGTCGTAAGTATCCTCCATTACAATCACTTTCATTATTGTCAGTGCCAAACAAAGCGTTTAAGCAAAGCACTTTTTTTTTGCTACAACAAATACCTAAAACGCATTTCGGTCTGATTAATTTAGAAAAAGGAAAATACTAATGTCGTCCTAAGACTTTCTTGTTTCGTCGAAAAGAAAAAAAATAAAGCAGATTAATCGTGGAACCCTTATTAACAAAGCAATTGTTACTGGGGCTTAATTTTGAAAACCAACAATGGAAAATAAAAATGGAGTGGAGTGCGCTGCGTCCTCTCGTCCTCCAGTTTAAATAAAAGAGATAACAATAAAATAAGATGAGCAAATTGCCGCGGCATCTAATTTATAGACAATGAGGGAGAACTGTTAACATTGCTATTCCCATTAAGAATAGCGAGCGTGGAACACAGTTTCACTTCGGGGCTTTGCTTTTTATTTACTGTTCGCCCATACACACATGAAAACGCGTTGTTTAAAACGTACGCGCTCCGCGCATCGACATTATCTGCAGTGCGAACAACAGAGCGTTTAGCAAATGTATAATTAATAGGGAATATAATCTTAATATATAAAATCCTTGCGTTACTTACTGACTGACAGACACGCTACAGCCGAAACTATTAGGCGCAGGCAGCTGAAATTTGGCATGTATGTTCCTTGGGGACCGTAGGGGTATACTAAGAAGGGATTCCCCGAAACTCCCACTGGATCGGCCAAAACGGGTAAATTAAAAAAAATGCAGGCGTAGCTGCTGGCGTCCTCTAGTTAATAATAAAAGGCAATATTAACCAAATTAATATCCTGCCAGTTGTGTCACAGCGAAACAAATCCTATACTCTCCGCGTATACATACATGAACATACTAAATGAGAAAAGGGGAGCTTGTTTCTTTAAGTCCCTAAATTGCTACGAAATATTTCATTTCGATCGAATGATTGGCTCGAGCCCAACTGTGTGACTCGACGGATGCCGACAGACCTCCGACGTTCACTATCAGATGTTCGAGGTATATGCTATTTTTCTCCGTAAGAATACAAATGTCTTGTCAAATTGTCTACCGCCGAACTAGTTCAATTTAGAAAGCAATTTCGCAACCAATTCGTTTTGTAAGCGGATCAAGACGCCAACCTGAAATATGGCCATTAAATCGTTTGCGCCGAACCTACATTCGTCTTTTTAATGCGAACTTCCCACGTCAACAAATAAGAAACTCTTATCGGTGTTAACTTATCACGCCTACAGCGCACGCCTCATATATACACGTATTGATAAATAACTTACTAGCGCCCGCAGAACCATCACTTCACTAAAAAACTAGCTCGAGAACGCTATTACTTTTACTGTTTCTTAGACTGCACCATCAACACGACCATATATAACATTTCTTTTGCCTCGTTTATGCTCCCATTTTCTATAGAATATATTGGACTCGTATCGCTTCGAAAAATGGGCCATGCCAGACAGGGACACAAAAAATTCTACGAATTTAAAAATATAATCAAAACAGTGTGAAAAGTGAGATTCACGATCACATAATAAATAATAATGATTCGCAGCCGGCAGACCTTTTTCGTGCTATGGTCGACGATAATAATTGTGTTATTATTATTAATTTGCAACCATTTACTTTATTTGTCTCATAATTTATTTAGGCACTTTTTGTTAACAGTTCACTTTGGTCTTCGAAATGTTTTTATTTTACATATACTTTGGTGCCATGCTGGACGATACGACTTTCCGCATCGCGTCTTGCCTCCGTTTAGGCGCGTCATGTGTTACTCCACATTGCTGTCACTGTGGAGAGGCTGTCGACAGCCTTGGTTACCATGGCCTGTCATGCAGCAGAAGCGCAGGTCGTATTTCACGACACGGCAAACTTAATGACATTCTCCGTCGGGCTCTTGTCACCGCTGGCGTTCCAACCCACCTTGAACCTCAGGGCCTGGTACGCGACGGCAAAAGATCAGACGGTATGTCTTTACTGCCATAGAAGTTGGGTAGGCCTTTGGTATGGGACGCAACGTGTATCGATACCCTCGCGCCATCACATCTTCCTAGCATAGCCGGTTGTGCGGGCGCTGCTACTGCTAAAGCGGAGACCCTCAAACGGCGCAAATACGTAAACCTAGTAAGGGATATCGTATTTGAGCCGTTTGGGGTCGAAACGTTGGGGTCATGGGGTCCAAGTGCGAGATCTCTTTTTAGAGACCTCGCAAAGAGACTGGTCGACGCGTCGCGTGACCAGAAGGCTGGATTGTATTTGGCCCAGAAGGTAAGTATCGTCATACAACGTGGCAATGCTGCCAGCGTTCTGGGCACGCTTCCAGTTGACGGCGATATGGATGAATTTCATGACGCCCTCTATTTTTTTTCTTTTCGTTCTGTATATATTTATTTGTATGTTCTGTATATATTTCTTTGTAAAGTATTTTAAGACATAGTTACGTTTCAATCTAATATATATATATATAAAGTTGTAAAATATGTGAATAAATCCAATTTTTTGGTGTAATACATTATGTGTGGCTGTTGCCGACGATACCTCAGTGGAGTGGTTAATAATACGAGTGGACTGTAGTTTTAAAATGTATACTGATAATAACAATTAAGTACAATACTTGGGATAGATAATCGTGCGAATATAAAGCAAGTGTGTATAAGTTGCGCGAGCGCGGCCGTGCGATATTGTATCTGTCAGCTGACTGCCGTTGCCGACGGTCGCTGGCGGTGGGGCGAGGCGACGGGGTCGTTGACCTCACAGACCGGTCAGCCACGATCCGCCGTAGATGTGACATGTCGAGTACTCGACATACTCCCCCCCGTTGAAGAATCTTCAACAGCGCTGACTGGCAAGGGGCAGATCGTGTTGAAGGCACGCCGGATGACTCCCTTGCTGGTGCGGATGTCGGCGACTCTTGCGATGCCATCTCTGCCAGGCAGGACCTGAACAATACGTCCCAAAGACCAAATCAAAGGGGGTGAGGTTTTATCCTTTGTGAGGACTAGTGTTCCAGTCTTCAATTCTCCCGTGGATCGGCGCCACTTGGTTCTCTCCTGAAGCCAAAGAATGTATTCGTGAGAAAAACGACTCCAGAAATGTTGCTTTATGCATTCTATGCGTCTAAATCTCTGGAGACTGCTAATGTTGAGATGTTGTATCTGTGGATGCGGCAACATAACAAGTGAGCGTCCTATTAAGAAATGAGACGGAGTCAAGGGAGTAAGGTCAGAAGGATCTTGTGAAAGAGGAGTCAAAGGTCTGGAATCGAGAATAGCCTCTATCTGAATCAAACACGTTGCCATTTCTTCAAACGTCAAGTTTGTCAGGCTTAAGACGCGTCGCAAATGATGTTTTGTGGATTTTACGGCGGACTCCCACAAACCACCGAAATGTGGAGAGTACGCGGGAATAAAGTTAAAGTTAATTCCTGGATCGATTTTACTTAGTTCTATGTCCTGTGACAGAAGATTGGCTAATTCATTGAAGGCACCTACAAAGGTAGTGCCATTGTCAGAAAATATGTTACGTGGTTTCCCCCTTCGAGCAATAAACCGAGATAAAGCAGCTAAGAAAGCGTCCTTAGTGAGGTCTGACACAAGTTCAAGGTGGAGAGCTCTGGTAGCCAGACACACAAATACACAAATAAAACATTTGATAAGTCTACATCCTCTACCCTTTCGGTCAGCTATCATGATAGGCCCTGCATAGTCTACGCCGGTATCTTAAAATGGAAACTCTAAGTGTAAGCGTTGTTCTGGTAGGTTACCCATGATAGGTTGTATGGTGTTCGCCTTCATCCTGCAACATTTCACGCATTGATAGGTGATTTTCTTAGCCAAGTTTCTACCTCCAATTGGATAATAGTGATGACGTACAGTGGCCAATAAGAGCTGAGGTCCAGCATGCATGAGTCTAAGGTGGTACATATGGAAAATTAATTTACAAATATGATGTCTGCTTGACAGTAAAATTGGGTGTTTAATATTGTAATCATAGAAGGAGTTATGTAATCTACCGCCAACACGAATTAAATTGGCAGCTGTATCGAAGAAGGGAGATAATGACAATAATTTGTTTTTTGCTGGCAATTGTTTGCCTAATAATAATAAATTATATTCTTCAGGAAATGCCTCCTGTTGACTTAACTTTAATAATAGGTTTAATGAACTATTATATTCATGTGATGTGAGGGAACCATATTCAAATGATTGTCTCTTACATTTACGAACAAATCGCAAAATGTATGCTACTACGCGCTGTAATTTGAAAAATTGTGAATTCTTCAAAGTTAGGTTAGATATAAGATTATTAATAGTGTTATTTGAAGTATCAACGTGTAATGATATTGCTATATCTGGTAAGTTAGATAAATTTTGCTGGTTTGATTGAGGAAACACCGGCCATGACGATTCATGACTAGACAGAAATTTAGGTCCCGACCACCACAAAGAAGACGACAGCAGCTTATCAGCGCTAAGTCCGCGCGAAGCGAGGTCTGCCGGGTTTTCTTGTGATGGAACGTAACGCCAAACGTTGCCAGCGGCAGTGTCAATAATCTCTGTTACACGATGACGTACGAAAGTCTTTAGTTGTACCGGTGGAGTAGCTAACCAACCTAAAACTATGGTCGAATCGCACCAAAAGGTTACGCCATCTAATGACAGAGTGAGAGATTGACGAACCTTATCGTAGAGACGAGTTCCAAGTAACGCAGCGCAGAGCTCAAGTCGCGGTATTGTCACAAATTTAACAGGAGCAACTTTGCTTTTAGCAGTAAGAAGCTGAACCTTTATGTCACCGTCATCGCGTCATCCGAAATGCTGCGAACATAAATACATGTTCCTAGAGCTCTTTCAGATGAATCTGTGAACACGTGAAGAGATATATGGGAACACGATATTGATAAGACCCACCTTGGTATATTAAGTTTGTTTAAATGTACTATTGTATTTTGGAAATTGCACCAGGCATGTTGAATATCCTCAGGAACTGGTTCATCCCATGAGCATTTCGCAAGCCAAAGACGTTGCATAATTATTTTTGCTTCCACGATGCAAGTTACAGCCAAGCCAAAAGGATCATAGATTTGGGCTATGACAGATAAGATGCGCCTTTTTGTAACCACACCGGTGGAAGATAAATTAATTGAAAATGATAATGTATCACTGGCACAATGCCAGTTGAGACCTAAAGTCTTTGAAGTTCCGCCGTCACTAAGCTCGACGGATTCAGAAGTATTATGACTGTTACAAAGAATTTGCATAAGTTCGCTAGAATTTGATCGCCATTTACGAAGATTGTACTTGGCCGACCGAAGAACTGCAATCACTTCTCGACACTGGCTTACTGTATCTGGAACCGATGACCCACCGGATAAATAGTCATCGACATAAAAGTCATGTGCTATTGTGAACCTTGTCGACAAGTCAGAGCATTCCTCAGCAAGCTGCAGTAAGCACCTAGTAGCTAGAAAGGGGGCAGACGCGGTGCCATACGTCACTGTATTTAATTTGTAAGATTTTAATTGGTGAGTAGGCTGTGCTCTCCAAAGAATTTTTTGCAGCTGTCGATGACTATCATGGACCAGGGTCTGGCGGTACATTTTTTCGATGTCCGCGCACACAGCAATTTTATGCTGACGGAACCGAAGTAATATCGAAAATAAATCGTCTTGTACCGTAGGTCCTACCTTTTGAATATCATTAAAGGACTTGCCTGATGTTTTACGGGCCGAGGCGTCAAAAACACACCTTAACTTCGTAGTCGAACTTGACTCCTTTAAAATGGCATGGTGGGGCATAAAATAACTGACTGTGGATTCTTGTATTTCATGGTTATCCTCAGACATATGACCTAAGTCTATATACTCCTGCATAAATTCTGTATATAGCTTTTTAAAATAAGGGTCTCTTTCAAATCTACGTTCAATAGACAGGAAGCGAAGCTTTGCCATCGTATACGAATTACCTAATACGGTAGGTGATTCTTTTAGGGGTATTTGAACTACGAATCGGCCATCCGAATCACGATAGGTGGTATCATTAAACAGCTGTTCACATGATCGTTCTTCAGAGGTGAACTTGTGTTTCGGGGATACCGAATCTAGCTCCCAAAAGCGATTTAAATCTGTATGTAAGCTATCAGCAAACATACACACATGAGATGAGGAGCCTGACTGATATATCTCACCGGAAACTAACCACCCTAATTTGGATTCTAATAAAATAGGCATATGTTTACCTAAGGCTATACGACTATTGCCCACAATACTCCAAAAGACTTCTGCGCCGACTAATATGTCTATCGAAGACGGCACATAATATTGTGGATCGGCAAGACGTACATTTGAAGGCGTGTGAATGTTGCTAATATCAACGTACGTATTTGGAACGCATGATGATATTTTTGGCAATATTAAGCATTGGATGTCAATTTCGTAATCACCGTCGCACGATTTTAATGAAATCGAGCATCCTTTGGCACAGTTTGATGTATGAAGGTTTATACCTACCACCTTGGACTTGGTAGAATAGGTACTTAATTGAAGCTTTTCAACAAACTCTTCAGTGACAAGGTTTGCTGTACTTGCGTTATCCAACAAGACTCGTGCGGGATGAAGAATTCCTTCAGCATCCATCACTTTCACGCGAGCTGTGGAAAGTAAAATAAGTCGAGATGTAACAGGCTGATTAACAGATAGTGCGAGTGCTTGTGTGGTAGTAGGAAAAACAGAAGTCGTATCTACATGTAACAAGCTATTATGTTTCTCAGAACAGTGTTTACAATGTGACAATCTTCATTGGGCAACATCATGAGGTCATGATGTTGCCAAATGCAGATTGTCACATTGTGACAATCTGCTAATGTTTGTCTCAATTGCCTGCGACCAGGTGGTCGCAGGCAATTGAGACAAACATTAGAGTTATGGGCTTTTTTAATACGCGCCTGTACAGATAAATTAGCAAATTTCGTGCACTGGTACAAATAGTGGTCTTGTAGGCACACTGGACATGTATATTTTTTATTTGATTTGGAATTATTACTGAGTGAAGGACTGGAGAGACTCGAACTGGGCTTGCTATTATTTGTGAGTTGCCCTTCACGCTTGTATCTTCGTGTAATAGACTCCTCAAGTGTCTCTAATAAGTCCGCTCTGTTGCTGAGAAATGTAACAAAAATATTTAATGTTGGAGGTTCAGTGAAAGAATTTCTGTGTTCTTCCCATTCTCGGCTTGTAACCTGATCGAGTTTACTGGTAATTATGAAGATAACAAGTGTATCCCAGTGTTGAACGGGTTGTCCAAGACTTGCTAAGGCCCTAAGATTTTTGTTGACGCTATCGATGACGTGACGTAATGACTTACTTGACTCTGTGTTGATCGTCGGTATGTTGAAGAGTGCCTGTACATGGTTGTTGACAAGCAGTCTTTTATTGTCATACCTTTCGCACAATAGCTTCCAGGCAGCATCGTAGTTGTCTGAACTAAAGTCTAGGTTATCAATAACAAGGCTAGCGCTTCCTTTTAAGGAAGCGCGTAAGTAATGCAGTTTGGTTATTTTATCTATGCTAGTGTTTTCATGTATTATGGAAATAAAAAGTTCCCTAAAAGGTAACCAATCACTATAGCCGCCCGAGAATTTCGGTAAATCTATTTTAGGTACACGTATTGTGTTGTGTTTATGTGTGTCTGAATTACCAGAACCCACCTCGCTTAAAGCGTCGCCCGAAAGAGACTTGCGAGCTTGAGAAATCAATTGGCGAGCAGAAGCCACCAAATTGTAGTACTGCTTCTCGAACTCTTCACGCTCAGCAAATTGCTCGGTAGGGTCGTCAATAGCTGCCTCCAACTCACTCTGTAACATGTCGTATTTCTCGTATAAGCTTTCAAATATATTAAGACGGTATTCAACCTCGATTATTTGTGTGTCACTTAACTTTTCGCATGACTTAGAAACGTTAAGATATGTAGCAAATTGCGTAAGCTTAGCCTTAATAGATGCGCGCTTTTTAATAAAAGATTTAACATCAGCCATATTTAAGCTACTTTATTAAAATTGAAGCGCGAAAAAAATATCTGCCGTGATAGACTAATATGTGAAAACAATACAAAGTGTGAAAGCTGTGTGTTGCTTTTTATTTAATTCAGGCGCTTTAGCAATTGCAAAGAAAATGATAAGTAATAAAAGAATATGAGAAAAAAAATGTGGGTACTTAATAATTATGTATGTGCACTAATTATCATCAACCAAGCATTAATTATAATGAAAATAACAGTTTATACTACTATGAATATAATTAAAACTAATGAATGATTGAATGTATGAAGATATGGATAATGTTTGATCAGACGTGAAACTGAAGATGATTGAATGACTATGCACTTATTGCATTGATGTGTCTAACGAAATGAATTTGAATTTAAATGATTATATTATGAAATGGATATGAAGATGAGTATGAAAAAATTAGGAGGAAAATAGATAAGGAAATATGGAACGATCTCACTGTTTTGTAGCAAACCACTATGATGATTGTGGCGCAGGAACTGCTTGGTGTTGATTCCAAATCACGACGACAATCTGACGATGTGGGGCTTCCAGTGAAGATCTTGTATATATAGTTACGTCCTTATTTCAAATATTCTTCGTTCTTGCACCCGTGGAAAAAGCAGGAATTCAACAAAGGCGGCGAATGTGTGACCGTGTTGATATTCTTGTAGTCCAAAGGCAGGTACAATCCCAGGAACAGATGAAATGCAACTTCGAGTCCAGTTAACGGCTTCGACTTCAAAAAAATTTCCGTGACCGTTGAAGTTTCAAAATTTGATTTCTTCGGTTCTTGATGACGACGGTTGATGGACCATTTGTTGCCGACGATACCTCAGTGGAGTGGTTAATAATACGAGTGGACTGTAGTTTTAAAATGTATACTGATAATAACAATTAAGTACAATACTTGGGATAGATAATCGTGCGAATATAAAGCAAGTGTGTATAAGTTGCGCGAGCGCGGCCGTGCGATATTGTATCTGTCAGCTGACTGCCGTTGCCGACGGTCGCTGGCGGTGGGGCGAGGCGACGGGGTCGTTGACCTCACAGACCGGTCAGCCACGATCCGCCGTAGATGTGACATGTCGAGTACTCGACAGTGGCATCTAAATATATTTAGAAATCATTATTCTCGCATCCATCACAGCAAACGTAAAAACAATGCCTAGGTTTGCATGAGTAAATTACTAAAAGCTTTCTGAAAAATAAAGCACATTCAAATAAATGTTTAATACAAATACCTTATTGCCAAAAAGTAGCCCAATGAAAGAAATGTTTCATTAGCTTTTAAGGACAATCGATTTTTCGTACTGAATTGTAGCATTCATTCACGCCTACGGTTAATGTATATCTATATTGATGGAAAGTTAGTTGACAGGGGACTTTCAACTCGTCGCCGACATTAAAGAGCTGTATGTGAAATGTTATGAATAGACATTTGTTGACGTGTATGTGGTCTAACGAGCGAAGTTCTGGCGTGATTGAAACCGTTGCCTTCCGATAGTCATCGCACCCTTTCATTCAACGCTGACCCTCGACTCGCGGCTGTACCTTACCAAACATCCTGTAACCTACCGCCTTCATATTTGATAAAACGGCTTAATTAAAACTGCATAGTTTCAGCTCGGACCAGACGACGAATGGAGTTGCCTGTTTGTATCACACCCGTTTGATAAGATCCTTTTAATTATGTAGGATTAGAGTTAATTAAGGTTTACTAATGTTTGCCATAATTTAAAATGCCATACTGGTATTTGCCATAATTTCATTAGAAATAACGCTTCAGTTGCCATAATCGTGAAATGACATAAAATGACTTTTACTAATTCCATTGGTCATAATCGATCAAGTGTCATAATAATTTAAAATCCATAAATGTATTTGCTATAATTTTCGTTTTCAATAATGCCATTTTCCATAACTTTTATTCACCATAATATAAATAAAGATATAAGAATAATTTATACTATCTATACTTGAATTATGTTGATTAATAAATGATTATACGACACAGATTTTGGTAAAGGTTTCGAAATACGTCGCCGGTTTTAGGGGTTGTGAGTGATTGGGGGGGGGCGAGTAGGTCTCGGAACCCCCCTCACCATTTTCACTTGTCGGAAATACTTGGTTTCCTCTGACAAAAAAAATATCTCCAAACATCGGTGTGTATGGTACTGCCAACTTCCACATTCTTCACACTAGTTTAATAAGCTAAGGTTGACGGAGCCCTGCTTCGCAGGGCTCCTAGTTTCGAATAAGGTTCAAAAGATAACCTAACATAACCTATTTAGTTACTTATTACAGTCGCACCTATCCCTAGGTACTCGAAAGCAATGACGCACAAATTTGACATTAGCTGTCTATATCATTCATACAAGATGGCGGTTGCTTTTCGTTTCACGTTATTCACATAAAACCTAAAAATCGCTTTTATTGATTCCACTAGTTTAATATATTTAGTTTGACGGAGCCCTGCTTCGCAGGGCTCCTATTTTCACAACAACCTATTTAGTTACTTTCACATAAAACCTAAAATACGTTCTGTTTTGCATATTTGAATGAAGAATTTTTGGAAATTGTTTAAAAATATTTAGGCGCAACTCCGGCAGCCAAAATTACTTTTAGCGGATTAAAACTAACTCCCTTAAGCCCCCTACACCACCAATACCCTCAAATTCGGGCGACTCGTTTCGAAACCCAACCCCAGATTTTTTATTCACAATTAAACCTAAAACCAAACCTCATATGACGTCTACTAACTAAGCTCGACGGAGCCCCGCTTGGCGGGGCTCCTACTTCTGGGTGGTTTAAAAAAAAAACCACGAAGAGTAAGGCTGCGCCTTAGTCTTCTAACCTAACCTATCCGAGTCGGATTGCACTGAGTCGGGGTGTTAACGATAATTAATTTCGACCGAACAATACTATGTATTATTTTCATAATTATATCAAATTTTGATTATGTCAATATTCGATTATGAGATGTGTTACTTATGGAAACTAATTATTATGATATATGTTGTTATAGAAAGTCATTTTATGGCAAATAAAAGTTATCACTGTTGAGTTGTTAAGGCAAACGTTATTAGTATAAATGATAATAGTGCAAGTAAATATTATAATCAGGGATGATTACGGCAAACAATATTAGTGCAAATGAATTTATGGAAAACGAGACAATACCGTTAATTAAGCCGAATGTGGCTCTTTGAATGTGGATATAATGAATATGTTTGACACGGGTCACCAATTTTCGTCAAAATCGTCAAAAATATATGAATTACTTTAAAAAGGTGCTTTGGATTCATATATAGACGAGCCGTTCATTGGCTTTGAGCAATTTTGTTGTGACTAACACATTAAATAAGTTTGTGGACACGTATGTTAAACGGATCTGATTACGAAGCATTGCTAACGATCCCGTATTCAGTACATAGTTGACATTGTATGCTGAGAGCGATCGAACTTTGATTCGATATCCGAACGAAGCGAGCCGCGCAAGCAGTAAGGTAGCCATCGCACGTTGGCAAAGCAAACTCGCGGTACGTGAGGTACATAAACTTGTAGATCAAGCCGCCGAACCCTCCAAGGATATATTGGTCACGTATTTCCACCAACTGCTTTTATTATCTCTCCGTCGTCGCTTTTAATTTTCTGCCAAAGTTAATCGTCGCTAAGCCGACTAACTGCCGTATTCTTCGCTGTTGGTTTTATGTCTCGCTTAACGACTCGATGTCTCAAACTTCTGCGAACATCAAACTTTACTAAGAGAATTATCGCAAATAACTAAATAAGCTAAGCCAGCTATGATATCAATATTGCAATTTCAACGCTCAAAATACTAATTGATATTCGTCAACTCTAGCAAATTCTGTGGAAATTAAATTACGTATCTACTTAAATTTAAATTTGTTCAAAAATAATACATGTAATTTTTTCGAGAGTTTATAGCTGTCAATATCATGTTGGTCTAAAATAGTCTAAATACTCAATTTTAAATACGTCATAACCATTACTTATTCATAGAAGTCAGAAGGTATGTTCTTATAGAACATTTTACGCATTTTAAATCTATTTAAGAAGCCAACGAAGCTAATCAATTAGGTATATTTAGCCTTTTGTCTCTATCTTGACATAATTAGGTATAATTACAATTAACAACACAACAAGTAACAAGTTCTTTGTATCTAGGTAAAAAATCTTAAAACCAGTCTCATGACATTTAAATAGATATTTTCGTCCACATTAATTGTAAAATAGGACCACATTTTTATGGTCTTGTTACTTCTAACTTGGATTAAGAAGGATACTGGATAATGTATGAAAAATCTATCGGAAAATCATCTAAAAAAAACAACGGTAATAACTCATTACCCACTAGTAAGGATATTCTAGGCGCAATACGTGAAGAATGATAAAATCATACAGAAACTGTTGAACTAACCCTTGCGTATGGTGTTTTCAGAACAAGTCCTTAGAGACTTGCCTATTTGCACTTACTTATAGATGGCACTGCCGCGCAGTTAAATATTTAATGCCGGACGACTTCAGGTATATTTTTTAATTTATAAATTTTTAACACACGGTGGAAATTTTGCCAGTGCCTTTTATATTAAAGAATTAAGGGCTGAAGCTTACTCCTTTAAAAGTAACTAGATAATTCCCGCGGTTACAGCCGCGTTATTTAAGGCTACTGCTCCGCTCCCGTCGCTCATAGCATGATGTTATATAACCTATAGCCTTCCTCGATAAATGGGCTATAAAACAGTGAAAGAATTTTCAAATCAGACCAGTAGTTAATGAGATTGGCGCGTTCAACCAAACAAACAAACTCTTGAGCTTTAAATATTAGCATAAGGTATAGGCAGAAGTGACTCTATTATACAGCGTTACAAAACGATTCTATATTGTTCGTAGAAACGTCCGGTATGATAACTGAAGTTTTTATCCAATTGCATGCCACTGGATAGGCCTTTATACCACAGACTGATGATGAATAGCATCATTACCATTTAGTTACATCTGTTGCTGTAATACAGGACCACGTCCAAGAAATATGTCAGCTGGTTGAAGCATTTGAAAAGTAAAGGAGTTAAATCTTAAATAATAATAATAATAGCCTTTGTTAACAATCATAGATCAGTAATTTGTAGATACAATGTGATTGTACTAACCTAAAAGTAATTTTAAATTTGTGTGTAGTTCAGACACCGGTAATTTTATTATCATCAATCATTGAATCCACACAAACAATTACTTATATGAAGTATATTACTTACCCACCCATCCTTTCCTAATAAAGTTTAGGCCGAAACACAACAAAATATACTTAAAATTCACAAAATACGCGGACGTTCGTTGTAAACAAACACTAGTACACAACCACACACGGAACACTGCAGGAACAATGAACATTCATAGAATTATATGCCTTGTTGAGTCTCTGTTGGACTGTAGTTCTATCTTTTTTCGTCAGTATATGTTAAAGCAGTGCAAAATGCATATTAGGCGCCAAAATCCACGTTTTTAAAAACACTTAGCTACTCTCCCGGAGCTGACGGTGGCCAGAGGCGCCAAATAATTATATCTCCCGGAGCGGAAATTTGCCACATGTGCGCTGATTTCAAAAATGGCGGATGCCATAAATTTTAATTGTCTTTTTCTCCCGGAGCGGGAAATCGCCAGACGAAGGGTTAACCCTTAATTTTTAATTTTCACTGATTGTCTTGCTTTTCAGCATAGGCCTCCCCAAGCATTTTCCATATTGTTCGGTCCCTTGTTATCCTCGTCCGTGTTGTTCCTGCCATCTTCTTAATGTCGTCGTCCCATCTACGACACTGTCTACCTCTTTTTCTTTTGTTCTGTCTAGGACACCATTCTGTAACAGCTTTTGCCCATTTGTCTTTCTTGTTCCTTATTAAATGACCTGCTCATTTCCATTTAAATTTTTTATGCAATATTTGACATCTATGATTTTAGTTTGTTGCCTTATTGATTTAAGATTTATTTTATCTTTTATTTTTATATTCAACACGCTACTTTTAATGCCGTGTCAAAGTTTCAACAGTATACGATAAAGTGCTCCAATGTTTATATTATAACAAAAGTGTAAACTAACCTAGTGATACGCATATTCCACGAATATTTGCACAAGAAGGTCCAACAACACATTTCAGCTACGAGTAACATACAAAGTTGCTATATTTAATTGTGGATCGGAATCCGATAAACAACACACCACATTGAGGTTAGAAAAACATTTATATTCTTACCAATCATACAGTGCTCAAAGTGACATCTGTGACACAGTACTCAAAGTGACATCTGTGACATCTGTCAGTTTACGACAATTTGCGTTCGGATACACGCACAATAAAAACGTTTAGTAACTGCAATATGAGTGCCGCGGGCATGTCAGAAGATATGTTGAAACATTTTGATATGATGAAAATCGAACTCGACAAACAAACTGCAACAATTACACAAAGCATTACTGATTCTATCATGCATGCTTTGGATAGTAAAATTAAACCAATAATCGAAGAAAATATATTATAAAAAATTGAAGTGGAAACGCTGAATAATAAAGTCAAGCTTTTAGAGAACAAAAACAGGAAAAACAACCTACTACTACACGGTATTCAAGAAACAGATAACAACCGACAAGACTTACTAAAGATTATAAAAGAAACCTTGCAAGCCATGGATATTAGTATCGAAACGTATGAAATAAATAATGACTACAGACTAGGTCGTAAAGAAGTCAAACAAAAAGTGAAACCCATACTTATCACCTTTACGTCATACAACAAAAAAAAATACTGAAAAAGAAAAACAAGATGCTCCAGAAAACTTATATCACCGAAAACTTCTCAAAAGAAAAGCTAGAAATGCGGAAAACCTTACAAGAAAAGCTGAAACTAGAGAAAAAAAGAGGAAAATACGCAATTATTCGAAATAATAAAATAATAATAAGGGAAGCTTCGGAAGTTGAAAGGAAAAAAAGAGAGGCCTCATCACCACCTGGTAATGTAAATTCGCTACATCCCAGTGGCACGGAGAAGATTACCGCCCCGCCAAAAATACACAAAACCGATGCGTTTGCCTATATGAGAGCAAGGTCCTCCTCTTTGACTGAGAAAAACGCCCAGCAGAATAAACCATAGGGGTTAGCAGACACCGGTAATGCAAATAAATTAAATAGGATAAGCAAAACTATAATAACAACCGATAAAAGCCCCAACCCTGGCTGGTCACCGTGGGGTTATTGACCGTTCCCCCCAAGAATTTCAAACAAAGGAATCTATGAAGCTCATAAATCACCTCTCCAAAAACATAAACATACAGCAAGTAACAAAACAAACCAACAAGAACAAATTATACATAGGTACGCTTAACACGAGGTCATTAAAATCTCAAGAATCAATAATAAAATTAGAACAAGCATTACAAAAAATTAATTAGGATTATATCCCAATTAATTTTTGGTGTCAGCGAGGTACGGCGAGCAGATGAAAACATCGAAGAACTTGAAGACTTTATATTCTGTTACAAAAATGAAATTTCAGGATTGTATGGTGTGGACTTCTTAGTTCGAAAACAACAAAAAATACATAAAAGAATATAAAGGATTATCAGATAGAATAACAGTACTAAACATCCAACTACCGGGCTATAAACAACCTATTTCATTAGTACAAATATATGCTCCCACTGAAATTGCAAAAGAGGAAATAAAAAACCAATTTTATGAAGACTTAAACGAAACTTATAAATCAAGAGTTCAACCAATTTACAAGAATGGTGACAGGGACTGTGTTAATAACTACCGGCCAATTACAATTTTACCGACTTTATCCAAAATTCTTGAAAAAAAATTAATAAGAGACTTGTGAAATACCTAGAAGACAATATTTTTTCTCAAATTCACAGTTTGGCTTTAGACGTAATAAATCAACAGCGGATGCAACACATGAACTAACAAATTTCATAATCAATAAAATTGATGACGGTAAGAAGACAATCTGTATTTTTTTAGATTTGGCCAAAGCATTTGACACAGTTTCTGTCCCAATCTTGTTAAAAAAACTCGAACGCCTTGAGATAAGGGGTATCCAGCTGAACCTTTTCAAGGACTACCTCACAGATCGCTCTCAAGTGGTTAAAATAGATAAATAGATAAGTATACAAGCAAGGCAATTTTGATAACTATTGGGGTACCTCAGGGCAGCATATTAGGTCCGACTCTATTTTTAACATACATCAATGACTTATGTGAACTTGAAATGCGTAATTCTAAAATAGTCATGTTTGCTGATGATACAGCTCTTCTTTTCTATGGTGATACGTGGGAGGAAGTTTTCGGATACGCACAAGATGGCTTTAACAATGTTGCGAGGTGGTTACGCAATAACATACTTACCCTGAACGCAGAAAAAACTAAATATTTAGCATTCTCTCAAACAATCGCAGACCCGCGCATATCCTGCTTGTCCTTTGACCTAGATCTATTGAAAACTAGACGTAGGAATGATAGAGTATGTGTCAAACAATAACGTAACCTTTCTCTCTCTCATCGTTTCTTTTGTTACCTAAGCCCCTATTTATATAATAAAATAAACCGTATCTTGTCAATCTACCCTCTTCATAAGGTGGCGTGCAAGACTGTTGTTTCCAATTGGCTGCTTGGCGTGGACTACGATTTTACAGAGAACCTTTTACACAACTAAACTGACTTTTCTCGTGACCATCCATACACACATACATACACACATACACAAACAACCAAACACCCAAACACACACACTCACACACACACACACACACACACACACTTTTATACACGCGTGCCCGCATGCGGTCACACAGTGTTTTAAGTAAGGCTATATGGACAATTATTTAATCTTTCTTAACTTCTAATTCCCATTTTCATATTGCAGTTTTGTTTGGAAATTTGCATGTTAACGTACTTGAAATAATATTATGTTGGTTCCACAGTATGGGCCTTGGTTCGGCGATACACCGAAACCCTAGGTTCTAGGCGATTTGGAGAAGGAAAATGGACTGTATTAGGGCGAGTTCTGCTCGCCTAGAAAGGATAATGGAAGAGGATGTAGGGTTGGAATGGGAGAGATGATTGTGAGTGGGTATAGGATATTCCAAGGATGGTGGGCACTTACCTTGTACGGCAATCTTCTTCGTCTCAGAAGGGCAGTCTCCTGGTGGTTTCGGGATGAAGCTGCTTGATTCACTTCACTACACAAATCACTTCCACTTGCGAGTTTTTTATAAGCGGTAATAATTATAGCGAGAGCGGCGCGGAGCGGTACGGTATGGCCGACACGTATTTAGCGAATACAATGTTCTCGAAAGTTCTGGACTGTCCCTCGCGTTGACGATCGCCGCGACCAATCCGCGAAAGGCGTGCCCCTTCTTGGGAATGGGATAGAGAGGGATAGAAACAAAAGGCATCGCTCGCATTGGCCAAGCAGCGACCAACCATTGACGTTGATGGGATTAGTTTCGATGGAAAGGTAGATGGCGCTACCATATCCCCCCGGCCCTAAAGGGTTGCCTTTAAAAGATAATAAAATTGAACTTAGCTATGTTGGGTGTACTACCGCATAACCCATCAATAGGCTAATACAGCGATATGACAATAAAATTAATCTAAATATACTTTAGCGAAAACTACAAACGCAATAACAGCGAAAACTAACTAAATACTTAAACTAAGAGGTAGGTCCAACTTCAGGCTAGATCTCACTGAGTTGGAAACGGACAGAGACGTACAACAGGGCGCACGTATCTCCCTTTAGCGGTTTTCACGGTAACAACGCGGGATGATCAGTGCCTCGACTTGTGCAAGGACAGTTAAAAGCTCTTCGTAAGAGAGGAACTGTTGACCTATAACTTTGAAGAGATGCGTTTTAATTACTTTGACCATGCTTTCCCAACATCCACCGAAATGTGGTGATGCTGGTGGAATAAACTTCGAGTCAATATGATCTATGGAAAGTTCTTCCTGAATACGAGTACGATAACCCGCGACGTGATTGAAACAAGTAACGGGAACAAGTTCAATCAATTTACTAACGCGGTTGGCTACAAAAGTCTGCCAGCGGTGAGGAGATGAATAAGTCCAAGCGAGCACTACTTTGGAGTCGGAAAATGCGTATATTTTATTAATGGAGTAGTGGGGCAAAACTGTGTCTTGAACCTTGCGGAGCAAGTGAGACAGCAAAAGGGCCGCGCACAACTCCAGTTTCGCAACCGAAATGGTTTTAACAGGCGACACCTTAGACTTGGCACAAACTAACTGCACCGAGTAGTTAGGACCAATGCGGACTTGCAGATATACGACTCCGCCGTAAGCACGCTCGCTGGCGTCAGCAAAACCTATTAAGTTGATGGTACATCCATCTACCAACCCAAGATGACGTGGAATAGTAATTTGATTGAGCGCGGTAAGCTCAATACAAAACTAGCCCCAAACGGCGACAATATGGTCAGGGGGTGTTTCATCCCACTCACACTTTGATAGCCAAAGTTCCTTTGATCAAGAGCTTGGCGTACAAAATTGTGGGAGCTACAAACCCATTATGTCCCATAGTCGAGCCACTGTGGACAGCATAGTGCGTTTGGTGCACTTATCATCTGGCGGTGAGGCGTCAAACCTAAAACTATCACAGGATTTGTCCCAGCGTATACCAAGAACTTTATGCGGTACAGACTTCTCAATCTTAATGTCTGAAGAACATTTATGAGAATCTGGTATGCGTGCGAGAACCTCCTTAGAGTTGCTTGTCCATTTGACAAGATCAAACTGGTCTCGCTTGAAAAGCTGAATGAGCTTTTCACAAAGCGAAATTGCTAGCGGAGCGGGTATGACATTACAGGCATCATCATCATCATCATATCAGCCAAACGACGTCCACTGCTGGACATAGGCCTCCCCCAAGGTTCTCCACACAGACCGGTCTTGAGCCGCCCGCATCCAACCTCCTCCCGCGATCTTGACAAGATCGTCGGTCCACCTTGCGGGGGGCCTACCTCTGCTGCGTCGTCCGGTACGTGGCCACCACTCCAGAACCTTTCTGCCCCAACAGCCATCGGTTCTTCGAGCTATGTGCCCTGCCCACTGCCACTTCAGCTTGGCTATCCGGAGAGCTATGTCGGCGACTTTGGTTCTACTGCGGATCTCCTCATTTCTGATTCAATCTCGCAGGGAAACTCCAAGCATAGCTCTCTCCATCGCCCTCTGAGTGACCTTGAGCCTTCTGATAAGGCCCATAGTGAGCGACCACGTCTCTGATCCGTAAGTCATCACTGGCAACACACACTGGTCAAAGACTTTCGTCTTGAGACACTGCGGGATATCGGACGAGAAGATATGTCGTAGCTTCCCGAACGCTGCCCAACCGAGTTGGATTCGACGATTGACCTCCTTCTCGAAGTTGGACCTACCTAATTGGACTACTTGTCCCAGGTAGATATACTTGTCGACAACTTCGAGCGTAGAGTTCCCAACCTGAATAGGAGCAGGTACAACATGGACGTTCGACATGATTTTCGTCTTGTCCATGTTCATCTTAAGACCTACTTGTTGGGAGACTCTACAGAGGCCATCGAGCATTGTGCCTAGGTCTTCCATGGTCTCAGCCATGACTACGATATCGTCTGCGAATCGAAGGTGAGTGATGTACTCGCCGTTGATGTTGATGCCGAGTCCATTCCAGTCCAGAAGCTTGAAAACATCCTCCAGCGCAGTGGTAAACAGTTTCGGGGATATGAAATCCCCCTGTCTCACTCCTCGCTGGAGTTGAATAGGTTTCGAACTCTGGTCCTGGAGGTGGACTGACATAGTGGCGTTTTCATACAAACACTTCAGCACTTCGATATATCGGTAGTCAATCCGGCACCGTTGGAGAGACTGTAGCACCGCCCAGGTTTCGATCGAATCGACGGCTTTCTCATAGTCCACAAACGCCAAGCATAGGGGCTGGTTATATTCCTCGGACTTCTGTATGACATTACAGGCAATGTCATGCATATACAAAGCGGATGTGTAGTATAGTATAGTGTAGGGTAGCGTAGCTTAGCATAGCATAGCGTAGCGTAGCGTAGCATAGCGTAGCATAGCGTAGCATAGCGTAGCATAGCGTAGCACAGCGTAGCACAGCGTAGCACAGCGTAGCACAGCGTAGCACAGCGTAGCACTGCGTAGCACAGCGTAGCACAGCGTAGCACAGCGTAGCACAGCGTAGCACAGCGTAGCACAGCGTAGCACAGCGTAGCACAGCGTAGCACAGCGTAGCACAGCGTAGCACAGCGTAGCACAGCGTAGCACAGCGTAGCACAGCGTAGCACAGCGTAGCACAGCGTAGCACAGCGAAGCACTGCGTAGCACAGCGTAGCATAGCGTAGCATAGCGTAGCACAGCGTAGCACAGCGTAGCACAGCGTAGCACAGCGTAGCACAGCGTAGCACAGCGTAGCACAGCGTAGCACAGCGTAGCACAGCGTAGCACAGCGTAGCACAGCGTAGCACAGCGTAGCATAGCATAGCATAGCTAATTAGTGCTTTATCATACACACAGTTTTAGCACCCTCCTTGATCTCTTGAAGAACAGAACAACAACAAGACGTAATACAATGAGAAGTATGTAACCTAGGTACGGTACCCATAATCACATGCCCAAATACCGTCTCAATAGCGGACGGTAAATCATATCGCTCATTACGTACTATTTTAGTTAGTAGCAAGTGCGGAAATATTGAAGCTCCGATCAAAAGATCAATACCTGCCGGATTCGCAAACTCCGCGTCTGCCAGCGGCAATGACTCGAGGTGAGTGAGTGATGCTACGTCTACATTAGCGTTCGGCAATGTGTCCGTAATACGCTCCACGATAAGCGAAGAAATGTTAAAATTAATGTCTCCATCAAAACGCGAATGTATTTTAATATCTACGAAACCCTTGCAATGTTTTTCTGAACCGCCGATCCCTCGGACTATTGAGTTCGTATTTTTAAAGTTATTCCATAATCCGAGGCGTTTGAACAACTCAGATGTTATTAAATTGGTCTGAGACGCGCTATCTAGCAGACAACGTACCATGTGCGGCGACCCATTAACATCATAAACGATAACTTGCGCTGTCGCTAACAGAACAGTCTTAGACGCCATACATCGCGGCCTAGCACTGCTCTGATCACTACAAGCGCGCGAAGGCCGTCCGAGCGTGCGTGCCGCCCGCGCAATGGATGTCGTACACAACGATATCTCATTCTGAGGCGTGGAGGGGGAAGTCACCGTGGCCTGCACCTGCGACGCAAGTGTGTCAAGGTTAGCGGCTTGGCCCGACAACGGGTTATCTTTATCGAAATGTAGCAATGAATGATGTTTTTTATTGCATAAGCGACACTTTGTCTTACTAGAACAATTACTTGTTTTATGCTTAAACAATTAATGCAAGCTTTGTTATCCTTTACGCACTTGAAACGAGGTTGGATTTAGACCATTGAAGCCGGGACACTTATAGAAATGGTCGTGCACTATACTACTGCACAGACACTTCTGTGAATTAATTTTATTAGATTCCGAGCATGTTACGTAAGATTGTGGATTAGGGACCGAGTTATTATTACTATTTCGCGATTTATTCGACCTTTGTTTGTTGCTGTTAGTGTTAGACGGGCCAGGTGAACCAGACTGCGTATTATGAAATATTCGACACTGATCTTTGATGAACGAAATAAAACTATCTAGTGTAGGTATTTTATTATTGCGTTCCGTCATCTCGAATACGCGAATTGTATCAGTGTCAAACTTTTTTAAAGCGAGTTGAAGCAACATAAAGTCGGAAAGATCTTCTAATTTTAAGTTCCTAAGAGAATTAACCGCGGTGACGAAGTTATCAATAAACAGCTGGAAATTCGAGACAGATGCGGCACCGGACAGTTTAAGATTTAAAGCTTGGTCAAAGTAGGTAGACGCTAGGACGCGCGTGTCTTGATATCTGTCAAGTAGTGACTGAAATATGACCTGATAATTCTCAGCACTGGGTGTGACACCTGCAAATACGGACTGGGCCTTCGGTGACAGTTTACCTATTAAAAAGTACAACCTGTCAGCATCTGTCAGAGAACCATTATCGTGCACTGTAGACTTAAAACTCGCATAGAATAACGGCCAATTTCGTATATCTCCGTCAAACGACATAATCTCGATTGGCGGTAATCTCGGTTTGCGGGCAACGGGCTCTGCTGAACATTTACCCTCCAATCGCGATTGTATACGCTTAATAATACAATAAAGATCTTGGAATGAGGTGTACGCCTGATAGTTCGGTTTTTCATCAGGATTGATAGAAAGTAATCTTGCGTTATAATCGTCTAACAACTTATGAAAATCTGTTCGAATACTATCTACTGTCATACAATAACTGAGGAATGATTCCCTATTACTGTCAGACGCGGCTGCGGTCTTTGACCGCTCGTAAATGTTTTGAATGCACTCAAATAAAATATTGCGTTTTGCTTCTAAGATTGTCATCTCTTTGTCTTCCGACACGCGTGACTTCTTTTGTTGTGACATGCTTACGTAAGTATAAGCTAATGAGACCGAAACAAAATAAGAATATCTAATGTACCTATTATTTTACCTCAGTAGAATAAGTAGGCAACACTTTAGAGCTGTGAAATTAAAAGTTGCTCGAAATATGAGATTTACAAGACAACTATGATAGTTCCAGAAATAATAATTGAGTAAGTAGGTAGCTACATAAAAGTTAACCTAAGTGACGGTTATATGAATATATTAGGAGTATAGCTAGGTGCTATAACTGCCTAGGTATAGCGATATAACGTATAAAAACGTTAATGAATCTGACTCGTATGGATCAAAAAAATGGTTCGGCGATACACCGAAACCGTAGGTTCTAGGCGATTTGGAGAAGAAAAATGGACTGTATTAGGGCGAGTTCTGCTCGCCTAGAAAGGATAAGGGAAGAAGATGTAGGATTGGAATGGGAGAGATGATTGTGAGTGGGTATAGGATATTCCAAGGATGGGGGGCACTTACCTTGTACGGCAATCTTCTTGACGTTGATGGAATTAGTTTCGATGGAAAGGTAGATGGCGCTACCAGGCCTGGTGATCTGTACTACAGGCTTACGCCTATCTCAGACACCAGTCCTCACTATCTGAGTTACAACTATGTATGTATATTATTATACTCATATTATGTAAATGTACCCATTAAGTATGTGTAATATACGTAAGTATGTGTAACTGTAAATTATGATTTGTGGGCAAGATAAAGATAATTATTATTATTATAAACTATGAAAGACTAATTTAATACGATTATTGTAATGGGAGATTTCAACTGACAAATTGGAAAAAGAAGAAAGAACGAGGACAGAATATTAGGATCATACACTACCGGCGAAAGAAACAATAACGGACAAAGACTTATAAACTACGCCCTAGAAAACAACTTATATATCATGAATAGCTATTACAAGAGGATAAACAAAAGAAAATGGACTGGAATCGCCCAATGGACTAGTAAGAAACGAAATAGACTTCATATTAACGAACAAACCGAAACTATTTTTAAATGTAGCCGTAGTGAATGAGTTTAACTTTAATACTGATCACAGACTACTTCGTGGTCAATTGCATATGTGTGCGCCCAGAATATCGAGAAAATTCCAACAAAAAATAAAACGGCCAATACACTTACCTCTTCCAAACAAAATCTTAGAGTCCCTAAAGAGTAAATTACAAACATTAGATACATATAAAGAGGTCCAAGAAAGACTTTAGAACAAATAATAAAAGATGTCGGGAGTAAACTTGAAAATATAAAAACCCCAAAAGACAGATTAGGTCCAGCAGGAAAATATTTAATCGAACAAAGAGCACTGTTATTTAAAGATAGGAAGAAGAACAAAAGAGATATAACCAAACTACGTAAAGAAATCAACCTAAGCATCAGGAAACATAGAAAGAAACTGAGAACCGAAACAATTCAACAAAATTTAGAAAAATCTGGAGAAATTGTCAAGGCATGGAAAGAACTTCGAGAAAATCTAATTTGGATCCGAAGCATTAAACATCACAAGAATAAGAAAAAAAATAAGAAAAGAACCGAAATAATAGAAGCAGCCACCGATTATTTTCGAGAACTCTACAGCGATATTAGAACAACACCAACAAAGTCCCTTACGAGCATCCTTATTAACGATGAAGAACCAATTCCACATAGTTTGCAAGAGGTAGTCAGGAAAGCTATTTCTTCACAAAAGAGAGGGAAAACAGCTGGCGAAGATGGTATCCAAACGAAATTCTAATAGGAACATCTCAAGCTACTCTAAATACAATCACCGACTTATTCAATGAGATAATTAAAACTGAAAACATACCACATCAATGGTCCACTTCCACTATACTGCCGTCATAAGGAAAAAGGGCACAACTAACATTTTTTTCGGAATTGATATATAGATAGATAATTCTTTATTGTGCAAATGTTAATACAAATTCGGTGTAAATGACAAGTGTACTACATACATATCAAATGCACAAGGGCGGCCTTATCGCAAAGTGCGATTTCTTCCAGGCAACCTTAGGATGGACAGACTGAAAAGACAACAAGCTTTGATGTGTAGTCACAATAAGTATCTGATTAGGTACCGTACTATAAATTGTTTTTATTTTTTGTACATACGCAGGCATATATACAATTGATATGATAGGTGCTAAATATATTATACATAAATATAATACATATACATAAATATAATGCATATACATACATATAATAATAAGGAGTAATTGGAGGAATTGAGTTATATACATATTTGGAATCAGGAGAAAAAGGCCTATCTGCTAATATTTTTTGTATAATTTTAAAACCACAATAAACAAAAGTACCATAACCTGAAAGGGCACAACTGAGCAATTATTTTTGTGATAGCACTTGAAAAGGGCATATCTAGTTTAGATTACATGAATTGGTCACAAGTGGATAGATGTGTTTTAATTAATATGGCTTTTCATTTTATTATTTAACCTTTTTCCCCAAAATGTTAGAATGAAAAGTCACATTTGGTTAATTATGCCTTTTATACGTAATATAATTATCATAGGGTTCCCACCAAGAACTTAGGGTCCCAAGCCAACCTCACCTGCAAGTGGTGCACCTGCCGATCAACGGACGAGGCTCTGGCAAACAAAATATCCCGACAAGCGGCAATAGGCTCGCCACCTATTACGTGGGATCAAAACACTGGCGAAAAGTGGGCGTTTAATATGCCTCTGCCTACCCCTTCGGGGAAGCAGGCGTGAGTCTATGTATGTATGTATGTATACGTAATATTAAAGATTTTACAAATGGAAAATGTAGATTATTGAATAAATACAGTAAAAATATAAAAATAATTGTAAATCATCTTATAGAATTCATGTAGACGCTACTATTTTCATTCATACATTTTCTTTACCGTAATTTATTTTTTTACAAAATCTAAGAAATAGTTTAAACTCGAGTTTCTCCTGATTTACAAAATGTAAGTTGTGCCCTTTTACGTTATGACGGCAGAGTAATATTTAACTTTTTTCCCCAAAAGTTTGTATGCATGGAAAGTCATATTTGGTTAATTATGCCTTTTATATGCCTTAATATTAATGATTTTACAATATTTTTTAAGTTAAGTTGAAATAGAAAATGTAGACTATTGAATAAATATAGTGAAAATAAAATAAGATACGTAAATCATCTTATAGAATTCATACAGACGCTACTATTTCCATTCATACATTTTCTGTAATTACGATACCGTAATTTATTTTTGACAAAAACTAAGAAATATTTTAAACTCGATTTTCTCCTGATTTAAAATATGTTAGTTGTGCCCATTTACGTTATGACGGCAGTATAATACTCCTACACCAAAAAAGCAAAATCAGTGATATCGCAAACTATCGACCCATCTCGTTTATGTCTAACGTATATAAAATATTTTCCAAAATACTACTAGAGCGAATAACGAAGACTTTGGATGAACATCAACCCAGAGAACAAGCTGGCTTTCGAAGAAATTTCTCAACCATTGATCATATTCACACCATTAAACAGATAATCCAAAAATGTAACGAATACGGAATAACATATTACCTAGCATTCATAGATTATAACAAGGCGTTCGACTCACTAAATCATGCAAAAATATTGGAAGCTCTGGTAACACAAGGAATTAACAACAAATATATTCGTATAATTTACAACATATATGCAAACATGAAAGCGAAGTTCAAAACCGAAAGAGCTGGAGAGTACTTTCCTATTAAGTGCGGAGTTAGACAAGGAGATCCATTATCACCAAAACTGTTTTCTGCCTGTCTCGAGCATATATTCAGACAGCTTAAATGGAGTAAATATGGCCTAAACGTTAATGGCATCTTGTTAAATCATCTACGTTTTGCCGATGATCTTATATTAGTTTGTGAAGACCCAAAAATCTTACAGGAAATGATTAAACAACTCATCTACGAAAGCGAGAAAGTCGGATTGTCAATGAACATAAAAAAAAAGCCAAAAGTAATGACAAACCATACTAAAGTCCCAATTCAGCCAAACAATAGTACTATAGAATACGTAGACGAATACACATACCTCGGGCAGGTAATATCCCCAAGAGAGCTCACAACGAAGGAAATTAACAACAGAATCAACGTCGCCTGGAAAAAATACTGGTCTTTCAAAGAAATAATGAAAAACCCTGGCATACTACTAAAAGATAAAAGGAAAATATGCAACACGTGTATTTTACCGAGCATGACCTATGGATGTCAGACATAGAGTCTAACCAACCAGAACATTAAAGCACTGGAAACTTGCCAATACGGCAAATCTTAAATATCGAATGCCAACATTAAACGAACTACATCAACTTATCAAATACCAGTTATCATCATCGTCATCTTAGCGTAATAAACTGTGGCTATGAAGCCCAGCTTGCCCTAAATTCTACAGCTTAACAAGATACGCAAGTTGTCCTATCCACATCAAAGTACACATGCTATCGGATTTATATTCGTGATGGATATTCTAAGATTTCTTACAGTACTTATATAAGCCCACCTTATTTATCTTACCAACTATGAGATTATCTTAAATTTCTCCTATATATTATGTATCTTCCTGACTAAATCCAACGTTTTATTTATTTGTTGTTTTAGCATGATTTAATAAAGTTTGCTTTTTATCTTATACTCATTAAGCTAAATTATTATTAATTATGATGGATCAGTTTAAATCTTCAAGAGTAAGAAATTGTTCTTAAAAGTTTCTGTGAGAAATATGAAGTATCTGTTGGTATGACAGCCAGAGTAAAATACCGAGTTGTTCTTTTACTTTAAACCTTAACATGGATTTTCCTTTAATTACTATATTAAATAGGAATATTATTGTGGTCCGGGCATCATATCGCATGAATCAAGCCGTGCACGAAATATGAATTCGTAGTGTTGTAGTTCGTTTGGTTATATTTTGTAGTTTTGAACGTGTTAATAAACATTTCAATCGTATGAATACGCAAAAAGATTCATTGTTTTCATAGAAACATACTGACATTCTAAAGTATGTGTATCTTTGTGTTTAATACCTAAGTGATGGTGAACTGTTATTGATGTTATATCGTATAACCCTTATACTCGACAAAAACTGAAAGTATAAGTTATAAAAAAGTATACGTGACATTACACATGATATGAATGAAACCTGTTATTAAAATCCTTCATATGTTTCAGGATGCGCTAACCTTTCCCTTTAGTTATGTCTTTGAGAATATGTTGCCAGGTTTATCGAAATGAAACGTGTAAAAAAACGCAATAAATTAAACGACAACTCAACTGTGCCCAATTTTACAAAACAATTCCTTCCTGGTTTAAGGCACAAACGTAGTAAGCATTTGAATCGCATTACCATAGCTTGGCCTGTGACACGAAACTTACATCTTTCTTTCGGGGCAAAAACTGGAAAACGGCCAACCTTAGCATACCTTCCATCCGGGGTTCTTGGTGGTCGAGTTGCCTGTATTATTTTGGCTGTAGCAGGTTTACAATTGAGCGCCCACGGCGAGAAAATTAGAGCGCACACGGCACACAGTACGGAGGGCTATGTATTTTTGAAAATTATGAATTCTGATACATCATTTGCACAAATAATTATATTCGGCTGAATACGATGCCCTTTATTTATAACTTCACTGCCACCAGTCTGCTTAACTACGTGGCACAGGTTATACCGGCCGTAGATGCTGGCGGGCAGGTAGACGCGGCATACTTAGACTTCAAAAAGGCATTCGACACAGTGGATAACGATGTCTTACTGGGAAAGCTAGCAGATGTGGGCTGTACGCCACACTTATTTCAATTCTTTGTCAGCTATATGCAGGACCGTCAGCAGTATGTTGATTACAATGGGTACGTCTTTGAGCTATACTTCACTGGATCCGGCGTGAGTCAGGGTAGCAATTTGGGGCCTCTTGAATTCATCATAATGATTAACAGCTTGCCGGAAGTCGCAGGACATGGTTCATGTTTATTGTTTGCAGATGACCTCAAGTTGCTACTTGAGGTTAGGGATCAATCTGACTGTGAACGGCTCCAGAGTGATATTGGTAGAGTGGTGAAGTGGAGCCATGACAATAAGCTATACTTCAATGTATCCAAATGCTCGGTAATATCCTTCACTCGTGCGCGCAACCCTGTCTGCTATGAGTACAAAGCAGAGGCGACAGTATTACAGCGAGTTACAAAAGTACGTGATCTAGGGGTACATCTTACTCCAGATCTTACGTTTCGCGAACATATCGTAAAGATATACAAAAAGGCGTACAGAAACCTCGGGTTTGTACTTAGGCAGTCGCAAGGGTTCACTAACATTACAGCAATTAGGGTATTGTACGATGCACTAGTCAGAAGTCATCTGGAGTATGGTGGCGTTATATGGGCTCCATACGAAGCCAAGTACTCTGTCATGCTGGAACGTGTACAGAACAAGTCCACGCGCCACTTGTACTGGAGACTGTATGGGGTATACCCGTTATACCCGTTGATGTACCCCACACTTTTTGTACTGGGTATAGTAGAGTACAATGAGTTGGGGTGCGGTGACAGTTCACACTAGTCGTCTATCTAATTAAATTACTCCACGGCAAGGAACACAATCCTGAAGTTCTGCAGCGCTTGAGTTTTTGTGTTCTGGACCTCTACGTATGGAGGCGCCGGCGTCCGCCACTGCTAGCCGTGCCAGCTGGCAGGACCAACATACTGGCCAAAACGCCTCTGACGCGAGCAATTAGTACGATTAACGAAATCCAGAACATTAAAGATATATTTGCGTGTCAGTTTAGTGAACTCGCAAAAATTATCATATTATGTTATAGGATAGAGTAGTTTTAGGTTAAGTGGAAATGTTAAGTGCCATATTATTGTATTGTTATTTTCTTAATGTTAAATTTCTGTTGTGTCTATAGTGTTTAAGTTATTTGTTTTGTAAATATGTTATATTTAAAATGCCTCACTAACGCATTAGGATAAGTGTACTGTAATGTTAGAAGTAAGAGTTTGAGAGAATAAATAAATAAACTTTACTAGTTTAACATTTTCACAACACCCAGCAGCTTTAACAAGTTAAAAACTATTTTCTTGTAAACAGACATCATCCATCATTCGCTTTATTGCAATTATTAAGTTCACCTGATTGTGAACTATATATAATACTTTGACGTGCTTCATTGATTTTCTAGACATTTAAATCAATTTAACACGACCTTGTTCGCAGACAATTCTGAATCGCATTTCGTCTTACAATTTAACACGATTGAATCTCGCTGTCCATAAAAAAATCTACTTATCTCCATTCGTCGACTGTTCTTCGCCTCCCAACATTCATTCTACATGAAGTTGTACTATTACAAGATACATTTTAGCATATAAAATATAGCGTGGTTCAGTACTTTATTCCGTTTGTCAAAGTAACATTGTTCTAACACGGATATTGAATAAAGTGGGTGACGCAGATACTATGCGTATCGAGTTTATATTGAGTTTGAATGGTTATAGTAGGTACTTTGATACAACAGAGTACTTTGATAGATATCTACATCTATCAAAGTATTTTGTGAAAGGATTTTTGCAGAAAGTAATAGAAAACTTTGTAGCTGGTGTCAAAGCACAGATTTATCATATTTATTTGTTGGTGAAGGTAGTGTAAGATTGTCTCTAAAGCCTAAGTATAAAGGTATGTACTTAATTAAAAGTACCCATCAGGGCCGTGAAAGTTCCATACATGGATAAATTTCATATAATCAGCGCCATCTACCGATGATGGCAAGAACTAAAGAAAAAGCGACAACTGAACGGTCATTTCACCAACTTCGACTAAGATCTGCGTGGCGCAGTGGAAGAGTGCTAGGCTCATGACTTAAATGTCTGTGGATCGAATCCACGCTAAGCTAGAACTACTTTTTGTGATTTTTATATTTTTTTACTTTTAAATTGCATATTTTACAATATAATAGTTGTCATTTACTTATTTATTAACACCGAAATTAAACATTTATTTTATTTTGAAAAATGAATCCACTACTAACGCCATCTATACGATCGGAATAAAAATAAAATTGTTTGTGCGCCATCTAGAGTAGAGGATGCCAATGAACTTTTCCTTAGAGAGAGTTGCGCATCTATACCAGTATATCTGTATAATCTATGGTACCCATGTCCGTAGACGATACAAAATTACCGGAGTACTGGGTAATTCTTTAATTAGAAACCTCTCAAAATAGTTTTCGCTTTTTCTCCAGTGCGCTATTACCTACTGTTGTGATTTCATCTAAGTTGATTACGTAATTGACCATTTATTAGATCAATTATTATGCTCCTACTGCTGTACCTAGTTTAAAGGATAATGTAATTACCGTTATTATACATTCAATTATATTTCTGTTAATTTATTGATTATATTTTGTTTAGAAATAAGTTATTTAATAGTTACTCAATTGACCCACAAGCCATTCGTTCAAATGATCCAGTTATTAGTTCGGTTGTGGTGGGGAGATTGACGGGTAGACGATTGGTGGGGACGGTGGGGATTAGAATAGGAGTTAGTCTGCTGGTGAGCTCGTTACCGAGTAGTCGAATAAAGTGTACTGTGTCCGAGTGTAGCAGTATTATTGAGTATTGCTGAGTGTAAAATATTAAAGAAGTTCATCAAGTGCATTAGTTTCATTACACTACTAAGTTACTCAATTAATGTTCTCATGGCTAAAATATCCCCAAGAGCATCGGCAGAAGTTATTATAGTTGATGCCGTTATTCGTAATCGAAAGTCATGTTTTTCACTTAGTTTGCACAGAAACACTTATGAACGTCAAAACATATTATAAACTAGCTCATCCCACAGTTACATCCGCATTACTTTACGCTACTGCTCTGCGCCCGTAGCTAATAGATGGATGCTACAAAGCTTGCCTTGATAAATGGGCTATCCAACACAAATAAAAATATTTGAATCGGACCAGTAGTTCCTGAGGTAAGCGCATTCAACCAAAAGAAAAAAACTCTGATTTATAATATTGGAATAGATTCAGATTCGAATAAACAATAGGGCTGTGACTGCCACAAATAATGTAGGTATCTTCTATCTAAATTTTAAGAGGGTGCATAGGTATGTATGTATATACCCACTCAATCACCGAACAAACTCCTCCAAAAGAACGCAGCCACATAAATAACCCTGTGTGTCGGTGGTGAGTCAAGTTTCCAAAGTTCTAACACATGGATCGGGGTGCGGTCACAAATTACCGTGAAAAACAGATTTTCTACAGTGTCTGCCACACGGCGTTTAATGTGATAAAGGCGCTGTGCTCTCAGCGTGAGGTATATGGTATGTGTAAAAGTGTTGACGTAGTGGTGTGGAAACGTTATTTGTAATATCAATTTTGAGCAAAAAATACTAAAATAAGCTACTTATAATTCCATAGTACCTGTTTATCAATAAGTAGACTGAAAGTTACTTCACTATTTCGACGTTAGGAGAAATATATTTTTAGGCATTCTAGTAATTCAAAATATACTGCACGGATGTCGTACCTACTTAGCATTTAATAGGCCACCATACCGCTTAATAATGCACCGTGTGCTGTGATATAAATCTCCACATGAGATAGCACTTCATGTCTATTTAAGTGTGATTCACAAATTGTTTTTTTTTGTGCTCTTTGTGTCCGTTTCTTGAACATTTTTAAAGACCCCTGCGAGACATGACTTATAAATAGAGCCGGAAAGGCGTTCAAAAAAATTTTTTTCTGCAACCTACATGATACAGCTGAAGTATATCTATAGTTACACGTGCAACAACAATTATCTAATTAAGAAATATTGTTAAAAAGTCATCAAAAATAACATAGACATAAAAATACGTAAATGTACCCAAAAGGATAAATAGGCATACAATCCAACAATTCGTAACCTACTTTCAACTTCCGTAGAGCAATGTCTATGGGTAGTCTATCAGACCAATTTCCAAAATCCATCCTAGCGGCCAAAAAACACAATCTGTATACACGCTGATTTTTTATTGGTTTCGGAGCGAAAGCCATCTTATTACTTATTGTGAATAGAACCTAATCAGCTAATAATATTTGAAATATAAGCTAAACAAATCTTGAGAAATTAATTAATTTAATAGTACGAGAACACGAAGTATCACTTTGCCGCACACTGGCGAAGTACGAGTGATCGTGTCACACACACACTGGCATTAGTCATTGAACTGTTATTCCCGCTCTCCCACTCCACGCCTAGCGCGCGCGCCAGTCACCACCCTCCACCGCAGGGCGCCAGCAGCGGGCGGGGGCGCGGCGGGGTGCAGTCGTGCGACGCGGGCGCAAGTTGACCTTCAGTCTTAAGAAATTAGGTCAATGGGACAGTCGTATATCACGCTCCCGTCACTCTGTGTCCGTGTTACGTAATAAAACTTTAGTCGTGGCTGCGTACAATACTGATGTGTTCGCTAGTGGATTGATAGGCCGCAACCTGATCTGACTCCATACGGTTTTATTAGTGGATCGAGGTGATAAGATTTGTGTACAAAGAAGAAACGGAGTCGCGAGAACGCGAGAAACATGTGTGTGCAAATGTGTAAATTGATTGTGATGTAAGCAGAAGACTACTGATTGTTGAGAATACCTACGTTGATAACATGTTTTAAATACGCCAGAAATAAGTAAATACCTAAATTCGGCTTTTACTAGTTATTGAAAATGATGAGGTACCGATGATTAATACGTAAATAATAATAAGTTATTCTTTTCGTCTTACTAGATACTAGTTTATTATGACTGCGTGAACCCACAGCTTATTTCTGTCGACTTACGAAGGAATAGGTAGGTACAGCTATTTAGTTACATATGTTTATTATTTCCGTGTGGTGATATACATATGTTTATTATGGCCGTGGATTTTGTCCGTGTGGTGACGAATTAAGAATACGGAATGTCACCACCCCATATCATCCCATGGGTGTCGTAAAAGCCGACAGAGGGAGCATATTATACAGAGAACACCGCTGTAAGAGAAGGAAAACTTGATACAAACCCTATACCAACCCGTTTGGCCAGCGCGGTATAGTAGGCCAATTCCTCCTTTTAAAGGAGAGGCCTAGTCCAGCAGTGGACTGTTAAAGGCTGATGTGATGATGTTTATTATTTTAATCATTATTATGTGCTTAAAATTATTGACGTTGTCATCGTAATTAATTTGTGTTTTGTAAGTACGTAAGATTGGCCCAATTTGGCAGAAGATAGGGACGCTTGGAGGAGTGTAAGGGAGACCTTTGCCCAGCAGTGGGACAATATAGGTTAAATAAAAAAAGTACGTAAATAAGGTATCACTATCCATCCGTACTTCTTATGCTGGGGCCTCACTGCCGGCTAACGTCGATGTCTGCTAGCACGATAATTATTGCGATAATTTTTAACGCGCTAAAGTAGGTGGCTACACTTGAAACGTCAACGTGAATGCCAATCATTGGCGATAAAAACGCCAAACGCCAATGTTAATGCCGTTGTCAAATTATCGCGTTAAGTCGTGGCTACACCTACGGTTAACGTACATTATTGCAATAATTAATGGCATTTCTCGTTAGTATAGCCCCAGCAGAAGTGCTTTGCCGACTGATACGTGTTATACGTGTAGGTAGTTACCTACTATTACACGCGCTGTACTGTACCTAAAACAGCTGTTGACCTCGCCGCGCGACGTCAACAGCCGTTTTAGGTACCTACAGCGCGCCGACGAATCGATCGACGATCTAGTCGCGCGTTACTACGTATTTTCTAGAGTTATTAGTTACTTCTATAACTTTTTTATTTTACGTGTTAGGTAAATTTTCATTTTGAATATGAATAGCAGATATTTTTTCCAACGTGAGGTTATTTTTCCTAAACCAATAAAAAATCAGCGTGTTTATAAAATTCTTGCGTTACTGACTGACTGACTGACAAGCTACAGCTAAGACTATTGGGCGCAGGAAGCTGAAATTTGGCATGTATGTTCCTTGGCGACCGTAGAGGTGCCCTAAGAAGCGATTGCTGATTTAAATTTTATGCTGCAGGTATCCTCTAGTTATCAAATGACATCTAGAATATTCAGCCCAATCGAACTTGAAACATTCAAAGTTACGCGTGGAACAAAAGGAAACTTCCGCCATTAGGTAAATAAAACATCGTACCTACAGATGTCGATTTTAAACTTTCGCGATTTGTATACATCATACAAAATAAGTTAGCGGGTCTTAATCGCGTACAATTAACTTATTTAAGGTATAAATACATATTGGGTTCCGACGTTTCGCTCGTCTTGCACCGAGCGTGGTCGCGGAGAGAACGTCGGAACCAAATAGGTATTTATACCTTAAATAAGTTAATTGTACGCGATTAAGACCCGTTAATTTATTTTGTATGACCTACAGATGTCTCCCAAATTGTCCTTATTGTAGAAAAAATAGCTAAAAAAATACTAAAGTTTTTCTTCTTTTTCTCAGTTTTTCTACCCCGGCCTTTTCTCGTGTAAGTGGCAACACGTTCCTTATGGAACAATTTCACAATACAAATGGCAACTCCGCAATTTTTGTTCAATATTAAGTTTTTATCGATTGATATAATAAACTAAGTTAGTCTTATAACCTAATTAATAACTTTTAACAACTAAATGTAAGTATACTGTATAAAAGCTCCTAGCAACTAACTGATCTTTAAACGTAAAGAATTTAATAGGCGACTGCGTAATAAACCTTTTTCAATCTTATATCAACAAATCATCTGCAATATCTTATTAAAAGATTTAGAATCTTTCGATAATGATAATATATTTTGAAGAAAAGTATATAGTTTATTATTTTTATAGCCTACCGAATCCCGTAAGACTTACCACGGCGTCCGGGATTGGCTTCAAAATCCCGGGATTACAAATAAGATCAGACCATATCCCCAAGTAATAACGAGATCTTCAAAATCTATACAATTTTATCTAATCCAACAACATTATCTCCATAATTTATAGTAACATTTAGCGCCATAAACAATTAGTTTGTAAACTTTTATCAAACCACAAAGACGGTAACCTATTTTAGGAATATATTGATAGATAAATTAATTTTCACCCCTTGTTATGAAACTTAAAATATTTTAGGTACGAACCCACTCTTAATCTTCTTGTCCTTGGTAAATATTTAGGCATGTTCATAGAAAGTGTTATTAGTCCTCAACTACACGGTGCGAACACAGTAAGGTCGCTGTTAGCACGACATTAATAAATTTAATATATTCGCCGCTGACACATTAAACACACCCATTTGCGGCGTACATTCACACAGACGTAAGTGGATATAAACAAAAAATCTCATTTCACCTCGCGGCTTTGTCCTGTGAATAAGCAGGATTAATAATTATTATTATGACAGTCGAGTGGGTTGTGTCACGACCAGAGCAACACAACTCCTTGCTCTCCTACTTGATTACTTTCGTACAATGCTTGAACAAACAATAATATAAAGTCGGGTACCATTGTTAAAGAGAAATAATTTAACTTACGTACCAACAGTCCTCTGTCCGCAGCTGTACGATGCCATTCGGATTTTTTCTTCCATTACCAGCATTTTAATGTTTCGGCGAAAACAAAAAATGGCTTCGCTGGCTGACCCAATTTTTTTTTATCGTTTAATAATTGGCTTATTCGATTTTCGAACGAGGCAACGTAGACAGAAAATAATTGAAATATACAGCTGAATTAAATATTTCTGTTTGCCGCGCTCATTTAATTATTTTCTGTGAGTGGTGAAGTGCGTAAGTGTAGTGATCTAATTAAAAGTGAATAAACGCGACGTAATATGCTTAAACACATGTTCGAACGAAACGACGTAAATGGCCATCGTAAGCAAATCCAGAGTAGAGGCGACACATAAAATTGGAGTAAATCACCGAAAGTCAGGCACTAGAGACGTTTACAGCCTCGGAGACTGTTAGTTCCGGAAGTGTGTCGGGATCGCGGGCACCACTCAAAACGCGCAATAACCAGATATTTATGAACCGACTGCACTCGACCTAACTCTTCTGCTATATACTATCTCACTTCGGTCGCGTACTAAAAATACGTTTACTTAGGCTGTTTGAGTATGATAATTATGTACGACGTCCATCCAGAAATTGGCACAAAAAAGATCCGAATGAAGTTTTTGTTGTCGTCTTATTTATTCAATATTACATAAATGGGTTATAAGTAGAGTAGTGTTGGCTATTATGGAATGCACTTTTAAATCGAAAAATCCCGGGATTACGGAATCGACAAATTTAGTTTTTTTATTATAGAATCAAATCAGGTGTAGGTAAATTTACTTATTTTAACTTTTGTACCAAAAAACAGCTCTAGAAATAATAAAATCCTCTTAATTTTCTTCAATTTTCAAAAAAATTATCTCAAACGAATAATAAATAAGAATTACATAGAAAAACCATTCAATCTCATAATAATTATTAACTTAGAAACAACAGCACCCACTGCCTACCATTCCTCTTACACTCAACATACTCATAAATTGATGGGGAGCTAAAAATTAACTTCAAGTAAATACACATTAATAATTATGTAATCCCGGAGACCAGTTTCTTTTTAAATAAAAATCACATGTTAAAGACGTCGTTTCCTCACCATTTTACAGAGTAGTTTCACATTCCCGAATTTTCTGGAATCCCGGGATTTTTATTAAAAAAAATATGTTTTAAGAAGCCGCTTCCATAATATCCTAGCCAAAAATTAACTTTAGGTGAATATGCATCCGATTATCCGATCACTAGTTATAAGGTTAGTAAAATCCACCTAATCACATTACAGCCGCTATAAACTACCTCACGAGCGTAAACATTTTAACATTTTATTTACAGCCATAAAATATTTACGTTTTAAAATTATTATAAGCAGAGTACACTCCATTGCTGCCGACGTTTTAATTATACGATTTACGAAAGGTTGTAAAATAAAACTACAATAAATTTTACTGATACCGGGCGCCCAGTGGCAATAAATTTTTCATCTAACTTTACCCATACAAAGGTTATAAAATGTAAATTGATAAATTTATGTTGACGTAAAATGTTCATATTACAACGAAATTCTGACTGTAGTGTTGATATGACAAAAGTATTTGTTTTTTTAGTTAACTTATTACATACAGTTTGTTGTGTTATTTATTTTACGGTTTTCTTTGTACATAAATATTTTGCGAAATACCTCATTACTGAAATGTATGCTTGATGCGTTGTGATTTATTGTAGTTTCAATATGTGGTCATTGTGCTATCAATTCCATGAAATATTGTCAATAATGTGCGATAGCTTAGTACGAGTAGACAGCGTAAAACAGAATCGTATTTTTTTTAGTACAACTCCCGCACTAGGAATAAATCTACTAAAAATACAACTAACGGACACAAAGTACACCCAGACTCGAAACAACAATTTATGGATCATAGAAAGTGTTGTCTCGTGTGAGGATCGAACCCACAACACTCGGCGCAGTATCAAACCGTATGGCGGCCACTTCAACCACTACGCCAACCGTGCAGTCAATATATATTATTACAGTATTAACTGGGCAACACAACAAAGCGCTATAGTATCTACTTTCCAAATATACAGCTACGCAATGCTTAGATTTGTAATAAACGGTATGTACAATTTTTTTAATATGATTTAATAAATCGATATGAATAATACAAGGTGCTCTATTAAGCGATACTTACCAAATTAAGTCTAAGTTAATTTGCCATTGCATAAGCGTATAATACAAAAATAAATCAGTTATATTTAAATGTGTTATAACCGTATTAGTACCGAATTTAAAATTAAATTATGAGTTCCCAATTAGTATTCGGCTACAAAAATATGTATATAGTTACAGTAGGTACAATCTCAGGCACAAGGCAAGTAAATCATTTGAAAATTGAATCACAACTGAATTATGTAATTCGGGTGGTGATGTTGATTCTGCATGCTATCAATCTTAATTCAAAATGATATGAGAATAGTAAAATAGCTAACTAAATACTATGAGCTACGTAGCCACGTGTGGTAAAATAACGGGTATCGAATTCAGATTATATTCATGAACAGTCATGTTGATTTTGTATAATGTCGATTATACCTGAAAATGTTATTGTAATTTCATTCGAGATTGCAAAATAATGATGTAAAGTATAGTGTAGATTGTCTCAGTATCTTTACGACGTGTGGGATCGCTCTGCTCCGCGTGGTTTCGGTATGGGCTATTGAAGCCACCTCATTATTTCCCGTGCGCCGTCGTCCGTCGGCTAGATAGGTCGCTAAGGGCTTCAATTATTATCGGGTATTTGGTGAAACGACCATACTAAGTTAGTGTATGATGTTATCATTTTGGCTTATTTTGTATATCAATTTAATAAATCTTGATTTATAGCGGCCATTTTGATTTTGTAAATTTATTTTTAACTTGTCTGGCGCTGTAGTTTAGGCATATATTCAGTATACACAATTGGTTTATAAATAAAGTTTCAGAATCCGAAGTAGAATATGTTTCAGCAACAAAACCGTTTTGTTTCAGAAACGGAAGGTATATTTGTTGCGCAAGCGTTTTACATTTTTGTAAAAATGTGTTATATTTTATCTTCATTGGTGCTTAAAGTTTTAATAAACGAATTAAATTGCGTCTCACGCTTTACAATAGACAACTACGTTCCTCCTTTGAGGTCATGCCCAAATATTCGCATGTCGTCATCACCATATGCTAAGCAATATACGGTGCGGTGTCACAAGCATTCTGCGCCGGACGATATGCGTCCCCAACAATTGTTTATCTGTTGCGAAAGGAATGTGCCGAGCTTGCAGGGATTATGAAACATCAACGCCATACACGCAACAGTCGCACTGGCGCTTTACAGTTTAGAGACAGTCGGATGAAATCTACAACAGATTAGTTTTAATCTATGGTAGCTATTAGCTAGAGACATTTAATGGGGGAACATTTTACCGTATCGAAGCTTATAGATATGATCCACACAGAAAAAAAGCGTGCTTCACAAAGTTCAGGTGGATTTTATGTTAGTTGTTTCATAAATATTTGTAAATCACAAAATATTCAATTGCAAGATTTCTTTAACGAAATAAATCTAGTAGTGCCAGCTCTATTGTTCATAACTATTATTACTAAAACCGTATTCCGACTTCGAGTACAATAGTTTGATATAGGTAGGTAATCGTTATTAAAGTTGTATATACAATTTTAAAAATAACACTCGGTAAGGAATTTAATACGTTCGCTTTTCATCTTTATTTCCACATAGTAAAAAAACTTAGCTATAAGAAAATTATTCGATATCTGCCAAACGTATGCGTGGGACAAGGATAATAGCTTTTCTGCTATGCTTCGTATAATATGAAGACGTTATAAGTATTTTTATCTATATAAGAAAAATTATTACGTCTAACTGTCTTTTTGTAATAAACTGCAGTTTGCAGTTTTAATGTCCAAATTATACCGTAACTACGCAGATTTTTAACTACCTAAAGTAATTAATATGCGCAGAATGTTCGCGACATCATGATTCAGCAATCCAAACTTATTTGAACAAAAGCAGGCACATAATACCTTAGTAATTCTGCAGTTAACAGACACAAAAAAGCATTTATAAAATATAATCTACTAAGTTTTCTCCGCGACTTAGATCAGGTATGAGGTACCCTATGTCCCCCATTTGTCAGGTCAAAATTTCACGTTGTTAAACCGTAACAAACCAACAAATATATGTTCATAGTATTAGTTAGAATTTATTATCCAGATATTACATTCTACATAACTAATACTATGAATAGGTATCACAAAAATATAGGTAATAATATCTTAGCAAACATAAAAGAAATAAACGAAAAAGTGCTCATAAAATAAATGATATCTACCGTATATTAGCGCAGGAGGAGCAATAGACACTCATAGAGCTGTGTCACCTTCACGCAGTTTGAGCCCAGAGCAATATTGTCATGATATTATTTCTGACATTTACATCGCTAAGCCAGACGTATGGCCCATTAGCCGTATCATGCTGACGGCAGCACGTAACTCATAGGCCGCGCATTAATATCCGCCAAATGTGCACTTGCGTCCAACAATTGAAGTAATACACGTATTTATTCGCTTCCTTTTGACGTAAATGTGATATTGGACCTGTGACGTGTGTTATAACTTATACCTATTGTAGCGGCTATAAACGCACTCGACAATTATTTACTTCTTTTTCTTGATAGGTAGCTAAATATTGGATTTTATTGTGTAGCTTCATTTTTATGCTTTCCTTCTACAGTAATAAAAACAGGTGTACTCTTTTTGCTATAAAACTACATGACGATAAAATTAAAACGTTTAGAGATTTTTAATTACTTTTGAAAGTGACGTAGTTTCCTTAAAAAGTAAAATACTGCGTTATCTGACTGGCCACCATGACCCGTGATATGCATAACAATATAATAAAAATAAAATCTGAACAAGAGCGGGTCTGACTGGTACACAATAAAACTTAGCATGAAGGTTTCGTGCTAAGTTATATTAAATGCAATAAAAAAGTTAAAGAGAGTTTAAAGAGAATCTAAGGATCGTAGAGCTATTTATTCTACAATACAAAAATAAATACCTTGATACCTTCTCGATTCTTCTTCACGTTCCTAAGAAAAACAGATTGACAGACAAAGAGACAACAAGAGGGACTGACGGACAAACCCCCTGTTGGATCTCCACCTAGTCGTGGTGAGAGGGCTCAGTAACCGTGGTTAGGTCACCCACGGTGAAGCTAAGCAAGATCCCAGGAGTGGACGCTCCGCGTGTGCTTGACGGTGGCCTGCGCTCCTGCGCAGGCCACCGTCAAGCACACGCGTCCAATGGTGCAGGTGCGAGGGACAGTTCTTCTGTCCCTCGCAGTCGAGCGAGATCGCGGGAGGAGAGGCGTGTCGGTGTTGCGTTGCCGCGTGCCCTATCTCCCGCGACCAAATGGGGGCGCACCATCGTAGCGTCGCGGTGGGGCCGCAGAGGAAGAGGAGATACGGTGTTGCGTTGCCGTTCTTCCTATCCTCTGCGGCCGCTGGGTGTTTTGGAGGCGGAGCCCAATACCTTCATCCACCGCCAAGGGGGTTTTGGTCGGGGCCCGCCTGACCATCTGGCGGGCCAATACCCGTCGGGGGTAGTGAGGAATGCTTCGGCGATACCCGACCCTCCGACACACGGGTGCATGAGGAACACGGGTTGGTTTTTAGTCAGTAAGAGTCTGACAGTCCCCTTCGCCCTTCCCCCTCAGGGCGGAGGGACTCCATGAGGATTTTCCAACCCGACACAAAAAAAAAAACTGACGGACAACGAAACTTTCCTTTATATATTCCGTTTCCATTGTGTAAAAAACACTTCTTTTTACACGTATTATGGCACAGTTACATCGATTTATTTATACCAACTGCTGTAAACCATTAAACTATATTGGTACCTCAAAAGATTTTACAGCAAAGTGCTAATTAATTCAACCGGATATACAAAGTTGTGGTAACCAATGTTAAAACATAGTATTACATAACAGTTAATTAATTAATATTTAATAAGTTACGGTATAGAAAGAATACTCGTCAGACCGAGAGTGATTCGTTGAGCTTATTAACTGTGAAGAAAAATAAAAATGGTAGTAGACTTCCCGATACTTATGTAATTAAGGGATGTGTCATCTAGCGACCACAACTATGGTGTAGCACACGATGAAGGAAATGAATGTCGAATAAAATTTAAGAACATTACATCTTTATTTTTAAATAATTAGGCGATTGAATTACTTGAATATAAGAAAGTATTATGTATGTATATGAATCGTAAAATTTTGAAGCACTTGTGGCAGTAAAGTTGTATTAGTATTTTAGACACCAGATTTAAAATATTTCAATAAATAATATTGGGTGATTTAAAAAAATATCTAGTGAAGTCTAAGTAGACTTCGTTTCGAAGAACGCACTTCTTTCTCATGCATTTTTAAATAACAAATGTTAAGTTCGAATTTTCAATAAAGGTTCAAAAATCAGTCAAGTTTACACCAGCGTACGGTGCATAAAAAATGGATGAACCGTGTTTTTTAACGGACCTATCCAAAGATTTTCCACTTGATTGAGTGCGTGAAATTTTTTAATCAACTTTTTTTTCATGCGGGAGCGATATTACTAACCTGTGCCGCGTATTGGGAAATGCTTCACACAAACGCAATAATTTTAATATGTAAATATAATAATTCCTATTGTTACGAATGGCGATATTTGAAAATAACACCATCTATCGGTCAATGAGAGAACTAGAAGAGAACTGATATATCAGTGTTTCATCTATCCTCTAATAGATGGCGTTGCTGTTGATTACTAGAACAATGCCACGACGCTAGAATGTTTCGACTGTTGTGAGAATGTTCGGGAATACGCAAGAAAGAACTAGTTTGCTATCCGGCCGGTATAAATACCGCGCGGACGAGCGAGTTCACACATCATCATCAGCCCTTTACAGTCCACTGCTGGACTAGACCTCTCCTTTGAAAGGAGGAATTGGCCTACTATACCACGCTGGCCAAACGGGTTGGTATAGGGTTTGTTTTAAGTTTTCCTTCTCTTACAGTGCTGTTCTCTGCATAGTATTCATAGTTCACACAGTTACCGTTAAATAATCGGAGCGATAATCAAGAAGCGAAGTAAGTCGGAAGTGTTTAGTGGTGTTTCTTTGTTGTGAAATAAGTGTGTATTTAAGTGTGTATAGTGTTTGTGTGTTAAATAAAGTACAGTTTAAGTGGCATAGTGATTTAATTTATCGCTGAACCCCAGCTCGTAACACTATTATAATATATTGCTTTTAGTGTTTTTATGATGCAAATGCTAGCAAAGTTATTGTGAGTAGATTTCACTTACTCAGTAACCATTAGATTAATAGATTAAAGGTAAGATTTTGTATCAATGTCTCACATAACTATGTATACACAAAGAAGTCATCCGTCTAGTAGGAACGGATTTAGTAGTTCCCATTTGTAGTGAAATTACTTGAAATTTTCTTCTTTCAAGTTTAAGGAGGCACCTACTTCTAGGTACCAACTAAAACTTGAAGTAATACTGAACGTTTATACGTTCAATATTATTTCAACCATCCATAAATTAAAAAAAAAATCTAATGTAGAATATATCCACATCCACAAAGGAAGCAAACTAAACAACAATCTAAACAAGAGAGAACTCTCTTCCCCTCGGACCGCGAAAGCGAGTGGACGCGTCATCTATATGATACATTTACAACAATATTTAAATTCAATAAATCTTTGCCAAAAATACTGTGTCAATAAACTACTAAGTACCAGGCGCACATAACGCATGTATAGATTGCGTGGTGTGCGAGTGAAAGCAGGATAGCATCAACGTGGACGGAGCGATCGCAACAACTCACGATTCGCCCGCGCAAGCTACGTCATCGGGTGACGTCGAGTTCGTCGAGTGCCACAATACATAAGCGACAGCGATAAACGGGTAATCTTTAACATATTGCAGATAATTTTTAATTTTGGATGTATTGTTTCCTATAAGCCACAATGTCCAAATCACTACTCAGAACACCACCAAACCAAAATGCTGCCTCGAAACCGGAAGCCGAGAGCCAAAAATTGCATACTTCCGAAACGTCAAATTTAAAGGCTAGCCAGAGAGCTAAACGCAAATGTTTAGCTTCGGAGATCGCTTTGGAGGACTCGGAAAGCCTTAAAGCAGAGATGAGACAGATGATTAATGACCTGATCTGTATCCAAAATACCCGTCTTGATAAATTAGAAGATCACTTTTTAGAAATAAAAGCTCATTACATAGAAATCAAGTCGACAAATAATGAACTTGAAAAGTCGATCACATTTGTGTCAGACCAACTAACTTCCCTGGAAACCAAAATATCAGGGCTGGAAAAGGAACGTCAGACAATCGCACTAAAGCTATCAGTTTTGGAGGAACAATTAGAAATCCATAATCGCAACCTCATTAAAACATCAGTGGAACTGCGCAATGTACCAAAGAGAGTGGCTGAAACAAAAACTATGTTATATGATACAATAATGCACTTATCAAAGCTGATAAATATACAATTAGAATCCAGCCATATTCGTGATGTAGCCAGACAACCATCAAAACGGGAAAAAAACACTTTTAACGTTACACTGGATGGAGTTCACGAATACCTTAATGAAGACCAGTTTTTTTGAATGCAGTGAAACAATATAACAAACTAAACCCTATTTGATTTATGTTTTTAAAACCTTGTGACACGTTGCAGACTAGACTATTATACGTAACGTGTATCACGTCTTATGTTTATCCATCATAACCTACTGTATCTCTTGTTGGGGTGGCGCACCGAAATCAGTTTTAATGCCACTAGAAGTAACACACAGAGCTATATTAAAAGTAGCTACATTTCGGCCTCTCATGTACCAAACGAATTTATTGTACCCAAACTGTAATGTTCTTAATATACGCCTACTTTTTATATTACACACAATTCTTTTACAACACAAAATTACTCCGTACAAAAAAATAACAAAACGACGAAAATATAAAATTTGCCTTATTCCTAAACCACGTATGTCCTTTACTAAGCGATTCTCTTATTACTTGGGCCCGCACCTATACAATAAAATTAACCTAGCATGTCCAATAAATGGCTCGTCTTACTTTAAAAGTAAAAACTTAATTCGATCTTTCTTGCAAAACAAATCCTATAATGAAACTGAAGAGTTTCTAACATAAAACGTATTATAAAAGATTTATGAACTACAAGTTGTGTTGTTACTGCACAAACTTATAATGTAACTACCCTCCAATATTTATTTATTATCTACGATACTATTATTTATATTGTTTTATCATTCCTTCCGATACTTATTAATATTTATTCGTCACCATAAACACACACACACACACACACACACACACCTACACACATATAAGTACACACGCATAATACACACACACAAAATTACTTACGTATGATACACAGTTAATGCATGATAATTGTGTAAACATTGAATTTTTATTTTTTTTATTTTCATTTGGTTCTTTTTTATATAACTTTTATAAAATTGTAAAAATATGTTTCATTCAGTTACTATTTCAGAAATTGTTAGATAGCATTACATCTGTAGGGAAGAGGACTGTTATTCCTTACCACAGGTTAACTACTAACCTATCAAGGATAACAGAACTTCATCCACTGGATTGTAATTTCGTAATTTTATTTTAAATCTACTCTGTATTCTTAAGTTGGTAACTGCAATCAATTTATACAAATAAATATATTATTATTATTATTATTAACTCGGAAAAAAGCATATCAGTGCAAAGTTTCTGAGTTGCACGTTCCCGTGAAAATAATCCAAGAGCCTTCTCTATGATGGATTATTTGAAAATATTTTATATTCATGTCCACGTTGAATGAGTTTTGTTGTTCATTTTAATTCAGGACGGCTCCCAAAGGACCGAGCCATGACGTGATTCATTTCCAGACTGCATTATAAATTTGTATCCCATTGTTTCTTTTTCAACAGCCAGTTGGTTCAGTTACCTATTGTTGAAACTAACAAAAGGTTGAGATATGCGATTTTTTAGTGCAGCCGCCGGTATTTTCAACTATTTTAGTGGATGGCAGCGGCGATATAGACTTTTATGACTCTCGTGAAATAGAGCTTTATTAGATCAATTTTTTATCAGTATTATTTATCAGGAGTGCTTTTGTATGGTGATCAGAATCTGGCTAGGAGGACTGGAATTGTTTACAGAGATTAGTGGAAGCGTGATTATATTCATCAGTCCTTGTCAGCTACAACAAATCTCTGACATAAATGTACTGTGTTTTAAAAGCGATGAAATTAAACTAATAGGTACATGTGCAAACTTACCTGATATCTTCTGGTGATGTTCTTGAGTAGACCTATAAGATTACACTCATAATTTTGGCCAAAATGGCAAGCAAATCGTTATAGCTACCCAGACGGTCCAGCTCGGAGTCCTTCTTCAGAACACGATGCAAGTGGATGACGACACACAAATTTTACAAGGGTTCAATAGTTCACAATTTTATCACAATTCTTGCCGGTAATTTTCAAGGGGCGGCAGATACAAGAATTTACAAGACAAATTCACTTCAATACCACTACGATTCACGAAGCACCCATGTGCTTACAAGGGGCGATATTTCTCGAGCCGACGAACCATGTTAATTTTACTTTTATCAATCGCTCACAACCGGATCCGACAATGAAAGAAAGTGAATATTCATAGTGTGACCATAGTCAGAAATTTACAATGGACAAAGTAACACGCTACTAAACTGATATAATCGATTTAACTTATTATAAACAATATTTCTATTTCAAACATATGGGGCGAGGGTTTTCCCGCCCATAAACGTGTGCAAACTCTGTTTTTAGCTTTGTATGACGATTTGAAACAAACAGTACAGGAATTTATAAAAAAACGGATGTGTTGAAGTATAATCCCTTCAATACATAAATTTTATGTTATTGCCGAGTAATAAATAGAATCATTATTTGTGTCAATAAACACTTCTTCTTTTTTGTGATAAGGCCTCTATATCCTTTGATATCACGCGCATGTTTTCACCGGTTTCATCCATATTACTATTATCTTCTGAATGTCGACAACAGCACAACCTACCATATCCAATACCGAGTTTAATTCATCCAGGAAGATACATAAATGTTATCAGATCAATTCAGCCTTTTATATTGGTTTAGACTGTTAAGAGTAATAGACATTTGCAGAAAAATTATTCAACTACCCAAAAGATTACCTGCCCATAATTTTCAATGACTATCTGGTCAGCTAGTACACAATTATAAGCACCTAAATATTCGCAGCTTTCATCTTATCAGTAGTCATTCCAACAATAAAATTTATATCATAAAGTAGATTATTCAATAGATAATATTATTGACGTGCTTATAAATGAATATAAAATTCACAAAACATAACTGATAAGCTGATAACAATAGAAATACCATTCTTTATTGTGTTCAGTTTAGATTTATAATACATTTTTGTTCGAAGGAGTAGGCAGAGGTTAATAATTTTAAATGTGACTCGAGGTTTTCAGGCATTGTTGGTGTCTATGCGACCCGCGCATTTTCAAACAGGGAATCTTAAAGGAAGCATACATACATACATACATACATAGACTCACGCCTGTTTCCCCGAAGGGGTAGGCAGAGGCATATTAAACGCCCACTTTTCGGCAGTGTTTTGATCCCACGTAATAGGTGGCGAGCCTATTGCCGCTTATTGGGATATTTTGTTTGCCAGAGCCTCGTCCGTTGATCGGCAGGTGCACCACTTGCAGGTGAGGTTGGCTTGGGACCCTAAGTTTTTGGTGGGAACCCTATGCACCCTAAAGGAAGCTTTCCGTAATAAAACGCAAACTTTTGCGTTAATGTTTGGTATAGGGTGCAACCAGTCAGTTTATCACGCCATTATTATTACGAATTAATTAACACATTCATTATATCGCAACCATTGTAACCACAACGGAACTACTCCATCAACAACACAGTATCGGTATCCATAAACGTCAATCACTTATCAGCAACAAACCGACCCACAAAGAACGACGCTGACCAACAGCTGAACATTTAACGCTCATGCAAATGCTTAAAAACAAAACCTTTCCGCTGAGCTTTTTAACTAAACAGCAACCGATGAACCCCATCGTGGAAACGACTGGACTAGATAAACCGTAATGCGTATACACGAATCTCGTCGACCAAATAATAAACTCGATAAAGTGTTAATCGGCTGCCTAAACCCTCAGGGCATACTTACAATCTTGAATCGCAATACATTATTGCCGTACACGAGCACTCGTACTACCAATACACCTCGCCGCCTACCGCCCTGAGCTCTATTTCGACTCTCATATTCGTACCAAAATATGTGTACCCGGTAAATACCAACATAGACAACATTAAAACTACACGAAGACATACTCACACAACTTCATGAGCGTAGTTTGCCGAAATCAAAGTGGATTGTATTACCGCAACTCACCAATGACCTATATCGTTACGTTAGCCTTATTCTTGAGATAATTGCGTTTTATGAAGCAATTTACCTGTACAATATCGTAAAATGTTTATTTTATCACACCTATTCCATTTTAGCGTAATACCTGCGAAAATACAGTTCAACGTTCGTTTTGGTGTAGGTATAACAATATCCTTAAGTAATGTAATCAATAATAGAAAATCAATATTTAGGTATCAGTATTACAGTCAATATCTGCTTTAATTACAAAAGTATTATACCAGTAAATACTAAACATATACAATATAATACGAATCAATTAGTGAAGATAATCACGTGGATCTTTTCTCATTTTGTCCCAATAAAGGCCGTATGGGATATCGGATAATGACATACTACTCAATAAATAACTGAATAATTATTATATGGCTATCTGTAGACGACACGAAACAATGAGAGGGGAGAGTGATGCGTGAGAAATTAACAATAGGTCAGGCATAGTCAGGATGAATTATTCGTACGTGCGGTATGTTGCGGGAATGTCAGACGGTATAAACACAGGTTATATCGTACCGCCCGCTACCCTGCAAGGGACTGACATTAATATATTTTATTGCGCTAGGTAAATATATACTTTCATATAGCTGTGTTTATGGTGGGCGTGCAGGCCCAACCGCTCCTACGCAATACGAAACTGACAGCCAACTACGTTACACTTGATGTTTAGGACATTGTATTGGGTTAGGTATGTGTCTAATAATACCCGGCGTTACTACGTCTTTCCTGTTACTAGTTTCCGATAGTTTGATACAAGTTGAAATAGTTGCCCGAACACCTAGGAATAATAAAGTATTTAATGTTATTTGACGTTTGACTCAGGTCGGGTTAACTGTGTTCGTATATTTGCGGAGAATTTTAGTACCGCGGGTATCAAAACTATGTCTCTAGTTTATTTCTCACTAGCTGACCCAGCGAACTCCGTATCGCCTTTTTAAGAGTTTTTATTTAATTCCCTTTTTTCCAAGCCTCTTTTCCAAAGTTACCATTGACTTAGCGTTTAATCTCTTATCATTTCAGAGTCTATAAATGATGAACAAATAAACATAGATTTTTATTTAATATTGAATTCCACATTTCTTAAAACATCGGAGACGATACCCATATCGACTTTAAAAAAAATCCCGTCCGCCATCTTTGATTGCCTATCCGCCATCTTTGATCACGAAATAGATGATGTATTTGGATTCACCATCCCTTAAATCATCAGAGACGATACCCATATTGATTTTTTAAATTTTTCCCATCCGCCACCTTTCATTTCCCATACGCCATCTTGAATCACGAAATAAATGTTGTATTTGGATTCCTCATCCCTTTAAACAACGGAGACGATACCCATATTGATTTTAAAAAAAATCCCATACGCCATCTTTGATCACGTAATAGATGGTGTTTTTGGATTCCCCATCCCTTTAAACATCGGAGACGATACCCATATTGATTTAAAAAAAAATCCCATCCGCCATCTTTCATCACGAAATAGATGGTGTTTTTGCATTCCCCATTCCTTAAAATATCGGAGACGATACCCATATCAACTTTAAAAAAAATCCCGTTCGCCATCTTTGATTTCCCATCCGCCATCTTTGATCACGAAATAGATGTTGTATTTCGATTCCCCACCCCTTATAATATCGAAGGCGATACCCATATTGATTTTTTAAATTTTCTCATTCGCCACCTTGGATTGCCCGTCCGCCATCTTGGATCACTAAATAAATTTCATATTATTAATGAGCGTCCCGAAAATCTCGAAAACGATACCCATATAGATTGTATTTTATTCGTTTAGCCTTTTTTTGCCTTTGACCCAACCCTTCCCCTTCTCGTTTGACCATTTTATTATTTTTGTCTGGCCACTAAAAGTTGTGGCGTAATTTTATGTAGCCTATAGCCTTTCGGAATAAAAGGGCAATAACAATTTTGAAAATCCGACTGCTAGTTCCTAAGATTAGCCGACATTATCTTTTAGCCTTTTTAGCCTTTTGCCCGGCCCCAAAGGGTCGAAGCGTTATGTTATATAGCCTATAGCCTTCCGGAATAACTGGGCTATCGTATACAAAAAGAATTTTTCAGATCCGACCGGTAGTTCCTGAGATTAGCGCGTTCAAACAAACAAACAAACAAACTCTTCCGCTTTATTATATTAGTATAGATGTCATCTCATTTATACAATTATGTTTTATATGTAGAGGATTGCTCGTATCTTTGCAAATTCATTGTCATATTTACGTCGCAAAAAGTAATAGAGATTAAATTAAGAAATATGATTATATCGCTCGCAGAATGTAACGTTCTTTACAAAATATGTAATTAATATTTTACGCAGTATTCAGTGAACTATGACATCACTTATGTTGTTTGATTCTTAGAATTTGTTTGCGTCTCAAAAAGCCTAAGCGTGGCAATCGCCTGCCAGGCAGCCTCTTGATATGGGTAGTGAATACTAATTACTATCGGATGTCTAAAAGCAGAGCATGTGTGACGGGTGACTAAGGAGACAGCGAAATATTTCAGTACTTTTCGCTAAAGTAATATTAGTTGAACTTGCTCTTGGAATGGTCGTTAGTATGTATTCTTTATTTAAAGAGCTAAAATGGTATATAGCATAGAAAGGATATCCGGCGCAATCGTTCTAAAATAAGATAAAACTCTGCAAACCTTTGTGTAAATTTAAGTGCGTTAGTAAAATAATAACCAATATAGTTTGTACTCTATTCGAATGTGAAGTACACACATTTCTTCTAAATAAATTGAAATTCGTTTCCACCAAACGTCATTGAAACAGCAATATAAATTGTTATAGTTTAAGTTAGAATTTATTCGCATGCACATGAATCAGTCGTACTTGTAGTGCTGGCAGTAACATTTTAGCGTCGATATAGAGCTGCGTGAAAGCGGTCTGAAACTCCGTTACGTCACCACTACACTACATCGCTGTGTAGCGTAGGTCGCAGATTTAATAGCAGTTTGGACAATTCACGCGTGACCGTTCCACCATAAAGTTTGTATGTCCATTCAAGTTAAACGTCACATTATAGATCGCTATTGACTTGTCTCCTACCATGTCGTCTGGCACGGATAAGCACATTTAGCTTATATAGACTTTGAGAACACAACGTTCTGTCAAGAATCAATCTGCATCGTGGTGTTTATACTGAGAGATTTCAGACGTTTTTAAAGAAACTGTACGAAGGGAGGTAGCTTGTGTATACCTTATAATTTTGTATTAGTACAGTACACACAGTACGATCTTTGCTTAGTCTCATCGTTAGTGACTCTGACTGTTTCGGCGGAGGTCGCGTATTCGATGCCTACCCAGGACAAATATTTGTGTTATCAGCAAGTTTATTTGTTCTGTCTTTGTGTATTATTTATCTATATGTCGGATGCGATTATTAGTATAGTCGCTAAACGACTTGAAATGCTGCCATTTGGTGACCGCTGAGTGACGTATTGCGGTGCGTTGGAGGGGGGGCGCTTGAGAAGTGTTCCTGAGAACTCGTCTGGCGAGGAATGGCATTCTGGTTCGAAGCGGTGAACAATAAGTACCTCGTGAATCTGTCCTCTTCCTTTAGACTCAAGACTTTAAGTGAATGTGATATCACGTTAGACTATAATTGTGAAGATACTGTATTTTGTTTCCTCGAATAAACTCAGTGTGTATTCATTGCAAAGATACCCAGCTGAGCCCACATAGAACTGTGAAGCGCTGATACCGGCCAAAAATCAAGCTACCCATCGTCATATAACATTTCGTTATTACAGAATACGCTTGCACAGTTCACCACTAGGATGTATGTCCGCGAGTGGCATTCATCAGAGCGCTACCGTGCTTTGGTACGCACGTTAAGCTATCAGTTACAGTTTTTGTGTAATCACAAAAATCGTTATGCCATATTGGAGACCTTTGGGTGGTCTAAAAAATCCGACACCAGATTTGGCCACACACTCACACGAAAAAGTAAAAATGAATCAAAATCAGGTTAAAAATATGTTTATCAGTTTTCTTATAGGCATAATAAAACCACTAGAGTAACTGAATATATAGCCAAAATGCATACAACGCAGCTACCAACAAGCCTGCCCCACCACACTAACGAAAGCGAGTAGTAAAACCCAATGGTGGGAATCGGAACTGGAGAAGCTCAGGCGCAATCTGAGAAAACTCTTCAACCGGGCAAAAACACAAGGATAGACACGGATTGGGACAGATACAAAGAAGCCCAGTCGCACTACAAGAAACGCATACGATTCCGCAGGGGAGAGTCCTGGCGAAATTTCTGCACCAACATTAACTCCACATGCGAGGCAGCCAGGGTAAAAATGATCCTATCCCAGGACAGCAACAAGACCCTAGGCTCCATCAGAAAGCCTGATGGCACCTACGCAATCACATACATGGAAATGAGCCAAGTGCTAATCGAAACACACTTCCCAGGTTGCACTGTGACCGACGACTGTGACTGGGAAGAATCAGAACACAGACCACCGACCCAAACAGACTGGACGATAGCCAACAACATGGTTAACGTGGACCGGCTGAAATGGGAAATTAATAGCTTCCAGCCGTACAAATCTGCAGGCCTGGATGAAATAACACCAGCACTTCTACAATGGGATTGCACAACGATTGTGCCACAGCTACTCAGCATATATAGAGCATCTATAGCGCACAATTACATACCACGAAGGTGGAGGGAAGTAAAAGTCATATTTCTCCCAAAACCGGGCAAAACGGATTACACTCAAGCAAAATCGTTCAGACCTATCAGTTTAACCTCCTTCTTGCTGAAAACGCTGGAGAGGCTCGCTGACAGATACCTGCGGGAAGGCGCACTGCTACGCAGACCACTACAACCGCAACAACACGCCTACAGAAGTGGTAGGTCAACGGAATCAGCGCTTCACTCGGCAGTGGGGACCATAGAGACAGCACTATCTGACAAATTAATGACCTTAGGCGCCTTCATTGACATAGAAGGTGCCTTCGACAAAACTAAATTCACCAGCATTAGCCGAGCCCTTGACAAGTTCGGAGTTAAACAAACCGTCAGTGGCTGGATTGATCAACTCCTGAAACAAAGGGCTATTCAATTCACGGTTAACACCACCACAAGGGGGATAGTAGCAAAAGGCTGCCCACAGGGAGGTGTCCTATCACCCCTGCTTTAGAACATATTGATAGACGATCTGTTGAGAAGCCTGAATGACAAATGCTTCTACACGGTCGGCTACGCAGATGTAATAACCATCCTAATCAAAGGAAACTCGGAAGATATGATCTATTATTGGATGCAAGCAGCCATCAGTATCATGGAACAATGGTGCAACCACCATGAACTGACGGTCAACCCAAATAAAACGGAGCTAGTACTTTTCACTAACAAAAGGAACACCCGTATGACCAGAAAACCAAAACTTTTTGGCACGAAGCTTAACCTATCGAGTGAAGTCAAGTACCTGGGCGTAACACTCGACCACAGGCTCAACTGGAATAAACACATCACCACTAAAACCACAAAAGCATGTACAATCTTCTGGCAGTGCAGGAGAATAATAGGCAAGAAATGGGGTCTCAAACCATTCATCACCCTCTGGATCTACACTGCCATAATACGCCCCATGCTCACATACGGTGCAGTAGTGTGGTGGCCGCGCACTCAACTAAGCACAGTCACAAGCAAGCTGCAGAGCATACAACGCCTCGCCTGTCTGGCCACAACAGGCTGCACGAAAACAACTCCAACGGCGGCATTGCAGGTGCTTCTCGACTTGCGACTACTGCACCTCATCATCCAGCAGGAAGCAAGTGCCGCTGCGATCCGGCTCGATAAATTTGGGCTTTGGAGAAGAGACGACCGGATAACCCATGGACGCCTGAAAAGGACGTTAACTAACGAGATCCCGATGCTAGATGCAACGTGCGACCTCATACCTAAAACCTTTGTCTTTGACAAAAAATACCGCATACAACTGCAAGAAGAGCACAAGGATAGCTCTGGTATACACGAAGTTAGAGTATACACAGACGGCTCAAAAATAAAGTATGGGACAGGTGCCGGAGTATTCTCCCATGACTTGAACATCAATCTATCAACATCGCTTGGTAAACTCAACACCATCTTCCAAGCTGAATGCGTTGGGATTATAAGGGCGGCGACGACGATCGCGGCCAGAAACGTGAGTAACCTGTCAATACGCATCATCACAGACAGTGCCTCAGTACTACAAGCTCTCGAGGGCAACTGCTTTAACAGCGGCCTAATTATGGAGTGCCACAAAGAGCTCCAGAAAACTGAAGCGAGGAATCGGGTCACGCTCCAGTGGATACGAGGACACAGTGACTCCACGGGCAATGACGCAGCAACTGGCAAGGAAAGGATCGGACACAACATCTCTGGGACCCGAACCAACTGTTCCGATACCTTTCAACCAACTAAAAACGTGGTTACGCGAGAGAACCCTACAACAAGATGAAAAAGAGTGGGCAGAGTTAAAAGAGTGTAAGCAATTTAAAGATGCCTTTCCCCAATTAGATAAACAACTCTCGCAAAAACTGTTGCACTCTAACAGGAAAACACTCAAGCATCTGACTGGCATAATAACCGGCCACTGTCCACTAAACAAGCATCTCTACAATATCGGCGTCACGGACAGCCCACTATGTAGGGGCTGCATGGAGACCGAAGAAACACCCGCTCATGTGATCCTACATTGTACCAGCGTGAGCGACCAACGGACGAGGTTCCTGAACAACCCCAGAACCATGAGCGAAGCCATACGCAACACTGATCAACTCATGGCTTTCTGGAAGGAGCTTGCATGGTATGACTCATAGCAGGCGACAACCGTGTCACTGCTAACACACAATGGCCTAATTAAGTGGCTAAGTGCGGATAACACCTGTCCAACTAACTAACTAACTATATAGCCAAAAGAACAACCGACGACAGCTTACTTTAGGCATAATACTCAAAAGTTTACAATAACTCGAAATTTTCTAAACTATAATTTTATTATTGAAAGTTTTGCAGGTGAATTTTATAACGTAATTTATAAAAGGCTAGGCTTTACGAGACTAAACTAGCTTACTCAAACCTCCACAGCAAGATTCACCACATTACGGATTACTTAGAAATTAACTTATGATGCCACATTATTTTTCGGTATACAGTGATGTATAAACGCCTAATTATATTAATACCTATCAACATGGTTATAATTTAAAAGATGTAAGGATGCCACACGCAAATATGCTTAAAGAAATAAAATATTAAAAGATGAAATTAAATTATGTGATGTAAACTGGCTGGTATTTTATTTGTTTAGCCATTTAGCAACCTTTAAGATACCTAAGTTCTACCAAGATTTAGAATTTGGGTTTTTTGACTTTGACTTCTATCTCTCAAACTGAAAAGATATCTATTAATGATATCTCCATTGTTATAAAAAATCCTTTAAAGTGTTCGTTGACATTGATTTATCTCACATCGCAGATTTTTATTAACATCGCTTGCAAATTCGTCTGGACCGCAGGGAATCGCTCGCTGAAATAAATGCGCAAGCAATAGATACTAATGCTTTACTCCGACATTCGGTGCAGGAGTGATGCTAAAAAGGCCTGGTTGCCGATTGATAGTGAAAATAAGTTGTCTACGATAAAGTATGGCTGATTAAATATTTTTGTAACCAATCTCTGCCTTACCCTTCAGCGAATCACACGCGTGAATATTTTTATATTTCTAGATGTACTTCTCTTAAGTTATAAACTAAACGCTACCATTTGGGCCAAAAAAAGACGAACTGGACGATGTTCAATGATGCTTTCAATACTCCGATACAAGAAAAAACTAGGCAGTAAAATACATATTTTTATTACAGTGTATAACGTATGGCGGCGTTTATATACACGTTCAATGTATACATAGATGTGTGTGTGACGGGGCCGAGGGCCGGCCGTGCAATCGTCCTGTTAATTGCCATCCCCCTCCATATAATACAAAACTAATATGAAACAGCCCCATACACTATCCAGCATTGTCCAGCCAAAAATATTATCATTTTGCCACTTTATCGTCGCCTTTGAATTCACATATTGGCTCATTTCGGCACCGATTGTTGGCCCCTTCTGCATCTCCTTATCCACTGCTTAGCTTCGCTCTTATAAGTCCGTGATGAGTCGCTTTATGTCAATTGTTTGCCGGAGGAAAGACAGACAATATCTTTGATTGTGCCAATTGTGTTACAACATTGTGTCTTGAAAGATACATTCAGAAGCAAATGTTTACTATTTTGTTCCTTTCTCTTTTATAAGACAACTTAAGCTGTGGATAGTTCTCGAGGAAGAGTTACAAGACATTCAAAAGTGTAAGTGAGACTCAACGCTGTAGGGATTTCGACTATTATCGAAATATTAAATTATTACCTTCCTATATTTTATCTATAAGATGTTAATCTAAATATACAATTTAACAATGAGAAGCTTTTGTAGTTATAAGACATCTTAATATATATATTTCTTGTGTGCGTGTGTATGTCACTGAACTCCTCCTAAACGACTGGACCGATGTTTATGAAATTTTTTGTGTGTATTCAAGGGGACTTGAGAATGGTTTCGATTCACAATTTAGTCCAATGTTTTTTTACTTAATTTTGTAATTTGTAAGTAGTTGTGGATTATGGAATGTTTCACATTGGAACCGACGGACTGCGCTGCTATCGCAGTGTCAAATCTTATTTTAATAATTTCGTCAAGGAGTACATCGAAATTTTACCTGAATAATAACACATTAAAACATAAAGATTTCGAGTCGACAACATATATCCGCAAAATTCGGACTGTCGAGTATTTTGTTAAATTCTAATGGTTCTGACAGACAAATCACAGTCGCCATATTGGCCACTCTAGCGAAACGTCACAGATACATACACTTAGTACTTAGTAGTTTGTATGTGTAAATACTTTTTGCAGTAAGTATTTCTTAAAGAGCTGCTGAGAGCCACCACGCTACAAGAGCTGACATTCTTAAAGAGTTAAAACGACAATTATAGAAGAATCCGACCAATAAAGGAGATTTATGTTACCCCGAACATAGATGATATACTATAACTAAAGAACTCCAATTTACGCGAGCAAAGCCGCGAGCGAAAGCTAGTACCTATATAAAAACGATTTTACACAATTTCAAAACCTTTTGATGCTACTGTCCAGGGACATATAAACTGATGTGTTTTGGTTTCTATATTGAGTAAAAGAATAAAATACGTAAAAGTAATTTAAATTCATGAAGATATCTTCTGTTTGTCGCAAATAAAACTACGCTGGGAAATTCTAGTCCATTTTATATAATTTAATTCCGATGAAGCTACGCAGACGTTGTACTGTAGCGCTTCTTTTAAGTAACCAGCTGCAAATAATAAGGGCCGTGAGAACGGTAACGATGAAAGTAATACCACTATAAGTCTGTCGCCAAATCGAGCTCGCCACATTTCTCAGAAATTCCGCACAATCTTGAAATAAATGCGATTAGCAATCCACTTACTATTATTAAGGCCACAATCCCGAGTTGAACGGCGACAAACCTAACTGATCAAGACGAGAAATCCAAAACAATTTCATTTGAGTTCTTCAATTTTATTTAATACCAGGAAAGTCGCCACGACCTGCGGGGCTCAAGTAATTTCCTAAACGGGGCGAGGGGTGCGCAACCCAGCGACGGGAGACGCTTGAAAAACGAGAATTACACCATTCGCTAATTGCAGCAATCAGTTTAATGTAGTCGACGAGACCGAATTGAATGAAATCCGGCCAATGGCCGCCTTATAAACAACAGAGTGTCTTTTAAAAAAAAGTAAATACATTTTTGTGTGCTCCTGCCTAAAATATTGCAGTGCTTTCACATCTTACTTACAATTTTACAAATCCTTGCCTCTTGTTCATTTAGCATACTAATTATACACTTTGTTTGAGTCAGAACAATTGTATCTAGAAGTACCTAAATTAATATTGTTATTATAGAAGCTAGGAAATATTGTTAAATAAATTTCCTTAGTGCTCAATTATTTCTTATTGATAATCGATACACGAAAGGGTTCGTAGCATTAGTAAGGAATCAGGGAATAAAACTGTGGATACAATATGTATTTACTTTGTGAGAAAGAGGATGGCTTACGAAAGACTGACAAAGTATTTATTTTTGTAAGGTCCCCATTTTTATTAAAATTAATATCGATTGGAATTTAATAATTTGTAGTTGATTGACTCGTCCGAGTCACATCACTATCGAAATAATTCAAAATGGCGGTTGGCGAGAGCGGGCATTCTATTCCTGGCGACGGTACCGAACGGACGGTAGCTCTTAGGAAATATTATAATATCTGTACAGTGTAAAGGTGTGTCCGAAATATAAATTGTATTGGAATATAAACTGGAGTTTTACTACAAATCAGAAGTGGTAAGTACATGCTCACATTAATTTATATTCGTTTTAGTTCAAATTATGATTTTACGTGTGCGCGTATATTGTATTTGTCCTAGTTTTGAACTTTTGTTAAATTTATATTGGAATAGAAAACTAGTTACCAGCGTACAATGTAACAACGCTAACAAACTTAAAATTACCCTCTTCATAGTGTAATAATTGTCTAACGGATTATTACTGTCTCGTTGGTCTCGCGGCATAAATTTTCTCCACGTGTAAGCGCTCGCACGAGAACTACAATATTTTGTACTTTGTTCTGATTGGCTGTTGCAAATTGTATCGTAGTTTAAGCTACCATTCTTTGTAAAACTGATTTTGTACATATATTTAGGCTTATTTTGAGGAGAACGATTGGAGCGGAAACCTTGAGAATGAGGTGATGAATATTGGTTTAGTGAAGGAAATAAATAAGGACGAGGTAAAAAAGGCTATTAGTGCAATGAAGAATGGAAAAGCGTTAGGACCAGATGGAATACCAGTAGAAGCCTGGAAAGCATTAGGAGATGATGGATGGGCGTGGCTGACTTTATTCCTCAATAAGCTGTTGCACGAGGAGACCATACCCGAGGAATGGTGCAACAGTTACCTGGTGCCCAGTTTAAAAAAATAAGGGTGATATCCAAGAGTGCAACAATTATCGGGGAATAAAGTTAATGCCTCATAGTATGAAAGTATGGGAGAGAGTAATTGAGCGACGCCTGCATAACGAGAGTGAGATTTCACGAAAGCAATTCGGTTTTATGCCTGGTCGAAGTACGGTGGATGCCATTTATGCACTTTGCCAAATGTGCGAAAAATACAGGGAGGCGCATAAAAACTTGCACATCGTGTTCGTCGACCTTGAAAAGGCATATGACCGAGTGCCTCGTGAAGTCGTGTGGTGGGCCCTGTAGAAGAAAGGAGTGCCTGGGAAATACCTGACTTTGATTCAAGCCATGTACGCTGAATGCCGAACGCAAGTCCGATCCGCAGCTGGTATCACAGCCAGATTTGATGTGGCCGTTGGCTTGCACCAAGGGTTGGCCCTTAGCCCCTACCTCTTCCTGTTAATTATGGATGCTATATCATCGGACCTACAGGAAGAGGCACTCTAGTGCATGCTGTTTGCCGACGACATCGTTTTGGTAGCAGAGAGTGGACAGAAGGTGCAGAGCAAGCTGGAGGAGTGGCAGCAGAGATTGGACATTTTAGGCCTGAGAATAAGCAGAACCAAAACAGAATATATGTTCTGTGACTTTGGCGGTCTCTCCAGTCCTACACCGGTTACACTAGGTGGTACACTTTTAGCAGTAAGCTCCGATTTTCGCTACCTAGGTTCACTCCTGAAAGATGACGGCGAAATTGATCGGGATGTTAGGCAAAGAATCAACGCAGGATGGATGAAATGGCGACAGGTCTTAGGCACAATATGCGGCCACAAAATGCCTGTGAAATTAAAGGGCCGCATGTATTAGTCGATTACAAGGCCTGTCGTACTGTATGGAGCTGAGTGTTGGGCTACAAAGAAGATGGATGAGAAACGATTGCATGTGGAAGACATGACAATGTTACGATGGATGTGTGGTGTGACAAGAATGGACAGAATTAGGAATGATTACGTTCGAGGTAGTATGAAAGTGGCGCCCATTGATGAAAATGTAAAAGGGAGTCGATTGGCCTGGCATGGACATGTTATGCGAAGAGATGAGATGTATGTAGGTAAAAAAGTGATGAATATGCATGTAGAAGGACGAAAAGGGAGAGGAGACCAAGGAAAAGATGGATGGACTGTGTGAGGATGGATATGAAAGAGAAAAAGGTAAATGATCGGATGACTGGTGACAGAGAAGTATGGAAGAGAAGGACATACTGCGCCGATCCCAAATAAATTAGGACCAGGGCAAGATAATGATGATTTAGGCTAAGTTTATTTTGTAAATATATTCTCATATACAACAATAAGATCGGACTTCTCATTCTGCACCTTCACCAGCAGCTACAGACCCTACCTAACAAAACTATAGTACTCGTCACACAAAATTGTCCCTCAGTGGGAATCGCATCCACGACCTGTTTAGCAAACTCCCAAACCACTAGACCAACAAACCACTCATAGTGTAGTAAGCGAAGACAAGTGTGGAAAATGTAAGGTCCCTTTGTATCATTATTGCCGTGGGAGCACAGGAACACTTTGAGCAGTGTCTGTGTCACTTCTGTCTAATTTCCGCAGTTCTAGCGCCTTTAATACGCAGTACGCAGGAAGTAAATATCTGCATCCACCTGGACTGCTGAACGACGCTTCGCTTACACTTACCTACAGAATAAATTATTAAACTTGCCTTGAATGGTACTGTCGCCTCACTATTTACGACAGACATTCAAAAGGAGGTTTGAAATAGACAGTTTTAAGCGATTCTAAATCTTATACTAGTATATAAAGCTGAAGAGTTTGTTTGTTTGGTTGGTTGAACGCGCTAATCTCAGGAACTACTGAACCTATTTAAAAAAAAATCAGATCTAGATAGCCCATTTATCGAGGAAGTAGGCTATATAACATCACGCTATGAGCCACTGGAGTGGAGCAGTATCCATAAATAACGCGGGTGTAACCGCGGGCTTATCTAGTAATAAATAAATCGAATAACATTTAGAATACCACCATTACGATCATATCTAAATTACTCCAAAACGCAGGTAGATGATAAAGAACATAACTAAGTAATATAGGAATTTAAACTTTCGTGGTCATTTAAACTTAATTTAAATTGTTTTTCGGGATATATACCACGTACCTTTGTTTGGAGTAACCGATATTTCGGCACTGTTGCAAGCGCCATGTTCACGGATGTAACTTGCAACAGTGCCGAAATATCGGTTACTCCAAACAAAGGTACGTGGTATATATCCCGAAAAACAATTTAAATTAAGTTTAAATGACCACGAAAGTTTAAATTCCTATATTGTGCACCGGTACGGGCCGGAAAGTGCTAAATTAATTAAACACCTTGAACGCACGCGGAAGAAATGTGAATGTTTACGTCAATCCTTGGTGTTTTTAGTGAAGTGTCGGGACGCAGACATAATTCCCGTTTGTGTTAAAATAAAACCCCGAAACGATATTCACGGTTCCGCGGGCATTCTACGTAATGCGAGTGTAAAACTTTTGCGTAAGTTAATCGCCAACACCCGTTATAAACTCGACAAATTACAAACGGAGTTGTATAAAATACATCAGAAGTGCAGTGAAGTGTTGACTAAAGATGATTTCGATAACTGTGATCGCATCACCTATCTACAGGCACAGCGGTCGAGAGAACTTAGTGCCTTGAAACAAGATCGAAAATTTGAATTCTTGTTGAAGAAACAAAAACCATCTACCCCCCACCAAGGAAACTCAAATATTGAACGCACGGTTATCAATCTATCCGATAAAACGTTAACGAAAGCTGCACTCAATATTTTAGAGAAAGGGTTAAATTTCGCCCCAACAGTCATGTTAGTCATGTTCCATACGAAAAAGTGATCGGCACGGTTGAAGAGGTTATCCGACGGAATAAAATACCTTCCGAAGAGGCCGAAGTTTTGCGACAAGACGTCGCTGTTTGTTTACGTCGAGCCAAGGTTCCTCAGCCTAACACGAACGTCGCTGAACGTGTCGCATTACGGGAACTCCGTGAAGATGAGAGCGTACTTGTCCTGAAAGCTGACAAAGGGAACGCGACGGTAGTTATGAACGTTAGCGAATATGACGAAAAAATGCGTCATTTATTAAGTGACGTCAACATCTACAAAAAGGTAAATTATAACCCGACCGCTCGATTGAACCGTAATACCCAGAGGCTGATCAAGGAGTGTCAGCACGCGATCGGTGATGATACGGTATCCCATTTACTAAGACCTCGTAATGTTCTACCCCCTAAACTGTATGGTTTGCCAAAGGTTCACAAGAACAACGTTCCTTTACGGCCTATCGTCAGTCAAATTGATTCACCTACGTACGAACTAGCTAAACACGTAGCTAAGGTCCTACGGCCATTGGTGGGTAGAACAACATCGTATGTCAAAGACTCCCGACATTTTATTGAGATTTTACGTCAGAGTAACGTAAGTGAAAAAGAAGTGATGGTCAGTTTTGATGTGGAATCGCTTTTCACGAACGTGCCGATAGCAGACTGCATGGAGGTAATTCGACGTAGGATCAGCGAGGACCATATTGCTGTGGAATATGCCGACCTGGTGCATAATTGCCTGACCACAAATTACTTTCTATACAGAGGTGAGTACTACCTACAAATTGATGGCGTAGCGATGGGCAGCCCGGTAGCTCCAGTGTTAGCCAACCTATGGATGGAACATTTCGAAAACCAAGCCATTGCTACTGCCCCATTAAGTATAAAAATTTGGAAACGGTATGTGGACGACATTTTCTGTGTTATGGAAGGCGATGAATCAGCTGTTCAACAGTATTTGGCACATTTAAACAGCATCCACAGTAAAATGGATTTTACGTATGAAATGGAAAGGGATAGAAGAATGGCGTTCCTTGACGTTATGATCGCCGTACGAGATGACGGTTCCCTGGGCCACTCCGTATACAGAAAACCAACGCACACAGATCGCTATCTACACGCCGACTCACATCATCACCCACGTCAACTGAATTCCGTTATAACGTCGCTTACCGACCGGGCATACAGCTTGTGTGACGAGGAACATTTGAATAAAGAACTTTCACATATAAGCGACGTTCTACACAAGAACGGGTACAGTAGGCGAATTAGACCACCCAGACATACTCAGAAACACCTGGACTACAAGGTTGAACGACACCCAGCGTACTTACCGTACGTCAAAGGAGTGACAGATAAGATCGCCAACATCCTTAAGAAGGTTTCAGTTAAAACTATCTTCACTCCTTTTAAGAAACTGTCGCAATATATAAGAAGTCTTCCCTTAGAAAAGCCAGGTGAATACAAAATTGACTGCAGCTGTGGGAGTTCCTACATAGGACAAACCAAACGCACCATCTCTTGCCGAATAAAGGAACACATTAAGGCAGTCAAAAATAATGAACCACACAAGTCGGCCATAGCTCAACACCTCTTGGACTCGGGTACCGACCACTGGATTGAGTTACATAACCCTCAGGTACTTTCGACAGAACCCCACTACATACCTCGAATGGTTAGGGAGGCTATTGAAATTAAAAAGATCAAGAATTTCAATAGAGAGGATGGGTTTCAACTGTCGAGTATCTGGCATCCAGTGGTACGTCTATGTAAAACCCGTGAAAAAAACAAAATCAAACCGCGAGCTGACGTAGTGAGTGTGGTATGTCGTGATCGGGTACAATGTGATAGTGATAACAGTGCTAGTGGTGTTGAACGCAAAAAACGAGTAAGAAAGCGGGTAGACCGTTATACTTGCTCGTAACATTCATCCACCCGCAATACCATCAGTACATCCGTGAACATGGCGCTTGCAACAGTGCCGAAATATCGGTTACTCCAAACAAAGGTACGTGGTATATATCCCGAAAAACAATTAAAATAACTAAGTAAATTTTCTGGATCGTAATCAAAGTACTATACACCTCATATTTTTCACACAAAAGCATGATTAAACTTTATATAATTACTCCTTACGTGAAAGGTAGGTTCTAATTATCGTTGGCCCAAGGTTTCTTAATTAAGTCGTTAGGTGCAAATAAAATAAAAATATAGAAACATCCGCTGAAAGCAAAGGAAACTAACGGTGCACATTTTCTTTCTTATATTCGTAATTTCTGCTGTAATTAGTGGTCGTAGGTTACAGGATATTATAGACGGCTAGCATTACAGGAAAACTAAACTCTCTGCTGCTTTGTGTACCTATTTTTCTAAGCGATTTCATAAAAGTAAACTTTATTTAACTAGAAAGAAAATTCTATACGGAAAATAACACAAGCAAATCTCAAAATTATCTAATGAAGGCTAACCTCTGTATCTTCCAATGTTGACATTGTATATTACCTAAATAATAGTATCTTCTTGGGTTTACGCGAATGTTACACATTGAAATCAAACTACGGTTTACGGATTCTATCGCGATATATTGGTTTTAGTTAAGTTAGGTACATTTAAACCGAATGATCTAGAACTATTAATTATTACTAGCCAACGTTTCTTTGCCTTCACAGGAACCGTGGCTACGGCAGACTGAGGTTATATTTGTCTTTGTCTTGAATTTAAAAGTTATATCATAGTACCCGATGTTGTACATTAAACTCAAACACTCGACGAAGTCTGCTGTGTGTGAACATGTACAACAAGGAACCAACCAATACCTGCGATTTGATGAACCACAGATAGTCGCAAAAGGACACAGTTTTATTCCAAGGATGATACGTGAAGCTATTGAAATTAAAAAAACACCCTGATTTTAACAGGGAAGATGATTAGAATGTTCTTCCAGCTTGGGATTTTGTTATCAGGCTAATGAAACCCAAAGGAAAAATTCACCAGAAGACATCAAGACACAGTGAGCAAATTCTGCGTAGATACCTAGTATCACCAATAGTTGAAAAATGTTGGGGTACTTAGAGATAACTTTTAAATTCAATACAAAGACAAATATCACCTCAGTCTGCCGTAACAACGGTTTCTATAAAGAAACTGAAACGTCGGCTAGTAACTCATAACTAAAAATTATAGTTCTAGATGATTCGGTTTAAATGTAACTTGACTAAAATCAATATATCGCGATAGAATCCGTAAACCGTAGTTTGGTTTTAATACCTAAATGATGTTTTTTACTCATTTCGCTAATAACTAATAAATCAGCCTCAAAGCCGCAATTGCCATTGGTCTGTCTGCAGTGAGAACTTTACTCGGATTCTCATCAACGTCTTGGCGTATTATCCTGGTTGTATCCCAGACTTACTTCGTGGAGCCCAGGATAGGCTTTTCTATAGAACGTCATCTGCAACCTAAGAGAAAGCGTTATTCCGTGCCTTGGGAGACGGTGTACTTAAATATGCCACTACTGGCCAATATACATTACACATTGTACATTAAGGTCTCCGCATATCAATTGTCAAAGATCCTCATGACAGCCGGGACCGTCATGACGACTAAACATGTGCTCCGAGTCACGGGGCAAGCGACAACTAACGATTTCATACGCATACGGCTTCAAAAAGTTAGTGGTGCCCTCTGTGGGTTTAAACCTAAGATAACGCATACGCATGGTAATCTATTGGTTTTTTCACTATATCTCCTATTGTTATTACATATATATTTGTTATTACAATTTCCGCTCACGACAAGCATGAAAATAACCTGAGTCAAATTAAAAATTTAAATGTCCGTATAATCAGATGCATAAAATACCACTTAATCCATTTATATTAATGCGAGTCCATTAAAATACGACGGAGCCAATTACATTTATGGCTGGTCGGCATCGGCAATGAGTAATTACATCTGTCACAACTGGCCAACGCTTTAGCCATTATGACCGGTTAAAAATTACCTTGATGATTTCATGTCATACATTTTCATGGACCGCTGTAAGCGTCGACATATTTTATATTGTAATTTTGTCGGTGAGCCGATTATATTACTTGTGATATGCTCATTTACAGAATAAATTATTTGTACACCTAATAATTGAATACAAATGCAGATATTTTATCTCTTACGAACAGTTGATATTTTATTAGTAGACAAATTTCTCAGGCTAATTTAATTCAAAGAAGCTATGCCTGAAAATATATGTACTATTTCAACACACACACTTACACCTTTCAACAGATTGTCATGAAATCTGTAGTAGAAGCCACGCACTTGATGATCAGAGATTAGCCAGGTGGACCGACGTTTGACGTTTGAAATTGAAAAAGTGTATTCAATCTGACATATAAATGTGTATTTTAAAATTCGTCTGAATCTGCTGCTAAATATAGGAGATCCAATCACAAAAACTTTAAGCAAATGTCAATGTGCCTTATTGTCGTTGCGCGTGCTCAACTCGCTATGTGTTTTTTACATTCTTTACAGGAGACGTAAAAAACTGATTTTCTCGAAAAATTATCAGAGTATTCAAATAAATTATGTTAACTTTAAGACATAGAACAAAATTACGTAGTTTTAGATTACTTTTGAATACATAAGATTAAATATAATGCTTTAATTAAACATAATAGGCAAAATTGACACATAGAGTTATATAATTGAGTCGTAAATACAAGCTATGTGCAATTAGAGCACATAACTACTTTATGATTCTATGGAATCTTAAAGAAAATACCTCTACAATGACACATAGCTGTTTTTAGATAGAAATAATTATTTAGAAAGTAAATAAAAAAGTGATAGCTTTTGTATTCAAATGAAATTATAACTTTATTGAATCAAACAAAACTAATAATTATCAAATCAACGTTGGGACATTGTTAATGAATCAAATTGTCGTAAAATTATAGGTGGTAATCACGATGCATGTATTGCTTTAAACTCTGTAAGTGATTAAATTTAGTAGAATCAATTTGTAGTGGCCCATCATAAAGGCATATAGGTTCCCTTATGGGTGCCGTATTTGTCCTCCTCTGCAGGAAATTGTTCCACTCATCTGTGTGGCGTAGTTTGTACTTCACATTACTGTTTAAATACAGAAGTTCTCTAATGTCTGTTACCGTTGCATCGCCGGTTTTTCTTCCAAGTCTTATACTTGAAAACCACCAGATACAACCCCATAATTAAAAAAATGTAAACTCTAGGAGCTTGTGAAAGCTGGCGGCGCACATTCCGTGGAAATGCTTCGGAAACTATCCAATTCCGGCATAGTCGAGGGCAAAACGCCACGAAAAATTCTAAAATACGTTGCACTAGAGAAATAGAAGCAACTATCGCCCATTTTCAATATTCGATCCATACATGGATTTTGAGATTCGAGATTCGTGTTTGACATATTTTGTATGGAGCTTAAGAGCTCTTAAAAGCTTGTAAATTTGTTACCTATTTTGGTAGGGTTGTCACAATAGGTTAAGACAAATCGCTTGTTCGGTATACGACAGATTCTGGATTGGACAGATTCGTGATTTGGCAGATTCCCAACTCGACAGATTAGTGGATTGGGCAGATTCTTGGACTTGACGGATTCGCTATACGGCAGAAGTACAGTTGTAAATAAAATAGCGAGTGGAACCAAAAAAGGCATGCACCTGAAACTTTTATAAGCACAGAAATAAAAATATACATTTGTTACCAAGGATACGACGTGACGACGTGATTTATTTGAAATTCCCAATGATACCACTAATAGTGTTGAATATTTTCTGGTAATATGATCTATTTTGCTAATAAACATAGGAATCTCTTTTAGCTATTTTGTGCCACTAGTTTTACCACGGGGATAGGTACCCAAAATAAGTTTAAAAAGAAATTGTGCAAGACAAATGAACGTCTACAAAACAAATTACTATAAAATGATCAACCATCGATAGGGCTCACAAAAAACAGGTGCATGCGATTTTCGACCTTATTGATAATTCATGACAGACTTTTTTTTGGTATTTTCTTGCTTTCTGACATTGATACGTTAATAAAATTATAAATTATGAGTTACGTCAATAAGGTCGAAAATCGCATGCATCTGTTTTTTGTAATCCCTATCGATGGCTGATCACTTTCTGGTAGTCATTGGTTTTGTAAACATTAATTGCTTTTACACAATTTCACAACTAATGAGTTTATGAGGATCCTCTGGGGGATCGGGCTAGGAGATCTTGGTGGACAACATGCAAACATGTTAAGTATTTCGTTGCCAACATTGACAATATTTATTTCAAGATCGAAATATTCGCGAAACTTTTCTTCGAGCAATTTAACAAATGCGACAAAATTATCAGGAGGTATACCTAATTAAAAAACCCAATTGTACGTTACCATCGTTAAAATCTTTATAATGACTGAATTATTTCATCTAGTATTATTCATACACACAGTACAATAAACAACCATTACTAATAATAAAACACCACGTTTTTACATTAAAATATTATAACTTGCAACGTACAAAACAAACAACGTGCGTCGTAATAACCCTAAGATTGTCAACTGCTTATGCCTACGTAAACCGGTTTTTTCCAGTCTCGCCGCGTACACGACAAGCGGCCAGTGGTCACGCACACATAAGCCGCGTGCTTGAAGTAGTGCAACCGATTCGCACTGTTGTATGAAGCTGTGTCTCTGTTCCGTTTATCTATTCATGTGGTGGGCAGGTTTGGAGTTAGTCACTAATATGGTTATAGTATATCATCTGTGGTCACTAATGTCACAGCTGTCACAGTGATAGTTTCACGTATGTGCAGTACAATGAATAAACGTACATTGCGCAGAACGCTAATGACTAACGTCAGGTGACGTTTCAAGGAGCTACCTATGTAAATATCTGAGCTCTTTGCTAGTATTATGAGCATAACAGAACTGTGATTGGAATGTTAAATTATCTGAGAGTACCTTTTCCAACACTTACTTCTACGATTTTCTTTATAATTATATAGGTATATCACACTTCTCTGTAATTATGTTGCTCTATACTCTATCTAGCAAACTTACACTAATAATTATACTTGGCAAACTCTCGCGCTATTGAGCATTTAGGGTACCTTACTGATTTGGCGTTTCATCAGCCCTATGTGTGTATCATAAAATAGTAATTAAGTGAAAATAAAATATAATAATAATAATATAATAATAAATCGTTTATTAATTCTCTCTCACACAGAATAGTTACAATCAGGTCTTAAATTACGTGTCACATAATCAAGTAGGTGAACCTGTGTGAGAGACTGGTATCTGAACTAGGAGAACCTGTATGACAGATTACCAGTCTCTCCTAACTAGACATGTCGGAGCTTAACTGTAACTACATTGATTAATTGGTAAGTTATATTTTTATAAGTGAGAAAAAACAATTTTAACAAGAAAACAGCTGATGTGCTAGAAACTCTGTTAGCTGTGTATAAACTTACATTTATATATTAAGTTGTAACAAGCTTTCCTTTTCCTCGTAGTTTAGGGATTTGAGCCATGCAGACGTGTTCTTTTTGCAAAGGTGCTTAGGAAGTGAAGAGATGTTCAATTGCTTATTCACCTTATTATACAAGAATCTGCCCAGGAATCCAAAAAATCTGCCAGAAAATGCCGTAGACCAATGGCTAACAGTTTGTATGCCAGCTTTGTGTTGCAGCCGTTTTTTAGGGCGCGAAGGGTCGTAAGGGGCGAGAGAATGATGCCTTAGTATAGTATTAAGGACAAACAACTGGCGCACTGTTAGGACATCCGATAGTAGGTACAAATCCCTAGTAGGGTATAGGAAAGGCAAAGAAAGGCTTACCTTGAGAACTGCCCTTTGTGCCCTTTCTACCTTTATCAGTTTGGTTTTGCATGCCCCACCCCATACTGAGATACAATATGTCAAGATAGGTTGACAAAGAGACGTGTAAACCATTTTTATTACTTTTTGTCAGCTATGTGACGCAATCTTTTAAAGATGGATTTTAATTTCCGTGTTCTGGATGTGAGAAGATCTAGGTGGTTATCAAAATTCAGAACACTGTCTAGCATAACACCAAGATACTTGATATGAGACGTACATTCGAGGTGGTCACAGGAGCAGGAGTCATAGGTTAGGCAGGTGTGCGCTGTGATTGAATAGTTTTCAAGTATGTCAGATGGAACTGTTTTTATAGCGAAAGGAATATATTTAGTTTTTGTCACGTTAAGTGTGAGACCATTAGTTTTGAGCCATAAGCATACTGTATTAAAACCCGATTGTGCAAGAGCATAAGTCTCATCCCAAGTATCCCCATGGAAGACCAGAGCTGTGTCGTCTGCGAAAGTTACAATTTTCCCATTTTTAAGGTGAAGTTTGCAAAGATCATTAATGAATACAAGGAAAAGTGTAGGACCAAGTACGCTACCCTGCAGTACGCCAACGGTAATAGGTAGGTCGTCGCTAATCACACCATCGACTCTCACTCTTTGGTACCTATCAGCCAGGTAACTGGTAAATAATCTATGTTGAGCATCCCGGATACCCAACCTATGCAACTTCTCCAATAAGAGTGGGACAGAGACCGTGCAGCTAAATCTAAGAATATTGCAATTACTGTTTTCTTAGTGTCTAGTTTGCAGACAATATGGTCAACCAAAGAATGTACAGCATCATTTGTTGATTTCCCAGCTCTCAATCCAAACTGTGCATTTGACAATAAGTTTTTAGTCTCAAGGTAGTTAATTAGTCTTTTATTCAGTACTCTTTCTGCCAGTTTAGATATAGTAGGTAGAATAGAAATAGGCCTGAAATTATTGACACAGGCTCTGTGTCCACTCTTAAGGATGGGAACAACGAGTACTTCGGCAAGTTTGAGCTCTTTGGGAAAGACTCCTGTACAGAACATTAGATTAAAGAAACGGGACCGTTATTATTATAGAGAACAAAAATGGACACAAAGTACATCAAGACTCGAAACACTAGCAGTATTTGTGGATTGTCTCGTGTTGGGATCGAACCCACAATATTCGACGCTATTCTAAACGTCGAAGTAACCGCTTAAACCACAACTAAAGTGAAACTTTTAGGTAGCGTAATAAAACAAATATGGTGCGAGCTTTATTGTATGGCATATCAAATACAAGAGATTATTACATTGTACAAATCTCAAATATATTTTTAGAATAGCTCTACAATAGATTCGATACTTTTTTTCAAGATAGTGACGAAAATCTACCAATCCTCCTCCACTTATCTCGGAAACTAGATGCAATAGTTTTGGAAAATATTCAAAGTACTTAAATATTCGGAAAACCCTATAAGAAATCTTCAGAACCCGCGCCGCATAAATATAATTCGCACTTGTCCAGCTTTGATGTTAACATTGCTTCACTAGAAATGAGTCTTAGGCTTTAAGCAATGGACATAAACGGCTAACTATATTACAATGACACAAAGTATCATCTAGTGGCGGTACAGAATGAACCTACGACCTACAACACCTAGCACATCGAAAGGCTATTTCATTCACTGCGTCGTTCATACACGGTGCTTTAAAATTACCACTACCGAAAATACACTTCGAAAAATAAAATATTCAAAGTTTAGGACGATATATAGGCTATCATTTTCAAGAGCCATGTGCAATTGTGCACATAACGCATATCCATACGAGCTCGTTTACCAATTCCTACGTGACTCCACTTAAAAGCGCCGAAAGGATTTTAATAACGTTTCCACCGTATAAAAATTCCAAAAATCCTACGTACGCGATTGAAATACCTTTTGATGTATGGTGCTCGCAAGTATCAAATTTATTCCACTGCGTGGTACCTAGAGCATTCTGAATATATTCACATTAAATAAACAAAGTTGTACAAATACATATATTCATTTAATTATATGAAAAATGCGCAAGTATGTTTCGGCGAGGCAATTTATGTACTTGAAGAACGCTGTGATAGGCGTGTTTTATCCGTTACATTTTGCGCGGCCTCACTGACGTTATTTGTTCCGAGCCTGATCTGAATCTCAGCGGGTAGTGTCCGCGTGTACGGCCTCTTTTCACAATTTTAATATTTTATTTCTCTAGCTGACGTCATTTATGTGTATAGTTGGTGCCACGAGAAGATAGACTTTTTGTAAACACACGTTCAGGGCTTCACAACCTTTTTTTCGTACAGTTGTGTATTAGATTTTATGCTTTAGTTAACTTTTATACTTTTTGAATAGTCGTTTATTTTTAATTCTCAATTATGCTACTATGTCTTCAAATATATATTTTTCATATATCTATCCTGACGTGTCCAAAAATGATCTATTTTACGAAAATGATCATATTTGATTTATTGTTTGAGTAGTCGAATTTTCCGGAATAATTTTCATGAATTTGACACTTGAATTTTAAACTAACCTCTTCTTGATATCTAAAAAAAATGTTTAATCCTCTGATAAATGCCCGCTAAGCCCAAAAATGTAACATTTCAAGGGATTAACGCGAAATGTTGACGTTCCATGTTTCAGTACCACAAAACACTACTGACAGCGCATATATCGATAAAACACGAGCAATTGACATATTACTTTCCAATGACACATATATATGTACCGTTGCGCTCATTGGATTTGACATTATTTGTTTTTGACAGAACGGTTGCCAAGTGACTTAGTAGAAATTATTTGTTTACAAAAAGTCTATGTTCTCGTGGCACGGACTATAGTAGTTTTTGTCTGACGCAGCTTAATAGCAATGATTGTTAGCGTGTCAACCTGATAGCGATTCTTTAATTTTATTTAAAAGGAAATGTTTATTTTGCTCCAAGTCTTTACACGTTTATTTTCATTTAACTATGGTTAGGGAGGCTTGCCCCAAGGAGATAGAAATCATTGGATTACATTTAACTTGAATGTTCAACTAATTAATCAATTTTATAACTTGTCAGTTGTATGGATGTTGGCAAATAATGAGACGCTAGAAATCAAACTGCTTTATACGGATTTTATCACGTTTAGTTTTAGGTTTCACTGCTTTTATTCTTCGTGTTCTTTGAGAAAACCGAATGTCATCTTTGTTTTAGGTTTCAGGCCATTTTCGACCCCCTGTAACTACGTTGTGGATAAAACTAGAAGCCTGATTTTTAGTAACCATGCATGGCATTGTATAAACAATGGTGTATTTAAAATTTTATTCAATTTGAACTAGTAGTTTAAGAATTATAACGAGTCAAAATTCTTAATTTTGTCACTCACTGACCGATCATCAAAAGTCTAACGCACTTCTAGCAGACATAGAAGCTTCAAATTTAGAATACGATTAGTGTTTAGTATATGAATCAAAGAAAAACTAAAATATATTTCAATTTCTGTCTAATTTTCGAGATACATTAACCGCATAAATAACTTTGTAATCCCCTATAAATATAAGGGATTACATAATTACATTTGCAGTTAGGGCTTTAATTAAGAAAATTCTTTGTTGGTGTACAAGAAGTAGAAGGTACCGGAAAGGACAAAAGTAGACTATCTACAAAAAGAAATGAAATCCCATAAAAACAATACTTGTCAAAAATACCAAGTCGCGCGACCGTAAAAAATTGTGAGATCCATGTAATATACCAAGTCGGTTAATTAAAAATCTTAAATGTTTTAAATAAATATATTAACTTGGCAATCGCATTAAAAAATCTAATTTATAATATATTTATTACTTATGAGATATATTGTGTTTTCATGCAATGGCCGAGTCAATCTATTTATTTAAAACATTAAAGATTTTTAATTAACCGACTTGGTATTACATGGATCTCACAACTTTTTACGGTCGCGAGACTTGGTATTTTTGACAAGTATTGTTTTTATGGGATTCTATTTACAATATTGACAGCTATGACAAACCAGTAATTGAAATAAATTACTTTAGGTTACAAATTTCTTATAATTTCTTTACACTGCGCCGAAGTGCTGTGGGTTCGATCCCCACACGAGACAACACTTTGTGTGATTCATAAATTGTTGTTTCGAGTCTGGGTGTTCATTGTGTCTGTTAGTTGTATGTTTGTAAAGTCCCCGCGACACAGGATTTAGTCCTAATGCGGGAGTAGTCTATTTAAAAAAAAAGATGAAAAAATGAAAGAAAGAAATTTTAAAGCTGACTAGAGGACGCGCGCAGGTTATTTTTTAAATAAGCCGTTTATTTTCGATCCCGTGAGAATTTCAGACTCTTATTAGTGCATCCCTAGGCTCATACATGTCAAATTTAAGCTTAAGTTGCAATCATCTCAATACTTTTGGCTGTGCACTGTCTGTCAGTCAGTAAGAAACGGACCAATTTTATATTTGTTGTTATTTAGACTAAAACAAAGATGATATTCGGTTTTCTCAAAGCCTATATTTATCATACTCGCACTGAGATCATACAAATACACAGTATCAAAGGTTTATCATTCCACTTTCGCTCTATGCCGCCATGACAGAGTACCGGGATATTGGAGTCATAAAAGAGACGTGTCACATGTGATTGACCCGACTTCAATGCACTTCTTGGCGCGTTACTCACGTAACAAACAAAGGCGTAAACACAACAATCACACACACACACACACACACACAAACACGTACATATTATATGTATAATCATTGTGTGTGTAAATATTCACTGCAGAGTTATAGAAGTCATCCAACTTTTATGGGTCAGTGAAAATTCCTTCCTTATTAGCATTATGAAAAATATTTGGATTTGTATTGTTGTCACCAACAATTCGCGACAAATATGAAGAAAACGTTACCGTGATTAAAATAGAAGCAGCTGGCAAAAATAATTATGAGATACCTGTAGCCGTCGGCACATTGTTTGTGGATCAAATTCATATGCAAATAGGTAAATTACCATCCTCTAATTATTTTTAGTTGCTAATGTACATTCTGTGTTCACTATAATGCATCAATATACATTGTTCAAGTATCTGAACTGGAAAATGAAGCTCAGAAAATATTTTCTAGAAACAAAAGTGATAACCGTGACACTGGCGGGCCAAGCTAGACAGAAATTATTAAATTTTTTATGAAAGTGCCTCTACGAACGATTCTGATATGATTTCAATGTGCGAATGACATGCATTTTGATATAAAATACATAGAATCTAGGTTCCTGCGAGTTCGTGACTAGAAGACGGTATTGCATTCATCAGGTGCCATTTGTAACTCCCTATTAATATTTACTTATTTTCTTCATCTGTCGAAAAGACTTTTAGTTAAAAATATTTTGATTCTAATAGTAAAAAATTAGTGTGTTTTCCAAAACGCTGAATTGCTTGACTGTTTGAAAACTTTACTAAACACAAATTTTCAATAAGCTTAAATAATTTTAACGTTGAGATAGTGTTTGGAATGTGAAATATTTAATGATTTTATATTTCAAGCTACTAGTTCATAACATACAAATAAAATTACACAATATTAAGAGCGAAAAAAGCACGAATAGTGTTATGGTTTAAGTGGTTCTCTGAGCACTGCTTGTGTGTCAGGTGTCAAGGGTTCGATTTCTACATAGGTACCCTTGAGTCACAGGAATTGCTTTGTTCAAGAGCTGTCGTTTCGAGCTAAAATATGTTTTCTGCTAACAACTAAGTCATTCTGAGTGATATAATCACGCTAGTTAATTAATCTACGGTTAGACACTTGTTGTACGCGAAGTTTGTCGATCTTTCATCGCCTTTATCACTACATAGTACAAAACAAAGTCTGTATTCTGTCTCTCTGTCCCTTTGTATGCTTAAATCTTAAAAACTACGCAACGGATTTTAATACGGGTTTTTTTAATTAGATAGTATGATTCAAGAGGAAGGTTTATATGTATGATTGATGAGGGCGAAGCCGCTGGCGATGTCTAGTTTCATATAAAGAACTGAAAAGTATTTTGTAACACGATAAATACTCAAATAACCGAGCTCATGGTAATCAAATGGGTAATAAAAGTTTCAGCGCAAGTAAAAGTCACAATTAGAATTTAATAAGACAAAATTAAATAGATATTTGCATCATTTTAAGTTTTGCACGGGTGAGCTCATTGAGACCCTTGTGGGGCACAGTTTAAGTAGAAATGAGAGGCGGAACAATAAAATGCGGATTTTTAAGGATGTGCAGGAACAAATTGCGACTGCAAACGTTCGCAGCCAGCCAGGAGATCAGCTTTCGCCTATACCACGGTACACAAACACTCTTATACACTCACTACAAATTGAAAACATTTTCTACTACTATTTATTATTTTCTATTTTCAACAAGTTCTTCAAAGCTTTCTCCTATAAAGCTCTCAAACTTAATCGTTTTACAATCATTTAATAACCGTTTTTCACTCTAAAAGTTTGGTTGTAACAAATGTTATCTGCGCGTGTATTTCTCGCTGAAACTTGGAACACAAGTGACATGTCGAGGGGAATACAATACGAATATAAAAGTCGATAGTAAAGGCCGGGCTGGTTCATCCCCCCGCGAAGATTTGTTGGTGAGATTTAATTTGAGATACGGTCGCAACCACACGCCAGCGTCGCCAACTTTTTACGTAACTATACACAAAATTAGCTGCCATTGTATTATTTTAATACTGCTCTCGGCACATTTCGCAGTCTCACGTTTACATGATATATTAAAACAAACATTTGTGGAGTTCTTTTTTAGGAAACAATGCCAATATTTTTACTTTGTACCGTGCGTTATAATTAATAAGATTACTTGTTTACTCATATTTGAGTTCGAATGAACAAAGCCAGCATAAGTATTAATACTAAGTTTAGCCATATCGTTATTGTATATTCCGGCAAAGCGATATTGTGCCCCGCGGATACAAAAATAGAAGTGACAAATTAACAACTTGGCGAGTGTTCCATACAAAGTTGTTTAGTTATATGAGCACTTGGTACAGAGTCAGATTTCGCCGCGGAGTTTAGGAATTATTCAATGAATGCAAGCTAGGAGTGGTTCGATAACGTTTGCAGCTAGAAAACGCGCGACCGGTGTGGTATGTATCATTCATAAGGGAATGCGGCGTCTGGCGTACACCGCGAATATTTCACAGTCGGTTTATCGAAAGAGCAGAGGCGCGTTTAAAGCCTCATAGAGTACGGGCACAGGTGGCTCGAATATACTCACCAATAGTATGGAGACGTGATCGGAAAACCAAATTGCAATTGGCAACTCGCGACTTCCTCTTCAAATAATGAAATTTGAAATTTATTGTACCTATCGAAGTCTTCCCTGTTCCACTGTTCTAATAAATTAAGACGTAGGTAAGTCGGCACGCGAAGAGCATTAAGGCGAAGTTGCCGCGGATCTGTTTCAGTGCTTGGCTTAACTCCGGAATTTTAATTTGTATAAAGCTCGGCGATACCGTTACCGGTGTTGCTAACAACCGATACATATACTTATGCCTCCATTGTTACACGCTTCGAATAGTAATAATACTTAGCAGTAACAGTCACGGACTAATTTAAACAAACACTGAATCTATTTACCTTTTCCGCTTGTAATATTGTGCAAAAATAATATTTTGTCATCATTAACTGTTTGAAATAGAAATATTGTTTGTGACCAGTTAAATCGCTTATATCAGTTTAGTTGCGTGTTACTTTGTCTATTGAAAATTTCTGATCATGGTCACACTATGAATTGTCAAATCATTCACTATCATTCATTGTCGGATCCGGAAAAAAATTGTCTTGCGCTCACGCAGTCTTGTAATTTTGCGTTTTGGAATTAATTATATTGATTAACACGTTCACTGTCCAGCCAAAATATTGAAATAAGCTCTCACGTCCAATTTAAGTTTTCGTTCCTATGTACTGATGTCATTGCATTTATTCCACTTCAGGTCTAAAAATGCCATAAAAGTATGGGGGGGACCTTGTAACCCCCATTTTCAGCGTGACCCACATGTATGTCACGGATGTAGAAGCTAACAATTCAATGACACACCCATGTGTCATGGACGTTAGAGGTCAAAAGTTATAAAAAATACTTTGTCTGTGGTAGAGAGGATTTATAAAATGGCGAGATAACAGAGACGTGCAGATGCTTTCGACATGCTATAACCATGAGATGGAAATGTCTATTGGCTTCAGACCTATTCTGAATCCCAAAGTGGTTTTAGAATATAATCGAAACAAAAAGGGTATAGATATAGCTAATCAGCTAGCTAGCTGTAACTCACCATCGTAAAACACGCGTCCGGTATAAGAAGTTTGCAGCTGATCTTATTTTGATAGCAGTTATAAATGCGGTGCTTATTTACAAGGACATCAAGGCAAATTACAGATTTCCACTGTTGAATGGACATGAGATAATTATAAAACGCCTATTGGGAGTTTCAGAACCATGCCCGTCACGTGGGATTTTACTGGCATCATCTTCACCTGCATCATCCACATCCTCATCTACATTTATCACAAGAAGTCCAACTACCAGAGAGGTCCACTATTTGATAAAATTAGAAAGGCAGCTGAACAGTGGAATCTATCAAAAAAGGTGCAGTGGATGTTACAAAAAAAATAAAGATGAAGGTAGTTTGGTTGCTGGTGCACGTCTAAAATAAAAAAAAACAGACACAGAATGCCGTGTCTGCGAGACACCCCTGTATCTTGTATTTTTTAATGAAGCTCATTAGAATTAAATGATTCATCATTGATTATTTTGTTAAATTTTCAGACCTCTCTGTAAGTCCTAAATTAAAAAAAAATCGATGGCTCATTGCTTTTTTATTTTACCTACACTATTGCTCCTACAACCATGTACAATACGAGTATGTTTCTTTTATTTCCACGAAGTAAGAACCCATTATGTATTAAAAGTGCAGTGACCCACATGTATGGCACGGACGTCTTGTTCCAACCAAAAATGACCCACATGTGGGTCATGGACAGTGAACGTGTTAACAACCTCACAACCGTCGCTATATGAATTTGTCCGACAAGGTTGTGAGCGATTGACAAAAAGTAAAATTAACACGGTTTGTTCTTCGTGAAATATCGCCATTTGAAAGCACATGGGTGCTTCGCGAATCGTAGTGGTATTGAAGTAAGCCTGAACTGTAAATTCTTGTATCTGCCCCCCCTTGAACATTACCGGCAAGAATTGTGATAAAATTGCGAACTGTTGAACCCGTGTAAAATTTGTGTGTCGTCATCCACTTGCATCGTGTTCTGAAGAAGGACGGCGAGCTGGACCTTCTGGTAGCTATAACGATTTGCTTGTCATTTTGGCCAAACTTATGAGTATAATCTTATAGGTCTACTCCAGAACATCATCAAAGAAGATATCAGGTAAATTTGCACATGTATGTCAGAGATTTGTTGTGGCTGACAAGGACTGATGAATATAATCACGCTTCCACTAATATCTACAAACAATTCCAGTCCTCCTAGCCAGATTCTGATCATAATTTTTACGGTAAGCAGAGCGTGGTTGTATCTTAGCCGCTGTTGATTGTACCTAAACTCAGATTGGTATTGTATAAGCTTGTATCTGAGTTATATATATCATAATTGTTAACAGTGTTCCTCAGTTTTGCTTAAAAAACATAATATTTATTTGTATTAGTTGACCTACTTGAAGCACATTTTCATACATAACCTCAAATCAGTAATTTTTTGACTTACATTGTTGAAATCTTATTTGAACCAGTTGTTGTAGCATTAATAAGTTAGCTTTGATTGGATACATATCAGTTATATGTATCAATTGATTTAGTTAATTGCATATATTGAGTTTGAAACATTATAACAACCAAACTTGACCTTGCATCTTGGGTGGGTCACATTGATAAACCTTTGTTTGTTGTAATGTTTTGATAATATTGTTAGGTAACACATACTACTACTATTGTATATCTCAAATAACACAGCCAGTCTGTCTGTTGCAAGTAATTACTTAATTAATTTGAAGTTTCAACTTTGATAACTTTGTTTTTGTGGCAATATAATTTAAACTATTAATTTTGTTGGGCAGTTAATACCTGCCACTTGCTTGCACCAGCAGTAAACAGGCTAATACCTTGTTGGTTTCAAAGAATTAAGAAATTTTAAGTTTTTGTTAAGTTTTAATTGATAATATTATTTAACGCTTGTCCGAGCTCTTTTGAAAACTTAATTATGTAAGCTATCAAGGACTTGCGTGTGGCTGCTGGTGCCATTGCATCAGATTTGCGCTAGTTTGCCTCAGCCAGTGCTTTGGTGAACCGGCCTGATCGCCAGCAGGCTTTACTACAAAGATATGAGCAGATCGATGATCGCCTGGCAAGTGTGGAACAGCAATTTCGTACTTTCAGCGCTTGCTGTCTCGAAGTGTCAGTTAATGACTTCACCGCTGACCAGCGAAATAGAGTCAGTGAGGATTATGCCCAGATTTTAGACCTCTATGATGCTGTCTCCAACTGTGCAAGACAGTTAATTGCCGAGAGGGACGGGCAACCCGCCTTGAAGCAGGAGCTTCCTAGGCCAGCACAGGTATGGGTGAGTAGGCTTCCCACTTTAGACCTCCCGCACTTTGATGGTTGCCTTAGAAGCTACCTGGGCTTCGTTAACTTATTTGATAGCCTGGTCGATGACAGGGCTGACCTTCGGCTAGCACAAAAATTGGCCTATTTGATGTCGGTTCTGGATGGAGAGGCCAAAGGCCTCATCCAGCATCTGCCCGTGTCTGACGAGGCGTACCAGACGGCTCGGGACTTAATTACCCATAGGTACACAACAAGCGTGGCCTCGCGGACACCCACATCGAGCAGATTTTGAGTTTGCCCACGCTCCCCGGGTCTTTGGGTTGCGCACCAAACTTTTGAACCCGCTCTTGGTGGCAATAAACGCACTTAAGTGCCTGGATCAGCCCGTGGACCAATGGTTCTACCTATTGGTGCACATTGTGCTCAAAAAGCTGCCTATCTGAGGTCGTGATTTGAACAGCGCTTTGGTGGGGATAATGTGACGCATCTGCCCCCTTTTGCAGACTTGGAGAAGTTCCTAGAGGATGAGTTCCGGGTTTTGGATAACTCCGGTGGTGACACGCCGGATAAGTCGCAGCCGCCAAGGTCAAGGAGCAGGCTCGCGTTCACACCCGAGGAAATGTTGATCGGCGCTCTCCTCGCTTTGCAGTCTCGCAGAGCCCAGCGGAGTGCTCTTACTGCAAGGTCACGGGGCACAGAACAGGCAGTTGTAGGGCATTCTTGGACCTTCATGTCGCCTCTCGTAGGCGCATCGGGAATGCCCGCCGCCTTTGCTTCTCTTGTTTGAGGTCCTATTACCAGCGAGACTGCCCAAACTCTCGCCCCTGTCCTCACTGTGGAGGACAGCATTTGGACATTCTCTGCATAAATGCCAGAGAGGTAGGCCGCTTGTCCAATTAGCCGATGCTGCGCACGGGCGGGTGTTTTTAAGGTGGCAGCCGAGGCTCACTGGCGCGCAGCCGAGAATCGCGTCGCTCAATTTTTTATTTTATTTTTTATTTATATATAAATGGTATTGTACATATTTAACAATATTAATTTTACTCGCCAAGCTTATTCGCTTGTTGGCGAGATACGCTCTTATTATCTACTTATAAATACGAATACCACATAACATCTAAATATATAAAATCCTTGCGTTACTGACTGACTGACAGACACGCTACAGCCGAAACTTTTGGGCGCAGGAAGCTGAAATTTGCCATGTATGTTCCTTGAATACCCTAGGGGTGCACTAAGAAGGGATTTCCCGAAATTCCCACGGGATCGGCCAAAACGGGTAAATTTAAAAAAAATGCGGGCGTAGCTGCTCGCGTCCTCTAGTGTAACATAATATTATAGTAAAAAAGAAAACAACAAAGAAATGAAATAAAAACATAGATTCTAATACATACATACATACATAACGTCACGCCTTTTATCCCCGAAGGGTAGGCAGAGGTGTATTTCTACACCCACTTTTCGCCAGATATACTTTTGTTCCACGTAATAAGGGGCGAGCCTATTGCCGTACCGGGCACATTTCCAGACTGCTGCTACTGAGAATTTTGTGACAGAAAAACCCAATAACACTGCCCGACCCAGGAATCGAACCCGGGACCTCCCGATCCCACGCGCACATTTATGCTGCGAGACCAACGAGGCAGTCGTATAGGGTTTGATTTCGAGTTTTCCGTCTCTACGCAAAGATAGTATTTGCATCGTGTTATCCCTTAGTCGCCTCTTACGACACCCACGGGAAGATAGGGGGTGGTGACACTTGTATTCTATGCCGTCAACCACACGGTATTTCTAACTTAAAGATAATATGAATATAGAGCTTAGAAATTGACTGCTCGATGGTTTTGGTGAGCCTCAGCAATCGCGAGGTCTCCTTCACCGAGCAATAAATCCCTAAGCTTATTTTTTAACACATACTTGCTATATTTTGGTTCTTCTCTTAATATATTTATTCCATTAAATATTTTTGGGACTAGATATTCAGTCATTCTCTCTCCGTAATAGTTTTTAGGCTTTGGTTTCACCAATTTACTTTCCCTTGCACTTCTAGTATTGTAACAGTTTTCTATTCTATTTTTAAATATATTAATAAGTTCTCTAGGGATATTAAGAAGTTAACTTTTAAATCTATAGGTAATATCTTACATACATTATATAATTGTTCATACTCTTTATTGCACATATCTTTAACTTTCTTACTTACTAAATACTTAAGCAATCTTGTTTGTATATTTTTAATCTCCTTTATGTATGATGGAAAGGTGCGTCCGTATATGCTTAGACCGTAGCTTAGTAAAGAATCAGCAAGGGCATAGTAAACTATTAATAACGTTTGTTTATTGATGACTGGTTTAAGCTGGTAAAATGTACTCACTACAGATCTTAATCTATTGCCTACGTCATTAATATGAGGTTTCCAGTTGAAGTTTTCATCTATTTTTAATCCTAGGTATGTATACATTTTTAAAGATTCTATTTCTGAGCACTTACAGTTTGTTTTGTTATTGTGTAAACAATCATATGTGTGTCCTACTATTTTTAACTGATCCTTACTCATGACTCTGGCTTTGTGATTATAAGGTGAGTATATGTGCATGTACTTAGTTTTATTTAGGTTTAAAATAATTCCGTTGTCGTGTGCCCACTGTGTAATATTCTCAAAATCGCTCTGCATATTTAATTGAGCCTGTGATAGATCTTTAAAGGCGCACAGGAGGCACATGACATCGGCATACATGAATACTTGGCAACTATTTACAACGTTAGCAACACTATTTACATGCATTATATACCCCACGGGCCCAAACACCGAGCCGGTCGGCACACCCTGATCAACAAGAGCCTCTTCTCCCATGACTCCATTGACTTTCGTGCGTATTTTTCTGTTGGTGAGGTAGTTTTTGAACCATGTGTTCGTGGGACCGCGGATACCGCACTCTTCCATCGCCTTCAGCAGCACTTCATGATCCAGGGTATCGAAGGCTTTTTTATAGTCGATGTATAATGCTAACACCTGTTTACCTAAATTGAGGCTCTCATTGACATAGTCTGCAAACCGAGTCAGTGCCGTAACCGTACTTCGCCCCTTTCTAAAACCATGTTGCGCATCAGATAGTATGTTGTGAAACTCTAAGAACCTACTTATCTGGCCCACAATAACATTTTCAGTTATTTTATCTATAATGGAGAGTATTGCAATAGGTCTGTAATTAACAAATTCTAAATGACATCCTGATTTATATATTGGTCGTATTATTGCTTCTTTCAATTGATCCGGGTAAATAGATTGACAAATACACATATTTACAAAATTAGCTATAATAGGGCTTAAAGTTTTCTTTATGTATTTGATATCTTTAGCTCTAATTCCGTCCATCCCCGGTGATTTATCGTTTGATAATGTGTTAATTATTTTTACAATATCTCTTGAGTTAACCTTAATGTATCTAAAGCTGACTGGACTGGACTGTATATACATGTTTCTGTCTAGGAACTTTATACTACAATTATGTTTAATATTACGTATTTCACTTGTGAATGTTTTGGAAAAATTACTGCAAATATTGTACATACTGTCTAGCTTGCCCAAATATCTTGTTATAAGTATAACATTATCTAAGTAACCTTTAGAACGTCCTAGCCACGAGTTAATATTTTCCCAGATTTTTTTATAATCTCCATTGCATTTTTGTATTTTTAACTGCCTATATCTCTGTTTAGCTTCAATTACCAACTTATTTACTTTATTTCTAAACTTAGTGTATTCTAGCCTCTTATTCATATTTTTTGATGCTTGTTTCCATGCTTTAAATAAGTAATCTCTACGTTTTAACATATTATATAAGTATCTATCCACCCACGGCTGCATACTCCGTTTATTTCGTAGTGGCACAATAATGGTACTTTCCTTATATATAGAATTGAATATAGACGCTAATGTTTCATATATCACTATAGGGCATTTTATAATTAATAGCTGTTCCCATTCATAATCATTAAGTTTTTGTTTCACCGTGTCGTCACAGAGCACTTCGCGCACACTATTACATCTGTAATTACTATTATTATTTACGTTTACGCATCGTACAAAATCAACAAACAAACCTATCGCGTGGTGATCCGAAATGTGCAACTCCAATACATAGGCAGATGTACTCACGCTCCGTCTCGCTCTCACCCAGGCGTGGTCTAAGCACGCCGTCTCATGTCGCCCGTTGACGATCGCCTCGCGCGTCACCCCACTTCCGGGAATTGCACACTGGAGGCCATATCCACACAGGGTGTTTTTGTAGTTCACTGTAGTCGGGTTCTGTTTTTCGTTTAAAAGGTCAATGTTTGTGTCTCCGATTATAATTACATTTTCCGAAGCCGGTATGATCTTCATAATGTTTTTGATTTGTTCAATAAATTGGTATTTATTTTTATTTGGTGGCCTGTATAAAGCTATAATGTGCAATGTGTTATTTTCCATTTTGTAAATACCGTGTATTGTTTCCATGGCTTGAGTATTAACTCTCTCAGCTGTGAATCTTAGGACATCTTTCGCGTACACCAAAATTCCGCCTCCTCTTCTTGTTTCCCTAGTCAACATGTGATTTTCATATCCAGATATGTAATAGAAAGGTAATTCCTCTTTTTTATATTAATTTCAGAAAGAATAATAATATCTATTTTATACTCATTACTTTCTAGTAAAACCAATAGTTCATTAAAGTGTTTTCTTAATGACCGTATGTTAATATGTATTATATGTATTCTATTTATATTACTTTTGCATACTGTACTTAACTCTTCTATGTCATAGTATCTATTGTAATTCACTTCAGTTACTTGTCTGTATTCCGTTATGTGATCGAATGTTATGCAAATATATCAGAGTGTGTGTACGCGCACCGCACACCTGCGGTGCGTGAATTCCGAGAATTAATAGTATTATTAATCGAATTTATCCAAATCGTTCTCCGTTCTTATATTATATATTTTTTTGTCGTCATTATTTTTCTTGGCGAGTATGTTGGAGTTTTGGACCCATATGTACTGAAATCCCTTTTCCTTCAGTTTGTTTCTGGTAAGCCACAACAGCTGACGCTTGTACTTAGGGAGATCTTCGTTAATATATATTTTTCTATCGTTGCCATTAGGGTTAAGCTTGCGATTGGTGATTGTTTGCTCTTTCCTAGCCGCCATCCACTTGTGTCGAGCAGTTTTTGACCGCAGTTTGACCTTGATTATTCTAGTTTTTGTTTCATTATCTTTTTCTTTCCCTACCCTCTCTGCTTCTTCAATATCATCTGGGCTGAGCTTCAACATTTTTGCAAGTTCCTTTACCACTGTTATTGTATTTTCGTTTGCTTTATTCTCCACTCCGTGTATTTCAATTAACTTTTCCTTCTCTTTTGATTCCAGTTCTTCTACCCTCTCTTCAAGAGCCTTGTTATACTTTTCTAAGTACACATTTTTTTGTTCCAGACATTTTATTTTCTTATCAGTTTCTTCTTTATAAGTGGCCATGTTCTGGTACATCTCTGCGTAGAAATCCACTGTCTCTGTAAGCTCCGCCAACTTCTTCTCCATATTGTACAGGACTGCCAATTTGTTGTTCACCTCCTCTAAAATTATTTTGCCCGAAGTTTCGCTTGGGTTAATAATTATTTTAGGGGTAGATGAAGCTTTGCCATTCGGTGGAGACCTGTTATGTTCTTTGAAGCAGTCATCACACATATCCCTCTGCGCGAACTGTTTGATGTTACGCACACATTTTTTGTGGTACACACCTTCACATACGTTACATTTGATAGTGTCCTCTTTACTAACAGATACAAAAAGCTTACATTTTTTGCACTGCACCATTTTTTAAACGAACGTATCAAAAATTAGTCACGAGTATTATTATTATTGTGTATTAAACGCGTCCGTACGCCGAGCGCGTGCGCACGCCACTCACCCTGTTTGGAGAACCGTAGCGTGCGCACGCCTCCTCTCTCTCGCGCACCAGAATGTGCGACTGTTCAGCGTCACCAGCGCCATGACTGTTGTCCTAGATATTCCTCTCCTTTGGCGGAGCGTCCCCGCCTTGACTCGCGCCCATCTCGTTTCGGGCGGGTGCGTCATTATGACCCCCCACAGATGGCGCGTGGATCGAGTCACCGCGCCTTTGAGGACTTCAAGCCGCACCCTCGTTTTGACTTGCCTGATCCTGGCCAACGGTCGCCGCCCAGGCAACAATAGGTCATTGACTCCTGCCCTATAACGCCAACCACCCCCATTGAAACCGTTATCCTACCAACGGTTGCTGTTAGGGTCTGGGGACCTCCGGGGGCTTCTGTTGTTGTCCGTGCTATTTTGGACACAGGTTCACGAGGTTGCATTGTTTCCACTTATTTGGTAGGGCAGGTTAAAATAAATATGGGCTCTTTTCCGAATTGTATACGGGGAAAAGGTAACGTAGCATCTAATGTTGAAGGGAAAGTTAAAGGTTTTGTTTGCCCCTGTTGAATCTTCACACCCGAGGATTAAAACCTCGGCTATTGTGCTGAAGAATATTATGGGTATGCAACCACAGAAACAACTACCTGCTGCTGTGGTGAATTTGACATCGGGATTGGAATTGGCAGACCCCAAATTTGACACACCAGGACAAATCGACTTGTTGATTGGCTCTGATGTCCTCGGTGGAATTTTGATTGGTGGGAAACGGGTCTTGGTGCCAAATGGTTTGACTGCCATCCCGACCATATTTGGATTTGCTTTGATGGGACCTGTACCTAGGGAGCCCCCTCCATCCGAACTTGATAATTTGTTGGCTGTAGGCTCCGCTCTCTCTGATGTGGTTCAGAGGTTTTGGGAGGTAGGGAAGCCCCCTCAAGCTGCTCGTTTGAATCCAGAACATGAGGAGTGCGAGTTGTTCTTCCAGAACAATACTGGTCGACTCCGTTTTGGTCGGATCATTACGAAGTTACCTTTTCTCTCTGTTCGGCCTCCGCTTGGTGAGTCACGACCTTTAGCCGAAAAGAGATTGTTGGCTATGGAGCGTCGTATGAATCGTGATCTGGAGCTCAGTCAGAAGTATATTGAGTTCATGAGAGAATATGAACAATTGGGACACATGTCCGTGTCAAATTTGGATTGGCGTTCGGTGGAGCACTACTTTCTCCCGCATCATGCGGTATTGAAGCCATCAACTGGCAAGCTGCGCACGGTGTTTGATGGTTCTGCGCAGACTTCTACAGGCGTATCCTTGAACCAGTGCTTGCATTCTGGTCCCAAGCTGGTCAAGGACCTTTGTGACGTCATCACCAGCTTCCGACGACATCAGGATGTCTTTGTGGCCGATATAAAAATGATGCTCAGGCAGACGATTATCCACCCTGATGACCGTCGTTTCCAGCTGATCCTTTGGAGAGAGAATCCTCGCGATCCCATGGTCGTCTACGAGCTCAATACCAATACGTACGGGCTAAGGTCGAGCCCCTACTTGGCACTACGTTCTCTTTGGGAGCTCGCTGACCGCGAGGGCCTACGTTTCCCACGAGCCTCTGCCATCCTGAAGGACGATATGTACGCCGATGACATTTGCTCGGGCGCCTCCACAGCGGACGAGGCGATCCTCCTGCGGGACGAATTGATAGGTCATACAAAATAAATTAGCTGGTCTTAATCGCGTACAATTAATTTATTTAAGGTATAAATACCTATTTGTTTCCGACGTTTCGCTCGTCTTGCACCGAGCGTGGTCGCGGAGAGACTGATGAGAGCTCAGCGCCGTCTTGTGGAAGTGCGGGTTTCGGCACCTACCCTCACTTGGTCTTTATTTAAGTTCGCACTGTCGGTACTCCGACAAAAAACGTCGGAAACAAATAGGTATTTATACTTTAAATAAATTAATTGTACGCGATTAAGACCCGCTAATTTATTTTGTATGATGTATACAAATTGCGAAAGTTTAAAATTGAATTGATAGGTATTTTGGCCTCCGCTGGTTATGAGTTGCGCAAATGGATTTCCAACTCACCAGCGCTTTTGGAAGGCTTGCCAGAGGATCATCAGCAGGATCCACATTAGTTTGAGATTGTTGACAACCCTGCCATGATGGCTGTTCTCGGCGTTCAGTACAGACCAGTCAAAGACATCTTTACGTATAACGTAAACTTGAAATTGCCTTGTTCTTGGACTAATCGTCTCGTGTATTCTACTGTCGCAGAACCTTTGATCCAAACGGTTGGATTTGTCCAGTTATATTTTGGGCAAAATGCTTCTTGCAGAAGCTTTGGACAGCAGGATTGACTTGGGACGAACCTCTACGCGATACTCTTGTTGAGGAATGGACCTCTTTTTTATCCTCACTCCCTGCCGTCAATGAGATCTCCTTGCCTCGTCCCATCCTTCCTCCCGAGAAGTACAAGGCAACCCTTCACGGGTTTTGTGATGCCTCGGAACGTGGTCACGCGGCCGTGGTGTACTTGCGCACAGTCAGTGCCTCAGGTCAGGTGAGGGTTTCCCTGATCATGGCGAAGAGCAAGGTTGCACCCCTTCGAACATTTCTGACCATTCCGAAATTGGAGCTCTCGGGAGCAGCACTACTCGTACGGTTGTTGAATCACGTGTCTAACACTTTGGGTAAAATAATTTGTATTGATGGGACCTACGCCTGGACAGACAGCCAAATTGTTCTTTGTTGGTTGAAGGCGTCTGTCCACACTTTGGAGGTATTTGTCGCTAATCGCGTTTCCAAAATCCAAAAATCCGAAGTCAAACTTGTTTGGAGACACGTGCCAGGTGAGCTCAACCCCGCTGATTGTGCCTCGCGTGGATGCTTGACGCCTAGTTTGATAGGCCATTCGCTGTGGTGGGGTCCGGAATGGTTGAGTCAACCAAAAATTGATTGGCCTCGAACGCCAGTTTTGAATACTTCCAATGTGCCGGGTCTGCAAACACTCGCTCTTGAGAAGGTAGAATGCGCCTTCGACCCCGATTTTTTGTTAAATCACTACAGCTCCCTCGACAAGTTGTTAGGTGTTACTGCTTGAATAAAGCGTTTTGTTTTTAGGCACCCACAACAGAAACGACTGACACCGTTTCTCTCACCACAGGAACGACAGGAGTCTCTCACCTTTTGGATTCGTTCTGTGCAATTGGCGCACTTTGAGAAGGAGATTGCTATCCTTAAGTCAGGGAAATTAAAATTATCGGGCGCGGTATCTAAATTGAACCCCTTTTTTGGACAATACGGGTCTCTTGCGTCTTGTAGGGCGTCTCAAGAACGCCAACCTCCCTTACGGGGTATGTCACCCCCTTTTGTTACCCAAGGACGGTCACTTGGTACGCTTGTTGGTAACTGACCGTCACCTTAAAAATTCGCATGCTGGTTGTAATGCGCTGTTGGCCATTTTGAAACGCGAGTTTTGGATTTTGTCTGCCCGAAAAATTATTCGGAGTGTAGTCTTTCGCTGCATCCCTTGCTATAAGCTCAAGGCTTCTACCATGCAGCCCTTGATGGGAGACTTACCGGCAGATCGCGTAACTGAGAGCAGGACGTTTGTCGGTGTTGGCACGGACTTCGCTGGTCCCCTTTTGATGAAAACATCGACACTTCGAAACAGCAAGACTGTTAAGGCCTACTTGTGTGTTTTTGTTTGTCTCTCCACAGTGGCCGTACATTTGGAACTGTTCTCCTCGCTTAGTACCGAGTTACTAACTTGAAAGGCAGTTATAATTATTTGAATGACGTTGTTAAATTCCCGTGTAACCAACAAGGCTGATATAGGCAATAGGCTTGCCCGACGTGGGATAAATTGGTTGTTTTCCCCAACAAATTATCCACACTGGGGTGGTATATTTGAGGCCGCTGTAAAATCGGCCAAACACACTTGCGCAGGACAATCGCTGAATCTGTCCTTACATTTGAGGAACTCGCAACTGTGTTTTGTAAGATTGAGGCCGTTTTGAACTCTAGGCCATTGTGCCCCATCTCCTCAAATCCGAATAATTTGGAGGCCCTTACGCCGGGCCATTTTTTGATTGGTCGCCCACTTGTCGCCTTGCCTGAGTACCCTTATATTGATACGAGACCTGGTCGTCTCTCGCGTTTTGAATTGGTACGCCAGATTACTCAGAGCTTTTGGAAACGCTGAGATTTGGAATATTTGCACATACTCCAGCAACGCGTTAAGTGGACCGACAAGACCGATCCACCCAAGACTGGTGACCTCGTTTTGATCAAGGAGGCTAACCTTCCGCCACTCAGATGGCGCAGGGGGCGCATCCTTGTGCTGGCGGTGTCTTTAGATATCTCCAACGCATTCAACACCCTACCCTGGAGTTGTAATCGGGAGGCTCTGAAATACCATCGCGTGCCTCCCTACCTCCGCCGTACAGTAGGGGCTTACCTAGAGGGTAGATGCGTCACCTATCGGGGACGTGACGGTACTGGTCGGCACCTCATGTCGTGCGGTGTTCCGCAGGGATCGGTCTTGGGACCGCGCCTGTGGAACATCGGCTACGACTGGGTGCTGAGAGGCGAACTCCCGCTGGGCGCCGACTTGACATGTTATGCGGACGACACGCTTGTAACTGCCCAGGGGAGCTCGCACAGGGAAGCGACGTTGATAGCCACGGCTGCGGTGTCACAGGTGGTGAACCGCATCCGGCGCCTGGGCCTGGAGGTGGCCCTAAATAAGTCGGAGGCCATAGTGTTTCATGGCCCCCGACGGGCGCTGGCGCCGGGATCACACATCGTGGTTAGCGGAGCCCGGATAGCTGTCGAGTCCACCATGAAGTATCTGGGATTGGTGCTCGACAGCCGATGGGAATTCGGGCCCCACTTCCGGCGGCTGGCGCCCAAGCTCATGGGCGCAGCAGGCGCGCTTTCAACGTTGCTTCCCAACTTGGGGGGCCCGAGCGCCACTTGTAGGCGGTTGTACGTGGGAATCGTGCGGTCCATGGCCCTGTATGGGGCCCCTGTGTGGGCGATGGACATGACGGCCAGCACTCTCGCCATACTGCGCAAACCGCAGAGGGCGATGGCCGTCAGAGTCGTCCGCGGGTATCGCACGATTTCCTACGAGGCGGCTTGCATCCTGGCCGGATCCCCGCCCTGGGACCTAGAGGCGAAAGTACTCGCGTCATTATATCGATGGCGCGAGGAAGAGCAGACACGGGGCTCGAGGCTGGTGCAGCGGCAGATCGCGCTGCGCCGAGAGGAGCTCCGTCAGGTCTTGGTGGCGGAATGGCAGCAAAGGCTTCTGCGCCCTACCGCCGGCCTAGTTACCGTCGAGGCGATCCGGCCAGTACTCGATGACTGGCTCGGGAGAAGGCATGGCTCCCTGTCGTTTAGGGTGACGCAGGTGCTGTCGGGGCACGGCTGCTTCGGCAAGTACCTGTGCCGCATAGACAGGGAGCCGGACGCTCGGTGCCACCACTGCGTCCATTGCGGGGAGGACACGGCGCAACACATGCTCGCCGAGTGTGTAGCTTGGGAGGAGCAGCGCCGTGTCCTCACAAATAAAATAGGAGGCGATCTGTCGCTGCCGGCCGTTGTGCGGAGGATGGTCGGTAGCGCAGAGTCGTGGGACGCGGTGGTTTCCTTCTGCGAAGACGTGATGTCGCAGAAGGAAACTGCGGAAAGGGAGAGGGAGATCTCGACTCCCTTCCCCGGCCGCAGAAGGCGCACCGGGCGCAGGAGAAGGGCGGACAACGCCCTTTTCCGGCCCCCATGAATGGGTCCAGGGGCGAGGGACTTGGGGAAGTTCTCGCCCCCTATTCGATGGACCCGAGGCGCAGGCGCGCGCGGGTGTCGGCGCGTGCCTCTGAGGCGACGCACGGGGTAGTTCAACACCTCACTACCCCGTGCAGGAGACGAGGCCCGGACAGACCCGGCCAGCACTAGTGTGGGGCTGCGGAAGAATTTGGATTCCCGCGGCCCCGCACGCACGTGCGAGTAGACACCGGGGTGGTTTTAGCCGGTAAGAGTCCGGCACGCCCCTCCGCCTTTCCCCAGGTGGAGGTAGTCCATGAGGATTTCCCCCCGCAAAAAAAAAAAAAAAAAAAAGGGGGCGCATCCTTCGTATGGTAACTGGGACTGATTGAGTTCCCCGATTTGCTGAAGTCTTGGTGGACGGTTCGATTCTGAGGTGAGCGGTTGCAACGTTGTCACGTCTACCAACTGATTAGCGGACCGGTAGGCCGGCCTGGGACGGGTGGATGTTTGAAATAGAAATATTGTTTGTGACAAGTTAAATCGCTTGTATCAGTTTAGTTGCGTGTTACTTTGTCTATTGAAAATTTCTGACTATGATCACACTACGAAATGCCAAATCATTCACTTTCATTCATTGTCGGATCCGGAAAAAAATTGTCTTGCACTCACGCAGTCTTGTAATTTTGCGTTTTGAAATTAATTATATTGATTTACAACCTCGCAACCGTCGCTATATGAATTTGTCTGACAAGGTTGTGAGCCATTGACAAAAAGTAAAATTAACACGGTTTGTCCTTCGTGAACTATCGCCATTTGAAAGCACAGACTGAACTGTAAATTCTTGTATCTGCCGCGCCTTGAACATTACCGGCACAAATTGTGATAAAATTGTGAACTGTTGAACCCGTGTAAAATTTGTGTGTCGTCATCCACTTGCATCGTGTTCTGAAGAAGGACGGCGAGCTGGACCTTCTGGTAGCTATAACGATTTGCTGGTCATTTTGACCAAACTTATAAGTGTAATCTTATAGGTCTACTCCAGAACATCATCAGAGAAGATATCAGGTTTTGCACATGTATTAGTTTTAATTCATCGCTGTGAAAACACAGTGCATATATGTCAGAGATTTGTTGTGGCTACAAGGACTAATGAATATAATCACGCTTCCACTATCGTCTGCAAACAATTCCAGCCCTCCTAGCCAGATTCTGATCATTAACAAACAATTTTCAACAAACTCAAATACCTAGTTAAAACTTTTAATGATAACGCGAAGTACTTTCGATACTATGTTTGCTACCAATTCAATTCATAACATTATTTTCGAATAAGAGTTTAGAATTAAAGGTGTTCTTGTTAATGATTACATATCTTACAATTTCACAATAAGGAGTTTCTCTTAAGGTATTTTTCAGATACTCTATATTTTCTGGCTTGTATTTCATATTCGTATCTTTTATATTTTCGAATTCCGTGCTCATTGCAACGGTTCCGTTGCGCTCTCTATCTATCTGAAGACACCTACATGTTATAAATTGTAACTCCAGGCTCCTGCAGGGATTTTTCTTTACACGAATCTTTCCGATAATCAACGTTGGCACGCTTTGAATGAAACAGCAATATTTTTCTATTTTTTGTCATGAATCTAGTACTTACTAGAGAACTGTGCTCTGTACTCAGAGCTCAGTGAGGCGGCATAATAACGAAGTCCCTATCGATAATATTGTGAATGTATTGTACAGATACTACGTTTTCAACCTACAACAGTGGCCCAATTCTCGTATTTTTATATGACATTGATATTATATTTTGAATGGACTCAAATGCGGTATTCTGATAACCTAATGTCATTACCGTATAATTTGAAATAAACAGTTCGTCGATGACACATATTTCGACACTTGTTTCAATTTACGATCTCGTTACGTATTCAATTATAGAAGAATACGATTTTTGTGACGTAAGTATGACATTGACATTATATCGTAACTGTATTTATTTAGTAGAATTGGACCCCAGATACAGATTCATTCAGTCAAAGGCCATTATTTTGTACTTAACTGTCTGGTGCATTAACGCCGCTGCTTTTATTCACTATTTATGTTCTACCTTCCTAAACATCAGTACTTCTGAAACAATTACTACCGAAACAAAAGATTTTTTTTTATTTATAAACAACTCCTGCACTAGGACTAAATCTTGTGTCGCGGGGGACTTGACAAATATACAACTAACGGACACAATGAACACCCAGACTCGAAACAACAATTTGTGAATTACACAAAGTGTTGCCTCGTGAGGGAATCGAACCCACAACACTCGGCGTAGTGTCAAGCGGCAAGGCGACAGCTTAAACCACTACGCCAACCGTGCAGTCAAAGATAACAAAACAAAAGTTTGCCGAGCGGTGGCTTCACAAGAACATACTTTAAAATTATAGCATTCCCGATACACCATCCTGTGTTAAAAGCTTTTGAAGCTATAAAAGTTTTCAGCCGTCGTTTTTCCGAAATTATGGCACGTAAATCAAACGAAGTTATATTACTTTAACAGCGACGTCGGATACGTGAGACTTTAGAACGTTATTGTACTGTACTATGTAATACACTGAGCTTAAATAAAGATTGGCAAAGCAGGAAGGCCACCATTAACTGATGCTGTAAAGGACCCTAACTTTTACACTACGGACTAAACTTTCCATTTTAGTTTAACAGAACTAGAATACAAACGGGAATATAAATAAATGAGAAGTCGTTTGCACGTCTTAAAGATTTTGTTACCGCACTTTCTAGCTCACCCGTACTATTTTCTAAGCTGCTATTTATTATCCAACTACTTTTTATTCCTTCACGATCTACGGGTATTTTATTCCATTCGAATAACAGAAACCCACAAGAGATCAAAACATATCTAGCATTAAAATTATTAGCAAAGGTTACATATAGTAGTTATAATAACTCAAGTGACTAACTATATCCCGGCTTCCAGTTCGCACCACACGTTGGTGTGGTGGTCTCCCGCTAGCAATAAACGCGCCGAGAAATATTTTCACATCGTTGTGGAAGTTAAAATGAAAGTAAGTACACCCTGTAGAGCAATAGCGGACCCCTACACCGGCGAAGGATAATGCTGAATATTTCGACGAGTTACATAATTTTATTCATAAGACGAACGTGGCCGATTGCGTATCAAACAGTTTCATAATAGATACACACGATTCTCGTTGATAAAAACTTTCTCTTTTCCGTTCATATTTGACAATCGGGTTTTGATATTATTATTTTATATTTATCATCCGTTTTATACCGTCGATGTAGATGTTATCATCTACATCGACGGTACACGAAGGCGGTATTCGTATTCGATTTTATTGTTCTAGTTCGTAGTTTCATAATACGAATTTCTAGGTAACTCACTGGTTATATTTTAGGGATTGCACTTTGATGAATATGTAATTATCCATCAGGCAGTCTGAAGTACTGTCACTTATTATATAACGACGTTAAAAGCTTATTTTTGCGTTCAGCAAACTCTCGTTCAAGTTTTACGTACATGAATCTATATTCACACACATGTTTATATGTAAAATAACATATAAATATGTTTATAACATAAACAGATTAACATGTTTATAGCGGAACACGGAACACCACTCCACAGACGTAATTAGTGGTTTGATGCTATTTCCCATAATAGATTCAGCACCTGATAACCCAATAATATTTGTATGAAAGAAAAACCATATAATACGGATCTGTCTTATACTCGATTTATAAGAAATGTCACCGTCATTGGAGAGAAGAATAATAAATTTTGATTACTTTCTCACGTCCGCAATCGTTATTCGATTTCACAATTTTTTACCGTACCTACCGACGAGACGAGACGAGAGTCATGATTAAAATGGAAAACGTCATTACTTTCCATCATGTATTTTTCTTCTCTGCATTTTCAATAGCGATTAGAGGCTATCTACAGTTCATTAAAGAGGCTTTTTACTTATTGAATAGATGATGCAAAGTGATTTGTAGATGTAATTAAATGTTAGAAGCACTTTTAAAACGGTTTGTATTTAAATATGAATAAGAACCACCACAATGCATAATTTTATAAAACTTGCCGTAGTTTGACACTTTAACTTCATATTAAACCACATTAATAGCTAGATAAATAGCATGCTCCTACACACAATTGTGTACCTATCTATCTTCTACATATTTAAATATATATATGTAATCGTATAAGTAGTAGTCAATAGGTATGAGGAACAAATTTCCCGCGTACATTGTTTACTAGTTACCAAGTTATAAAAAGGTTTGTTTGATAGCAAATTAGAAACTAAGCAAAAGAAGCGAGTTTAGACTGTGGCTTACGTGACTAAATAAATTTGAGTCCCGACTTCGACCCGCCCTTAGCTACTGAGTTACTGAAGTATGTATCGACACCTCCGTCTCAAACATTCAAACTGTTAACACACCATATACTTATCTGAAATCAAAGCTTAAAACAGATTAACTCTTGTAAAGCAGAGAATACCTTCGTTAAAGTTTGAGCACTTTTTAAATTAGGAGCTGCGCCAAATTTGCTTTGCACTTACTGAACTTTACGATTGCATTCGATTCTTTGAACGTAAACAGAGGGCACAAGAAATATAGAGATTACTTACTCATACGTCGGTACCTCCTTATGAAGTTTTGCCGCAGGCGTCACTCGCATAGAATTCGTGAAACAAGAAAGTTATTTTTATTCCCCCGAGGGTTTCACTTTCAACCGAAATGTATGTGACAAATAGATATATTGCCGCATATGTATACCTTGTGTGACGTCTTCTACTTATAATATGACACAAAAAAATGTGTGAAATATACAGTTACGTTTATTCCAGTTCATAATGAACTCATGGAAATTGGAGATACTGCAATCGTGTACGTGTTTCTTTTTTCAAAATTAATTTTCGTACAAATTGGGAGTGAACTGGAATATGTCATTTGTATAATGAAATAAACTACATTATTAGCTGCCTGCATAATCCACACATGTAGTGATAAAATTAATACAAATGGGATAATGTACCGACTGATAGTGTGCACCATATTGCGTGCATCATTAATTTTGTTTTAAAAGCTGCTCCCCGGACAAAGACTTAATTTCTCATTCAAACCAATTTGGAAGTTGTAAAAACACGAAACATTTACAACCGACATGATTTATGATTTTTGTTGAAATCAAGATGCTTGAATAAATTCCTCCTCATCAATTTTAATTTAGTATGAACCGTTGTCGAGTCCTCGGAGGCACTCGCTCGAAGAGATATACGTACGTATAATTGAGTAGGTATTTAGCGTTTGTGACAAACGTTTCAGATGAATACGTATAGGTTTTATTATTCCGTTCGTTTATTTTATATTGTGACTGGCTAGGTGGAATAAGTTGACTGAAGTAAAAACATGGGAATTTGTGCAGTTGTGGTTTGCAATATGGTCTCTACGTGGTTCAGTAGACAATTTTACTATCAGCATGTAGTACGAGTTACGAGTGACAATGCGGATGGTGTACGCTATTCAGCGCATTTTATATTACGCAGAACTTTCTATTACTAAACACTAGTTTTCATTACATATATTCGGCAAATATTTAAAAAATAAAATGTAAATTATACTTTCTACTCTGGCTTTTATAATTTCAATTAAAGTTGCTGAATTGCAGTCATACATATAAATTGATATTATACACCACTATTTTTTAATTAGTACAAGTATCTTTATCCGATCATATTTATGTAGTTAAAAATAAAATTACTAAGTCCCAAAACTGTCTTAAAACTGTCCACAAAGATACGTGATAATTGGTAAATACATAACTAATACTATGACCGAACTGCGTACTATCATAGTAAACTGACCCATTGATAAAATCCCCCCCTCCTCTCTGCGCCTGCGCCGCCGCGCCCCGACGATGCGACAAACAGTGCTAAATTGCTAGCGAAAGTGAGCGTATCTAATTTCGTTGCAAAAGTTAATTGTTTGTCTACGTTTGCCCGACGCGATGGCCTATCATATCTTTGAGTTTCTCGTTCTTTTGAGTGAAAAAATCGCGAGTGCAGCTGTGCACCCATGGACATCTTATTGTGAGTGTACAAAAGTGAGCCTTGGTTACTTTAGTGTCAAACAATTAAAACAGTATGCACTGTTTTACTTTTGACGCTTTTGACGAAGTGAAAAGACGGAAGCGTACTTCTCTCGTTAAAATTTGTATGTGTATTGACAACGGTGGTGGATATTTCAAAGGACAATGGAAATACTTGAAAGTTTAGTAAATAATACGTACTTAAGTAAATAATAATTTGAAGCGGGTGGCTCAAAATCGGTCTGTGTTCTCCACACACCTTGAGGAAGGCCTTTGTCCAGCAGTGGACGTCTCTAGGCTGACATGATGATGATAAAATAATATTTGTAAATAGAAGATGATTCTAACTTCATAAATACGCCAAAATTACTCTTTTCTTTTATTAGAGAATACCTTCTTTTATTTTGATATGTGTTTGCTTTCTAAATACATACCTCCGTATTTAATTACTTGTTGGATGAAGTATGAAGGAGAGGGTAGAATTTTAAAAAATGAAAAGTAACTACCTACACTTATTATTTTGCTTCATTTCATTGTCTAAGGCTACCTACATGGTAAGTGCGACGGAAAGAATGCGTAAGAGTAGGACGGAAAGTAAGTACTATCAATGAAGTAGTCAATGGATTGTTAAATATGTCTATTATATAGGTGAGATTTTCTACAAAAACAAATGATTATAAATTTGCTATTTATAGATATTATGAAATTCTTACGTCACATATATGATAATAATGTCTTCGCTAATATGTCCTTAAAGTTTTTGTACTAATTAAAAAATAGTGGTGTATATACCTACCTCCAATTGATAAATTGGTTACTGTACCCAATGAATCATTTATCGTTTCGGTAATAAAACTCACGAACAAGTAAGTTAAAGTTAAGATTGTTAAATCTCAAACGACGATACTGAAGGAACAGGGAAAAAGTAAATAAACTCTTAAATTAAATATTTCCGTTAAAATGTTTAACTAATCCGGAGTTGAGACCATCCATACAAAATGAGTGGCGGAGTGGGTTGGTCCTAATAGGATTAATTTGTTGTCCGTCCATCTGTCAAGACCCTTTTTCTCAGAAACGCTTGGAAGTATCAAACTGAAATTTATATTAAATAGTCAAGTCTACTGTCCCTTGAAGCTGTGAAAAAAACAAACTACTTAGCCAACGCAATCAAAAGATACAGCCGTTTATGCTGCAAATTTCCGCAAATGTTCGAAACTTGCAAGGGAATCAAAACCTACAGGGCACTTCCCGTAAACTCAGAAACTTAAAATTTGGTACGAAGCAATTTCTTACAGCACAGATAAAGGCAAAATTGAGAAAACCGTAAATGTTTTGTTATATCATATCATAAAAATATTTTTATTAATTTTAAGGGTTTTACCATTTTTTCATGAAGGCGTACAGGTTATTTTTTGAAATTCATATCAAATACTCAAGTCTATAATACCTTTAAGCCGACACAAAATCAAAGTTCTGTGTCAACGCAATAAAAAGAAACAACAATTTAAGACGCATATTTTCTCGCAGCTACTTGCAAGGGAATCAAAACCTACAGGGTACTTCCCATGAACTCAGAATCTTGAAATTCGGTACGCAGCAATGTCTTATAGCACAGATAAAGGAAAAATTGCGAAAACCGTAACTTTTTTTGTTACATCAAACAAAAAAATATTTTATTAATTTTAAAGTTACTACCCTTTTCCTCATGAACGTGTCAGAATCAGGAAAGCTTCCTATAGTGTAGAGACAGTTTTGATAAATAAAAGAGACAACTATCAAATCATACTTTCATTTATTCAGTTTGGCACAAGGATATATCTTTAGATTACGTCGTGATTCTACATTTACATTTACAGCCCAGTTCGCAAAGCAAAGACATAGAACCAAGAGAAAGAACGGGCAATAAAACTCTTGATCATTCTTTTCAATAACTATATATAACAATAATTAACTAACAGTGGTACAGCCAATTTATATCAAATATCAATGTTGTGGGTAGTTTTATATTACTAGAAAGGTCTGTCTTACAACAGAACATAATAAGCATTATTTAGCATCAATACAATTTACTAAATGTTTACCACAGGTATATACCTAATGAATCTCATTGATACGACTTGATCCACAGTATATTATTCTATCCTATATTACAATCTATAATATCTCACAAACGATCAAACTACCCACAACACAATATCAATAAGATAATGATTACACTATCTTACATTGTTTCCTAGATGATGAAACAAAAGAACAAGCAACACAGAATATTGGAACACAGTGGCAATTAAATAGTCAGAACCATATCGTACCTGAGCCGTCGTCGAAGGAGAATAGGACGAGCTAGCCGAGCCTGTCGACTTATATAGGTACACCTTATTTACACGTTTGACAGTTTAACTGTCAAACGTCATGTCAGTGTCATTTAGTTGCCACTATCCTCTTACAAATTATGTATAAATACTTGGATATCAGTAATTTCAGCCCAAAGCCTAGATATTATTACATATCTCTCACGGCCAGACTGACAATTACTTCGTCCTCGAAGTACAATAAATTAAATAACACTTTACTAAACAATCGCCCGACGGGCGCCCTGTATTATGTAACAATGAATTCTTACCATATTGATTAAAGCCATCTAAAAACTATAGTATCGTTACGTCCGCTACGGCTATACTGACTTACGTCGTCATCTAAGTAAGTTCAATTATAAGAATAGTATCGCAATAACAATCCATTTGTACGAAACAATAACACAAAAATAAACTGGACTCATATTTACACTAATTACGGTTTCAATAAGTTCTGTGTCAGCTGCTTTGATACCATTGTTACAAATTGTATTTCCTATTCTATGAAGGGATCATTAACATTCACAATACACATGTTACATAGAAGTACAGTTTAATTTTACAATATTACACCACTGCATTATCCATCCACAAATTGACAAAAATAATATAGTACAAACGGAGCCACTAAAAAGCATAAAAATTTAATTAGTTAAAGGTTTTAAGAATAAAAATATAAAATAGGTAATTCTGATTATGGCTTTTAAATAAATGAAATAAAATAAATAATTTAAATTCACAACCGAGTTAAATAATTAAATTCAATTTCACTAATTTATAAGTATACAGGTACCAACTTGTATGATAACATTAGTGTAGTACTAGGACAATACTTTCATTCTAATACACTCATTGCCATTGCCTTTCCTTTCACATTAAATAGACAAGTAACAACGGTCAATCTCCTTGATACTATCTAGCCCCACACCTGCTGCACATGAGTCCAGGCCAGAACAAGGCGAAAGACTTCAGCAGTTCGTAGGCAATATGATCATTATCATCAACATCAAAATGATTATCAAAACCATTATCAAAACCATTATCAAAACCATTATCAAAACCATTATCTAAACCATTATCAAAACCATTATCAAAACCATTATCAAAACCATTATCAAAACCATTATCAAAACCATTATCAAAACCATTATCAAAACCATTATCAAAACCATTATCAAAACCATTATCAAAACCATTATCAAAACCATTATCAAAACCATTATCAAAACCATTATCAAAACCATTATCAAAACCATTATCAAAACCATTATCAAAACCATTATCAAAACCATTATCAAAACCATTATCAAAACCATTATCAAAACCATTATCAAAACCATTATCAAAACCATTATCAAAACCATTATCAAAACCATTATCAAAACCATTATCAAAACCATTATCAAAACCATTATCAAAACCATTATCAAAACCATTATCAAAACCATTATCAAAACCATTATCAAAACCATTATCAAAACCATTATCAAAACCATTATCAAAACCATTATCAAAACCATTATCAAAACCATTATCAAAACCATTATCAAAACCATTATCAAAACCATTATCAAAACCATTATCAAAACCATTATCAACACCATTATCAAAACCATTATCAAAACTATTATCAAAATCATTATCAAAATCATTATGAAATTATTATCAAAATCACATCAACATGGTCATCATTGCAGCATTATCATCAACTTCTTAACCATCGGTAAGTTAATCATCAATAATAATTCAATCATCGTCAACTATTTAATCATCAATGAATAAATCGATGTTATCACATTATTATAGATATTTGCAGATACCTTTATATCATCACTGCTACCTACATTATCGATCCTTGTTTAGAAGAAGTTTATATGTAATGCTGTGTATGGTTATCAGAACCTCTAACCTGTATTAAGACCGCCCTTTTATTTTCTTTGTATATGTATTTTAAAATTTAACTTAAATACTTTAGTAAGAAAACAAAAAAAATGTTATCTGTAAAAGCTACTATGTTATCAAAGAATATCTAAACGATATTAATCTATAAATCGTAGCTATCTAAACTAAGTTCTTTATTATATTCCACAAAAATTAACTGTAGAAAAATCTATAAATCTAACTTATCATAATCAAAATTGATATCTATATTAAAAATACACTAAAATTTTATCAATTTAGAATAATAAATGCAGCAGACCCTATCAAAGCATGTTACTATAAAACATCTTTTAACTATAATATATCAAATGCACCTGGGTGTAATATATAGACTACTATAGTATATTACTAAACTGCTCCTCTCCTAAAAGTGTTCCATAATAATTGTTTCCTAATTGTAAGTCTACCACCCGTAAATGTACAGTATGGAATGCTATAAACTGAATTGACCTGAATGTATTGCAGGTACAAACAGTACAAAAGTATAAATAAATAACTAGCAATCAAGAATGAACCAATTTAGTTAATAGTTTATTTATGTTACCAATAGTCAGTGAACTGCCTAAAGTTAATATAGACACCAATGCCAGTAAAAGTACTCTTGGTAAGAAACGGTATAATAAATAGTCGTGTAGAAAGTCAAACCAGACACTAGTTAGAATTCGGACCAGTCGGTTAATATTTCAATATCTATAAGTCAAATATACATACCTAGATTTATTAATTTAGGTCGCAACACTTAAAAACATCAATGTACTTATACAAATACTTATTATATTAAGCAGAATATCTTATTTAATTTCATCAATTTCAGTTTAATTTATCAATTGTATCATGTGATTGTGGCTATTTTCATTCCGTTTACGCAATCAGAACACTGACATCGCTTTTAATTCGTTTTTTTTTACGAATTTTACGATAGGTATCTGGTTCATTCAGTTTCATTATAATTAAGATTTGACGATTCGTAAGAGGTTTGGTATAAAAATAGTAAGCTTACATGTAAGTAAGTATTGTTTAAAATAAATAAACAAAACCCTTCAAGCACCTAGAATGATTAAATACCACTTTAATCATTATTGCGATGGTCTCCTACAATTGAACCACACAAAGTACATGTACACATATATCTTTGCATAAAAAATATCTCTAAATAGCTTATCTATCGCAGTGTTTATACCAGAGATACTAAATTGATAAGATAGTTCATTACCGAGAGCTAATCCTAAGATTGATTATTACTATAATTATGGTCTAAATAGGTTTACAGTTTAACACATGGCACTTCATAATAAAAATACATAATTTCAATGAATAAAAGCAGATAAAAATAAATACCGTCTCATATTTTATTAATTTATTGAATTTATTTGTATTATTTCCGAGAATAGATAAATAAACTATGAGAATGTTTTCGAAAAAAGATCAGTGATGTAATTTGGAACTATTTTCAAATTGAATCAATTTAGTTGAATAGCTTATTTCAGATCCATTTAATTAGACAGATGTCTGCATTTATTACACATTTCATTTTAACTATTTTATCTGCTATTATCGTTATAAATAACAGGAAATTATCAACCAAAATAACACTACTTGAAAATATTGGATACACTGCCATCTAATAGTGCCAGACATATGCAAATTGATGTCACTTTCTTTAACAAGTCAATTTAATCCTATGTAATATAAAAACATTCTTCAATAACTACTTTTTAATAAAAATACCTTGAGCTATATATTTAGACGTGGCATATATGACCCCTCAGGCCTCAGGAGGATGAGGTATGTTTAAAAAATAAAAGGAAATAGTTACTAAACGAAACTATCATTTTATCGATATGATCTAGCTAGACACAGACCCGCTTGATATAATATAGAATATTTCTGTACCTACACACAAAAGTTCGCTTGTAGTAATAGTTATACAAAACTCATATGTTATCTTTACAACATGTCATTCAAATGTGGTGCCTCAGACAAATGGAAGCTATTTGGTTTTGTTCTTCCAATAGAAATCAAAGTGACAAAATCATAAGTATGTATGTGTCTATTGCAAGTAAACTGGTGGAAATTATCTGGGTACATGACAATTACTCACTACACAATTATAGAAAGTGCATTATTAATTGTAATTCTATACACAAATTTTTGTGCCATAAACAATGATTAACCAGTTAAAAATACGAGTAAGTATATTTCAAAGATATGTTGAAGATAAATATACAGTTTCGTATTCTTATCTCCAGGGCAGCACATTCAAGAGCTTAACATTAAAATATTCTTATTTTTTTTCTTTCGTTATAGTTCGGATCCGATTTAATAAAACTATATAGCATGAACTGATTAATTTGGTAATTGTGGCGAAAATTTAACAACAGTTTATGGAACAGAGCTAAGGCACCTTCCTACACCTCAATATTGGTCTGTATGTAATGAATACACAGCCAACAAAATTAATGAAGAAATCTCTGAAATGTTTTCTACCTACCATCATTTCATATTCGACTTGTAATGAAAAGATTCTTCAGAGCACTTAATTCTTGGAATTCAAATATGCAGGACGATTACGCTAATCAGTACTAACACTAGAAAGAGTTATCAACAAAGCACAACACAGCCAATGCTCATACCGAGTCTCTGTCAATCACTACAAATGTTGCCTATTTAAATTCCAACAGATTAGAACAATATCGGCTACTTTAAAAATCTATTATACATTTTCTGTAACTTTTTCGCTATTACCTACATAGTTTTATACTCGGATACATTTTTGATGAACATGTTAAAATAACCTGGTACAACAGTCATATTTTTCGACCATTCATGGCTATAATCTTGGTGGAAGTACATTACCAGCGTTTGCAGTTAGTTGTTGCTGTTGGCTTCAGCATACTGTTGCAGATCGCTAAGATATGTAGTCGGTACTCATCCACCGGCTTGCTCTCGGCAACGTTGCTACTGGATCGTAGGGCAATCGTTCTCCGTCGTCAGCTGAACGGTGCAGTGACGGGCTTAGGCAGAATCATGGCATCACGATGAGGAGACTCTGGAACTTGCAATTGGATGTATTAGTATTGTGGGCGCAAATTTATCACACTTCTGATGTCAGAATCAGGAAAGCTTCCTATAGTGTAGAGACAGTTTTGATAAATAAAAGAGACAACTATCAAATCATACTTTCATTTATTCAGTTTGGCACAAGGATATATCTTTAGATTACGTCGTGATTCTACATTTACATTTACAGCCCAGTTCGCAAAGCAAAGACATAGAACCAAGAGAAAGAACGGGCAATAAAACTCTTGATCATTCTTTTCAATAACTATATATAACAATAATTAACTAACAGTGGTACAGCCAATTTATATCAAATATCAATGTTGTGGGTAGTTTTATATTACTAGAAAGGTCTGTCTTACAACAGAACATAATAAGCATTATTTAGCATCAATACAATTTACTAAATGTTTACCACAGGTATATACCTAATGAATCTCATTGATACGACTTGATCCACAGTATATTATTCTATCCTATATTACAATCTATAATATCTCACAAACGATCAAACTACCCACAACACAATATCAATAAGATAATGATTACACTATCTTACATTGTTTCCTAGATGATGAAACAAAAGAACAAGCAACACAGAATATTGGAACACAGTGGCAATTAAATAGTCAGAACCATATCGTACCTGAGCCGTCGTCGAAGGAGAATAGGACGAGCTAGCCGAGCCTGTCGACTTATATAGGTACACCTTATTTACACGTTTGACAGTTTAACTGTCAAACGTCATGTCAGTGTCATTTAGTTGCCACTATCCTCTTACAAATTATGTATAAATACTTGGATATCAGTAATTTCAGACCAAAGCCTAGATATTATTACATATCTCTCAAACGCGTAAAGTTATTATTTTGAAATTCATATCAAATACTCGGGTCTATAATACCTTTAGGCTGTAACAAAATCAAACTTCTATCTGAACGCAATCAAAAGAAACAGCAATTTTACTATATCTTCAAACTCGCAACTACTGACAAGGAAATCAAAACCTACAGGGTACTTCCCGTAAACTCAAATTCTTGAAATTTGGTACGAACCAACGTCTCATAGCACAGATAAAGGAAAACTTGCAAAAACCGTAAACTTTTAGTTATATTAAGTATAAAAAAATGAAATTAAAGTTACTAGCCCTTTCCTTATGAACACGTAGAGGTATTCAATTGAAATTCATATCAAATACTCAAGTCTATAATATATTTATGCATCATATGCACCTGGGTGTAATATATAGACTACTATAGTATATTACTAAACTGCTCCTCTCCTAAAAGTGTTCCATAATAATTGTTTCCTAATTGTAAGTCTACCACCCGTAAATGTACAGTATGGAATGCTATAAACTGAATTGACCTGAATGTATTGCAGGTACAAACAGTACAAAAGTATAAATAAATAACTAGCAATCAAGAATGAACCAATTTAGTTAATAGTTTATTTATGTTACCAATAGTCAGTGAACTGCCTAAAGTTAATATAGACACCAATGCCAGTAAAAGTACTCTTGGTAAGAAACGGTATAATAAATAGTCGTGTAGAAAGTCAAACCAGACACTAGTTAGAATTCGGACCAGTCGGTTAATATTTCAATATCTATAAGTCAAATATACATACCTAGATTTATTAATTTAGGTCGCAACACTTAAAAACATCAATGTACTTATACAAATACTTATTATATTAAGCAGAATATCTTATTTAATTTCATCAATTTCAGTTTAATTTATCAATTGTATCATGTGATTGTGGCTATTTTCATTCCGTTTACGCAATCAGAACACTGACATCGCTTTTAATTCGTTTTTTTTACGAATTTTACGATAGGTATCTGGTTCATTCAGTTTCATTATAATTAAGATTTGACGATTCGTAAGAGGTTTGGTATAAAAATAGTAAGCTTACATGTAAGTAAGTATTGTTTAAAATAAATAAACAAAACCCTTCAAGCACCTAGAATGATTAAATACCACTTTAATCATTATTGCGATGGTCTCCTACAATTGAACCACACAAAGTACATGTACACATATATCTTTGCATAAAAAATATCTCTAAATAGCTTATCTATCGCAGTGTTTATACCAGAGATACTAAATTGATAAGATAGTTCATTACCGAGAGCTAATCCTAAGATTGATTATTACTATAATTATGGTCTAAATAGGTTTACAGTTTAACACATGGCACTTCATAATAAAAATACATAATTTCAATGAATAAAAGCAGATAAAAATAAATACCGTCTCATATTTTATTAATTTATTGAATTTATTTGTATTATTTCCGAGAATAGATAAATAAACTATGAGAATGTTTTCGAAAAAAGATCAGTGATGTAATTTGGAACTATTTTCAAATTGAATCAATTTAGTTGAATAGCTTATTTCAGATCCATTTAATTAGACAGATGTCTGCATTTATTACACATTTCATTTTAACTATTTTATCTGCTATTATCGTTATAAATAACAGGAAATTATCAACCAAAATAACACTACTTGAAAATATTGGATACACTGCCATCTAATAGTGCCAGACATATGCAAATTGATGTCACTTTCTTTAACAAGTCAATTTAATCCTATGTAATATAAAAACATTCTTCAATAACTACTTTTTAATAAAAATACCTTGAGCTATATATTTAGACGTGGCATATATGACCCCTCAGGCCTCAGGAGGATGAGGTATGTTTAAAAAATAAAAGGAAATAGTTACTAAACGAAACTATCATTTTATCGATATGATCTAGCTAGACACAGACCCGCTTGATATAATATAGAATATTTCTGTACCTACACACAAAAGTTCGCTTGTAGTAATAGTTATACAAAACTCATATGTTATCTTTACAACATGTCATTCAAATGTGGTGCCTCAGACAAATGGAAGCTATTTGGTTTTGTTCTTCCAATAGAAATCAAAGTGACAAAATCATAAGTATGTATGTGTCTATTGCAAGTAAACTGGTGGAAATTATCTGGGTACATGACAATTACTCACTACACAATTATAGAAAGTGCATTATTAATTGTAATTCTATACACAAATTTTTGTGCCATAAACAATGATTAACCAGTTAAAAATACGAGTAAGTATATTTCAAAGATATGTTGAAGATAAATATACAGTTTCGTATTCTTATCTCCAGGGCAGCACATTCAAGAGCTTAACATTAAAATATTCTTATTTTTTTTCTTTCGTTATAGTTCGGATCCGATTTAATAAAACTATATAGCATGAACTGATTAATTTGGTAATTGTGGCGAAAATTTAACAACAGTTTATGGAACAGAGCTAAGGCACCTTCCTACACCTCAATATTGGTCTGTATGTAATGAATACACAGCCAACAAAATTAATGAAGAAATCTCTGAAATGTTTTCTACCTACCATCATTTCATATTCGACTTGTAATGAAAAGATTCTTCAGAGCACTTAATTCTTGGAATTCAAATATGCAGGACGATTACGCTAATCAGTACTAACACTAGAAAGAGTTATCAACAAAGCACAACACAGCCAATGCTCATACCGAGTCTCTGTCAATCACTACAAATGTTGCCTATTTAAATTCCAACAGATTAGAACAATATCGGCTACTTTAAAAATCTATTATACATTTTCTGTAACTTTTTCGCTATTACCTACATAGTTTTATACTCGGATACATTTTTGATGAACATGTTAAAATAACCTGGTACAACAGTCATATTTTTCGACCATTCATGGCTATAATCTTGGTGGAAGTACATTACCAGCGTTTGCAGTTAGTTGTTGCTGTTGGCTTCAGCATACTGTTGCAGATCGCTAAGATATGTAGTCGGTACTCATCCACCGGCTTGCTCTCGGCAACGTTGCTACTGGATCGTAGGGCAATCGTTCTCCGTCGTCAGCTGAACGGTGCAGTGACGGGCTTAGGCAGAATCATGGCATCACGATGAGGAGACTCTGGAACTTGCAATTGGATGTATTAGTATTGTGGGCGCAAATTTATCACACTTCTGATGTCAGAATCAGGAAAGCTTCCTATAGTGTAGAGACAGTTTTGATAAATAAAAGAGACAACTATCAAATCATACTTTCATTTATTCAGTTTGGCACAAGGATATATCTTTAGATTACGTCGTGATTCTACATTTACATTTACAGCCCAGTTCGCAAAGCAAAGACATAGAACCAAGAGAAAGAACGGGCAATAAAACTCTTGATCATTCTTTTCAATAACTATATATAACAATAATTAACTAACAGTGGTACAGCCAATTTATATCAAATATCAATGTTGTGGGTAGTTTTATATTACTAGAAAGGTCTGTCTTACAACAGAACATAATAAGCATTATTTAGCATCAATACAATTTACTAAATGTTTACCACAGGTATATACCTAATGAATCTCATTGATACGACTTGATCCACAGTATATTATTCTATCCTATATTACAATCTATAATATCTCACAAACGATCAAACTACCCACAACACAATATCAATAAGATAATGATTACACTATCTTACATTGTTTCCTAGATGATGAAACAAAAGAACAAGCAACACAGAATATTGGAACACAGTGGCAATTAAATAGTCAGAACCATATCGTACCTGAGCCGTCGTCGAAGGAGAATAGGACGAGCTAGCCGAGCCTGTCGACTTATATAGGTACACCTTATTTACACGTTTGACAGTTTAACTGTCAAACGTCATGTCAGTGTCATTTAGTTGCCACTATCCTCTTACAAATTATGTATAAATACTTGGATATCAGTAATTTCAGACCAAAGCCTAGATATTATTACATATCTCTCAAACGCGTAAAGTTATTATTTTGAAATTCATATCAAATACTCGGGTCTATAATACCTTTAGGCTGTAACAAAATCAAACTTCTATCTGAACGCAATCAAAAGAAACAGCAATTTTACTATATCTTCAAACTCGCAACTACTGACAAGGAAATCAAAACCTACAGGGTACTTCCCGTAAACTCAAATTCTTGAAATTTGGTACGAACCAACGTCTCATAGCACAGATAAAGGAAAACTTGCAAAAACCGTAAACTTTTAGTTATATTAAGTATAAAAAAATGAAATTAAAGTTACTAGCCCTTTCCTTATGAACACGTAGAGGTATTCAATTGAAATTCATATCAAATACTCAAGTCTATAATATATTTATGCATCATATGCACCTGGGTGTAATATATAGACTACTATAGTATATTACTAAACTGCTCCTCTCCTAAAAGTGTTCCATAATAATTGTTTCCTAATTGTAAGTCTACCACCCGTAAATGTACAGTATGGAATGCTATAAACTGAATTGACCTGAATGTATTGCAGGTACAAACAGTACAAAAGTATAAATAAATAACTAGCAATCAAGAATGAACCAATTTAGTTAATAGTTTATTTATGTTACCAATAGTCAGTGAACTGCCTAAAGTTAATATAGACACCAATGCCAGTAAAAGTACTCTTGGTAAGAAACGGTATAATAAATAGTCGTGTAGAAAGTCAAACCAGACACTAGTTAGAATTCGGACCAGTCGGTTAATATTTCAATATCTATAAGTCAAATATACATACCTAGATTTATTAATTTAGGTCGCAACACTTAAAAACATCAATGTACTTATACAAATACTTATTATATTAAGCAGAATATCTTATTTAATTTCATCAATTTCAGTTTAATTTATCAATTGTATCATGTGATTGTGGCTATTTTCATTCCGTTTACGCAATCAGAACACTGACATCGCTTTTAATTCGTTTTTTTTACGAATTTTACGATAGGTATCTGGTTCATTCAGTTTCATTATAATTAAGATTTGACGATTCGTAAGAGGTTTGGTATAAAAATAGTAAGCTTACATGTAAGTAAGTATTGTTTAAAATAAATAAACAAAACCCTTCAAGCACCTAGAATGATTAAATACCACTTTAATCATTATTGCGATGGTCTCCTACAATTGAACCACACAAAGTACATGTACACATATATCTTTGCATAAAAAATATCTCTAAATAGCTTATCTATCGCAGTGTTTATACCAGAGATACTAAATTGATAAGATAGTTCATTACCGAGAGCTAATCCTAAGATTGATTATTACTATAATTATGGTCTAAATAGGTTTACAGTTTAACACATGGCACTTCATAATAAAAATACATAATTTCAATGAATAAAAGCAGATAAAAATAAATACCGTCTCATATTTTATTAATTTATTGAATTTATTTGTATTATTTCCGAGAATAGATAAATAAACTATGAGAATGTTTTCGAAAAAAGATCAGTGATGTAATTTGGAACTATTTTCAAATTGAATCAATTTAGTTGAATAGCTTATTTCAGATCCATTTAATTAGACAGATGTCTGCATTTATTACACATTTCATTTTAACTATTTTATCTGCTATTATCGTTATAAATAACAGGAAATTATCAACCAAAATAACACTACTTGAAAATATTGGATACACTGCCATCTAATAGTGCCAGACATATGCAAATTGATGTCACTTTCTTTAACAAGTCAATTTAATCCTATGTAATATAAAAACATTCTTCAATAACTACTTTTTAATAAAAATACCTTGAGCTATATATTTAGACGTGGCATATATGACCCCTCAGGCCTCAGGAGGATGAGGTATGTTTAAAAAATAAAAGGAAATAGTTACTAAACGAAACTATCATTTTATCGATATGATCTAGCTAGACACAGACCCGCTTGATATAATATAGAATATTTCTGTACCTACACACAAAAGTTCGCTTGTAGTAATAGTTATACAAAACTCATATGTTATCTTTACAACATGTCATTCAAATGTGGTGCCTCAGACAAATGGAAGCTATTTGGTTTTGTTCTTCCAATAGAAATCAAAGTGACAAAATCATAAGTATGTATGTGTCTATTGCAAGTAAACTGGTGGAAATTATCTGGGTACATGACAATTACTCACTACACAATTATAGAAAGTGCATTATTAATTGTAATTCTATACACAAATTTTTGTGCCATAAACAATGATTAACCAGTTAAAAATACGAGTAAGTATATTTCAAAGATATGTTGAAGATAAATATACAGTTTCGTATTCTTATCTCCAGGGCAGCACATTCAAGAGCTTAACATTAAAATATTCTTATTTTTTTTCTTTCGTTATAGTTCGGATCCGATTTAATAAAACTATATAGCATGAACTGATTAATTTGGTAATTGTGGCGAAAATTTAACAACAGTTTATGGAACAGAGCTAAGGCACCTTCCTACACCTCAATATTGGTCTGTATGTAATGAATACACAGCCAACAAAATTAATGAAGAAATCTCTGAAATGTTTTCTACCTACCATCATTTCATATTCGACTTGTAATGAAAAGATTCTTCAGAGCACTTAATTCTTGGAATTCAAATATGCAGGACGATTACGCTAATCAGTACTAACACTAGAAAGAGTTATCAACAAAGCACAACACAGCCAATGCTCATACCGAGTCTCTGTCAATCACTACAAATGTTGCCTATTTAAATTCCAACAGATTAGAACAATATCGGCTACTTTAAAAATCTATTATACATTTTCTGTAACTTTTTCGCTATTACCTACATAGTTTTATACTCGGATACATTTTTGATGAACATGTTAAAATAACCTGGTACAACAGTCATATTTTTCGACCATTCATGGCTATAATCTTGGTGGAAGTACATTACCAGCGTTTGCAGTTAGTTGTTGCTGTTGGCTTCAGCATACTGTTGCAGATCGCTAAGATATGTAGTCGGTACTCATCCACCGGCTTGCTCTCGGCAACGTTGCTACTGGATCGTAGGGCAATCGTTCTCCGTCGTCAGCTGAACGGTGCAGTGACGGGCTTAGGCAGAATCATGGCATCACGATGAGGAGACTCTGGAACTTGCAATTGGATGTATTAGTATTGTGGGCGCAAATTTATCACACTTCTGATGTCAGAATCAGGAAAGCTTCCTATAGTGTAGAGACAGTTTTGATAAATAAAAGAGACAACTATCAAATCATACTTTCATTTATTCAGTTTGGCACAAGGATATATCTTTAGATTACGTCGTGATTCTACATTTACATTTACAGCCCAGTTCGCAAAGCAAAGACATAGAACCAAGAGAAAGAACGGGCAATAAAACTCTTGATCATTCTTTTCAATAACTATATATAACAATAATTAACTAACAGTGGTACAGCCAATTTATATCAAATATCAATGTTGTGGGTAGTTTTATATTACTAGAAAGGTCTGTCTTACAACAGAACATAATAAGCATTATTTAGCATCAATACAATTTACTAAATGTTTACCACAGGTATATACCTAATGAATCTCATTGATACGACTTGATCCACAGTATATTATTCTATCCTATATTACAATCTATAATATCTCACAAACGATCAAACTACCCACAACACAATATCAATAAGATAATGATTACACTATCTTACATTGTTTCCTAGATGATGAAACAAAAGAACAAGCAACACAGAATATTGGAACACAGTGGCAATTAAATAGTCAGAACCATATCGTACCTGAGCCGTCGTCGAAGGAGAATAGGACGAGCTAGCCGAGCCTGTCGACTTATATAGGTACACCTTATTTACACGTTTGACAGTTTAACTGTCAAACGTCATGTCAGTGTCATTTAGTTGCCACTATCCTCTTACAAATTATGTATAAATACTTGGATATCAGTAATTTCAGACCAAAGCCTAGATATTATTACATATCTCTCAAACGCGTAAAGTTATTATTTTGAAATTCATATCAAATACTCGGGTCTATAATACCTTTAGGCTGTAACAAAATCAAACTTCTATCTGAACGCAATCAAAAGAAACAGCAATTTTACTATATCTTCAAACTCGCAACTACTGACAAGGAAATCAAAACCTACAGGGTACTTCCCGTAAACTCAAATTCTTGAAATTTGGTACGAACCAACGTCTCATAGCACAGATAAAGGAAAACTTGCAAAAACCGTAAACTTTTAGTTATATTAAGTATAAAAAAATGAAATTAAAGTTACTAGCCCTTTCCTTATGAACACGTAGAGGTATTCAATTGAAATTCATATCAAATACTCAAGTCTATAATATATTTATGCTGTAAAAAAATCAAAGTAATCGCAATAAAAAATACAGCTGTTTATGCCGCTAGTTCTCGAAATTTTTTGAAACTCACAAGGGAATCAAAACCTACAGCTAATGTACCCGTGAACTTAGAATCTGGAAATTTGGTACGAAGCAAATTCGAATAGCACAGAATAAGGAAAAAAAATCAAAAATATAAATTTTCAGTTACATCATTATAATAAAAACATTTTTAAAATTTTTAAAGTTAATACCTCTTTCTTCATGAACACGTTGAGTTACTAAATTGAAATTCATATCAAATACTCAGGTCTATAACACCGTTAAGCTGTAGTAAAATCAATTTTCTATGCCGAAATCCTTAAATTTTTACTTACATCACATCATCATCATCAGCCCTTTAACAGTCCACTGCTGGACTAGGCCTCTCCTTTAAAAGAAGGAATTGGCCTACTTATACCACGCTGGCCAAACGGGTTGGTATAGGGTTTGTATCAAGTTTTGCTTTTCTTACAGTGCTGTTTTCTGCATAATATGCTCCTCTGTCGGCTCTTACGACACCCATGGGGTGATATGGGGTGGTGACATCCCGTATTCTTAATCCGTCACCACACGGAATACATATTTTTTAAATAATTATATACCTATAGGTTCGTACGGAACCCTCGGTGTGCGAGTCCGACTCGCACTTGACCGGTTTATTTTAGAATAAATATTACGGCAATTATTGTCAATAATGCACAGATGTCAGTTCGAAGACTGATTCGCATCAATTAAAATCGAGCCGTTCAGTATTCCTTGTGTCTATTTTCCTTTTGCAACGCCCCCTTATCAGTGCCAAAACGGCATCACTTTACCAATTGCGGTAGCTAAGAGAGAGATGATGCGATATAACCCAAAATTAAGCCACTTTATGACTAGCAGATTTTTGGTGGTTTCAGTTTTGGCAAAGCCCTACTGGTGATGGCTCTAATTTGCCGTTTCGATTAGTAAAAAGACATCGTTCAAATCACTGCCATAGCCACACACATCATACTATGGTCACATATATCTGCTATGGGCACTACTACTGAACCAGGCTACACAGGTGATATAGTAATGAGAATGAGAGTGAGATCAGTCTCAGTCCCTAAACCATAATCCTTAAGCAGACAGCAATTCGAATGTGTTTTGCTGGCGCATCACTATTGTAATTTAAGGGCAAGACCGAATGATCTGTAACTGTCCAAAATACTCACAAAAAGTATATTTTAAGTAGCTGTCTCCAAACTTCGACACTCGACCTCTTCTTCTGTCAGCTTCAAACTTCTTTCTTATTGTCTTATTAATACTGGGATATTAATAGTTATATTTTAGTTCACTAATAGTAGTTTTGCTTTTATTAGTATATATTAGGTATAACATTTTATTACTACTTACTAACTTAGTTATGGCTTTTGTAATGTTTCTCTTTCATAATTAATTGATATTTGATATGATGTTAATTAGTGTTTGATTATTGTTATTATACATACATACATACATATCGTCACGCCTTTAATCCCCGAAGGGGTAGGCAGAGGTGTATTTCTACACCCAATTTTCGCCAGATATAATTTAGTCCCACGTAATAAGGGGCGAGCCTATTGCCGTACCGGGCACATTTCCAGACTCCGTGCTGCTACTGAGAATTTCGTGACAGAAAAACCCAATAACACTGCCCGACCCAGGAATCGAACCCGGGACCTCCCAATCCCACGCGCACATTTATGCCGCGAGACCAACGAGGCAGTCGTATAGGGTTTGATGTCGAGTTTTCCGTCTCTACGCAAAGATGGTATTTGCATCGTGTTATCCCTTAGTCGCCTCTTACGACACCCACAGGAAGATAGGGGGTGGTGACACTTGTATTCTATGGCGTCAACCACACGGCTATATTGATTAGTATATTGTTATTATAATTCTACACTATTCATGTACCTACCTGTACCTACGTATGTAGGTTTATCTTCTGAATGTAGATTTAAATAACCTTATATAAAGTTCATGATTAACAGCATCGTAACGCCTGAAAATGAAATAGATTGCTTATTTGGACAGCTCAGAAAATAAATAAAAACTATTAAAATGTAAAGTTAAAGCAAATTATTTTATTTTGGCTGTTTCCTGTATGCGTAAGTAATCATTAACTTCAAACAACCAATGCAAAGGTGTGTGCCTTATTAACTCCGGTTGGTAAATGTAAACAGGTAATAGGAATTTTTATATTTAAACTTCGTTCATTAAACCAGAAAATTGTTGGGTAAACTCATTTCATTCAACGTTTAAACAGATCCGTTGCTCGAGGGATCATTAATTATTGAAAATATGCGTCGTTTTTGTGCTTTTATACGAAATAACGTTTCGCTTTCTTAACGTTTCAAAACTCTCACTGTGACAGTTGCCTCATTTTATAATTTTGCGTAAATCTCTTTCTAGCCGAAAATGGCTTTAAGATTTTTTGTTTTACTTTTTTATTTGATTAACGTGGTTTATTGATATCTTAGCCTTTGAATTTAAAGAAAATATTTAGCACACTATGATAAATAATATTACATGCCAGTGCTGAGGTATGTTTAATAACGTATTAATAAAAGGTAGAGTTAAACTTAATAAAAGTACTGAGACGATAACCACACTGGTTGCAGCATGAAACGGCTGGCTGGTCTGCAGCAATACCCCCTCTCACCGCAGATCAACCCAATATATCGGGATTTCTACTGTTACGTTTCGTTCTGGGCAAGCCGGATGCCTGGCCCAGCACCCTATTCTCTATCTTATTTATTACACACGGGACTATAGCGAAAAGTAGTAACGGAAAGATGGGGACAAGATGGTGGATAGTTCCAAAATGTTCCTCTCTCTCTCAGTATGCCCAGTAACATGCAAGTTTACCTCGTATGTCTCACTGGCGTGAGGTACGAATACGGTGAGGCACTTCCTACCAGGATAGCCTTATAAAATTAAAATAATTAACAAATTAATTGCACCGTCAAAGACTCACGGTATTCAAGATGCTCATTTAAATATTACCAGCAGACGGGTAGTTATACCAAAAGAATTACGTTTTTATTGTAAATACGTCCCTGTTCGTACGTATTAACATGTTTTCAAGCGTCTCTTTGGTTCGCAGTAAACAAAGTACTTAAGTTCGAGAGAAGAGTGAGTAGTTCTGAGCTTCATCCTTCGGAGTTTTTAAACGCTATCCAGATAACATCATTGCTAACACGCCAAAGGAGTTCAGAGCAGACGGCGGGAATTATGCCAATGTCAAGCCGGGTCGCGGCAGATGCGACAACAGAACAATTTTTTTTTGTAGAAAGTGCTATTTTCGCCATCCGCAAGATTAGATTCAAGGGGATAAATCTGTCCTCCCACCACTCGTGTCGCGCGTTTTGTGTGAAGGCTTTATGCCGGATTATTTAAACAGAACATTTCGCCTGCAGCCTGACATACTAAATAACGCCATCTCATCCTTTAATCTAGCGACGGACAGCTTTCGATATTCACCTTTCAACTAGAATCGCCACTCACACTCAACGGCCGAAATAAACCGAAAAAATAACATGCTAAAAGCTTCCTTTCAGCGACTCCTAAAGAGTTTAGGTTTAAAGTTTACCTCACGCAGTATTAATTACCGAAATGATTCGTCGGAGCGATGCAAGATCGGCGCTCGCCTATTGCAGGGCTGCGGGTATAAACACAAAATTATGTTCAGAATGGCACGTAAGAAGCGAGCAATTCCTGATGTACCATGAAGTTAGATTGGAAAACTTCTCTTGCTGCAACGTGCTATTGCTCTGTGCCTGTTTTACTCCAGCACTCATATTACCGTAACTAGTGAGCAATACATACACACTTGTTAAACATTGCACAATAAATCACTAGACAACATGATTACCTTGTTCGCTTTGCATTTTACATTTGAATAGCGTGTATTTATTATAGTTACTCGTTCTAGTATTCCGTTACGACCGTATTTTTCTAATTCTTTTAAAATAAAATAAAAGAATATTAAAAATATATTTTTCCTTTGTTTCCTCGCAAAGAAGTGTAAAGATAAGATCAAGTTATTTAAAAATGGCACCATTTGACTAAGTCTTCTAAAATGACTAAAGAGAAGGCACCATTAGGCAGACGATCAAACAAACAGATGGAGTTGCTTTTATCCTAGCGACGGGGACGGGACTCCAAGATTTTCATTTGAAAGTCATGTAGAAAATATTATAATCCGGCCGTGCTAAATTTGTCCCCTAGGTAATATTGCTTCTAGACGTTTGTCGTAAACAGAGGCTTTGTTGCAGCAATTTCCACGATACCACATTTCTGCGAGATTAAATTCGTAATACGGCTTCCGTTTGGCTCAGTTCCGTATTCAGTGCGCCTACTACAGGAATTTGCGTAAACGTTAGCAGATATCGAATTATTTCAATAAGCTATTATCCGCTCAGTACTACTATTGCGAATCCTACAACTAAAATTACTACCAAGTTTTGTAGCAAATTGCTGCAATAGTCGTTACTTCTATTCTAGATTAAACACATTAGCAGCCACAAAACCCTTATAGCAGAACCATTTAACGAACATAGGTTTCTTGAATGCCTTATTTATTGCCTCGCGTTCGGTTCATAAAAATATAACTTTCACATATTGTATCAATACGGACAAAATTATATTTCAACACGAACCGATAATACATTTTAACGTAACAAACATTATTTTATATCGAGAACTATTTGATCAAGCTTTATGTTATTGAGACCGATACGATTATTTGAAAAGGAGCCAATTAAAATCTTATTGGGACTAAATCATACAGATAAGACTGTTTTCGCATTCATAGAAATAGAAATGCCACAATATTAGCTTCAATCACGAACAATCATTGTGAGCGACCGAAACAATTCATAGTAATGTTGCGCTGAAAATAAAATAGAATAACGCACCTAGAAAGTATCGTAGAAACTGTCGACTGTTTAATAAAGACACAAATTTAATAACGTGAATGCTTGAAATATTCCACTCATTAATTTGTATTTCGGCGAGATTTTATCCACGTTTCTATAATTGTTATTAATAGTCGTACGTAGTAGGGGTCTCGGGGAAAATGGGCTCTTTTTCAGAATGGCTTATTTGTCAATGTCAGACCGGCAGTGACGCCTGTGTCTGTTTCTGATAGCCTCGTTGTTTCGTTTTATTGGTTAGGCACGTTCTTTGTGACTGACGTATGTATGTACGACATAATTATATACGTAAGCCGAGCTTCTGAGTAGTTATCGAACGGTCTTTGTACAACGTGCACACGATCCGGAGTAGAACATCATTCAAATACCTATTTAGTAAAAATATCTGTTGTTACTTGCCGTATGTGATATATTTTTATCTTAAAATAATGCCTATTTCAACTTTGAAATAATAAGTACTCTAAGTAAAACTTATAGTGTTGCTAAATAATTTAGATTCAATTAATATGATCTCTTACCAGGGTATATAGGAGTCGTTCTATCAACGTAAACCGATATACAAGAATAGACAGATTGGATTAGGGTTCTACAGGTAGAACGTATCGACGTCCTTAGCTCGGTGCGAAATTGAGACGTTTGGATAGCAAACGGCTGATATTGTGGGCTAAGAGCACTTGTACAAAAGAATTTGAGCGAAACGGTCCGGCGTGAAGACGCCGGACCGTTTCGCTTAAATTCTTACTACGTAATTCGTAATTCTTATACGTAAGCCGAGCTTCTGAGTAGTTATCGAACGGTCTTTGTACACCGTGCACACGATCCGGAGTAGAACATCATTCAAATACCTATTTAGAAAAAAAATCTGTTGTTACTTGTCGTATGTATTTTAATCTAAAAATAATACCTATTTCAACTTTGAAATAATAAGTACTCTAATTAAAACTTATAGTGTTGCTAAATAATTTAGTTTCAATTAATATGATCTCTTACCAGGGTATATAGGAGTCGTTCTATCAACGTAAACCGATATACAAGAATAGACAGATTGGATTAGGGTTCTACAGGTAGAACGTATCGACGTCCTTAGCTCGGTGCGAAATTGAGACGTTTGGATAGCAAACGGCTGATATTGTGGGCTAAGAGCACTTGTACAAAAGAATTTGAGCGAAACGGTCCGGCGTCTTCAAACATATCGCTTACAGTGTACGCTCGGCACCATGCCTATTAGACCAAAACTTGTAACGCAAATATGCGGCAACGCTTCAATACGAGTATAGGATGCGCACATCCGACTATATCTTCTAGTAAATACCTAACATGTAGCTTATAAATCTTGTGCCTTCATTATATATGAATAATAACATAATCAGGCAATAAATTTGGAAAGTTCGTTGTCAACATTCATCTCATTTCATATGTGCATGTTGTCCGTACACAGAGCCGTCAGCTATTTGTCATATTATTAGTCGCGCGCTCCGCAATATTCTGCAAAATAACAGTGTAGTCAGTACAGCGAGATTGCTTCACAGTTTGCTGCCTCGACTTGAGACAGGGAAGTGAGAAAAAGTTGTAAATTTGGTCCGAATTGGACGTTTATACAACTCGACTGACCTCAAGTGCCTTAACCGCTTTCGTTCCGACTAGGAAAAATTTACCTCGCCTGTTTTAGTTTTAACAACATTGCACCGTACTAAGAAAGAAATAGCAGTAGTAAAAGTAGATTGTGTTGTAAATGTGTAATACCAAACAAGTTTCTCGTCATAGTATTTGTATGAACCAGACGTGTATATGTGTCCTAGTGCCGAGAAAATCGATCACGTTAAGTGATGTTTCTCTAACACTACACCAACTTCGCACTATGTGGAGAGACAACAAAGACCAAGCTGCTTTTGAAACGTTTATACGTTGCGTTCTAGTTCTACATTGAATATTCAAAATGTGCCGTTTCTAAGAGCATTATCAACTACTCGGGAACTAGCAAGCGGTAACTAGTTTTTCTTGTGACTGACATTCGGTCTGAACATTCAATTAAACCTTCTCTCAGTTCTAAAACCTCTTGGTGCTTACAAATACTTTAAGTAGGTATCTAGTCTGCCGTCTGATGTTACTTTGTTACGTTGATTTTTAGGCTTCTTTTTAATAAAAGCATTGTGACTATGAAATCATGTTTGAAAGAGTTAAAAAGTTTTTATTGATTAGAAAAAACGAAATCAAATTTCCTTTAGAAGTTACTTCGAACGACTTTCCTTCGTTAACGCTTTGATTAAACGAAACTCTGAAGATACTTCAATGCCACTAAGTATTGTTGAGTAAACACGTACCTACAAGCGACGTGCAATGGACTTAACATACTCCATTCAAATAAATAGTTTACGAACTACATTCTATAATCTCTAAGTTTTATAATTGTCTCTTACCCTATCTATACTATAAAAGTTTATACCAGTGCTTGAATATGTTTTTGTGATTTACAAGATGAAAATTATTTACTCGTGTAGCGCAATTTTAGTCCAAGACTGAATGAATTCGCGTCTGTTGCTTGCCAACAAATTTTGTGGTCTCATAAAGTGTGAAAGAAAATTCATGCAGCTTTCTTGGATGAAGTGATGGCACGGCCATTATTCAGTCACTTCCCTACTCGCTTCTTGAAGCTGTCTCGTTTTTTTTATTATTTACCGTTTTTACAATGAAATAATACAGAGATATATATTATAATAGCATCTAAAATACCATCAAGGATTATACTAATGCTACTTTGAGTCTGTCTATACTTATACATACAATCAAGTTGAAAAGACTAAACGATAACAAAATAGTAGGTATACCATAACAACTTATTATACCAAACTACCAAACATACACAATGATGCACAATGATTAGTGAGGTAGATACACTTACAAACATACTTATCAGAGTTAATAAGCTCTGTTTAATATTTTTGTATTCTACAGACGATCTACTGAATAATTGTGATAGCAATTGCACAAATTGTACCGTGGTGCATACCTTTAACATTTGACTAAATCATAGTCATATTTTACCATCATTTCACTAATTCATTGATAGTATTCCATCCTGAGCGGAAGTCTATGTATGTACGTATGTATTCTAACCTGCTCATTCGCATTCTCTCTCTTGCACTTATGATGTAGGTAACCTTAGACAATAAAATGAAACAAAAGCATAAGTGATGTAGTTACTTACTTAATTAATTTTCTAAATTCTAACCTCTCCTTCAAACTTCATCCGGGCTTAGGACGGGCAAAATTTACCTTTTTACATTTAATTAAATATGTGGGTATGTAATTAGAAAGCAAACAAATATCAAAATAAAAGAAGGTATTCTGTACTAAAAGAAAAGAGTAGTTTTGGCGTATTTATGAAGTTAGAATCATCTGCTATTTACAAATATTATTTCCTCATCATAATGTCAGCCTAGAGACGTCCACAGCTGGACATAGGTCTCCTCCAAGATTCTCAACACAGACCGATTTTGAGCCGCCCGCATCAAATTATTATTTACGTAGGTAGGTAATTTTTACTTACAAGTATTTCAATTTTCCTTTGAAATGTCCACCACCGTTGTCAATACATAGACGGGCACGTTTTATTAAATTGTTTTTTAACGAGAGAAGTACGCTTCTGTCTTTTAACTTAGTCAAAAGCGTCCAATATGCGCTGTTTTAATTGTTCGACACTAACCCGCTCACTTTTGTAACCCACGAAAAGAAGTCCATGGGCGTGAGGTCAGGTGAGCATGGAGGCCAAGCTGCAGGCCCGCCTCGACTGATCCACTGGCTTCCAAACTCTTCCCTGTACAAAAGAAAAGCTGCATTCGTGTGATGTGAACTGATAAGCCATCGCGTCGGGCAAACGTAAACAAACAATTAACTATTGCGGCGAGAAAAGGATGTGCTTGGTTCCGCTAACCATTTAGCACTGCGGCGCGGGCGCAGAGGGACAAAGGGTGGCAAGCTTCAAGTTTGCCCGAATTTGTAAATGGAGCAGTACCGCGTATGTACGCAAGCGAATAGAAAATTACTACTACATAGTATTTAGTTATGCATTTACCAATTATTACGTATTTTTGTCGACAGTTTTGGGACAGTTTTGAGACTTAGTGTTTTTTTTTACATACACAAATATGATTAGTTAAAGATACTTAGAGTCCCGTTATTTTTTTAACTAATTAAAAAATAGTAGAGTATATCAACTATTGTGTAGTTAGTTTTGTACATACATTTACATAATTATGTCGTAGGCGATTTGTATGATTCGGCTTTTGTCAAACGTCTTCGTCCGGTTCAATCACTCAGATTTATAATAAAGAAAGCAAATTAAATTGAGTTTACTGCATAATATTTTTACTAATAGAAGATTGAGGATAGTTAGGTGCGTCAGTTTGTTCAAAGGTACTACTCGCTACAATGACTGTCAAAGGTCTTCATGACAGCGGGGACCGACGGTTTAACGTGCTTTCTGAGGCACGGGCACGGTCATACGGCTTGCAGGTCGGATTAAAAATGAAAGAATAACTTTTTTCCTAAGAGATGATTGTTTTAAGATTCTAACAAGTAAAAAAATATATTTTTAAAAGCAAGGATTATATATTCTCAAAAAAATAAACATTAATCCATACTAAAAATAGGTAACAATAAAACTGGCTTTATTTATTTATTATGTGAACATATAAAATAGTTGGTATATAAATAACAAAATTTATTGGTTAATAAATAGCGGAACACAGTATTTTACATAATACAGGGGCTATTTACATAGTAGAAAAATATAATTAACAATATGTACATATTAAAAAAATTGCAATATGACTTAAGAACAAAATAAATTCTTTTTACACGGTAACTTTCTCAAACTCGAAATAAGTGGGTCTGAATTAAGAAGAAATCTGTACCAAAGATCCATGTTAGTGTAATTTTTTAAAGATTCGACTTCACGAGATCTATCTGACTCATTTTCTTTATTCGTAGCAGATAACCAGGTATTTAGAACAAGCATTCGAGGAAAGGATCATTTAAGGGTGGCTCCTGTAGAATAAAAGAAACACAAAATTACAAAAATACATAAGGTATCAAATTTACCTACATGCGACGTAGTCCTTTCAATAACCTATAGCAAGCCTCGGCGCACTTTGGCGCACCTAAAAGTTACAGTTTTTGAAACAAGACAAACAAGAGATTATTTTGATATGTGTTTCATCTTTGGGAATTCGTTACTCCCTAAGTAAAAGTCTAATTGAATATGGGAAAGTGGCAAAAAACAAAGAAATCGGAAGTCTATCTTTGATAGTGTTGGTTAACGATGATGACAAAGTTAAAGTAAACACAATAGTATTAAAAATGTCGTACACACCTTGTTTTTGCATATCCATTGCACAACAATATCTCAAGCAATCAATTGCCGAGAAAAACTACACTTTGAAAACAATAGAAAATTCGGCGAAAAGATAACGCTTATGAGCTCTAATGTAGTGCTACCACTTTAGGTGCAGAAAATTAAATGTTACATGTGAGTAATTGGAATTTCTTTTATACCCTGGGGGTAGAAGGGTTATTTGTGTATCCTGTAACGATAAATGACATCATAATTTGACCATCGACCATCGACCATCGTTGGCGGGACCACTGTGGCACGGGGCGAGTGATAATAAAATCTTTTTAGAAGAATTTTTTTTGAAAACGATCATCTCTAACAAATTTATTAAAAAAATCTATCATATAAAATAAATTACTGCGAGCAAGACCATGTAAACCTATGTTGTAACGTATGTCCGGTACCTACCGCGTCTGCGTCATAATATCGTCCATACGCTCGGCCAATCAGAGAAGACCATCGTCCGCGCTCGCGAAGCCTGACCAAATATGGTCACGTAGCGACTCCAACTCTGATGGAAGGGCCGGTATATAAAGAGGGCGACAAACAGGCCGGTACCGCTACTCTAACGTCACTTATACTATATACCTACGATAACGTACTGACCCTACGTCAAACGTGTATCCTGGTCCCAGCTGTGGGTGAGTTACTACATTTACTGCACTAGCGTACTGCCCATCTCCCTATTTGCTAGCTGAGGCCGGCTGACGCTGGCTGCCTGACTCTATTGGTTGTGGCTTTCCTAATGCTGCTTCCCTTCAGGTTCCAGGTCTACCTTGGAAGCTCCGGGCTACACTACCCTAACTATCTGTACTTCCAAGCACCGTCCTCGACGACATCTCCGCCGACGAGTCTGGCCCTGCCCTGCTCATCGCATACACAGCGCCGGCGCCTGCCAGCTGAAGCCAACGTCAGCGAGGGTCTGCACCGCTACGCGCAGCCTTCGCAGCCTGCCCTGCACACTACCGGAGGGAACAGCGTGGGAGACTGCAGCTCTTAGTGTTCAGGCCAGTGTGGTGTTATTGGTCGGTCATACTCGTGAAAGGGAAGTGAGACAATACTCGGCAAATAAATGCATAGAACCTTCTCTGCGTTTTAATACCAGAACCCGTTACAGTGGCGCCTACGTGGGTTACTGTCTCGCTTTCTATGCTCAAGTTCTCTTCTAGCAGGTCTCCATCATTGTAAGCGAGGAGGTGCGGCTACAGCGAACCGATACTTATTGTTATACTAATTGTCTACCTTTTAGTGTAACTACCTACTACGTACTAGTTCGCAAATTTGAATTCTAACGTTTTTTCTAATGAGTCCTAACGGTCGAACTTATACGCTTAATCGTAAAGTAGGCCATTTGTAAGGGCGGAACGCTTGCGCACTAAGTGTAGTGTGTAGTTTATACTTACGCGGTTATTCTTACACCATGGGCTCACACCTCATAAAATACCTCCTTTTAAAAAAAGTGAACTAGCATATGAGGTTGCGATCAGAGGTGAGGAGCCGGCTACTTCTGTCCTAGGTCTGTGGAAGCAGCTCCCTAAATTACTGGAAGCCATTCCAGATAATGATATTTTGGAGTCGGGCCTAGCCATCGCGATGGACTTTGAGGGCGCTAGCGAGGCCGTCTCTGAGCTGGCCAAGCGAGTGAATTCGTTATCTACTTCTTACGACGCGAACCTAGCTAGGAGGTCTACTGCACTGCACAACCACTTATTCCACAGACTCCGTAGGATGGGACGTCCTATGGCGTATTTAAAACGTATAACCGAATTGTGCAGCTGGTTCGACAAGCTCTCGGCGGCGGCGGAGCTATCCGCCATTGAGCAATCAGGTGTTCGCTCAGCTGATGCTGTGGCAGGAGTCCAACCTGCGCCGTCTACCTCGACGCAGGCAGGGTTAGCCCCAGTATTGCATCGCGAGCATTTAAGAGTTAGCGAACTGTCCAAGTTAAAATACGACGGTACGGGATGCGTCCGAGCGTTCCTACAACGCGTAACCGAATTCCAAACCGCGTGTAATCTACCTTCCACTAAAATTTTATCGTATGCCTCCGAAATATTCACCGGCAACGCACTTCACTGGTACCGCGGCCTAAAAGAATATTTCACTGCATGGGAAGAATTCACCACTAAATTAATAGACGATTTCACACCGTACCATTATGACTACCGGTTATTAAATGAAATCCGCCAACATACTCAAGGTGCTATCGAAACTATAATTATTTATCTCTCGATAATTAATCAGCTGTTCGCTAGGCTGTCACCGTCAAAGCGATTGTCCGAACGCGAAAAATTAAACATCCTATTGCATAACATATGCTCATGCTATTCGCTAGTGCTAGCTCCGTCAATATCTTCAATAGACAGTATAGCAACACTGCAGACGTTATGTTTAAATTACGAACGGATGAAATGTTGAACTCTCAATTCCGCAAACCGTATTATAGTAACGACACGTTGGCACCAGACCTAGCTTACAGTTACAAACCTAATAACCGAGCGCGTAATAATTCATATAATTATTATTCCACTGCCACTATAGAGGGGACGACCGATAACCCCGAATACAATGAGATCAACGAACCTAGCAAACTTAAGTCTAAGCCTAGCTCTGTCACTCTAGTCACGTCCAAGTACTGTCGGCGCTGCCGTATCAATAATCACAGTTTGAATGAGTGCAAACGCAATCGGTTTGCAATTTGCTTCAAGTGCGGCCGTAGGGATGTGACATTCCCTAACTGCCCGAACTGTAAATCGACGAAACCATAAAACTAGTTGGTCAGGGTCGGGGCGTGTCAAAACCTAAATGAGTTCTACAACCTATTCAAATAATTTTGACAAAGATGATTGGAGAAATTGGCTAAACACTCTAAAAGTGTATTTCTCTAGTTATTCCGTCGCCTCGATCCTGGATAATAAACTTAAAAATGACCTACGGCCCTATGTTAACGTAACGATTAACAGTTTACCTATTTGTGGATTGCTCGATTCCGGTTCAGCCATTACAATTTTAGATAACAACTCCCATCTGGAAGTAATTACTAAAACCGGGTTAAAAATACAGCAGTGTCACAACACTAATTCTATTCGGTCCGCGGGTGGAAATATATTGTTGCCGCGCGGTTTTATCAACTTACCCACTACTTTTTATAATCAATCCCACTTATTGAAAGCTTATATTATTCCAGAAGTTAAAAGTAATTTCATTTTAGGCATAAATTTCTGGAAACTATTTAAACATTGCGTGTAGTGTAATAAGTGAAAATAAGTCAACTAACACGAACGTATTGCAATCTTTTAGTGAGTTGAGTGAGTCATAACAATGAACGGCTAAGTTAATACGAGATTTCTACTGAAAAAACCGGGTTAGGACGAACTCACTTAATAGAACATGCAATAGACACTGGCGATTCTGTGCCGATACGCCAAAGATATTATAGGCTACCGCCGGTGAAATTAAAAATAATTATTGACGAATTAGACGAAATGCTTGCATTGGGAGTGGTAGAAAAATGTGAAAGTCCTTGGTCATCACCTATTTTACTAACGTCTAAGAAGGACGGTAAACTAAGGTTTTGTTTAGATAGTCGGAAACTTAATTCTATTACTAAAAAAGACGCGTACAAACTGACGTACGTATCCGAAATTTTAGACAATCTTAGGAATGCTAAGTATCTAAGTAGTATAGACTTATTTAAGTCATTTTGGAAGACGCCTCTTCGCGAATGTGATCGTGATAAGACTGCGTTCTATGTGCCTACTAGAGGAACATTTAGATTTGTGACTATGCCGTTTGGTTTAACGAATGCGCCTGCGATACAACAGCGTTTGGTGGATCACTTGTTTACGAATAGACCTGAGTTCGAAAACTCGGTATTCGTTTTCTTAGATGATATCGTGCTTATATCTCCATCTTTTAATGCTCATGTGTCACTATTAAATAAAGTATACGAAATATTAAAATCAGCCAACCTTACAATTAACTTAGAAAAATCTAAATTTTTTCATGATGAATTGAAGTACTTGGGCTTCGTAGCAAACTTTAAAGGATTACAAGTAGACCCGTGTAAGGTGGAAGCCATTCTTCAATATGCTACGCCTAAGAATAAAAAAGAAGTCAAAAGGTTCTTAGGCATTACATCATGGTATCGGCGATTTATACCTAATTTTAGTACTATTACCGGTCCTTTTAGCAAACTTACCTCTACCGGTAAGAAAACTGCACCATTCCTGTGGTCGGTGGAAGCTGATGACTCGTTTTGTAAACTAAAACAATTGTTAAGCTCCGCACTAATAATATCGTGTCGCGATTACGAGAAACCCTTTGAAGTTCACACGGTTTCGTTAGAATAGAATAGAATAGAATAGAATATCTTTATTTGCTGTAAACAGGGTACATTACAGATGTTGATTTAATGATAATATAATGATAATAAGGTGCAAGCCCGTTTAGCCAATTTTAAATAGCATGCAAATGTAGGAACATGCAATGTGAAGTGAATTTGTAACAATCATATTTAATAGTATTAATGTCATATAAATATTTATTAATAGGTCAATTAGGCATTCATTACACCGAATCATAATTGTTTGATAAAAATTCATGGATACAATAAAAGATTTTCTGCATGAGCCAACTACGTAACGCTGGTATAAATTTATTTGTGGGGAGTATTTTTACATAATTTGGTAATTTGTTGTAAATTTTAATACTCATGGCATATGAATTGTTTTGAAGCCGGCTACTTCTGGGTATCATATTTAAAACAAGCCTGTTAGGATTTCTTATATTGTCACGTCGAGTGACATCTTTTGCCTGTTTAAACGAATCTGGATTTTGTTTTATAAATTTACCTATTTCTAGTATGTAAAGACAAGCTAATGGGAGTATTCGCAATCTTTTAAATAAAGGTCGACATGATACGTCAGGGGTAATATCGCAAATCGAACGGATGCATCGTTTTTGGGCCACAAACACTTTTTGTATGTGACAGCTGTTGCCCCATATTAGTAACCCATATCTGAGGACGGATTCTACGTATGCAAAATAGGCTGTACGTGCAATGTTTTGGTTTGTTACTTTTGCCAATTTATAAAGAGCATATGAAAAACCGTTTAATTTGTTACAATTTTTTTCTACTTGTTCTATCCAATTAAATTTTGAATTTATTATAATTCCCAGAAATGTCACACAATTTGTATTCGATAAGGTTTGTCCATCATAATTAATTATTATATTATTATTATTAAAATTATTGAAATTAATTATATGTGTCTTTGATAAATTTATTTTTAGCTTATTTTTATTCAAACAATTAGTAACTAAAGTCAGAGTATTGTAAATGTCATTTTCATGTTGTTTGATTGTCATATTTTTATTTGTAGTCACTATTATCGATACGTCACCTGCAAACAGTATTGTTTTATGTTCTATAACATCAGGTAAATCGTTAATGTACACCAGGAAAAGTAGAGGTCCCAATACACTTCCCTGGGGAACTCCGAATTCATTTTTTTTGTATTCTGATCTATATGTTTCTATATTGTCATTTAAGTTCAATTGAGAGATATCCACACTTTGAATCCTATCTTCTAGGTAAGTTTTTAGCCAGTTATGTGCTGGTCCTCTTATACCATACTGTTCCAATTTTTCCAAAAGCAGTTTATGTGAGACTAAATCAAACGCTTTTGACATATCGAGGAACAGAACTGTTGTATATACTTTGTCATTGACTTTATGTAGAATGTCATTAACTAAGAAAAACATAGCGTCCCTAGTAGATTTATTTTTTTGAAATCCAAACTGATTTCGGTCTAATATTTCATACTTGACTTATTTTATCATGCATGGCTTTTTCAAAAAATTTAGAAAATATTGGCAAGATAGTAACCGGCCTATAATTTTTTATGTCAGTCTTTTCTCCTTTTTTGTATAGTGGTTTAACTACTGAATATTTTAGCTTATTTGGAAAAGTGCCAGTGTGTAGTGACAGATTTACAAGAAAAGTAATTATAGGCGTCAATTGAAAACTACAAGATTGTATGATTCTGGTACAAACTGAATCATAACCTTCAGATTTGGTGTTTGCCAGAGACATTATGAGCTTGTGTATGTACAACTCATCTACAGGAGACAAAAAATAGTGCCAGAGGGTTTATTTTTGGAATTTGTGTTGCTGATTTCTTGATTTATTAGATTTGTGCTAGATATAAAATAGTCGTTAAACGCATTTGCCATAGACAATGGGCTGGTAATAACTGTATTATTATGAACCACCCTAGTAACATAATTATTATTAATAATTGTACTGTTTGTCTCACTCATAATAACTGACCATGTCGCCTTACATGTATTCCCACTATTTAGTACATATCTGGCATTACTGAGCTTTTTAGCCGTTATTATGCACTTTTTAAATAATTTGTCATATTTTATGTATTTATATTTATACTTTTTACATTTTGAATGATAGTGTTTAAAGCGTAACTTTCTCTTGTAAAGGCAGCTCTTTCGTAGGCCCCTCGATAACCAGTTGTTTTTATTTGATAAATTAATCTTTATTCTATTTATTGGAAAGCAAAGATAATAAAGTAGACAAAAGTAATCATAAAATTCATCAAATGCTAAATTAAGGTCGGTGTGATTGTATAAATTTAAATATTGTAGGCTAGGCAGATATTCTTTTAAATTTTTCAAGTTCTCATCTGAATAGCATCTTTTAAAATTATAGACAAATTTAGGTACTTTAATTTTAGATGCAACAGACCAAGTGAGAATCTGGGCAGTATTGTGATCAGATAAGTATAATGGTAACAATGAGCCTGAGGCATCACTTATATTACTGATGATTAGGTCGATGCATGTTTTTTCTCTAGTTGGTCCAGATATGTGTGAGACTAAATTATATTTCCTGAAGATATCTATCAATCGTCGTGTATTTTGATTTTGTTTGTCAAGATAATTAATATTTAGGTCACCAGCCAATATCAGCCTATTTTTTGAAAATTTTCATAAATATTTATATAACATATGATCTAAATTAATAAAAAAATATTCTAAATGTCATTTAATTTTAGAGGGAATTCTATATATACAAATGACTATTACATTATTAGCAATAAGCTTGATTGCGCAAAGTTCAAAGTGATAAACCATGCTAAACTCATCAAAACATGATATCTTTTTATAAGAAATACCTCTCCTAACTAGTATGCATGAGCCACCTCGTTTATTTAGCCTACAGTAACATGATCCTAGTTCAAAATTAAGAATATTAATATTTTGCTCTGTACCCATTTTAACAAATGTTTCAGTTAAATATAATATATCAGGACTGTTTTTACTATCTAGGTCTGCAAGAGTTATTTCTAACAGCTCTCTTTTAGAGAAAATACCGAGGATGTTCTGATGTAATAGAATAAAGCAATTTGTTTTATAAGGGTCGAAAAAATTCTTTACCCTTTTTTGAAATTGGATCATTAAGTATTTCACCAGTCCTAGTGTCCGAACAAATATATGCTTTTCGAGTAATTTTAAAATAGTATGGTATTGTGCCCTTTTTTATCTTGCAATTAATCCCTATGTCCAAGTGGTCTAATTGACTGTTAGTTTTATTTGTAATTGGCTTATGAAGATGTAATCTTATTTTAGTAGGTGATAGATATTTTTGTTTGTATTCGTTATATGCAATACCTAAATTGACCTTACTACATACAAAATTAATATAACTATAATAATGCCTTCTTTCATTAACTAAATAATCAATAACAGTGCATCTTTTAATGTGTGCTGTCCAAAGCTTTATTGTTCGGTTTAACATATAGTGATTCAGGTAAGGATTTCCGCAAATTGGAGTTATATAAATGTACGCTTTACATAGTTTGTCTATTATTAAGCTGAGATTGTAATGTAATATTTGTATATTGCAGTCGTAACTACCAACATGAAGAATAACAATATCGTCCTCGTTTAGGGTTTTCGCAAAAGCATCACATTGTGCGAGTAATTCCTTGCTTGTAGCCCCCGGTTTTATCAGGGAATATGGCTTGTAATTATGTTCCCGTATACCATTCCTTGTTTGTAAAAATCTTGCAGATAATCCTCTTAATTTCTCATGATTTCCCAATAAAATAATATTTCGGTTTGTTGTCATGCTCGTTACGCCATCTGTTTCGCTCGCTAGTGAACTAACTGGAAGGACGGAAGGCAAACAGCTATCTTTTAGTTACTTTAAAGTCCCTAAAAAGGAGCAAAAATATCCTGGCACCCCCTGCCACACTGGCCGTGGACTTCTGCAATATCAGGGGATTACACACCAACCTTAATGCTGTCCACCACCACCTCGAGACAACAAAGCCGGCCTTGCTCTTCTTGACTGAGACGCAGATATCGCCTCCAGCAGACACTTCCTACCTTACTTACCCTGGGTATGGACTTGAACACTCCTTTCTGTCCAAGGCCGGAGTGTGCGTGTATGTTAGAGACGATATCAGTTCTCGTCGACTTAGGAATCTTGAAGGTAGGGACCTTTCCACCTTATGGCTACGTATAGATAGCGACGACCACCCCCGCGTCTATGCTTGCCTTTATAGGTCCCACAGCGGTGATACCGAAACTGACCGACTCATTGAGCACATCCAAATGGCTTCAGACTTTGTGCAGCAGCAGATCCCGTCAGCAGAGATCATCTTGCTTGGCGATTTTAACGCCCATCACGCCGACTGGCTCAGTTCCAGTAAAACTGATCATGCGGGGAGATCTGTTTACGACTTCGCACTGGCCTGACACAACTGGTTACCACGCTAACGCGAATCCCAGACGTTGAAAGCCAGAATCCTTCACTGCTGGACCTTCTGCTGACTTCTCATCCGGACGGCTACAAGGTATCCGTAGGCGCCCCACTTGGCTCCTCAGACCACTGCCTTGTACGGAGTGTGGTGCCTCTCTTGTGCTCGCTGTGATCGCGGGCTACACGCAGTCGCCGTGTGTGGCACTACAAGTCAGCAGATTGGGATGGGATGCTAAACTTCTTTGCGTCCTATCCTTGGGGACAAATATGCTTCTCGCCGGATGATCCCAACGCCGCTGCTGATTCTGTTGCTGATGTGGTGCTACAGGGCATGGAACTTTTCATTCCATCCTTTGTGGTCCCCATTGGTGGCAAATTTCGGCCTTGGTTTGGTTCATCTTCCAAAAAGGCTTCTCGCAGGAAGCAGGAAGCTTACCAAGCCTGGGCTGATGCGGTGGCGGCAGGGGATGAAAATACCAGCGCATTAAAAAAGGAGTATAACTTTGCCTCCAGGTCCTTCAAAAGAGACATTGCTAGTGCAAAGACGAAGCACATCGGTAGAATTGGCAAGAGGCTTGAGCGCCTTCCTTCGGGAACTCGTGCATTCTGGTCTCTTGCCAAAGCTATCGAAGGGAACTTCTGTAAGCCATCCTTTCCACCGCTACACATGGGAAATGACTCCTTGGCCCACGACGCAAAGCAGAAAGCCGATCTTCTGGGCAAACTCTTTGCGTCCAACTCGACCTTGGATGACGGGGGACAGGAACCGCCTACTATACCGCTGTTGAAGGGCTGTATGCCGGATATTCGGTTCCACCAGCGCATAGTCCGTATGGCACTTCTGTCCCTCGATATCCATAAGTCGAGTGGGCCTGATAGAATTCCCCCTATTGTGTTGAAGATCTGCGCTCCAGAGTTGGCACCAGTTTTGACACGCCTTTTTCGTCTCTCCTACTCATTTGGCGTAGTTCCAACATCGTGGAAGACAGCATTGGTCCACCCGATCCCTAAAAAAGGCGATCGCTCTAACCCGTCCAACTACAGACCCATAGCCATAACCTGCCTCTTCTCGAAGATAAAGGAGTTCATTACCATAGTTACCTTACCTTACCAGAGTTAATTGCCAGCGCCACCGGTTTCTAGAGGATAATCAGCTGCTTAGTGACCAGCAATACGGCTTTCGTAAGGGTCGGTCGGCTGGTGATCTTCTAGTATACCTGACACATCGTTGGGCACAGGCGATCGAGACAAAGGGGGAGGCTTTGGCGGTCAGTTTGGACATAGCGAAGGCCTTCGATCGGGCCTGGCACAAAGCGCTTCTTTCGAAGCTCCCTTCCTATGGGCTGCCCGAGAAATTATGCGAATGGGTCACCAGCTTTCTTACAGACAGAAGCATAAAGGTCGTAGTTGACGGTGAATGCTCTGACGCCTTGTCTGTAAATGCTGGTGTTCCTCAAGGCTGCGTGCTATCGCCTACTCTGTTCCTCCTGCATATCAATGATATGTTGCTAGATAGCGGCATTCATTGTTATGCAGATGACAGCACAGGTAATGCTTTATATACCGGCCACGCCAACATTTCTCGGGAAAAAATCATCGAGAGCCGACATAAACTTGTGTCTGAAATTGAGACCTCCTTGAAGATGGTCTCAGATTGGGGAAGACTTAATTTGGTCCAATTTAACCCCACAAAGACACAAGTCTGCGTTTTCACCGCAAAGAAACTGCCGATGGTCGTATGTCCTCGTTTTGAGAGCACCCCCTTGACTGCCTCCTCCAGTATTGGAATACTTGGTGTCGACATATCGAGCGAAGTCCAGTTCCGCGGTCACTTAGAGGGTAAGGCTAAGTTAGCCTCGAAGAAGCTTGGCGTGTTAAATAGATCGAGACGGTATTTCACTCCGGCCCACCGCTTGCTCCTTTATAAGGCGCAGGTCCGGCCGCATATGGAATACTGTTCTCATCTTTGGGCAGGGGCACCCCAGTACCAGCTTCTCCCTCTAGACCGCATCCAACGGAGAGCCGCTCGAATTGTCGACTGCCAAGATATTTGCAATCGGTTAGACCCCTTGGCGCTGCGTAGAGATGTAGTCTCGCTATGCATCTTTTATCGCTTCTACTATGGGGAGTGCTCCTAGGAATTGTTCGGATTAATCCCTGCCGCCTCTTGCCGCCATCATTCTACGCGACAGCATTTCCATCCCCATCATTTAGATGGTTGGCAATCCACAACGGTGCGTTTCTCTAGAAACTTTCTGCCTCGCACCTCTAAACTGTGGAATGATCTGTCACCTGCGGTTTTTCCGAACCAATACGACCTTCAAACCTTCAAAAAAAAGGCGTATTCCTTTTTAAAAGGCCGGCAACGCACTTGTGACTCCTCTGGTGTTGCGGGTGTCCATGGGCGGCGGTAATCGCTTAACATCAGGCGATCCGTCTGCTCGTTTGCCCCCTATTCCATAAAAAAAAAAAATAACTTGATCCATGACACAGGATAGATCTTTAGGATGTAGTTCCAGAGGTTGCTCACTAGATGGCGGTATTTTATTAGTAAGTTGGCATTTTAATGGTGTATCCTGAAATTGCCCATTTTCCACACTCGTGAAATCTAGTCTCGACTTTGTAAGTCTTTTATTTGCTGATTTTTTACATGTTTTTTTTGTTGACGTGGTTGTTTTGCATATTCTTGTTAATTGGTCAATTTTTAATTTGTATTCCTTTATCTCCTCATTTTGCTTACTATTTTCTAGTAGCAAATTTTCTATTTCATTTTCAGCGATTTGTAATTTTTCTTCTAATTTAAATATCTTTTTTCTCAATTCATAAATGTTATCTATTATGTTATTGCTTAAATCAGGAAAACTTCTATTCAATTCTTGTGTAGGTGTCGTTTTTAAAGACAAGTAGTCAGTATCTTCAATGTCTGAGTCTCCAGACAACTCATCAAAAGAATTTCCTGTTGGAATATTGATTCTCGATTTGTTTCGAAAAGTAACATTTTGTGTTGAATTTCCTGGTGTATTAAATCTTGTTTTTGGAGTATTTTCAATAATTTTACGAAAGTGTAGAATCTCTTTGTCTGAAATTTTTTATCCTTATTTACAAACTTCTAAATAAGAAGTTGAAAAAGATAATATTGTAGAATGTCGGATACGAACTTGATGATCTGCGCGTCAAAGATTTCAACCAGTCAATAATTGAACGCGCCACGAGACCCTTAGTACTTTGTACGTGAAATTGGCTTTCGTTTATTACCATATAGGAAAAAAGTTCTTAACGATGACTCATGCTGCAAAAATGTCTAGTTCGTTTGAACCAAAACCGTATTTGCACTGTCACTTTGATTTTGAATGTTTGATTTTTTTTCACTTTTTCTGAACAGTATAATGATTTTTTATGTTTTAAGTATGAATATGCTTTGTACTAACGTATTTGATAAGTTTTTGTTTATTTTACACTTTCGATCACTTGTTTCATGTCTATTTCACTAAAATTATTTATGTTTGTTTTATTTGCTAAGTTTAGCTTCAATGATTGTGCCAACACTTGTACTTATTATTTAGATCATATAGAACGTTTTACACACATTACATTTATAAATAGTCACTTTTATTAATTTTAATTATAAAGTAAACACAGAGTTCTTCTTTTTTGTACTTGACGTTTGTAGTTTGTACTGTACGTTTGACGTTTTCATATGCAACCTTAAATTCTGTAGTATTCAGCGTGATCACTTAAATAAAACGGAGAAAAAAAAAAAGTATATTTAAAACTTACAAGCACTGCGTTACTATTGGCCCAAAATGCATGCTGACGTGGTAAAGGTCATAAATTCTTGCGACACTTGTATCGCGCACAAACATCAGAACCATGCACCATTGGGAACCATGGGAGTCGTCCCATGGTATAATAATTATTCTGTTCCGGGTCGTGAACACACTTTGGGTCGCCAAAGTGTGTTCACGACCCTTCCAAACCATTGGTGTAGATTTGGTGGGCCATTACCCGTCACAAGAAAACAAAACGCCTACATCTTTGTAGTAACTTGTTGTTTTAGTAAATACTGTCTTCTTTTTCCTATCAGGCGCGCAATTGCTGAAATAATAGCTAATATTTTGGAATAAAAAAAATATTTTTAGTTCATGGTATACCATCTACAATTTTATTGGACAATGGCAAACAGTTTGGAAGCGCTACTTTAAAAGCTATGTTGCACAAGTACAAAATTCCTAACCTTCATTATATTCCTAAATATTTCCCACCTGTGAATATGGTCGAACGCTATAATAAAACCATTGGTTCTACCTTAGCGGCGTTTGTAGGAAATGACCAAAGATTATGAGACACTCTCCTACCTAAGGTGCAGTTTGCATTAAATACCGCAGTTAATGAAGTCACGGGCTATACACCTAGTTTTTTAGTCTATGGACGTGAATGAGTTCCATGCGGCTCACACTATGTCGACTCGGACGCTGATGATATAGTATACATACCTAGGGACGATTACGCAGAAAATATAAGTCACTTATCAGGCATATTTGACAAAGTTCAGGCACTCCTCATTCAAGCTCATGTTAGGAATTCCCAGACTTATAATTTACGCCGTAAACCAGCTGAGTTTAATGTGGGAGACACTGTGTGGAAAAGGACTTTTTATCAGAGTGACAAAGATAAGTCCTTCTGAAAGAAACTAGCCCCTAAATTCGTGAAGTGCACAGTGATGACTAAAAAGTCGCCTCTCGTTTACGAGTTGTCGGACGCGTCTGGAAATTCTATTGGGTTTTGCCTGACCAAATATGGTCACGTAGCGACTCCAACCCTGATGGAAGGGCCGGTATATAAAGGGGCCGACAGAGAAGCCGGCACCGCTACTCTAATGTCGCTTCTACTACATACCTACGATTACGTACTGACCCTACGTCGAACGTGTATCCTGGTCCCAGCTGTGGGTGAGTTACTACATTTACTGCACTAGCGTACTGCCCATCTCTTTACCTGCTAGCTGAGGCCGGCTGACGCTGGCTGCCTGACTCTATTGGTTGTGGCTTTCCTAATGCTGCTTCCTTTCAGGTTCCAGGTCTACCTTGGAAGCTCCGGGCTACGCTACCCTAGCTATCTATACTTCCAAGCACCGTCCTCGACGACACCTCCGCCGACGAGTCTGGCCCTGCCCTGCTCATCGCACACACACCGCCGGCGCCTGCCAGCTGAAGCCAACGTCAGCGAGGGTCTGCACCGCTACGCGCAGCCTTCGAGCAGCCTGCCCTGCACACTACCGGAGGGAACAGCGTGGGAGACTGCAGCCCTTAGTGTTCAGGCCAGTGTCGTGTTGTTGGTCGGTCATACTCGTGCAAGGGAAGTGAGACAATACTCGGCAAATAAATGCATAGAACCTTCTCTGCGTTTTAATACCAGAACCCGTTACAATGTATATTAAAAACTAGCGGGTCGCATAAGCCACCCAATAAAATATTAAAGATTAAATTAACGCACATGTCAACGTAATACACTAATGGCACAAAGTAAACACAGGACGTGTGTGCACGATTACCACGAACAACTTTATTATTAAGACACAATAACGTTGTAGACTAATTATTTTATTCATTAAACAATATAAAATAGGGTAAAAACTATATCGATCGGTGGAAACAGCTTAGAAACCGCGTTAAAATCGAGTTAGTTATTAGCAGTTGAATATTGTTCCTATCTTTATATTAAACTGCGGCTACCTCATACAAATTATTGTTATGAAAACAGTCCCACTGCTGGGCACTTCTTACCATAAGAAGAGTTATGCTATCATCTACCACGCAGGCCATGTGCAGGTTTGCACTTTATACGTTTTTCGAGAAAATTATGGAGAACACTCAGACGGGTTTCTTCATCTTTTCCTTCAAAATTAGTAACTTCAAGATGCATTAGCTTCGAAAACAGTGTTACGCGCCGTACGTTTAAACCAGTGACCCTCTGCGTAGCAGTCTGTGTGTGGTCGTCATAGAATGATCGCTGGTCATTGTTTTGCAAGAAAAGGATAATATAAACTTATTCTACAAACTTCAAAGGAACAGAAGAATTATACATACAAATAAAATTGAAATAAGACAACTCATCAAATTGATAGCAGTCTGTCCCTATTGAAAGTCCACTGCCCCCGTGACTCGATCATACCTAAGTCGTAAATATAAATTCCAATTCACATTAATATCTTTCTCTGGTAATAAAAATCGCGCAACAAATTATTATCCTTGCCATGCCCATTAGCAAATTGTGTAATTTTCCTTTTTCAAGTTTCTGTTGGCTCCGGACAAAATTACTTCCCCGTCGCAACCCGCCATTTAAACGAATGAATGATGAAAATTGACTTTAATAATTACATGAATCAAATTATGCCCTGCCCTGGTACACTGTTACATGGGTATGAGCTGAATTATGTAAAATGTTACTAACTTTTTATAATTTGAATGCCTCATTATAATATTTAAAAATATCTTGTCACCGCAATTTTCATGGTGGTGATTGTTCTCATTGTGAATTTTACGTTTATGTTTTTATTTTTACTTCTTAAAACCAAATTACTCTGTAAGTATCTTATTTTATTTTACAGTATCAGCCAGTCCTTTAATATAGAACTTAAAAAAGGCTTCAAAAAGCTCAATAAATTATTTTTGAATTACTCACTGCCCATATTGCTCTCTATTCTTGAAGTATGATGTGAGAGAGAATTTCCAAAAAGAAGCCCATAACTTATTGCGACGCCTGTAAAACGTGATGAAAAGCGACTTATTTGGACTGCCGCCAGAGCACAGCTGTCATTCCTTTTTCTTTGCCAACCATCGAAACTTTCCAATACTTTGATTACTACTGCAAACATCATGTTCCAATATCGCGTTAAGATGGCTTTATTATGTACGGTTTAATATTGTTGAAATATTTTAAATATAATAAAAAAATGCTCTGTAGAATGAAATTTGCCTTTAAAATCAATATGTCTGTAGGTTTTTAAGTATAGTTTTTTATAAAACCTTTCCTACCAGCCATAAATTTTACTTGGATTAAAAAACAGTCCGCATCTATAACGATAGTTCCACTGGTTCACAGTACACGCGTATATAAAATACATAATGCTCAGTATGAAGCTCACTCACAAAAAACAGAGAGCACAGCGCCTGTAGCTACAATTTTTCATATTTTCCTTGCTTCCTCGGTTTTATATTTCCTTTCATTCATTTTCTGTTTCACGCAAACATCCAATTCATCCACTTATACCACATTCTATTTCATTGTTTACTAAAAAAGAGTTAAATAGAGTTGTGCACATGTATATAAAACACAATGTGGCTTTCAAAAGCAAAGCGAGCAAAAGCAGTTTGACAATTGGAGCAAAGGAATTCATATTTGCTACTGTTCCCTCTCACGGGCACGGAATTTAAATGAACTTTGGCCAACAACAATGACACTAGAGACTTTTGTTCCATGAACAATTAATTTTACCGGTAGAATTAAAAACTGCGGACAAAAGAGTACAAATTCATAATGCAGCCGCAGCCGGCGGCGACTACGTGCAGCCTCACCGCCTCGCATTTACCTCACTGTATGTCACTCACTCGCTCCTCAAATAAACCGAAGTACATCTAATGAAATTGTTGATCCGCACCGTACGAACCTAATCTAGTGAGTACTTTACGCGAACATTATAATAGTCAATGTCCATGACATTTGCGCCACTTAACGATATTGGTCCCACCTAAATAAAATTGAATCGAAATATCTAAGAATACATTTTTTATCATAGAAATATTACTATAATTCGAGAATATTTCATTGTTACAATAGACAAGACGTATAGCCTTTGAAAAAAAACAAACGTTTAAGCTTGCGCAATGAAAACATGATGAAATAACAAGCAACGTCCACAAAGCGACTGGTTCTGCAGACAGACGAGCCGACGACAGCCCCTTATCAGATGAAACATGTGATTTGTCTTGAGGAAAATACAAAAGTCAGCCAAATGCTTCGGCCCGGACAGCTTAAAGCTGGAGAACTGTTGAGGAATACGAAATGTCTGTGATCCAATAAAAATGCACGCCAAACGCTATTTAATGTAAACACTGTCCAAAATATAGCGCCGCCATAAAATATATAGTAATTTCAGAAGGCAGCCGTAAAAACTGGCCAAGTGCGTGTCGGGCCACGCGCAATGTAGGGTTCCGTAATTGCCCATAATGACTTGCTGCAAAGGATATTAATGTACAACAAATCCGACTGTTTATTTTGCTGAAAAAATAATTTTAATAACACTATTATAAGAGACTAAGTTTTGTTTAGAAAAATACTAAATATGTATCCAGTTATGTATTGTAAACATAAAATGTAGTTACCAAGATACTACTACTATACATACGTAGTACCGTAGTACATTACATACCCAAGTACGTATATCTTTAAGATTAAGCCAGCGCGCCCAATGTAAACTCACAGAAATAGGTATTTATAAGTTAGCCGACGATTACTCGTAAACTAGTGATATCTACTTAGCTGTGATAGTTTTCCTTTTAAATTCGTTATATGTACTACATTTGTAATTTTTTTCACCTCTTCCAAATTAATAGTTTAGCCGGCAGAGGGGGGGACACTTGAGTCTAACAATTTTTTTCAATTCAAAGCTTGATATTTGACAAACCAATCACTTGATCGAAAAATGATTTGAGCAAACTAATAATATTTTTTTAAAACCTATCCAATGATACCCCACATAATGGGGTACTCAACCAAAAAAAAATTCAACCCCACTATATATGTAGGGGCGATACCCTTAAAAAAAATATTTTCCTAAATTTTATTCTACAGTTTTGTTGCAATATCTTATGTCTATTATCATATCAAATATCAGCTTTCTAGCACCAGGCGTCTTTGAGCTAGGCTGCGGACGAACAGACGGACGGACATGACGAAACTATAAGGATTCCTTGTGGACTACGGAACCCTAAAAATGAGAGTTTAATTCGGACAATATTATTCTTGTAGGTTACATTGCCTACACAATTGCGGTTTCTTTTTTCTACCCACTTGTATCGTAAGACTAGATAATTGTGTCCCACATATGAACTGGCCTGGTATTTTTCGTCATAATTAGAAGAGTTAGAACGTTCAACAAAAACGGTACAGTTCTTTTTGTTTCTTTGCGCCAGTAAAATCATCTTTTCATGGGTGCCTCGAACGAAATGCGAGCTCCTTTGAAGTCTAACTCTTGACATCTTCGGATCCGTGTTCACTTGAAACTTACTCTATTCATGTCCAGATGGTTCGTTGCGTTTACTTACAATAAGTAACTTTTATTTTACGTAGCAACAACACGCTACTTTATTTGTCAAAAAAGATTAATGGAAAAGTATTAAAGATACAACAATGTTTAACTGTATTGGCTTTATTATCTTGGGTGTAATGGAATGAGCTGTATACGCAGTAAGAACGTAATCTAGGTAAATTATTACTCCATGTATCGAGCATCGAGAGAACCCACGACACTTATGCGCCTTTCGTATGTAAAACAGGTAGTATAGTTATTATCCGCGTTTTCGCAGTCACATTACTTCGTAAGAGAACAGACTCTTATCTCAGAGGCTATGGCTTGTTTATCGTCCGACTCCCATTTATTCGTAAGTTCGTTATTTCCCTATTCTTACGACATAAAAATGTCGTCTATAAGAATAACTTGGAGCTTTTATCTGCGTACGTACATTGATAAGGGAAAATAATGACAAGACATATACGGATCGATTCCGATTAAGTTGTTGTTGTGGTCGAGTTAATAAAGTCAGATGTGCCATTCCGTGGCGAGATTGTTCTGAGACGAATATTTTTGGATACGTATCTGCCAGACTTGGCGTAGCTCGTCGCATGTCGTAAACTTCGTCTTCTCTGTTTCCAATGTTTCCATTTACATATTTGGGGAAGTTTCACGGTCGACTTCATAGTAGACAGATGAAACCTGGGATACTTTTCATATGAAATGGACTTCTGGCATATCCATTCTCGTACAAACCAGTCGTCATCATAAAATATATCTATCACAAAAAATCAAGAAAATTTTGGTGTTCATAAAATCTTCCGTCATTACAATATTAAAATCTTTTCTTCAGACACACAAAAATACTGAAGCTATTATGGTCTTAAAGCAGGTGATAATTAAATTATAATTATCATATTCATTTCGTAGGTAGATGTATTATTTTAGGTAATCAAATTTCGATGGAACATTTGCAGCAAATGAGAAAAATTGCACCATTTGCACCAAAAACAGCCTATTTGGTGTGGTTGAGTCCGCTGACCTGTTTTCAGCGGGGCACTCGCATAGTCATGCCTGAGGGGATTTTTAATGTTCGCCACTCGGCGACAATGTCACTGGATCTTATTACCACCTTTCTACATTACCCTCTGCCGTTTGTATTTATGTTCATATGTGCCGTGATTTGTGATACATATAAGGGAAACGTATGTTCAGTGGACGTGCTAATGTTTTTGGTTTGTTACAATTATAGCACCCAATATATCATCCCTTTGCTTTACGCTTACAATACCGATTTTAGTTACTGAATATTTCAGCTAAACGTTATAGGGCAAAATATGAAAAGAAGCAACTTTTTCGCAAGCATGCGATTTCTTCATTAGGTAATGTTAACTTTAGCTATCCTTAATCGAAACGAGCATCATACTGGTGATAATGCTATCACACAACATTGAATCTCTCAATTCAATTCCATGGCGAACCGTTGCAATGATTACAATACCTCCACCTCAATAAAGTCATCTTTTTTAAGCTTATCACTTTTCATAAAGCGCACATGCTATCATGTGTTCTCGGGGACTGCAATAGCTTAATAGTAGTTTCAATCCTATGGTACCTACCCTACCTCTAGTAGTAGGTACATCTATTTGAATGTAGCACTCTGTTTGATTAATTATAATTACTTTCCTTTAACGTAGTTTGGTCTCAATTCGTTGAGTAGTACCAAATTAATAATATGTTATTTACGATGAAGGGGTTTAATCAGTCGTAGATAAATTTGAGTAACATTCTTATGTTGTGGTTTATTCTCATTCGAAATTATCTGGAACTAAAAATACAGAGTATAAACGATATCTACATGACCAAACGTTTCAAGCTTCTGTAGAAAGTTCTCAGGAGTCAACATCGGATTCTTCATCTGAAGATGATATATTTTTAAATATTGTTCCTATAGTTCCTTAAAAGACTTAATTTAATAATGTGTTAATAAGTTTGTGATTTGTAGGCCAAATATGCTATTTTTGTTCTTGTACGGGGTCAATTTTTTTAGTTAATTATAGTCTAATAAAGGAAAGACTGATTATTCTAATAATTGTTTATGTTAGTTTTTAAAACTTGTTGTAGAGTGTTAATTTACAAAAAGATTTTCTGAATACATTAAAATATATGCAATATTTCTGCTTTTTAATTATTACTTTAACCAAATTTGTTAAATACTTGTAACTGAGACCCAATGTACATTTTCTTGAACAAAATATAGGGTTGTTATCCCTCATCACTTTAAACCTTACACATACTATAGACATACAAAAAATATGGAAATATCTACAAGGAAAAGTACTTGACTACCGTGTGGTTGACGGCATAGAATACAAGCGTCACCACCCCCTATCTTCCCGTGGGTGTCGTAAAAGGCGACTAAGGGATAACACGATGCAAATACCATCTTTGCGTAGAGACGGAAAACTCGACATCAAACCCTATATGACTGCCTCGTTGGTCTCGCGGCATAAATGTGCGCGTGGGATCGGGAGGTCCCAGGTTCAATTCCTGGGTCGGGCAGTGTTATTGGGATTTTCTGTCACGAAATTCTCAGTAGCAGCACGGAGTCTGGAAATGTGCCCGGTACGGCAATAGGCTCGCCCCTTATTACGTGGGACTAAAGTATATGTGGCGAAGAGTGGGTGTAGAAATACACCTCTGCCTACCCCTTCGGGGATAAAAGGCGTGTCGATATGTATGTATGTATGTATGAAAAGTACTTCTGGGCCTGACAACAAATATTTATTATTTATTTTTTGTACAATGGGTTTGGCACAATTTTTATACACCTGGGCCTTAGGAGGTTATAGATAATTATAACAATTATATCAAATGTAATATACAAAAATTGAATATTATACTATAAACAAAATTATAAATTTATTATATTATAAATAAATGAGTATATTACTATATACATACATAATAAAACATATTACATAAACTACACACATACCCCATAAATACATACAAAATATATAAAATATATATACGTATATTGTATTATATATATATATATATATATATATATATATATATATATATATATATATATATATATATATATATATATATATATATATTTCTTGTGTGCGTGTGTATGTCACTGAACGCCTCCTAATCGATTGGACCGATCTTGATGAAATTTTTTGTGTGTGTTCAAGGGGACTTGAGAATGGTTTAGATTCACAATTTAGTCCACTGGAAAATGTTTTTTCCGTGTGGTGACGGATTAAGAATACGGAATGTCACCACCCGATATCATCCCATGGGTGTCGTAAGAGCCGACAGAAGGAGCATATTATGCAGAGAACAGCACTGTAAGAGAAGGAAAACTTGATACAAACCCTATACCAACCCGTTTGGCCAGCGTGGTATAGTAGGCCAATTCCTCCTTTCAAAGGAGAGGCCTAGTCCAGCAGTGGACTGTTAAAGGCTGATGGTGATGAAATGTTTTTTTACTTAATTTTTAAATTGTAAGTAGTTGTGGATTTTGGAATGTTTCACATTGGACCGATGGACTGCGCTGCTATCGCAGTGTCAAATCTTATATTAATAATTTCGTCAAGGAGTACATTGAAACCTTACCTGAATAATAAAACATTAAAAAATAAAGATATCGAGTCGACAACAAATATCCGCAAAATTTGGATTGTCGAGTATTTTGTTAAATTCTAATGGTTCTGACAGACAAATCCAAGGAGCAAGTATACATGGAGGGAGCATTTCAAAATGAGTAGAAAACGTATATGTATCTCTTTTCTCTTTAATTACAAATCTACATAATTATGTTCGAGTATGATAGCCATAGAGCTTTTATACAGCTTTGAATGACATATATGCCAAGAAAAATGTTATGTCATGTCGATGTTCGTCCAGCTGGAGTGAAAGCCGTGTCGAAATAAATTGCAATTTTAATTGCTACAAAATATTACAATTGTAGATATGACCACTTCTAAACATTAAAACATGATCATAGTTTGTAATGCCGTCGGATGTAAAAGCCAAATGGGACTATTGACCGAAAATGGTCAAAAAATATCTTACCACCGGTAAGTCATAATAAGTAAAATTGTAGATATCTGCCGTAATAATTCTACAATGATATTTGTAAAGCTTATACTTAAAGATAAAGATGATGACCACTGTTGACACATATTTTTATTCCAATAGTCACAATGAAATAAATATCATAAAAATATTTCGATAAAAAATATGAGGATAGTGTAATACAATTGTCAGTTAGAAAACCAGTTTCTGAAAGATTATAATTTGAATAATTGGTTATTAATTGTGTTTTTTTGTAGATTTCCAAAGAATGAAGGTTTGAAACTAAATTGGGCCCGAAATATGAGAAAGGGAGAATGGCAACAGTCTAATTCTTCTAATTGTTGTTCGCTCGATTTTGTGTCTGCTTGTTATCAAGAAGGATTTCAAAGAAAAGTTTTGCATTCTTATGCTGTGCCCACTATTTGTACTAACCTATAATACTGAGGTTTGTACTTTTACTTTATTATTATTAACTTTTATTTTTATCAATCAATATATACCAACATTGCAACTGTTAAAATATGCTATAGTAATCATATATACATATATGTAGGTATATCATAAACAGATTTGTGTTGTAATTTTCAGAAATGTTTGAAATAACGAAACCTTATTTTTAGAAGCGATAATAAAGCTTCAAGAGTGAACATGGCTTGCACTTCTGGAACTCAGGATGAAAATATTGTTCGTAAATGTTAACTGTTTCCGCCCATGTACATCCCATTTTGGTAATACATATTGTATCAGACCTGCCGTGCATTACTTTGTGGTATAAATAAATGATTTTGACTATTTAGACTTTTTTTTCAATTACTTTCCTAAATACTGTAAAAAGAGAGGTAATAATAAGATATGATCAATCATATCTTTTTTTTTTATGTTAATAGGCGGCAAACGAGCAGACGGATTGCCTGATGGTAAGCAATTACCGCCGCCCATGGACACAAGCAACAACACAGGAGTCACAAGTGTGTTGCCGCCCCTTGGGGTTGGGAATGGGGATAGGATGAGGAGTGGGATGAGGCAGAAGGAATAGGGGATAGGGCCTCCGGCACTCTCACTCACTGAACGAAACGCAACAGTTTAAGTACCGTTACTTTACGTCGATTTTCTGTGAGAGGGTAGTACTTCCCCGGTCGAGCCGGCCCATTCATGCTGAAATCAGCAAGGCTCTACTACCTATATCTTATTTTTACCTCTCTTTTTATAGTATTTCTTTCTTTGTAGGCACCTAAGTACTATACTCTAAATAAAAGCTCGTAAAATAATATACTACTGGTATATTAATTAATCAAATGCTTATCTTGTCTCTACATACCGAATTATATATTTTATTATATATACAATAAAATATTAATGCATGAGTACATCACTATTGACAGTAATTTCTTCTTTTGAAAAAATTGCGACAGGAGTATTTCAAGAGGTAATAAATACAATACATCTGTCTCGGTTACACATATGAAATTTTATACAAGTAAAAAGAAATAACGATAGGTTTCTTGTTTATGCTTAAAGCTATCACTCCATGTCTACTTGCTCCTTGGACAAATCACAGTCGCCATATTGGCCTCTCTAGCGAAACGTCACAGATACTGGATAATATTTTGAATAAATTTTGAGTACTTAAGTAGTTTGTATGTGTAAATACTTTTTGCACTGATATATTTTCTTAAACAGTAAAAACGACCACTATGGAAGTATACGCCCAATAAAGGAGATTTGTATAAAATATTAAAAAAATATATATACCTACTTAATCTATACTTAACATAATAAAACCAATGTATAGTAATCAGATATTTAGTCACTACACATCAAAGCTTTTTGTCTTTTCAGTCTGTCCATCCTAAGGTTGCCTGGAAGAGATCACACTTTGCGATAAGGCCGCCCTTGTGCATTTGATATGTATGTAGTACACTTGTCATTTACACCGAATTTGTACCAACATTTGCACAATAAAGAATTATCTATCTATCTATCTATCTATAATAAAGCGGAAGAGTTTGTTTGTTTGTTTGTTTGAACGCGCTAATCTCAGGAACTACCGGTTGGATCTGAAAAATTCTTTTTGTATACAATAGCCCAGTTATTCCGGAAGGCTTTAGGCTATATAACATAACGTTTCAACCCTTTGGGGCCGGGCAAATGGCTAAAAAGGCTAAAAGATAATTTCGGCTAATCTCAGGAACTAGCAGTCGGATTTTAAAAATTGTTATTGCTTATGATAGCCCAATTATTCCAAAGGGCTATAGGCTATATAAAATTACGCCACAACTTTTAGGGGCCAGACAAAAATAATAAATGGTCAAACGAGAAGGGGGAGGGTTGGGTCAAAGGCAAAAAAAGGCTAAACGAATAGGATACAATCTTTATGGGTATCGTTTTCGAGATTTTCGGGTCGCTGATTAATAATATGAAATTTATTTAGTGATCCAAGATAGCGGACGGGCAATCAAAGATGGCGGATGAGATTTTTTTTTTAAATTAATATGGGTATCGCCTTCGATATTTGAAGGGGTGGGGAAACGAATACAACATATATTTCGTGATCAAAGATGGCGGATGGGAAATCAAAGATGGCGGATGGGAAAATATCGTATGCGATGTTAAAAGGGATGGGGAATCCAAATACAACATTTGTTTCGTGATTCAAGATAGTAGATGGGAAATCAAAGATAGCGGAAGGGAAAAATTTTAAAAATCAATATGGGTATCGTCTCTGATGATTTAAGGGATGGAGAATCCAAATTCAACATCTATTTCGTGATCAAAGATGGCGGATAGGAAATCAAAGATGGCGGACGGGATTTTTTTTTAAAGTCGATATGGGTATCGTCTCCGATATTTTCAGGAATGAGGAATATTATATAAAAATCTATGTTTGTTTGTTCATCATTATAGACTCTGAAATGATAAGAGATTAAGCGCTAAGTCAATAGTTACTTTGGAAAAGGGGCTTGGAAAAAAAATGGGAATTAAATAAAAATTCTTAAAAAGGGGATACGGAGTTCGCTGGGTCAGCTAGTAGTATTATATAAAACTAGAAATGATGAAAACAATGTGCAAATTCCTTCAATCTCTCAAAAAGGAGCTCTCGAACTTTCAATTTGAATGCGAAACGGTTAGTGGATATTCTGATTTCAGGAGGGAGCCTATTCCATAGCAAGATAGCTTGAACAATGAAGGAAGAGCCTACAAAGACTGAAGTATGAGTGGGATACTGAAGAAGTAGATTGTGAGAGGAGCGAAGGTCTTTCTCATGTGTAGAAGATAGACATTGAAAGTAAGAAATCAAGTATGAAGGGGTAAAAGGGGATTTAAGTAAAGAAAAGAGTTATAATAAATTGGGACGACTAGTCACTATTACCTTAATTACTTACAAAACAAAATATATACAAAACATTGATATCCATATGATATATTCAGTACATTAGGAGAACTGTCTACAATTTAGTCACCTACCTTGGCTCCACTAAAGTCTCTGTATTCTGAATAGTTCGATTTAAAAGAAGCCTATCAGTTATTATTACGCTGCAATGGTCAACTTATATTTTATCGCTAAAATACGTACGTGTTTTACACAATAAACCTTAAGTGTTACATATTTTCTACTGCTTTTAATTGTGTTTTGCAATTATGGTAATTAACTTAAAATTTCATTAATTCGAATAGCACACGTGCTAAGGCGTCGGTAGCTTATACTTCTTCAAAAAACTAATTTACGTTTCGTGATAATATGAATGACACAAAACCAATATCTTGTACAAATCAGGCATCACCATTTTGCAGTAGTCTATGTGTAAGGAAATTGTTACACTGGAAAGTAGTAGACCTAAAGTTCTGACTATATAATTATCTGGTAATTTTGTGGAAAAAGGCATTACAGGTCTATAATACAGACGACCGGTTGACGCAGCTGGAGTGTAAGCGACTGCCACGCCGAAGGTTACGGGTTCGATTCCCGCTCAAGTCAAACATTTGTGTGCGTGAACATGGATGTTTGTCTTGGTCTGGGTGTTTCTATGTATAATCTGTATGTATTTACAAAAAAAAAGTATATAATATGTATTGAAATTAAACTACAGTTCACGTTGAAATTAAACTACAGTTCACGGATTGTTTGATACGGAAACTGTAGTTTAATTTCAATGTGTAACATTCGCGTAAAGCCAAGAAGATACTAAGTAAATATGTATGTTTATCCATAGTCTAGTACCCATAGTAGGTACAAGCTCTGCTTAGTTTGGGACAAGATAGTGTGTGAATGAACAAATCAGCCTTCGTGAGAGACTAAAGTCCATACTAGGGAATCCCTATAGTTACGACGAATCTTCATACTCCCCTCTCGTCACTTTTGTCATTCATATTTTAGTTCTGCGCCATGACCCGCATTGGCCAACAAAACGCAAAAATATTTAAACTAAATGCTACACTTTTCACCTCAGTAAATGTCTATCTAAATACATGAAAACCAACAATATTTTTTACCCTATGTATTATTTTGTGACTAAGCAACATCTTAAAATGTATTTACTTATTTACCAGAAGCCAAAAGGAAACTAACAAGTCAATGTTCAAATTACCAAATACAAAAGGCTTTAGAGCCTTCTTGAAAGGATATTTCATAAAGGTTCAATAACCTTGCCTTACAAAAAACAAAGTAACATTCTCTCATTTTAAAATCAACGAGGAGCTTCAGATTGGCGTTACTTTATTTAATTTATACAAAACAGATATTTCAAACGACAAAAAACAGGTAAGATCTGGAAGCAGTATCTAATTCTTTCAAACTTTTGACATTTATACACAAGTCATACCTACTTATATTCAAGGACCTAAAGGTGGGAGGCATCCCGTGACGATGGCTGATGAAGTATCGTATCATGACGAAACGTTAAGACGAACAGAGATTTTTCACGGTTACTTGCAAATAATTTCCCCTTTTTTTCTTCTTTTTCACGTTTGAAACCATTTTACATGAATGATAGTATGGAAGCAGTATAATTTAGTTTCTAAACTATAAAGGTAAACAATTCCACCACAGAATGAAACATATAATTTATATTAGTGTTGGTATGCGGTGTATACATGTCTTGTGGTTCTAAGCCTTTTGGGACTACTCCCAAAAGGCTTAGAACCACAAGACATGTATACACCGCATAGCCAGCATTCGACTGACGGCCTGTTAACATTCAGCCTTTGGGCTACCCCAAAGGCTGAATGTTAACAGGTCGTCATTTGAATGCTGGCTATGTCGAGACGTCCGAATGTACTGAATAGATCCCACAGTCTTTATAAAGGGTATGAATACAGCGCACTACTTCCTTTTAAGATTGTCGGATATATAGTTGTCCTTGCCGGGGATTCCGGTCCCGCCAGAGTCTCCTAGCCATGGGTACCTGTAAAGAAAATCAAAGTAAAGTTATGTGCAAATGGTAGAGAAACAACTCTATGTAGTAGGTGGGCTCATGTCAGCAGCGACAGCTTAGCTAAACTTAACTGAGTGTTTCAGAGATATCTAAAGTAACGTCATGAAACTGAAGAGTTTGTTTGTTTATTTGATTGAGCACGCTAATCTCAGGTTATACTGGTTAGTTTTGAATAATTCCTTAACATATATATTTTATGTTGGATAGCCAATTTATCGAGGAAGGCTATTGTAACAGCACGCTGTGAGCCCCGAGTACGGAGCAGTAGCTCTTTATTTTAATAAGTGCGAGTGGGTCGGGTCAGTTAGTTTAGTATATAATATGTCTGTTGCCATTCTACTTACAAAGTTAGCCGACATGGTTCATCGTAAGAGTAAAATAAAAGTAGTCAGTAATAACGTACCGTGGCTTTACCGCCCGGACATTGACGATGCGTTAAATGCTTATTGTAATCACATAGTAACTAAACAATATATGTTACTAATCTCATTGAGATAAAGTCACAATTATTGTTTATTTCACAGTGAGTCACTCGCCCCTTATTACGTGGGACTAAAGTATATCTAGCAAAAAATGGATGTAGAAATACACCTCTGCCTACTCCTTCGGGGATAAAAGGCGTGACGTTATGTATGTATGTATGTTTCACAGTGTCTACACTTCCAGATTGCCGAATATTAAATATAAGTTGGATCAATCGCCCTTATACAATTTGGACATCAAGTACCAATCCGCAATGCATTTCTGCTATCAACGGATACTTTAAATACTGGCATAAACATGCTTACAAAATAATTATTGTCAAATCTACTATTTCTATTGCTACAAGCAAGATTACAAGAAGTACGAAAATTACATAGAGTCATACAGTCAAAACAATAGCGAACGGTTGTTGATTGTAATGGCAGGAGATCTTGATCCGTGGTACCAACTCTACGAACGAGTTAGCGGTGCAGCGCAAAGAACATAAACTATGCGTCTTACAACACAGTACCTCCTATTGTTTCGCCTAAGAAACTCCATTCACATAAGATTATTCAACTGAGATATACATAAAACTAGAGGTACTTTCTTGTTGCTCTAAATTCCTTTATCAACCAACGTAGAATACTCACTAGGAACGTAACAACTTCGCAAGAAAATACAATTCCATAAACTTCTAGAAAATAACGTAATAATTTCCCTGTTTAAAGCTCTTCCTTAAAATTATCAAAATATGGTTTCCAATTCGAACAGATAAAATCATTAGTATACAGTGTCAATAAAGAAACCTCGTGCTTTATTGAATGTGAAGAAATAACTAAAACGACAGGTAGCGATAACGCCAGACCTATGAATATGACGAACTAATAGATATGAAATCTCTTTTTGATTTCTATATGGACTGGTGAAAGTTCAGGAATGTCATTATTACAGAGTTGAAAACTAAGAGGAATATTATTTTCAGAGTATGTTGAAATTCGGTCGATTGCTACTACCAGAGGCTATACTTATGACAGTACCATAAGGTCATAAGTACAACCTCTTGAGCCTCCGAATTGTCAAGTGGATTACTGTCACAGTTCATTCCCATGAATCACACTTCTATTCATCAAGAAATACAATGTTACCAAGATACGTGACACTACATTTCATTTCTTGTTAAAAACAAAGTACCATTAGAATCATTATCATCATTATGTCAATGGTATCCCCGTTTTCTTCCACTTTGCTTTTGATTGCTCGGTGTCCGCTTTTTAGTTTGACCTCCGCAACCCAAATTAGTAACAATATTTCCTGATTACCATGGATATTTGCTATATGTTTGGGTCAAGTCTCCGAATACTTGAGGGTTCTAACTTCTTTTTTTTCCTTTGATTTCTCATTCTTGACCTAACGAACCACGAGGTTGGTTACCGTCTGCATATTATCATGATCTTGTAGATATAACTATATATTTTCCTCAGCTCGTTCGTTTAGAAAGAATGACATGATATGAGTAATTTTTGAATGCCAAAGTCTATGTTAACAGTTATACTCACTGGTTAGGGCATTCAGTGCAAGTCTCCATGTATCTCGTGTCAGTGAAGTTGTTGTCAGGTGACTTGAAAGAGAGAGCGCACTTGTTAGGAATATTGCACAGCGCTGGCGGCAGGTTCTTGTTGTCACAGCGCCACGCATCATAGTTGTTTAGAGCCTTCACCGAGCGAGGGTCGGTTATCCAGGTTAGTTAGTGACTGTGTCACGGTGACGAACCATACGTCTTTCCTGGAAAAATAATAAAAATATAAATTATAAACATTAATAACCTTGTGGAAACCCGAGGGAGAGGCATATGTTTAGCAGTGGACGTCTCTAGGCAATTGGCAATAGCATAAGGGACAACTAGTTCGGTAACAGCAATCTACGTCACCACCCCAGACCGCCAACATAAATTAATTTATACTCTGAAATTACTCTACTGTTCACGGATTTCTCGCTGTTTATTTTGGTTTTACATTACACAGTACATGTGAGTAATTCTGGATACTTTCGTTTAAATACGAAAATTGTAAAACCGCTTAGAGTCTGGCAATTGTTGTCTCATTGAGCTATATAAATTATGTCTTCATCATCATCATCAGCCCCCAACAGTCCACTACTGTACTAGGCCTCTCCTTTGAAAGGAGGAATTGGCCTACTATACCACGCTGGCCAAACGGGTTCGTATAGGGTTTGTTTCAAGTTTTCCTTCTCTTACAGTGTTGTTCTCTGCATAATATGGCTTCACCTGCTGGCTCTTGCGACACCCGTGGAATGATATGGGTTATATAATTTATGTAGCATTTGCTAAATGCCTATATGCAACAGTAGATACTTTATGAAAATCTTGTTAAGTTTGCGAGTAATTGTGACTTCCCAAATTTTTTCACTTTGCGGATACCTGAAGATTATAACTTTTTAATTTTTTCCTTTCACATAAGTATACATTCAAACATTGAAACTAGCATCAAAAAACATTAATATTACTTTCAAACTATTATTCCTTATTTACGTTACGATATCTTAACCACATTATAATCCGAGAGCCGACATCAATTTTGAGTAGGTAGGTATTTGAGGCAAGCTGAAAACTTGTCTCATACCTCTCCTATTATACGCCAACACGGAACTACAGACCTGGCCATACCTGGCGAAAAAAGCTAGACGATTTAGTCGCGGCTATAACATTACCAGGCGCGTGCAAAAATATTTTGCAAACAAATAAAAAAAGGCAACTTTAATTCATTAAACATTAAACTACGACATTTAAAAATTGCATGTTGCCTCAAACACATTTTTGAAAAAAAAATGCGGTTAATTTAGCCTCGCTACTCAGCAGCCAGGTCTACAGCTCCGTGCTGAGGTTTAAAAGGAGAGGTATGAGACAAGTTTTCAGCTTGCCTCAAATACCTACCCAAAATTAATGCCAGCTCTTTTACTTTTACGTGATTAGCATCCAAACCGTAAATGTTGCAATAATTTGTATAAGACATAATTGCAGATAAACGTATCTGGCTGGCAGCGGCTGGACACAAAGAGCCGAAAATCGAGCTTAGTGCCTCGTGCTATCCGAGAGGCCTAAATCCAGCAGTGGACTACAGCAGGCTGATGATGATGAAACATTGTTAAAGATCGTAAGAACCGTACGTATATCTAATATCTGATTTATAAGTCATTCGCTCGCAGTTTCATTAAGTTAACTCATATAAACACACATCACTACACATAATATTAACCAAACAACATAGAGACTGCCGTCTAACCAATCAATGTCAACAGACTCCTTGCAATGGCTGTCAAAGGTCTTCATGACAGCTGGGACCGACGCGCGACGCCTTAACTTGACATCTTGACGTGCTTTCCATGTAACGTAACGGTACACTGCCCGGACCACATATACGTTGAGCTAACGTTGTTCATTAAATAAATATGCTCTGCTCTGTTAAGATATTTAACACGTACCTTTGCGAATTTGACTTTATTTAGTAAGGCTTCGTATTGAGACATTACAGAACAACAGGCTCATAAAAAAATAACAATTCAAAACTGTTGATAGTTAGTTACCGTAACGCTCTCCATTATAAATAATGAATATTTTTCACTAAAAATAGGTACCTATTATGATACGCCGATACTAACCAGTAACGGTACCCGCACCACATCAAGCCAATTATTAAACTCTCAGTGAAATCATGTATATTTACCGTACCCACAGAAAATAATATAATTAGCCCGTACACTTGTGGAATTCATCAAAGAGGATTTCGAAGGGGAAGCAAAGCTTATTACCGTAAGCAGTATACCGATAACGGTATTTAAAGCTCACTGTTCCAATATTTCACTATTTATCACACGAAATTTTAATAGAATAGACTATTTAATTGAGGCTTAAGTCTGTTTTCACGCGGTTGTGAGCTTTTCATGATAATTATTTTTCGAAATATTGGATACTTACTCCTTGTTGTGAGTGTACCTAATGCGGGTTTATTAGCAGAGCTACGAACGCTTGTTTTGATTCCAAATCCGGGTAGGATTCAAAAACTTATGTTGCCATAGCAAGTACTACAAAAGTATCTCAACAGAAACATATAGAAGAGCTATTGACCCCCCTGTAGAAATAAATAAAGGCTTGACCACTCTGTACTTGTACGTAACAGCCGGAGATCAGTGGTGTACCATTAGAGGATCCTATGTAAAGCAGTAACCTATTACAGGCTAATAATGATGAATTAACAATCTTTAGGGAATGCACAGTCTATGATTATGGTGCGCTTACATGCTAATAAAGTCATTGATATTCTGTCATATCTGAATTGTTAATTATCGCTTGTCCCGTGCCTCGGAGAGCACGTTAAGCCGTCGGTCCCGGTTGTCATGAAGATCTTTGACAGTCGTTACAGGGCGTCAGTACCTTCTAAATAAACTGACACTAGTCTAAACCATGGAATATCGCTATCCCTTCGGGTTGCAGAGGTCAGACAGGCAGTCGCTCTGCGGAAAAGCTAATATTCAGCCAAATCCGGTTAGACTAGGAAGCGGACCCCAGATTGAAACTGGGATAACGCTAAGAGAATGATGATTCTGTCATATCTGGTTAGACCAGTAAGCGGACCTTGGGCTTTAAGGCGTGTAAGTCTTGGATGCAACCGGGATAACGCTTGGACGTTGATGAAAGTTATGTTATATATATGTAAAACATTATCATACTCACAGGCCAGAGACCCATCGCAGGAACTTGTGAAGTGCCTGCTCGAGTTCCTTGATCTGGAACCAGTTCGTGTGGAAGGGCATCATGTATGGCACACGGTTCTGCTCGTAGTAGGGGCTGAAATCCTCCAGAAGCCATTCTAAAACCTATGACAAACGGAATATTATATTAGAATAGTTCCAATACCATACTTAATACCTAACAGACTGGAAATAAAATTTATTCTGATTATATTTAGGTAAAGCAACAGCCTAGTGAAAAGACCCCCGTAGAAGAAATGACAGAAGAAACTGCCGTAGTCTAGTAGAAAGACTGACAGATTTTCACGCAGAGGATCTCAGGTACGAACTCAGGGTGTGGCGCGCACCATTGACACATTTCCTCAAAATATTCTCAAAATATTTGAGAAAACTGCCCAACCGCACTTGGCCAGCGTAATGGACACTAACATAACCCTTCTGCCAATGAGAAGAAGACAGTGCCCAGCAGTGATGATGAGCACTTACATAAAGTTTGGTGCTACTCTCAGAGATCAAGCAAATCATCAAGCCTGAGCTGCGCTGATAGGTAATAAAACAAATATATTATGTATGGAATATAGTTCCGAACATTGTAATTATGTTCACAAAGCACTGCTTCTTTCCCCCGGTGAGCAAACAACCTAAAGACACGAGCATCTACTACAAAAAAATACAGATCTGTTCGTGGTTGTCAATTTACATTCGCAATTTTTATCAGTAAGAAACCCAACGTACTAATAGATAAGAAAAATATACACCTACCACTGTCGCTTATTATTAAATGTTTGTATTCTATAAGTGAGAAATATGACCAAATGGCACAAGCATTAGTACTCATGATTTCGCAGAAAACATGGCTATTAGGTACTGTATGTTTTAAGCTTAGCAGTGACTCAATTCCTAGTACCGCAGTACATAGAAATAAGCGTGTTAAAACTGTACGTTCAAGTTATAAAACAACATAACAAACAACTTCATCAAAACATTCATACTAGTAGTAAATTTCTGCTGTTACACACATACACAATATCACTATAAGTTTCTTCCTATCATAACTTGTGCAAACCGCAAACTGACCAACTAGATAATAACTAAATATGAGCTTATACAAACACAGTTGCGTACAAATTGTATATTATAAAGTTTTTATACCTGTTTAGTAGGGTTCAGTTAAGCTATTAAATTGTGAGATAAAATAACAGGCTACTCGTATGTGCGTATATAAAATTATTCTCTTTAGCCGCCTTCCGTTCCACTTTTCGATACAAACACAAACGCAGTCTCACCTACATTGTATCAATTATTTATATTTTATACTGAAAGTCGCTTTATAACAATGATTTAAAATTATGCAGTTTTATTATAATTACTCAATAAAATAATTATGAGATATTCATCAAACATTACGTGTGGTACGAGTATGCATAAGATTTAGTTATGTAATGTTTTATATAAGTAATGTATACCTGCAATTTTATTCATCAGGTGCATCTTTGCCTTTACCTTTCCCTCACGAATGGGAAAACATTAAATAATCTGGTTAGAAAGCAAGCGGAAAATTGCTCTCGGTTTATAAATAGATCGAAAATCACGGTACGCAGGTCGACCTGACGGTATTTGACGGTTACAACGCAAAAACATAATGTACCTGACTGTACCCAACCCACCCATATCACCCGCTTGAGCAATACTGATAATGGTCCTTTCAAAGAGATCAAGGTTAAAGTACCTACTTGTCCACGATAGAATTTATTTTTACTTTTCCTTGTCATTTACTTTTCATTTTAGACGAAAGATTAGTTTAATAAAATATCCAACTCTATCTTAAAAGGGCAATGGTTCGTTCAATAATAAAGTGTCTAGTTGATCCTCTCAAATAACATTTTCTTCTGAAGTTCTAAACTAGAAATGGCTGACAAAGCGATTGACTTAAAATAAGATATTGTTTTCGGCGTAAGTTTATCTACTCATAGATCCGCATGATAAAAACTTAAGCAGTAGTACTTTATATAGAAATCTGTAACAAAAACTGATCACTATAGTAACGTAATGAAGATAAGCCTCAGGCTTGGAAAGAAAACAGTAGACATAATACCTTCTTTATGAATAAGTATCGTGGTTGGTATTCAAAGGTTTACTGGGAAAGAATGTCTTGGGCACTGAGTTCACCTTTGAACATTTTTTGTTTCGTGCAAGGAAAAAAGTTACAATAAAAGTATAAAATAAATAAAGAAATAAAAAAATATTTGTTATAACATTTATCACATTATAAGTAACATTACACATTACATAAATCAATCCAAAAAAATATGACACAATTTGACCATTTAAAGCAGCGGTCGACAACCTTTTGGTAGGCAAGGGCCAGTGGTACATGTTGTATGGGGCAGCGGAAATAATTTTAAAGGTTGTCTATTCCTTTAGAAAGTAGTAAAACAAAATATTTTTCATCGATTCCAAGGACATAGCAGAAGCATTCAACAATTACTTTATTGATAAAATCGACCCGATCCCGGGTGCTGGTAAAAAAGTAACTTCTTTAATAATTCATCAATTAAATTCGATGTTTCTTGCTCCTAGTACACCATACTGCTGATGGAAAATTACAGACCAATTGCATTGTTGCCAATATTTTCAAAGATCTTTGATAAATATTTATATGGTGAAATAAATACCTACTTTGAAAAAAATAATATTCTTTGCACATAACAAAAAGGTTTTCGGCAAAATAAAACCATAAACATGGCCATTTATGAATTTGTAGCAAATGTGATATGTCATATTAACAAGAGATCTCCAGTATGTGCCATTTATTGCGACATGTCTCAAGCATTTGACTATGTGGATAACAATATTCTTATCAATAAACTCAACGCATATGGTGTCAGAGGCAAAGTTCTAAGATTAATTAAATCATATCTTTCAAATAGAGAACATGTTACTGAAATTAGGAGAGCGAACCCAAAGACAAAAAACGAAGAAACACACACCTCGATGAAGCGTTATATATCTTATTCCGTCCCTCAAGGTAGTGTGCTAGGTCCTCTTCTATTTATTATATATATAAATGATCTACCAAAATCAACAACACAACCTATGACGTTATTTGCCGATGACAGCACAGTTACAATTGCTTCTAGGGACATAAATTGTTATCAGTATGACATAAAACATTCTTTGATATCTATAATTTCATGGCTAGAAAATAATAATTTAAAAAATTAATTTGACAAAAACAAACATCATGCATTTTTGACAAAGATTACAAAATTCATTAAATGTAAACTTAATTTATGACGATTTTACTATATAGGAGGTAAATACAGCAAGTTTTCTTGGTTTGACTATAGATAGTCGATTAAATTGGAAAGACCATATTTAAATACTATGTAAAAAAATAAATAGCTTATCATATGCCTTATATAAACTTGCACCAACTATAAACACTGATATACTATGGTCTCGTCGAATCAGTCCTCAGGTACGGAATAATATTTTGGGGAAACTCGACTAATAACAATATGGCATTTAAAATGCAAAAGCAATGCTTGCGTGGTATGTTTCGCCTAGCTTCTACGGATAGCTGTAAACACATTTTTAAGAAGCATAGAATCTTAACTCTTCCTTCTTTATACATCTTGGAAGTAGCACTATTTGTTAAAAGTAATCCATATTTATTTCCTCGCCTGTCAGACAGAATAAAGCGTAATCGACGTGATGGCAACAGACTCTGTATTCATCCAGCTAAAACAACGCTATTACACAAAAGCATAGTATGTAAAGCTCCAATAATATATAATAAAATACCAGATAACATGAAGCAACTGAACACAGACATGTTTAAAATTAAATTTAAAAAAATGCTCATTGAAAAATCTTATTATAATATAGATGACTTTCTTAATGACGAATGTTTAATGTAACAAATAATTATATCACGTCATAACAAATACTCGGCTAATTATGTTTTTGTTAATACATATTAATTATGATTTTTGCTTACTAGCTAATTATGGTATTTGTTTATTTTTACTTATTTTATTTTCGTTGAATTTCTTTATTTTGAAAACACTTTTGACATTTTATTGTACCTAATACATTTGACATTGTTCAATTTTATGCACTAATTTTAATTATTCCCTAATACATTTGACATTGTCCAATTTTATGCACAAATTTTAATTATTATGTACCTTTTTTATTTGGAATGGCTTATTGTCAAACAAGTTGATGCAAATTATTGTTTAAAGATCTGTATAATAAACATTCAAAATGCTTTTATTATGTACTTACACGTGTTTCAGCAAATAAATATCTTTATCTTTATCGATATTTGGTTATGTAATAATAATATATAAAAGATAAATCCAATAAATAAAAAACCTCAAAATATATTATTAAAATATGATTTACTAAAACTAAAACTTAAGTTTTTGTAACATGGAAAATGCTATTCTTCATTAGAGACCGTTAGAACACTTGATAGCCACTTTTAATTTTTCTCAAAAAAGTAATCTTTTTTTCGTGATACCTCATTCCACTTTTTTGAGAACTTAGGTAGACAGGTTTTACTTAAATGTGCACTAACTTTTACCAACATAGTCTGTGAGAGCCTCACATGCTTGCTTTTCAGCATTTCCATGCACTTATTTACTTTACGATCACTACTGATCGCAATTTCAACTAACTCTACGTATGAAATGCTAAAATCACCCATGTTATAGTAAAATCAGTATCACTGTGTCAGTGTAGACAAGTAATAAGGCATAAAATAAAATTAGAACCCTTTTATAGCTATTACTAATCATTATTTTAATTAACTACCCTCATTAAGAAAGTTATCTTAATGTGCGTAATAATGAGTTAATTAACTAATATGGCTAAAAATGGAGATTCGCAGGTATTCGCAGCTGGAAGTGATTTATTAATTATCTACACAAATGTGCCTATTATTTGAATTATAAGAGAAACCGCCGGAAGCCACCGCAACCTAGATATGGCCGCTTAAACTAAGAATTTTACTTAAAAAACAAGCTTTCTTCTCTAATTATCCTGCACTCATACTTATCACTTTATTGACAATACTAATTATCAAGTAGAGTCTCTGAGATGTGTAGTATTACAAAAAATTTAAGTATGTTTAAAAAACACCACAAGCTGGAACATACAACCGGCTAACTTAGGGCTTTTTCAAGTGAAAATTCAATATCCTTTTAACTTCAACTTTGTAATTTTATTAAACTAATAAGATAACGCAATAAAAATAAAATTATTATGTGTTTGTGTTTATTTAGACTTGTAGTATCCAATACTTGTATGACATATTCGAATAGTCATACTTTGCAAAATTTAATTTTTTTCGCTCATTGACCACCATGGGCCGCAAGGAGGCAAATTAAACTAAAGGCGGGCCGCACCTTTGGCAAAAACTAGACAGCATTTTTACAAGTCTATCTCTATCTATCGATCTATATCGTCACGCCTGTCTCCCATTGGGGTAGGCAGAGACTATGGAACGCCACATGCTTCGGTTCAAACATACCTCTTTCGCTTCCTCGACATTCATTAACTCGGCGTACGTCCGCCTAGCGCGTCCCCTACCGACATTTCCATTCATTCTCGCACGATACACTCCTTTCATATTTCTTCTTTTATCCATCCGTTCTAAATGTCCAAACCAACGCAACATTCCTTTTGCAATGTTTGTCACTACATCTTCTTTTAGACCACACTTCTCTCGTATCACACAGTTTTTCACTTTGTCTATCAGCCTTATTCCACACATACTCCTCAAAACTCTCATCTCCACAGCATTGATTCTACTTTCATGCTTCTTCTGCCATACCCATGATTAACTACCATACATCGGTGTTGGCGCCAAAACTCTCTGCAGTATAGCAAGGCGAGCTTGCCTTGGATAATACCATTGCTGATGATGGACTGTAAGGCGCCATTCACACTATTTCCTGCTTTCACTCTCCTTTCAATATCTCCCTCACATTTCTCATCTCTCGTTAACAAAGACCCTAAATACACGAACTCGTTCACTTGCTCCACTTTTCATCTTCTATCATTACGTCACATTCAGTTACATTATCGTCCCTCTCTATGACCATGACTTTGGTTTTGTTTACATTCACTTTCATGCCTTTCTTCTTATACGCCTCATTCATCGTGGTGACCATCTGCTGCAAATCCGACGCTGACGATGCAAATAGAACCTGATGGTCAGCGTATAGAAGGGTCTTAAACACTGACTCACTCATTCTTAATCCATATTCAGAATCTATCAAATCGGCCAAACATCTGTCCATGATCAGATTGAACGGCCAAGGAGACGCTACACATCATTGTCTAACACCACGATCAATGTTGAACCAGTCCGCGTAGGCCCCGTTTATTCTGACACAGGCACTAGAATCCCTATATAAGGATTCAAGTGCCCGTACCAGACTGCTGCTCACTCCATACGCAGAAAGTGTTGACCAAAGTTCATTCCTCACAACTCGATCGTAAGCCTTTTTCAGGTCAATAAAGGCGCAGAAAACCTTCTGGTGTTTGCTTAAGACTTTCTCTGCAATGCACCTTAAGGAAAAGACTTGATCCGTACATCCCATTTCCTTTCTGAATCCCGCTTGGATATCCCAATGAAATTTTACCTACTGTCCGTTTCAGAGATCACTCTTTCAATCAGTATCTTTGCATACAATTTGCCAACAACACTCAGGAGGCTGATACCGCGATAATTTTTGCATTCCTGCTGTGACCCTTTGCCCTTGTACAGTGGCACAATTACGGCTTTGTTGCAGTCACCTGGTACACGACACATTTTTACACGTCTTCTAGCATTTCTGCCGCTGTGTCATCAGCAAAGTGGAGAGCATAACTTACCGACCATTGGCATTGATACCCAATCCAACCCACTGTATTGAATTGTGAGCAGGTATAGTGTCACCCCGTCCTATCTCTCAAAGCTGTTGAATGGTTCTTGTATAGTTGTTCAGGGCTTGAATAGAAATCGTTGCCATTTGGTTCTCTTAACACCTCCTCATATTTTCAATCCACATGGCAGCGCTGCAATAACTACAGAGCAGGCTAGGTTTCGAGATCAAAAGCATTGGCCGTTCCATAGCTCTCTGAGTGACCTGTAGTCGTTGGACTAGCTTCACTGTTATGTTCCAAGTCTCATCTTAGTAGACTGACATGACTGGCAAGACTCATTTGTTCAACACCTTGGTCTTTTGGCATTGTGGCAAAATGACTTGAAGATATGAAGCATCCTCCCAAATGCTACCCAGCTCAACTGCACTCTTCTGATGATTTCACTTTTAAAGTTGTCTCAATCTATCTACAACTTTTGCCCCAGGTATACATACTCCTGGACAGCTTCGATATAAATTGGTTCAGGGACGATATGCTTATTGAGCATGAGCTTTGTCTTATCCAGATTCATTTCCAGCCCAACCCGCCTTGAGGCAGTATTGAGACTGGACAGCATTTTCTGCATGTCTTGTAGCGTTCTGCCATAATTACCTGGGCTTCAGTAAAGCGGAGATGCGTTAGATACCCCTCATTGACATTGATGCCTATTCTATCCCACTGCAGTGTTTTAAAGACATGCTTCAGCGCGATGGTGAAGAGTTTCGAGGATATAACATAACCCAGTCTTACAGCACGAAGCAACTGGTTAGGTCTTGTTTTGTGGTTCTGGACTTTGGAACGGACATCAATCGTTGCCATTTGGTAGAACCCTCTCAACACCTCCACCTATCTTCTATCGACTTGGCAGCTCTGCAAAAACTCCAGAACGCTAAGCTAAGCTCCTTAAGTAAAGGGTTTTCTTCCATCCTCAAGGAGCTCAGAGACTTCTCCATCTTCCCCGTGCGCATTACCATTATTAAGCTGCCTGAGAGCCGCATCGATTTCATCAACATCTACGTCAGGGAGATTCTTTGTAAAGTGGCGGGTAAGTAAAGTTCGAGGATCGCTCGTGTCTGTTACAAGCTTCGATGCATGCGAAGCGTACAAATTGCCATAGAAGTCTTCAACTTCAGCGAGTATCTCTGGGAATGCTGTGACGGTATTACCGGTCGAGGTAGTCAGCTTTGACAGAAGAAGCCTTACCAGTGTTGTGGAAAAGATTTTTCATCTTCGATTTTGCTCAATCGCTTTCTGTATGAGGCGAGTGTTTCAGCTACGGAGGTTACGCCTTACTAAGCTGCGGATCTTTTTATGATGTGATTTTGGGTCTGCCAAGAGACCCTCCGGGGCTTCCCGTCAAATCACATCAGTGCCAGAATATCGCTTAAAAGTTGAGACTTCATATTTGGTCGGTTTTCCGAAAATGGCGCATTCCCAGTTCACGTACTGCCCCGATATGCTGCACAGGTCCTCATCATTCCCAAGGGTCACATTTGCAGGGTCTCTAATGCAGCGAATCTATTTTTCAGTTTCAGTTGGAACGCATCATATCCCGCTATGGCGGCAATTGGACGAAGAACAGACCTAATCATGCGGCTCCGTTTGAGCTTGAAATTAATATTTAGAGTGCCTCTTACTTACAAGTGATTGAACCTATTGATCACTGAGACATCCCTAAATATATGCTTCTTATATCAGTCATAATGAAGTCAATCTTGTATTTAGTGCAGCAACAGTAACAATCCTTGCATGCTAAAAAAGTTGACCAGCTTTTTTCCCATAGTGTTTCTGCGCTCATAGCCATGCGGACCCAAACACGATTCGCCGCGCTCGTGCCCCACCTTTGCGTTGAAGTCTCCCATGACTACAGTGAAATGTGTCTTTGTGGTGCAATGCTTCTACACATCGTCGTATACAGCCTCCTGCTCTTCATCTAAGCTAATTGCTGTCGGCGTATATACCTGTACCCTCTTAAGAAAGTATCTCTCGGTCAGTTTCAATACAAGGTATGCTACCCGGGTCGAGACGCTGCAAATCTCAGTCACGTTGTCACGGAGAGCTTTATTAACGAGAAACCCTACGAGATTATCGTTTCATCCCCCTCGCTTCGGACTTCTGATAGACCCAAAACATACCACCGTATCTTGTCTTAGTCTACCTCTAGAATTTGGAGGCTTTTGTAAGCCGTAAGCGTCCATTGTACTTAGCCTGGGTCAATTGGTGTTGGCAGCTATCCGTAGCCCGGGAATTCTTAGCACTTCCTACCCTGCCGTGACCAAGGCCGCTGTCGTGACTTGGAATAGTCAGGCGGCTGGAAACTACGGACCGTTATTCTTGGCTATGCTTAGCGGCATACTGCAGGGACTTAGACAATGGGAATGCTAATACTCTGCCTGGAAAAACTTAGCTTTAAAGTTCAGCTCTAAGCTTGCAGTTGTCTGGTGGAGGGGTCGGGGCATGTGAGACATACAGATGTTTGCAGTGATGGTACCTATCACTATCGGGGTAGTCACCTTTGTCAGATATCTCTTGCCCAGAATTTTTGACCCCCGATTTTGCCCAAGTGCCCCTGTACGAAAAGAGTATTCCAGATTCGGAGGTTACGTCTAACCTAGTTCCAGGCCTTTTTGTAAAATGGTTAAATGAATTTATATGGTCTTAAGAGGCTGTCTGATGTTTGTCATAAAATTCGCATAATTTGTGCTATTATCAGCCATAGGGCGCTTTAGTTCGATTTATAAGCATTTTTTTACAAAGCTTCCGCGGGCCGCAAGTAGAACCCTCGCGGGCCGCGTGTTGCCGACCGCTGATTTAAAGTAACCAATACTTACTCGTAGTTACTACATGTTAATCGGTCAAGTAGGTACCTAATAACAATGTCGCCCATTTATCAAAACCACTAATTGCCAAAATTTAGCTTTAAAGTTTTTATTTGTTCATTAAATTATTATTATTGCCTATGTATTCTACGGTTTTACGAATAGGATCGCTAATACGTCAAAGCGTATGAGTATTTGACCTCTCCCGCAAGAATTTATACATCATAAGTAAATCAAATAATTAAAACCAAAAGAGTTTAAACGCTGTATTATTGGTCAAATGTTCATAATGAAGTCCAGAACACTACCTAAAATAGCCATGACTTGACGAAGATGGACGAAAACGAACCTGTCTAATAGGTGACCGCTTCTTGTGCGTAACACGTTAAACAGTCGGTCTTGGTTCTCGTCTCGGAGCAAGAATCGTTAGATAATATCGAGAGCCTTCGGGCAGTCTATAAACGCTGACACCAGAATTGACCACGTACACAAATAAGAAAGCCTAATATATCCGGCTACATCTAGTGTAATATTGAGGTACTTTCCTAATCCCGAAAAGCTTTAAGGTGTCTTTTCGACACACTATACCATTTTACCTACAAATTCATCATCCAAAATCCATTGTACAAAAACAAAAATCCATTTGAGGTAATCCGCGAAGATCAGATTAGCAAATTGGCGGCAGCACGCGCTCGTAATTAGCATATTGTATTTCCCACAGGTATCGCATAACTCGGTTAAGAACTCGTCACTTACCGTTTTACTGTGTACTGAAATAGTCGAAAATGTTACATAATAATTCTTCAAAAGATCTATCATGTATTGGAAAGAACGTATAAAATGAATTTTTGTACGGTTTTCAGTAATAGTTAGTTGGATTCCTGAGGAAGTTTTAAGTTTAAGGTTTGAGAGATTTTCAAAATTAGACGTAATTATATTGGGTGACTTCAATCTAAACTCGTGCAGTCAAAATGTAAATCTACACTATGCCTACTTTATTTCCTTTTGTAATTTGAGACAACAAAATAGCATTAAAAATACTTATGGTAATATGTTAGATTTAGTTCTTAGTAATTTGAGCGATGAGTATGTGTATGTTGTTGGAGACGTGGAGCCGTTAGTGTCGCCGGACGCGCATCTCCCACCGCCGCCGTCCCACACGGGTCCACAACAATATGACTCACCTCAATACAATTTTCAACAAGCGAACTTTTATGCCTTATACGACTGCCTGACAATGTTGTCATGGTCTGAGCTATTAATATGTAACAATGTTGACGACGCATTACGTATTTTCTATGCACAGCTTTTAGCATGTTTTAATGCTCATGTTCCAATCAAAAAGCAGCCTAATTATTATAATAAGTATACATATCCAACTTGGTATACGTCGGATATTATAAGGAATATAAAATAATAAATAATTTCATCTGAAGAACGAAAAAGAAAGGATGTGACACTACAAAGCATGGCAGCTACACGGCGTATTGGTCCGGAGTAGATAGTACCACCAGAGCCTGCAAGGGAGTTGGCTTAATACTGTCTGCGCGAATAAATGAGTGCGTAAAAGAGTTTGAATGTGTAAATGCAAGGCTACTATGGATGAGAATGAAAGTAGGACTTACTCGTCTTCTTATTGTAGGGGTTTACGCCCCGGTCAATATAGTAACGGGTATGTCACAACAAGAAAAAGACGTAAGGCAGGAGTTTTGGGAGAGTTTAAGAGAGATTCTGAGGACCTGTAAGGATAACGAGAGATTGATTTTGTTAGGTGATTTCAATGGATGGGTGGGAGTAAAGCGAGATGGATTTGAAAGGGTTTTAGGTGGATTCGGTGATAAGAGTGTGAACGAAAATGGAAAAGAACTGCTTGAGGTTTGTTTGGAGTGGAGCCTTTGTGTGACAAACACCATGTTTGATCACAAAATGATCAAATATGATTGATTTTGTAATAGTAGATGAACGACTGAGAAATAATGTGTTGGATACGAGAGTTTTTCGAGGGATTGGCATCCATACAGACCACTTTTTGGTGTTAAGCCGGATAAGTGGGCTCTTTAAAGGATGGCGACACCGAGAAAATAATCAAGATATGGTCTTGGAAAGAATAAAAGTAGAAAATCTGCAAGAGAAAGATGTGAAAGATGAGTATAAACGAAGATTGATAGCAAGATTTGAGAGGTTCGATGGCATAAATGATATGGAAGAGTTATGGCATTCCTTTAAAAAAGAGGTAGTATGTGTAGCGTCTGAAGTATGTGGTGTGATCAAGAGAAGGAAACTACGAAAGGTTAAGAATACATGGTGGGACAAGGATGTACAATCAGCAGTATCAGAGAAGAAGAAAGCGTGGTTAGATTGGTTGGCTGCCAGAGCAAATGAAAAAATGGGAAAGGCAACGAGTGATGACATAGATGAAGCAAGAAAGGAGTTTGTTAGGTCTAAAATAATAGTGAAAGAAATGGTTAAAAGGAAAAAAGAGGAAAAGAAAGATGAGTTTAACAGTAGATTATCTGACGACTTTCGGAGAAACATTAAGTTTTTCTGGAAGTCCGTTCGTGCAGTTCGAGGAATAACTCAATCCTCAGAATACACAGCAATCAGAGATAAGAATGGAAAGATACTGAATGGTGAATCGTGTGTGCTGAAGAGATGGAAAGAGTATTTTGAAGGATTATTTGAAAGAACGACGACAGAGACATCAACAGGTGAAATGAATGGTAATGATAGCAATGATGAAAGCGATATTGGCGTGGATGAAAGTTTGAAGGCACTGGCCAGTATGAAATTAGGTAAGGCTGCAGGGTATGACAGGATTACAGTCGAAATGCTGAAGGCTGGACAGGGCATCATAGTTAGTCAGCTGCAGCGTTTATTCAACTTGTGCTGGAGCACCGGCCGAGTACCTGATGACTGGGCCACAGCAGTAGTTGTGCCTCTTTATAAAGGAAAAGGCTCGCAACAAGACTGCAAAAACTATAGAGGCACTAGCCTTCTCAGCATTGTTGGCAAATTGTATGCGAAGGTACTGATTGAAAGAGTTATGAAAGTAACCGACAAGAAAATATGGGATGTACAAGCGGGATTCCGAAAGGGTATGGGGTGTACGGATCAAGTCTTTTCCTTGCGATGCATAGCCGAGAAATTTTTGGCCAAAGGTCGAAAGGTCTACTGCGCATTCGTGGATTTGGAAAAGGCTTACGATAAAGTGGTGAGGAATGAAATGTGGTCGGTACTGTCGATGTATGGGGTGAACAGCAGCCTAATTCGAGCTCTGAAATCCCTTTATAAGGATTCTAGAGCTTGTGTGAGGATAAACGGGGCATACACTGACTGGTTTACCATCAACACAGGTGTTAGACAGGGATGTGTAGCGCCGCCGTGGCTGTTCAACCTCTTCAAGGACAGTTGTTTGCAAGACTTGAAACATAGTGATTGTGGATTAAGGATGAATGAGTTACTTCTCAAATGCCTCCTTTATGCTGATGATCAGGTTATACTTGCGTCTTCAGCGGAGGAGTTGCAGGAGATGGTAACAATCATGCATGGTGCGTTAGAGAGGAAAGGAATGAAAGTGAATGTAAGTAAAACGAAAGTTATGGTTTTTGAAAAGGAGGAATGCGTTACGGCTTGTAATGTTATGATCGATGGACAGCGAGTGGAGCAAGTGAATGCGTTTGTATATTTAGGTACGCTGTTTACAAGAGATGGTAAGAATGTAGAAGATATTGAAAGAAGAGTTAATGCAGGTAATAGAGTGAATGGAGCTCTGAAGGCGTTTATGAATAGCCAAAACGTGTCCAAAAAGGCACGTTTGGCTGTGCATAGAGGGGTGTTAGTACCTACTCTTATGTATGGTAGTGATAGTTGGGTATGGCAGAAAAGTCATGAAAGTAGAATAAATGCTGTAGAAATGAGAGCACTGAGAAGTATGTGTGGTGTCTCTCTGACTGACAGAGTAAAGAATTGTGTGATAAGAGAGTGTTGTGGGGTAAAAGAAGATGTAGTGACAAGCATCGAGAAAGGTATGCTAAGATGGTTTGGGCACGTGGAGAGGATGGATGACGAAAGACTGACCAAGCAGATATATAAGGCAAGTGTGGAAGGGACAGGACGAAGGGGAAGACCTGGGCGGACGTTCTCTGATCAGATTGGAGACATCCTAAAAACAGGACAGGTGAGAAGTACCCTGAACAGAAGAGCATGCATGAGGAATCTGATGGGAGTGAATGAAGCAAGAGAGATATGTCTGGATCGTTGCAAATGGCGTACCGTAGTCTCTGCTTACCCCTCCGGGAAACAGGCGTGAGTCTATGTATGTATGTATGAAGAAATATAAGCAACTTCACTTAGAATTTAATAAAGAAATGTAGCAAGCATACGATAACTTTATTGAGCGCGCGGAGACGGATAAAAAGAAGGATCCGAAGACATTTTGGACGTTTGTTAGAGCCCAGCGTTCGTCTCGAAACGCTTGTTCTGAATTTGAGTATGACGGCAAGGTAGTGACTCAAATAGATGCAGCAAACGCTTTTGCAAGTCACTTTAAATCTGTTTTTTCAACATATAGAATATCTTTGCCGACGAATATTACGCAGAATGTGATGAACAGTCATTTTTGTTCCTCGCGAGTAAGTGTTGATCACCTCAGTGAATCTGACCTATTACATGCGGTGAAACGGTTGAAGGCTCGTTCGTCCATAGGTCCCGGTGGTTTACCGGCCTACATTATTAAAGACTGCATCGACATTTTTAAAGAACTATTGTTACACATTTTAAACTTAGCCATAAGAAATGGTACATATCCTAGTTTGTGGAAGGTGTCTCGCTTTACACCGATACCCAAGGATGGCTCCAGGAGTAAAGTAGTTAATTATAGACCTGTAGCCGTGCTTTCAGCGCTCGGCAAGTTATTTGAGTTTATGTTAGATAGTCACATCACTAGACAGATCAAACAGCAACTGAGCGAGAGCCAGCACGGGTTTAGAAGGGGCAAATCGACTGCTTCTAATTTGATCAACTTTGTTGATTACTGTGTTGCGGAAATGGATAATAATAGGCAAATCGACGTGACATATTTTGATTTCAGAAAATCTTTTGATCGGGTCCAGAATGATCTCTTGTTGCAAAAGTTATTCGCTTTTGGTTTTGCTCCTAAACTTCTCGACTTATTCGCTTGCTATTTTACTAATCGCACTCAATATGTGAAACTTGGTAGGTACCGCTCTGACTCGTATGACACTCTTTCTGGTGTCAGTCAGGGTAGTGTCTTGGGCCCTACTCTGTTCCTGATCATGGTAAATGACCTGCCGAGCGTTGTCAGAACTGCTCAGTGTTTAATGTTTGCTGATGACCTGAAGTTATTCTTGGTTGTGACTTGGGCTGAACATAACCGCTTGGAATTTAATGTCAGTAAATGTAAGACAGTAACATTTACTCGTTCTCGCTCGCCACTTACATATAATTACAATATTTCTGGTGACCCGTTGGAGCAAGTCAGCGAAATATGAGACTTAGATGTAACTCTAGATACATGCTTAACATTTAATGCACATATCTCTTTAATTTTTAAGCAGGGTTTAAAAGCATTGGGATTTGTGGTAAGGCAGTCTATCCCTTTTCAGAGCAGGTGTGCTACCGTTTTGCTGTACTTTTCCTTCGTTCGCAGTATTCTGGAATATAATTCGATAATCTGGGATCCACATGAGGAGAAGTACATCACAATGGTTGAACGGGTACAACGCAAATTTGCTCGGTTTTTATACAAAAAGTAATATGGCTTCTACCCTTATTTATATCCGTCTCTGTTCCTGTCTGGTATGGTAGGCCTCGACACACTAGTACTACGGCGGAAATGTAAATTAGTGTCACATTATTTCTTATTGTTACACAACCAAATTGATGACTCTATTACCACAGAATAAACAGTACTTACGTACAGAAGCACCACTTCTCAAACCAATTCATTGAAATTGCGACTCTTGCTACTAAGCAACAAAGTGCAATTCAGCTCGCATAAGCACTCAGTGCCTAATGCGATATTCACCTAACCGTTCGCGCTCTTTTCTAACATATAACGCTGTCGCTGTCTGGCGCGGAGTGACGCGCTAGCTGTCGCGCTAGGGTTGTCGACTTGCCGCTGCTACTATTATATTTATTCATCGTCTATCTACCTACTTGACCACGTACCTAATAATAAATAATCATCCTATAAGTATATATCCAACTATTTAAGCTCGTAGAACAAAAACCGCAAAAATCTGGTTGTTTATATTTTCACTATACTAATTCTTAGTTATTTCCTAAACGCGTAGACCGATTTACATGATTCAAACAGATAAAATGGTTTTTGAACTAGATTTTTAATTTGACACCATAATCGTTGGGATATCTCAACAAACAAAAAATCTAATTTTCAAGTTGCTCTCGTAAAATAAATAAAATCAAATTTTCAAGTCAACAACCCTTGCGCGGCGCGTCGGACGCCGGACTTGGAAGCCGCGCGAATATGTAGGCACTTATCGCTGTAGGTACGGTACGGCCGAGTGAAGGAGGCCTGCTATTACGTTGTCTCGTTGTTCGATCTCAGCACCGAACCAATATACGTGAGTGCGTTCGCGGTGCTTGCTCGCCGCACCACAGGTACGAACTTGTACCGCGCAGTATGCGCCTACTACTCAAGCAGTCACACTGCTCAATAGTATTATTGGTAAATATCCGGATGTGGACATATGTGTCACCAAATTTTATATGTTTTTAATGATATGTAAAATGTTTTTTGCAAATGACTATATTATGTACCCACCTAAATGTAATGGCTCACTACACGCATTGGGCAACAGTGTAGTGAGCAGTTGTACTAAATAAATAAATATAAATAAATAAGTGTCACGCTGGCGTAGGCATGGAAAAAGTTAGTTATTTATGTAAATCAGTATGAAAACACAGGCAGTGTGAAAAGTTTCACCAATTTTGAGCAGCGAATCAAAAGTGGGTATTTTTTACGAATATCATAATATTGAATGTTATCAGTCATATTTTCCACTAGATGTAAATTCAAGCAAATCTATGAAAACACAAAGAAAAATACCGTTTAAAATACATACGATTAAAGCTTATAAATTTAGTAGTTAGAGCATGTAATATCTCTTTTACGCAAAATAATCAACCAATATTACTACTAGCTGCTGACGTCAAATGCCAATGTAACATTCTCCGTCTAATTAGTACTTAATATTAAAAGACATCAAATTAGCTCTTTATAAAAATAAATGCTATGTTGTTTTGTGAATTAGATAGTTTACAGTCTATTTTATTGTTTTAGATAAGAAGTAAATCTGCCAGGTACCCTGTTGTTATTACGAGCTATTGCCTGAAGGCAGAATATTATCTTAAGAATACGAAGCTCAAAGATGCTCTACAGAGTGATGTATGGTACAAAGATGATATAGCTAAAAGGGGGATAAACACCGTGATGACGACTAATAAAGACAAATGGAAGATGAAGACATATGGCGTTGACTTAGCGTTGTCTTTTTCGACATAAGCAGACGTGGGTAAAAAGCAATTAAATCATGTTAATATCATGATAAAAGTTGTATAAACTAAGATGGTATTATATAAACTAGCTGTACAGCCAGTATTTGAAACTAAAAAGTTGCTTCGCGTTACATTTAAGTCCATTATTATTTCTACAAGAGTAGGCTAAATTTTAATGGCAACATTTACAAAATGGGTGAGCTACTTTTAGTACAATATGATTAACGAATTGTATTATAAGCTAACTCGTTACCTATATATGGATTAAAAGTAAATAAATTGTTCACAGCAGTTTTACATAATATATTTTAACGATAATTATAAAATGTTAATATCTAAAATGTCGTATTATAAAATGTCGATAATTATAACGATAATTATAAAAAAAAAGTTATAAAAATGTTTGTCCATGTGGTGACGGATTAAGAATACGAATTATCACCACCCCATATCATCCCATGGGTGTCGTAAGAGCCGACAGAGGGAGCATATTATGCAGAGAACAGCACTGTAAGAGAAGGAAAACTTGATACAAACCCTATACCAACCCGCTTGGCCAGCGTGGTATAGTAGGCCAATTCCTCCTTTCAAAGGAGAGGCCTAATCCAGCAGTGGACTATTTAAGGCTGATGATGATGATATAAAATGTTACCTTCATCACACTACCATCTATTAAGAGCAATTTTTTTAGTTCTATAATTTATTAATATTAGACAGGTTATGTAACCACGACTGCGTATTACCCTAATGTATGACCTTAAGTTATCAGTGCCTCTACCAAGAGTTTACCCACCGCACGTATGTATTACGACGATTTGAATGGTGTTCTTTGCACTGGTTGGCTCGTGGCGAGTTCTCCGATGATAGGACCATATAACTTGCAATAAGATTGGCATATTATTTTCGATTGTGTAGGTAAAACTCATAGTAGAGACATTGGTTTCCCGATGTTGTTAGATTGATACTGTTCCAGTCGACCCTCCATCTTTCTCAAACCAGGTTTAGAAGTTGGAACTGTTTATAACAGAGGTGACTAGTTACTTTCAACAAAATATACTTTCAAACAAGGGGAGACCAACAGACTGCTACGTAGAGCTTCTCGGATTCAAACCGACGCCGTGCGCCACTGACTTTTCGATTTCACTTTCGTATGTTTAAATCGCTTGCAACGCTGTGAAGAAAAACATTGTGGGAAAACCTGCATATCTGAGAGATCTCAATAATGTTCTCGAAATATATGTGAACCCTGCCAACTCGCACTTGGCCAGCTGGTTGGACAGCTACTAGAGATAAGAGTGCGTAACCAGCAGTAGGACAGTTTATAGGTAGGACTGCTTTTATAATTACATACATAGCTACGTACTACTACTAGTGCTATACGTTTTTCTGCATGATAAGCAATATATAAATATAGGCCAACCAAATATAATATATAGTATTATATTTGGTTAGCCTAGATATAGCTAAACTATCTATCGAGCGCACTGCTGAGATTTCTTGTGTTGAGCTTGAACAACATATAATAGTGTGTGTGTATTAACCACCACAAAGCGACTTTACTCAGTTTGAAAGCATTGTAGAGGATGTCTTAAAACACATTATTTCTAGTAGGAAGTCTATAATCGTATGTGGCGATTTTAATGTCAATTTGTTAGAAAAATCACCAATTTGTACTAAGTTAGTTAGTTTATTTAGTTAATTTAATTTAAATGTTTTGTTCTCTGAATAAACCAGAATAACCTCACATTCTTCTACATGCTTAGATAATGTTTTTTGCAATTGTCTTTATTTAAGTAAGGCTGTTTTAACTGACTTGACTTCGGATCACTGCGGGCAAAAGGTTGTAATTCCAACGAATACAACCCCTAAAGTATAAGAAATTACATGTAGGCCAATGACCTCTTCTCGCCTCAGACACTTTAGTAATGATGTTGCTGCCAAGATCGCCAGTATTGACTTAACCATTGATGATCCTGATGAATTATATAAATGCTTATTTAAAATTTTTAATGATGAGTACAATAAAATTTTTAAACAGAAGACGTTTGCAAGGAACATTAAAGTAAATTTTTGTGATTGGGCAACAGTAGGTATATACAAAAGTCCCCCCCGTAGGATCTCCACCTTGTCGTGGTGGAGGGGTTCAGTAACAGTGGGTGAGGTCCAACACCCACGGTGAAGCTAAGCGGGATCCCGGGAGGGGACGCTCTACGTGGGCTTGCGTGGGGCATGCGTAGGATGCGTCCCAGGGTGTGGGTGCGGGGGACACTTCTGTTTGTCCCTCGCAGTCGGTGCGGTCGCGAGAGTAGAGGTGTGTCGGTGTTGCGTTGCCGCGCGCCCTATCTCCCGCGACCAAATGGGGGTGCATCATCGATGCGTCGCGGTGGGGCCGCAGAGGAAGAGGAGATGCGGTGTTGCGTTGCCGTCCTCCCTATCCTCTGCGGCCGCTGGGTGTTTTGGCGGCGGAACCCAACACCTTCATCCGCCGCCAAGGGGGTTTCGTTCGGGGCCCGCCTGACCATCTGGCGGGCCAATACCCGTCGGTGGGTAGCGAGGAATGCTTCGGTGAAACCCTACCCTCCGACACATGGGTACATGAGGAGCACGGGTTGGTTTTTGACGTGACAACGTCTTATAAATTGGTTTGCCGGGTGACACTTCAAGAAACTGCGTTACGCTCCGCTCACGTTATGCGCTCACAATGAGAGCGAGTGAGAGGCACGCGTCCCGCCTAAGAGCGAGAGAGACAGACATAAAAAGTGAAAGGCACGCGTCTTTCATCCTTCTTCCTACTATACGAATGAATATTCACATTAAAATTATTTTACCACTCAAAGTCGTTGTCACGTAATACCCGTATACCGACTTTACAGGCAACCAATTTTTAGTCAGTAAGAGTCTGACAGTCCCCTTCGTCTTCCCCCTAGGGCGGAGGGACTCCATGAGGATTTTCCAACCCGATACAAAAAAAAAGGGTATATACAAAAATAGAGCTAGGTTGTATGATCTATATAGTATGAAGAAATACAATTTTAATCCTGAATTTATTCAAAATGTTAGAAATTATTCAAAGGTTTTCAAGAGGACATGTGCATTAGCCACATCCTTATATTTAAGTAATAAAATTGACGAATCCAAGAACAAAATTAAAACTACTTGGAGCATTATTAACAATGAGACTGGTCGAGCTAAATTGGTAGATAGCAATTACGAATTAAAATTTAATGGTGAAATTATTACTAGGAAAACTGATGTTGCTCAGACATTTAACAATTTCTTCATAAACATACCAGTGAACACAACCAGCTGTCTAGATTCGTGTCCAAGTAAAGCAGAAATGTTGGTTAGTGGCAATGTGAATGAGTGTGATGTGTTTTTTAATTTTAAATATATTGACACCAATGATATATTGAAGGTATTCAAGACGCTCAAAAATAAAAAAACTGTTGACTTATGGGGCATTTCTGCTAAACTTGTTCAACCAATTATTTCTAGCTTAGCTCCATATTTAGCTGCAATATTCAACAGATGCGGGGATATTTCCTGATCTAATGAAACACAGTAAAGTGATACCATTATTCAAAAAGGGATCCAAGAGTGACCCTAGTAATTTTCGGCCAATTTCTATCTTGCCTGCTATTAGTAAAATTAATGAAAAGATTATTTTGCATCAATTAGAGAGCCACTTTCACACAAATTATTTATTTCACAGTGAACAGTATGGCTTCACTAAGGGTCGCTCCACCGTGTAACTTTGTTAAAGCATATTTTTAATGCTTGGGAAAACACTAAGGATGCTATTGGTGTTTTTTATGATCTATCAAAGGCGTTTGATTGTGTGGAACATAATACGCTATTACGTAAATTGAAACTTTATGGTATTAGAAATACCGCACTCAATCTTGTTGCCAGCTACCTTAGATATAGAATTCAATATGTAGATGTTAATGGGAATAGGTCTCTAGGTTTGCCAGTAGGAATGGGAGTTCCACAGGGCTCTATTCTCGGTCCATTTCTATTTTTAATATTTATTAATGATTTGCCGTTCTTTGTTCAAAATTTATGTGATATTGTTTTGTTTGCCGACGATACGTCACTAATTTTTAAAGTTGATCGCAATTCAAGTAACTTTGATACCGTCAATAACACTCTTGCTCAAGTATTAGATTGGTTCTCGACATATAATTCAGTACTCAACCTTAGCAAAACCAAATGTGTTAAATTCTCTTTGCCTAATGTCAAAAGTGTTCCTACTAATATAATTTTAAATAAGGAAACAATTTACCTGGTCGAATCAACCGTATTCTTAGGTGTAACTTTAGATTATAAGCTTCAGTGGGGCGCCCAAATATCCTGTCCCAGTAAAACATAGTTCTGCAGCGTTTGCAGTTAGAAAAGTTAGGGAAATCACAAATATAGATACTGCTAGACTAGTTTACTTTAGTTATTTTCACAGTGTTATGTCTTACGGTATAATGTTATGGGGTACAGCTGCTTATACACAGACTATTTTTGTCATTCAAAAGAGGGCCATACATGTAATTTATAAGTTAGGTGCTAGAGATTATTAACGTGATAAATTTAAAGAAGTAGATATATTGACAGTTGCATTGCAATATATATATGCTAACTTAATGTACATTAAGAAAAACTTAATTCTATACCGCAAAAATAGTGATTTCCACAAAGTGAACTCAAGGAATAAACAAAGCTTGCGACCACGGGACGTGCAATCGTCTCGAAACGTCAAGCAAAATAAGGTATGTAAATACCTAATTTGCATGTTCGCGTTAATTCCCGTCTATATATATATTCTTAAACATGCAACACAATGTATTGTGTGTTGCCATTATAACAACGGACAGCGTTGAAGTCTTACGTCCCAATTATATGAATATACTAGAGGACGTCAGCAGCTACGCCTGCATTTTTTTTAAATTAACCCATTTTGGCTGGTCCTGTGGGAATTTCGGGAAATCCCTTCTTAGTGCACCCTTACGGTCCCCAAGGAACATATATGCCAAATTTCAGCTTCCTGCGCCCAATAGTTTCGGCTGTAGCGTGTCTGTCAGGCAGTCAGTAACGCAAGGATTTTATATATTAAGATGTACTTACATGAACATAATGCCAGTCATTGTGCAGAGGATAAACCTCAGTTATTCTGGTAACTGATCTATTATTGTAATATTATTTAAAGTGTTTAAGGGCCATTTGAATCTGGTATTTTCTCCTTGGTATAACCGAAATCGAGAAGGTTCCCATTTTTTTAGTTTCCGTAGCCTGATGGCGTAAAACGGTAATCGTATAGATTGGTAATTCCATCCGTATGACACAAACACTTTATTTCTTATCTAACCTCTTCACTTTATTTACAAAAAATTAATGTAGTACAATTCTGCGAGGATCATTGACATGTCTGTAGAAATAAAAACAAAAGCGATTTCAATATTGCGTTTGCAAGAATAATTAAAAATCCTTTGGGTACTATGATGAGATCTTGTTCATTTATTGATGAAAATTTACTAGTGGCATTTGTATCCTGTTCCTGCCGTGATGGCTAAGATTAATAAATATATCTACAAATGTCGTTTGTGCCTATGTAGATAAGTTAAATTTAATATAGAGTCACACACTAGAGAAACACCACTGCCATTCCGCGCCAATATACTTAAAATAAAATCATCAATTTAAAAGTTGCATACTTATAGATGGGCCTCAAAAACGTTTTCTGGTATTTATTAGTTCTGATCTATGGATATATAATATAATACCCATACATATAATAAAATAAAAAATCTTAAATACAGTAACAACAACATCATGAATCTTTCCCATTGCAATTCGGGTAAGGCTCGAAATTTTTCCTTATTCGACATAAATAATAATATCTACTAGATTGGAAATCCTTGAACGTAACTAAACCTACTGAGTTAATAGGTATTTCCTAAAATTAATATATAAACTTTCAAAGTTTACTCAATGAGTTTACCATGATTTACATTGGTCATATTACTAAAATAACGGTTGAATTTAATTAATGAAAGTATATTTGACACGAAGCAAATAGGTTAATGTTATGTAATCGTTCTGTCAGCCTTCAGCTACATTCTGTATATTGTTCATTGAAATACATTTCAAAATATTAACATCAAGCCTGAAGCTATAATAAAGTAGGTATACTTATGGTAGCTAGTTAGATACACAATATTGATCAAAATTAATTATTAAACTGAATGTTAGTTTAAAAGGCAATTCACGCGCAGTTAATGTTTCATTAGGTGCGATACTGAAAGACATATTTGATTGCTTTTTGTTATTGCTTTGAAAAGGTTAGTAAATTGTGAAAATAAGCACAGATTTACCAATATTATTTATGAAATGAATCATAACTTGATAGCCTCGCTTTGTTTAGTAACAGGTTGCCAGCAAGCCTATGTGTTAAATAACATAGCGAAGGTCCTTTCCCTCAATCAACTTTTACGACTTACGCAGGATGATAAGCGCCGGATGGCCTTCCATGCAGAGCTTTCCGTCTAGATCAATGCGGAAGCAATTATATTTTATTTATTTTGTCGTATGTTTGTATTTGGAAGTTGTATGCCGTTTTTATATCGAGCACGTTTACTTTTGCTCGCCGCGTATTATTCGTGTAATTTGATCGTACATCGCGAAGAGTCATCTCACAACAAATCCACATACAGAGTGTACTTCAATCAGTTTTATTTAGATTCGTATATGATGGGTGCCAATCGAAACGTCGATACATAGCGTACCGTTCTGCTTGTTTGACAACAGACGTACATCCTCCGAGACTCCACAGCGGTACGCACAGCAAAAAAAATCTTTACGTATTTTACTTTGTATTGTCAGGTAACGAAGAGATGTGCAGCTGAAAAATTGATGAACAACCTATACCTATATTTTATTGATTAACTGATCAAATATAGTCGTAATAATGTTACTGTGTTTACGTTCTTATATGTATAATTAAAAACAAAATAGTTCACGATAGTATTAACGACCACACGGCCATCTGGAAGCCTAGTCAGAGTTTTGGTACTAGTAGATCGGACTTCTTCGTTCGAAAAAAGAAACATTTTCTCATACATTTTATAAAGCGTCCCTGGTAGTTAGTAAAGGTCAGTATTGGCTGCAAGGGGCGCTTTTAGGAAATGCATGGAAGAATGTTCCTATCGACAAACTATCCGAATGAGATTCATTTGTGTGCTAACTAAGACAAGAGTCACATTGCAAATACTTATTAGTAACAAAATCACCGGTTTATCAGTGATTTTGTTACCAATGTTTCTTTTGTTGTACTTCACTCACATAAATATGTTGTACGGGAATCGAATCCGCTGAGTAGAGACGATCGTTAATTAGACCAACAAGTCAGTCACCATACCGGAAATCGTTGCACGGGGTAATCACTCATAAAGTCTACATTTTACTTACCACACATCTCAAAACATGATTTTGTGTAAAGGGACGTATTAGAAGCAAGCCCCTTCATCCCAACACAAGTAACAAAACGATATACCCTATTTAGAGGAGGTATGTTAAACATACCTTATAAATATAAATGTACCCGTATACAAAATAAGGTGGGTTAAAGTAAATAGTATTAAATTGTTTTATTGCTTTCAGACATAACTTGCTTACAGAAAATCCATATAGTGGCGAAAGCCGTCTTATTAAATAATAAACCTGTGGATATTAGACATAAGGCCAATACGTCAAAAAAACAATATTGTTCGTCTAGAAACTCGACGTAATTAGGTAGGCGGCACAGCCGTACAACATTCAAGACACGTATTCCACCGCACGTCATTCTTATAAACGTGTCACTTATCAACGTCAATTTCTTTCAATGTATTTTATTTTATTTTCAGACTCAACAAGCAAAAACTGGAGCCGCGGGCTAAACAATTTATAGCTACAATATTGCACAATTGGTATCAAATCGTCACTTCAACTTTCGATAAAATTTGTTGACATTTTGTGATCTGGTTTTCACAAAGAGAATTTATTCAGTGTCATATTTTATTCCGTACCCACAGGAGCCCGCCCATACAGTCGATATAAAAGTACCCTATATTTTTTTCGTCTTGTAAAGTTCTTCCATAAAAAGTTTTATTGCCTTCCATGAAATAGAGGTGTGATTATGTACTTTATAAATAAACAAACTAACTTTCGCGAATTCACACTTCTAAGTGTGAAATGTTAGTGGAGATCTCCTATTTATCACACAAATATCGCAAATATTACGTGGTTATGATGAAATTTGAGTCAACTTAGATAAAAGATCAAGTTTGTACTTGTGGAACATTTGTGACATCACTGTGCAATCATCACTTAATATTATTTTTTTTTAAGTATGACATAGTTTCAGGGCTTACCTTAAACTGTGTATTTCTTCCTGGCTTAAAGACGCCGACGATTTCTGAGCGAAAGATATTGGCGAATTTGGAGAGAATCTCCCTCATGCCGATCATTTCAGCGGCCCATTCTTCATAGCCCTTGTCTTGGAGACATTGCTGCTGCGCTACTGTGCCTGTCGCTATCTGTGAAATCATTGCGATATTAAAAAAGGAATGGCAAAATTAATCTTCATTCACTCCCAAGTAATATTCTTATTGATAAAGTTCGCCTACTGCTCATACAGTTAGAAGTATTTTATATCACCACTACGTAACAAACATTTACACAGTTCAAAATGTTTATTCACCGTGTACAAAACGTAACGCTTATTAGACTTGGCGTGTCTTACTTTCAATAAAACGACATGCCGGTAACGCATATTATATGCTTGACGTTTAAATTTGAAGGTTTCATTGTTTTTGGCACTTGCTGGATGCGCTTAGGTCCATTGCGAAAAACAAAATAAATTATAATCAATCTTAATCGTAAGTCGGAGAATAATCATGTGTCTACAATGATGAATAAACCTTTAACAAATAAGCAATTTAATCGAACAAACTATAAACATCTTAGGTATTATAGTAAGGTCAGTAGGTATTTACGGAATTAGGGCAGGCCTTTTGGCACACGCGCAACTCGTACGAGCGTTGAAGCGCTTCTAAGCTCGTATAAGCGCGAGCCGTCAGGATCCATGTTGACACTGACAAGATGTCGCTACAGTTTCGAGCGAACACGCCGAGATATGCCGTTTACGCGAGTCCGGTTTTTTTAAACGCGTAATGTAGCGCGTGTGTAAGCGCGTATGCTGAAACGACCGTATCATCACCATCAGGCTTCAACAGTCATTCATTACTTTCAACTTAAATGACGTAAAACCAAATATAAACAACCCTCAACAATGGCTCGAAAAAAAAAAGAGATTTTAACAAAGATAACATATGTAAATTTTTTGAATGTATGAGCGCTTTAACATTTTACGATGTCTTTAACAGTCAGGATACAAACGAAGCATTTGATAGCCTACATGATGACTTGATGCTCTACTACAATTTGTGTTTTCCTATAATCTTAGTGAAAAAGACAAATAAACCGCTGAAAAATAAATGGATAACCAACGGTCTTAAAAAATCTTGTACTTACAAACGACGTATGTACCTAAGCTACCATCTTTCTGCTTTTTATAAATCATCATCATCATCATCGTCAGCCTTTAGCAGTCCACTGCTGGACTAGGCCTCTCCTTTGAAAGGAGGAATTGGCCTACTATACCACGCTGGCCAAACGGGTTGGTATAGGGTTTGTATCAAGTTTTCCTTCTCTTACAGTGCTGTTCATGCATAATATGCTCCCTCTGTTGGCTCTTACGACACCCATGGGATGATATGGGGTGGTGACAATCCGTATTCTTAATCCGTCACCACACGGATGAAACGACCGTTTACGCGCAGAAAAATAAGCTAATCTGAAGCCGCCCTTAGTATTTGAACTCACGATCTTTTGATGCCAGTCAATCTCATTGTAATGGATTGGCTACGATTATTCGAACAGACGTATCTTTGATGATTTCCAAGGATTGATCGCTAAAAGCATGAACTTACTCAAGCGATACCTAATTCGTGGTTAAATGCTCGTGACCGATACATAGATAATACTTTTTCAATGGTATTATTTCTGTGAAGTGTGAAATTAATTATGCACGGAGCGAATTTATTACTAAACTCTACAACAAGCATTATATAATTGATTTTGTTACTTTATTCAAATTCGCATGCTAGTAAGCGCATCTATCGGTGTGAAAATCTTTGCGGCCCACGTACAGCAATGGCCGTCATTTGCAAAGATGATACGGAGGTTCATCATGCTATCGTATGTTGAAGGTTGCCAAGACAATAGGAGCCTTGAAAAGTAGTAATTAAGTAGTAAAACGTTTTGATAGAAGGCTTTACCGGGTAAGTATCTACTTTCACAAAACATAATCGGCGATAAAAGGGAGCAGGTACTTATTTTACTATGATTTGGTTTCTCTCTGTTATCCATAAAATTTAAGCTATTGTGTTATTTACAGTAATTGAGAGTACAGAACCAAGCGCTCCTGATAGACCGATAGTCATGAAGATCTCTGACAGCCAATATGGGAAGTACACTAGCCATGAATATACTGGCACCAGTATAAGCCATAGAATATCGCTATCCCTATGGACTGCTTAGAACAGACGAGAGGCGCTCAGCGGAAAAACTAATATTCTGTCATGTCTAATCAATAAGCCAGAATTCCTAGTTAATTGGCTAATCTGCTAGAGAAAACAGTAAGAAGAACTGGTATAATTTTAATATGTTTGTAATAAGATAGTATGTACTCACCTCATGTCCGTCGTGCACCAAAGCTTGCACTTGCACGTAGTTGCTACAAAAAAGAAAGTGAATGTTACCTTAGATTATTTAGTATCCTTACTTTAAGAATGGTACACATCATAAGTGAGTCATGACACGTGAACTTTGACATTACAAGCTATGAAGTTATTAATTGCATTTGAAAATATCAGCGCACGGATTTTAAAGCTCTTTGACATTTCCAATTGATTGCATTGATTCGCAGTAGAAAATAATTAACTTTTATGTGTACATTACTTCTATTCATAAGAATTTTTCTTATGAATCTTTAATATTCTGCAAGTATTTTTCCAAGGGGTTGATATTGTAAGAACTTCATTTAGCTGAGGAAGTATTTCTAGTTCATTTGTATGTAATTATGGTGATTAAATTTGTAAAAGCATTTCGTGTAAAACTAACTAATCAAATAAATGAGGTCTCGTGATTAAAACCTTTGACAGGCACTTTATATGAATTTACCGATTACCTATCAACGAAAAGGCATTCTATTACTACTAGTTTTGACCAAATTATGCTGTATTTTATGAAGTTATTTTAGAAAATTATTAGAAAATAATGAACTTTTATGTGTACATAAAAGTTCATTATTTTCTACTGCGAATCAATGCAATCAATTGGAAATGTCAAAGAGCTTTCAAATCCGTGCGCTGATATTTTCAAATGCAATAAATAACTTCATAAAATACAGCATAATTTGGTCAAAACTAGTAGTAGTAGAATGCCTCTTCGTTGATAGGTAATCGGTAAATTCATATAATGTGCCTGTCAAAGGTTTTAATCACGAGAACTCATTTATTTGATTAGTTAGTTTTACACGAAATGCTTTTACAAATTTAATCACCATAATTACAAGCAAATGAACTAGAAATACTTCCTCAGCTAAATGAAGTTCTTACAATATCAACCCCTTGGAAAAATACTTGCAGAATATTAAAGATTCATAAGAAAAATTCTTATGAATAGAAGTAATGAGACATTTCAAATTACCTGTACTCGTGCGAAAGGAAAAACGTGCCTCTTATAGGGCAGCCGTTGGGGTTCTTAATTTTTCCATTGAACACTTTCTTGTAGTGTTCAAAATTGTTCAAGTTCACAGCTCCGTCAAATGTCAGTATAATCATCTGGGGCGTCTGTGAAAAACAATTACATGGTCCCGTTTCTTTATTTGATTTTTTGCAGCGACTTCAGAATGTTGACGGAATCGAGGCCGAGTTTTTATCATTGATTGAACATAGCTGTAGATATAACGTTCTTAAAGGTAGTTTTAAAAATGATAAAAATCTGTACTATATAATGTTATAAAAGTGAGATTGTTGATTGATTATTAAGTATACAGGGCCGATGATTGCTATGAGCCACCAGCGCGGAGTAGTAGCCCTAAATAAGGATATAACCAAGGGCTTAGCTAGTACTAGGTTTGCTTGGTGGCAACTTTTCATCGTGTCTTCTAAGATGTAAGTTACTTACCGCCTCGTGTCTAGTTGTTGCTGCGTGATTGTGTATTGAATTTGACTTTCCGCAACAAACACGCTATCTAACACAAAATTTGATTTCAAGGACGCACTGGTAGAACCAGAGATTAAGAAATTCCCAAAATATAGTCTATAGTTTTATTATATTTAATTTGTACGGTCATGTATTACTTGTGTCACTTATCGGATAAAATAAACGTTGAAGCCATTTTTTTATGCAATTAATCAAAATATATTAATTTCTTTAACACTAAACACTCAAATGTTTGTGTCAATCTTTTTTATAGAACACTAAAGTTAGAAGACATCACAGTGCATACACATACTGTATTTATGGTAAATACACATTGTGTCTGTAGGTAAAACTAATGGAAGTTCCATTGCTACAAACAAATTTATGTTCGTATAAACAAGTTCTTTGGCATTTAAATCGTACCTACATAGGCTTTGAAGACAGGACTTAAGCTACTAACAGAAGGTCTCTACACCCGCTTAAATTATAAGATGGGTCCCTAAGGTTCCAAAACGCAGTGCACACCAGTAGGGTGTGTTGCGGTGGTGATCACACGTACGATAATTTATATGCATGTCGGGACACCGAGCCGCTAATGGAATGGCTAATGATCGCTAATGCTCGCCTTCTGAACGTTTAGTTTGTGGAAATCATCATTAAACACGTTGGCTTTACCCCATCATCATGACAACTTAATCATGGGGCATATAATAAACTAACTGTTGCGTACGCCTGCATGAAAAATATTTTATTTCATAAAACCAAACATAAAATACCTATCCATATCTGTATCCCTAACTTAAAAAAATATTGTAACTTTCAACGCAACTGGACCAACCTCAGTAACTTAAAGGTCTATTTAATGATTACTATGATGATCATTTATCAAATTTGGCGTTAACGTGCAAGATGAAATTAGAAGTTATATTCTGGTTGATCTTGGTATAGACAATAGCAAGAGAATTTTGAGAGTAAGTCCGTGTACATTTTTCTCTCTATGATAGTAATAGTCATGAAGAGTTAGAATCAAATTAGTATCAAAAAAGTGCGATTCACGTAGAAAGTTTGCTTCAAGTATTTTTATTTTGTCTTCACAGACCGTTAAATGGGTTAAATAATCTGACAAGGAAAACAATTTGTTAAATTTGTCCAAGCTACATTGAGTCTCCACTCTACCTGAGACTAAAAACGAGACGGTTTTCTTTTTATACGTTTTTTCATCCTCGCTCCCCGTTTTGTTTTTTTTAGAACATAAAACTATTTATTGAAATTTATTCTTGTGCACGAAACGTTGAGCCTTAGTTGCACGTAACGTTTGTGTACTAATATTTTAGATTTGTGTGCGTGAACATGGATGTTTGTCTTGGTCTGGGTGTTTCTATGTATAATATGTATGTATTTACAAAAAAAGAAGTATATAATATATACTTCTTTTTTTGTAAATACAATGGATAAACATACATAATTATATTATAATTATGTATGTTTATCCATTGTCTAGTACCCATAGTACAAGCTCTGCTTAGTTTGGGACTAGATGGTGTTGTGTGAATGTGGTAGAATATTATATTATATTATTATATTTTGGGAAGGGGTAATAGAGCGATAAGCCTATCGGAAAACTAAATTTATTTATTTATAGTATCACGCCTGTATCCCCGAAGGGGTAGGCAGAGGTGTAAATATTACACCCACATTTCGCCATGAATTTTTAGGTCCCACGTAATAGGTGGCGAGCCTATTGCCGTTACTGGGCACATTCCCAGACTCCGGGCTGCTACTGAGTATTCGGAAAAACCCAGTAACATTTTTGCCCGACCCGGGAATCTTACCCGGGACCTCCGATCAGCAGTCGTATACGATATCCACTGGACCAGGGAGGCAGTCCTAACTAAATTTATTTTCCGTAAAAATATTATTTGTGGTAAAAGGGGAATGGGGCGTTATGTCAATCGAAAAATTAGATGCATCTTCTGTAATAAAATGATTACCAAATAGATAACTTCTATTACAAAATAATATACATTAAAGTTGGTTAGACTACCTAGCGTTTTTCAAAACCTGCTTAACAGCAGGTTTTGCAAAATATTTACACAATTCTACCGTTGATAAATATTACTTGGTTATTAGTGTCAAACTATTATAAACCAGGAAGAACTATTTATAAATGATAAAACAAGTAATTACATTAAATACTACATGCAGTTGTGGTAATGTATTGTCATGTATGTTTAAATACATACATACATAGACTTACGCCTGTTTCCCGGAGAGGTAGGCAGAGACAGAGACTACAGAACTAAGAAGCTTAATAATTTACGCGACTAATATATCGTTTTCACTATATATTCATATTTATATTTCAATAGTTTCATTAGTTCTTTACGCCTAGCTTTACGGTACCATAGGTCTAACTTTAGCTAGCTTGGAATGTAATTTCCTTCGAATCCTTAACCCATGAGAAGGCGCGCCCTAAAAAGTTACATGAGCAGGCGCGCGTGAGCAAAACTCTCACGCTACTTCAAATGACATTTTCTTTGAGATTCATTAAATTTTTACCATAAATTTACACGTTATAATAAATAAAAGTCTTTATTTAATTAAATAATGTGTTTTATTTATAGTGAATAACAAAACATGCAGTCCTATGTGCGAACTAAAAAAATATTGCACATAGGCCTCAATATTTGACTAACTTTACATAAAAAAACTAAAAAAAAACTAAATCGCAATAAAATGGAATGATTTTTTCTCCACACTACCAATAAAGTGTGGCATTTTGCGTCAGTGTGTCATTTTGCGAATGTAGGATTGTGCGCCCAATTCTACTGTTCTCCTATCTACTAGTGATACAACAATTGATTTGCATAGCTCCTATGCATATTTTGATTCTCTACATGTAATTTCTTAGGTGTTGGCTCAAATAAGACTGCGTAAGTTTTATTTTTTTAACTTCTATAACATTTTCAGTTACAGAATTATGCCCATGAAAAATACACTCATTGGGATCTTTCATCTGTATATATAAAATCCTTTTGCTACTGACTGACAGACAAGCTACAGCCAAATCTTCTGACCATGGAGTGCACTAAGATGAGATTTCGGGATCCGGCAGCAAAATGCTGCGCTTCACGAGACACCGCACTCAAACCCATCACCACCCAGTCACGGTGGCAATGACTGGCGCGAGTGTTGCGTCAGGGGAAAGGGTATGAAATTTTGGCATGGTACTGTGAAGCTTGTAGTGCCACAGTATGGCCAAAGTTGAAATTTTCAGCAATAAATTTATGCGTGAGCAAAATGCTCATAGCGCGCCTTCTCACGGGTTAATCGCAGCTTAATAGCATAATATTGCTAATCCTATATATGGAATATAACGTTATTACTTAATGCGAATTCATTAAAAACGACTCACCATTAACTTCACTATGGTGTTTATCCACTAAGTGCTATACCAATTTAAATAGCTTTTAAAATGACTTACCACAACAAAGCTTATAAGTATATAGCATGCTTAATCCATTAAGCGTTTAGCGTATATTAAAATGAACTCATTATGCTACGTCATAACGTTCGTTATAACTACTAGTTACATGGTGGATTAGGTAGATATATTTTAGTTCTAATTTCGGTAAAGGTGTCTAGCTGGGTTGGACCCAGGGCTACATGATATGAAATTCTATACCCTATACCATTTTCTGTACACTTGACAATTATTAATAAATAATTTGAAGATGGTATGTCAAGTAGTTAAAATACTAAGTTTATAGCGTAACAAAGAAATTAACATTCTATTTTTATTTATCGCACATTCTATCGATAAATTCTTTACTTATTTTAACTTCTTTCTTCACACGACTATGTACCTGAACAATTCAGATATTTTGCATATCGAAAAATCCCTTATTTTATCTTATATTGTCACATAACCATGTAAATACAACATATTAAGCATAGGGTTCCCACCAAGAACTTAGGGTCCCAAGCCAACCTCACCTGCAAGTGGTGCACCTGCCGATCAACGGACGAGGCTCTGGCAAACAAAATGGCCCAATAAGCGGCAATAGGCTCGCCATCTATTACGTGGGATCAAAACACTGGCGAAAAATGGGCGTTTAATATGCCTCTGCCTACCCCTTCGGGGAAACAGGCGTGAGTCTATGTATGTACGTATGTATGTATTAACCACTTAGTGGAATATCTTTAAAAGGACTAAAGATTTATGATCTTTATTCCTTTTCAAAGCCATTTATTTTTATTTTATTTATAAGGTCAAATTCCCATGATCTCTTAAGATGTGTACATGTATACTCACGTCTTCTGGATCAAGACCGCCAGGGATAAGCGTGCCGTCCTTAGAGCAGAAGCAATAAGGCAGCTGACACTGGGCGAGGTCGCACTTCGTGGCCAGGTCCAGTGGCGCCTCCGTGATCGGCGCGGTGGCTAGGGACAAATAGCCAATTAGACATGCCTTTAAAAACAATTTCAAATTATTTTTTAATTTCACTTCTACTGTACTCAAGGCCGAAAATCGGGTTCAGTGGCGGCCGATTGGAATGGCCTATACCCAGCAGTGGACTATAGCAGGCTGATGATGATGATGATGATGACTTCTACTGTAATTCAAGTTATACTTCTAGTGTAGCTAATATTCCGTCAAATATGGTGAGAGCAGCGGATCCTGAACTCCAAAGCGAACACTGGTTTACACTAGCAGCGGACCTAGGACGCCAAGGCGAAAATCATTGCAACCGGGGTGACGCTGGGACGCTGATTATGATATTGCTATTGCAATTATGTGTTGAATTAAGATATTATATCCTAAATTTTAAAACCAGAAATATTCTATTTCAAATATACATATTTGATTTGGTCATAATGGGTAAGCATATTTATTACTCAGTTTTGAATAAATTTCTTATATAACGTTTATTAATACTTGAAATTAAGATGTTAATATAATTTCGTTAAGTTTTCAAAGCAAAGCCTGAATTTCTAGAAGCTCTGAACGTATATTCTGTAAAAACATTCCAGCATAATTGAATAAATTCTGAAAGTTCCAAAACAATCGACAAAAGAGCTTGTTTTATATCCAAAAACGTAGTTGCCAACGTCAAATAAATTGGCAGAGTTTTAAAAACAATATACTTACTAGTAGCGATGGGGCCACATCTGGCCTCAGCTTTGAACGCACAAAACTTGCTAATGTCTTCAAAGTATAATCCCAAAGGACATCTGTTTATATAGGGTTCATATATCCATCGACACACTGAAATAAACGATACAGTATGTAATAATATGAAAATATCAGACCAACTCACACACAATCATGTGAGGCCTAATTCTTGTATTTTTATATGATATTGAAATTATATTTTGAATTGACTCAGAAGCGGTATTCTGATAATCCTAATGTCATAATCGTATAATTTGAAATGAAACAGTTCGTCGTTGAAACATACGATCTCGTTACAATGACATTCAAATATCAGATAATTTAGAAGAATACACTCTTTGTGACGTAAGTATGACACTGAAGTAGCAGTATTAAAGCAAATCTGTCAAAGTCCTCTATCTTCACATAAGAAACGCATATCATTGTGTAGAAAAAACAGTCTCAAGCGCCGAATTACCGATACTTTTAAGACCATTCCTCGTACTGTGCCGGATAGCAATTCGTCTGAAAGTTCATGCACATCAAACTTTCCAGACGCGGAAATGCTTCCATCTAAAAAAGAAACCACTTTAGACAAGAACCCTGCTATAAAATCTCATGATACCAAAATTCCAACGCTGTCTAAAAATAATCAGAAATCTAAATCTCCTATACAAAAGAAAGACAAATTATGTATCCTGAGCACGAATAAAAGAAATCACATCTTATCTATTATAGAATCCACAGTCAATAGTACATTTGAATATTGCCATTATATGACACCGAATGGAGACATTAAAAAACTCTTAGAGGGCATAAAACCAAAGTTAGCTCAGTACTCAATGCAAGATTTTTGTGTTATCCTTATTGGGGAAGAAGACTTCAAGAAAACAAATAACTATTTAGCTACCGTCCTGTACATCAGAGACATCTTACAAAATATAAAAAATACGAATATAATTATCTGCTTACCGACATACAAAATATGTAAAACTCATTTTAATTTATTTAATTGGCGAGTCGAAACTTTCAATAATTTTTTGTATTTGGACGTCTGGACTAATCAATATGCATACTTAGTAGATAGTAATCTCAATCGTAACTATGACAACAGCATGTTTGATAGACGTACAGGCACCATAATTGATTCAGTTATGCGCACAGTGTTTTTAGATGTATAGGGACTAATTGGTGATCTACAATATAAAAGTCAGGTCAGTCAGTCAGCTGAACTTCCTCCTAGTAACTCTCCTACCACCGACTGCTTTCGTACGTAACAACATAAAATCAATTTCGTTATTGCACCAAAATATTGCTGGCATATTAAATAAAAAAGACATCTTTGAAGTGGCACTGAAACAAATAAGAAATGATGATATTATTATAGACATTATTTGCTTAACTGAAACTTTTATGAAAAAAGGAACAAGGAACAGAGGCAAATTTGCTTCTAAAGAATTATAATTTAATCTCTTCGTACAGTAGAAAACATCAAAAGAGAGGTAGCACATGTATCCTAACTAAACGAAACCTAGAGTGTAAACCATTAACTTTTCTAACTAAGGCGATAGATTACTTATTTGAATATAGTGCTGCTAAAATCACTTCACTTAATTTATTGGTAGTGTGCCTATACCGGATTCCAAATCAAAATGCATCCTGCTTTTTACAGAATCTTGACCGTCTCTTATACAATATTTCCAAATATAAGAGGAGTAAGAAATTCTTACTCCTCTTATATTTGGAAATACTTAATAATAATAAGATTAATATTTGCGGAGACTGGAACATTGATATTTAAAAAAATAATAATAATACTAAGGAATTATTATCTGTATTAAATAATCATAATATTACTAATCCCATCACAAGGCCGACCCGTAAAGATTCATGTATTGACCTAATTGCCAGTAACTTGAGTAATGTCCAATCTAAAATACCTCACCTAGCTCTATCTGATCATGAAACTGGTCAAATCATTACTTTCAACTTAAATGACGTAAAACCAAATATAAACAACCCTCAACAATGGCTCGAAAAGAAAGAGATTTTAACAAAGATAACATATGTAAATTTTTTGAATGTATGAGCGCTTTAACATTTTACGATGTCTTTAACAGTCAGGATACAAACGAAGCATTTGATAGCCTACATGATGACTTGATGATCTACTACAATTTGTGTTTTCCTATAATCTTAGTGAAAAAGACAAATAAACCGCTGAAAAATATATGGATAACCAAAGGTCTTAAAAAATCTTGTACTTACAAACGACGTATGTACCTAAGCTACCATCTTTCTGCTCTTTATAAATCATCATCATCATCATCGTCAGCCTTTAGCAGTCCACTCCAGCAGTGGACTAAGCCTCTCCTTTGAAAGGAGGAATTGGCCTACTACACCACGCTGGCCAAACGGGTTGGTATAGGGTTTGTATAAAGTTTTCCTTCTCTTACAGTGCTGTTCTCTGCATAGTATGCTCCCTCTGCCGGCTCTTACGACATCCATGGGATGATATGGGGTGGTGACATTCCGTATTCTTAATCCGTCACGACACGGAAAATAATATTAAAATAAACTTAATAAATATACCAAGAAAATTAATTACAAAAATTATACTAAGATCCTAAAGAAGTGTATGTTACAAGCGCAGAGAATAGACGGTTCTCGTTATATACACAGCTCGAGCAACAAATGCAAAGCAGTGTGGAACACGATAAAAAACAACATTGTCGAGGACAAACCAAAAAATGACATAACCTGCATAAATTATGACAATTACCAATACACTGACAAAGCTGAAATAGCCACAGTTTTTAATAATTATTACATAAATATGACTACTAATTATGAGAATTTGACCAAAATCTTTCTGACATCCTATTCGTATGATATACAAAATAATAATAATTCTATTTTTCTGACACCTACAAATGAGACTGGTATATATAAAACAATAAATTCATTGAAAAATACTAAAGCCACTGGCTATGATGACAAAGAAACCAAGATTTTAAAATTATGTACTAAGATTATAGCAGCTCCACTCAGCCATATTATTAATTTATCATTTACGCAAGGAATATTTCCAAACCGGCTGAAGAAATCAATCGTAAGACCGATATACAAAAAAGGCGATACTTCTGACTTGAATAATTATCGTCCAATCACTCTTATTTCTATATTATCAAAAATAATCGAAAAGATCATGCATGATAAGATTTACAGCTTTCTTAACAAAAACAGCATACTCAAAGACGAACAATACGGGTTTAGGAATAACCACTCAACGACGTTAGCATGTTTCAAATTGATGAAGACAGTAACGAATTGTTTAAATGGAAAAAAGAATGTTGTAGCGATATTCCTCGACATGTCTAAGGCATTCAATTTTGTTGCCCATGACACATTATTACATAAGATAGAAAAATATGGAATTCGCGGTAATGCCTTAGACTGGATAAAAACATATCTATGTGATGGCCAACAATGTGTAGAAATTTCAGGATTTAAGGGGAGACAGAGAATATCCCAAAGGTCACCTTATTTAATTAACAGCACAGGAGTACCCCAAGGGAGCATTTTAGGTCCACTGCTGTTCCTACTATACATTAACGACATGCCTGATATTACAAAACATGAATGTATACTATACGCTGATGATACCACTCTTGTAATTGAGAACAAGGACAAAAGCGAACTGGAAAGCGAAGCTAATAGAACTCTAGAACAAATGATTAATTGGGTAAATAATAATAATTTGCATGTGAATATAGATAAAACCAAAATGGTTCAATTTACTACACATAATAGAACTCCACTGTAACTTGAGATTATATACGACCACAATTAAATAGATAAAGTTGCTCACACTAAGTTCTTAGGGATAACAATTGTCAATGTTTGCAGTTGGAAATAGCATATTGACGACCTATGTATTAAATTGTATAGATTCGTGTATGCTCTTAACCGTATTAGGCAAATAGCAACTATAGACGCTACACTATGCGCCTATCATGGTTATGTCTCATCTCTACTCCGCTACGGGATTATAATATGGGGTAATTTAACTGATTTCTTGAGAATATTCAGAGCCCAGAAAAAGTGTGTCCATTCACTTGCTGGAGCTGAGCCATTAGACAGCTGTATACCTCTATTAAAAAAATTCAATATTCTGCCATTACCCTGTCTGTACCTCTATGAAATCTGCTTATTTGTACACAAAAATAGCTATTTATTCGAGAAGCACAACGCTGTAGTGTCCCGACCGGCTCGCCATATAAATAAATTAAATAATTTAGAATCAATATGTAATTTAATGAAACATTATGCTTTTTATGACATTCTAATTTAAATGACTTTAATATTGTATAGTAATGACATTATGTACTGTGTAATTTTTAATGAAAGAATTAACTTAAATTGAATATATATTTCTTTGTATGCACTAAATATTTGTACACTGTTAATGCAGAATATCATGGACACAATTATATTGTAAGACCTTATTGACTAAATTCTCACAAATAAATCAATCTTTATCTTTGACATCATATCGTAACTGTATTTATTTAGGAGAATTGGGCCCCTGATCCCAAACTAAGCAGAGATCGTACTATGGCAACCAGAAAACAGATTAATATATGATATACATAAATTATACCTAGACACGAACAAATAATCGTGCTCATCGCACAAAGATTTGTCCTGGGTGGGCAATTGGAAATCTAATCCACGAAGCTTTGGCTTAGCTGATAAGGTAACCTAGTAGTTAACCTACAGTCCAGCCAGTACAGAATATTGTACTAAGTTTGAAGTAGCATCAGTCCTAACAAGGCACTTTATACAAATATACAGCATAGCTGATATTGCAAAATTCTTAGCTACGCAGTGAAAATTTCGTTTTATATTCATTTCGTTCCTTTAAGAGATTTTCCTTTACGTTTTGACGGATTGCCTGACGGTAAGCAATTACCGCCGCCCATGGACACAAGCAACACCACAGGAGTCACAAGTGCGTTGCTGCCCCTTTGGATTGGGAAAAGGGATAGGATGAGAAGTGGGATGAGGGAGAAGGAATAGGGGATAGGGCCTCCGGCACTCTCACTTACCGAACGAAACGCAACAGTTTAGGTACTGTTATTTTACGTCGATTCGATTCGTTGGTGTACGATTCTAGAAAAATAATATTAATATTTTCATACACAGGATGGAAACGTAACGGAAATAATTCAAGCAATGTTTAATGTCCAAATTCAGAGGTATGAAAATTGTAGTATTCTATTTGAATATTTTATATCACCGTTTTTTATGCCGATGATTCTAGTTATTACCAATATCGAATATAATTCTAAAATTATGTGTTTTGACGAAATGATCTGTAACATTTTCAACCCCATATCAAATAAATGGTAAGACTATATTTTGTAGTTATTTATAAGCCACGGCTGCAGATACATTTGCAACAAATTGCAATACTTAGAACTTAGTAATAAAAAAACTAGCTAGTGGTAACAAAATAACTACTTTCCCGAAATGTGCCAGTTAAAGTTTTTACTAACATGCATAATAACTTAATTATATTATTTTATTACTGCGCATTTTATGTAACAGCCTGTTTATATATACCTATACAGAAATAAACTTTTTACATCAACTTCTTTGATCACACTAGTACACAGTATTTCTAAGAAGTCATTATAAATCAACGATGTTACAAGTAATTATAAATAAAGAAACGATCACAATTTGATAGAAATACTACGTTTCAATCATTACAATCTACTGTCAAGTGGCCACATAAAACCTGCTAGATAACACAGACATTACCTAGTTACCGTTATGGGTAGCCATTTTTATTTTTAAATCCTTCCAATTTCGCGGACGTAACATAAACTCAACTGTTACCTCACGAGGGTTAGTCACGCGGGGTAACGTTATTACATACAAAGGCATACGAAAAAAGGAATCCAGCGTTTTATGCGAAAAATTTTCGGTGTTTGTCCATAAAAATATGTATACGGCTCTCATACCTACCTACTGCTTCGCAGGATATCAGAATAGTAATAAGTACCTGTCTATTCGTGTATAGGTTTGTGGGCCTATGCAAAAAGTATGCGAAGTGTTTATAAGCTACCTTGATCTTCACGGATGCTCTCAATTAACACAGTAAGTTCGAGGATTATCAAGATCAATATCAAGATCAATATAAAGTTCAGTAAAACTCGAATAGTTTTGAATCTTTTTATGAGTCCGTAGTGTGCAATTCTCATTAAGACTGTACACGTTAACTGTGTCATGTCCATTCAGTGCCTGCACTCGCGTATTAACAACGTTGACTCTGTTAGTGGAACTCCGACTTTATTTGACTACTTATTTATTTTCTTTATGATGTAATACACGTTTAGATGTTACAAATGTAAATAGCATTATTTCAATATCTATGTATTTCTCACAAATAAGTATTAAAGACCGCCTCGTGAAATGACAATGTTCAGTATTATATTATTGCTTGAATTATTTTCCTCAAAGACGCATGAATAATAAATAAGCCGTAGAAATCCTGCTAGCACAATACAAAAATACCGATTTATATTTACTACGCATAAAAAGAGGTGAGGTCAAATTATATTTTTACGTTCGAAATTGACACCACTATATGGTTAACGATACGGTCAACATTCTTGCTCCTCAAGCTGCTTCGAAACCGGTCGATCGACATACGAAAATGTCAAATAAAAGTGCCAAAATATTATTTCCTCAATGGATGTTTGAACGAGTTTATTTATGGCATTATAAAAGCATGTTGTATAAGAATTGAATCACTGAGACCAATTTGGTATATCATTACTGCTTAACACACTGCGCTCCTAGATGTTACAACTTCTAACGGTACTAGATTTGCCATGTGCGCTTACGATCAAAGCATCTTGCTGTTATTTGAAGCAGTATAACATGTTTGTTTGACTATTTTTGATATTACCGGTCTAGACTAGGTTCAAGACGTAACATTTTACGTAATCGATCATGCAATACTTAAAAAACGAAAGCTGGGCCATCACTGTAATTGTTTTTAGGTACAATAACAAAAGTAGCGGTTTCTTGGACTTAGTCCACGCAGAATTTGAATAACTATTCTGAATTGATGTAGCACATACGCCCAACGCCACAGACAGAATTCTACGTAAGTAGTATGTACAACATAATTTTTCAAAGCGCTTGATGTTGCATACAAAACACGTAAAGGAACTTGACGGAAAAATGCGCAATGACATTCTTGCTTACTAACTGAACGAGCATTAAGTTTGACACAACCTATTCTGCTAATGTATTACAGGACTTACCTATGTATGCAGACATTTACATAATATTATCATTACGTTTATACGCTTTTCTTCTAAATGAATCCTTCCAATGAGGTCGATTTTACGATAGCATTTTGCCGTCAACTCCTTCAGCCTTAGAAACGAGACGAGGAAATCTTAATTTTACATTATGTTAATATAGGAAGCAGTTTATTTGATAGAAAGATGTGAAGGGTTGTTTCAACGTACCCTTACGTGGAGGCTCAGTAATGCCAATTAAGAAGCCGATGTATTTTTATTATTAAACGGTTTTATTTAGCTTGACCTGTTTATTTATTTTTAAACGGTTTTATTTAGCTTGACCTGTTTATTTATTTATTTGTTTGTTTGTTTGGGTCAAATTTAGTAATTGGAATTTTACCCCCTTCCTGATGACAAATTGATCTGATATTTGGTACACACTCTTAGTCTTAATGACAATACAATATAATATATTCTTTATGATTGTAAATCCAAGATGGCTGCCGATACAAAATGGCGGATCACATATTACTTCACAACAACCTCGATATGGGTATCAAATGAATGGGCTTGATTGGTAAAATAGAGCTCACTATGAAAAATCCAAGATGGCTGCCGATACAAAATGGCGGATCACATATTTCTTCACAACAACCTCAATATGGGTATCAAATGAAAGGGCTTGATTGGTAGAATAGAGCTCACTATGAAAAAACTAAGATTGCCGCAGCCACAAAATGGCAGATTACTTATTTTTCACAAATACCTCAATATGGTAGATCTTATATTTGTCTGATCAATACCCCAGATTGATGAGAAGATTGGTGCGATCTGGTAGCTAGGACTTGCCGAATTATTTTTTAGCTTTTAGTACATAACCTAACTACATATTTTTTATTGTAATTAAACAGTTTATTTCTATTAAATTTACCTCAGGCAGGTATGCCGCCATTTTTATTCGAAGTCTAAAATTATGTTTATCAATTAATTAATTAATGTTAAAATTCCCTCAATGACTTATAAAGCATTACTAATTTATGCACAGATTGAAATAGAAGTTAATTTTAGACAAAATAACATAAATTCATTTTCTTACTAAGCCGACACAAATTCCCCACAAAATAATACCAGCAAAGCGTCATTATTATAGAATTACCTGATAAAATCGTCAACACGTTGCTGGATCTGCAAAATTTACATTTCCTTGTGTTCCTTCAGGACATAGAACGTCTTCACCTTTATCTTTCTGTTGATAGCTTCCTGGAAAATAATAAACCCGTTTTAGTAATGTTGCCAACCATCTAAGTAATCGTTTTGTCACTATGCGTTAAGTATTTAAAGTTCCGTCGTATTTGTTGACCCCTACGTAAGGCGAAATGACAAACACAAACTGTCCTAAGAATAAATGTACCTATATAACATCTGCAGACGGATATTTCCTTATTGGCCTCTGATATCCCGCTGCTACAAATCAAGCTCATCTTGGCATCGTTGTTTAATTATGAAGCCAATCAGGCAATAGAGAGATTAAATTAACTAAGTTAATACATAGCGAATGATTGCTCCATTATCGTTCTATTAATAGGTATGAGCAAATGTACTTTCGACTACGATTTAGTATTATTATATGAAAGGTGAAAGTAGTTATACAACACATTTCGTAGTCCCGAATTGATCGCATACTATACAGATAGGGAAGTCACGATTTTGATATGCATTAATTAATTCGAGATGCCTTATTAGACAAATGAATGAATTCCTCAACTAAAATATCGTTTTATCCATATATCCTTTTTGATTCCAAAAAAAGATACAATGCTTAAGTGATATAATATGTCTACACAGTAGTTCACAGTACCATCAAGAGAACGGGCATCCAGCACACGCATTTCAAAATATTGTTAAAGTTGCTACGTATTATACCTATAGTGTGCCTCTATTACTGCCTAACGTAGGTTTAGCTTTCAATATTACCCAGGAAACTATAATGAATTGTTAGTCGTTACTGCTTCTATGCAATTGCCTTAAAAGTCACAGCATGAAATGCATAATTGATAAATTATACACACATTGAAGTCTTCAACAATGTACATGTTAATTTGTTGAACAACTATCACATAATCTATACGTAACAAACGTAACAGTGACAACCTTTCCATAAATATGGTAGGTTTACAACTATTTATTCAAATATCCTCAGATACACTATGTGTGCCTATGAACTGAATACATACTATTATTTCGTGGTAATCACCTAAATTTACCTATTTAAGGAATTCCCTTTAAGACGTTGAAAACATAAAATGTATGTTGAAAACACATAATCAGGACTATCTACCAGAAAATTAATGCTTTTAGTTTAAATAAATACAGATATAATGCTGAGAGTCGACATTTACGCACACACACAACACAATATAAAAGCTATTAGAAAAGTCTGACGCTGCACTGTCTAGACTTCTTGCCAAATTACGGCCACTTCGAAGACGTTGTCTAACTTCTCAGTTCTTGGAACATCGCAAACTTATTTAAACACATAAGCATTAGAAAATATTTGTTTTATTCTACTGTCAATAAGATATTAATCATCCAAAATAAGATACACATTTTTATTATTATCTCCAAATATAACATTTTAAATAAAATATTCAATGTGGATCATATTCGATGAATTCGATAATCCAAGCCTAAACTATAGGCGTATTATGCCTGTAGCACACCTCCGCTGCGAAACAACAACTGCGAAACCGCTGCGCGAGTTTCACTGTGCAACAGTACTTCACTTACGCGAAACTATATTAGCGAAACCTAAAACTAGAACAGTTGAAAAATAACAATAGAAAGAAAACGTCGTCGCTTTCGGAGTCAGAGGAGGAACTAGTCTTACTGTGGTCAATAACTTTAAGTAGGCGTCGTACCTGGGTGCATGATATCAAAAGAGAAAGAAGTTGGGAAAAAAAATATTTTATGTAAAGAGTCTCTCTCTGGATATCCCTCCATGCTTGTAGTTTTTTTGTGTTGTTTTTGTAGTCAGGGTGATTAAGTAAGTACAAAACAGGTACATTTCTCACTGCTTGTATGAGTTTTTCAGTTAATTCCAAATCCATCGTTCTTATTTCGCTCATAAAAATTGTCAATTGCTAAATCCCCGTCCGAGTCACACGCGGAACCGCTTCAAAATGGCGGACAACGGGCGGAGATGTAGACGGCGCCTGAGCAAAAGAGCGAAATCATTTTAGAAAGAAACAACATCACAGTCAGTTTTGTACGTTAGAGCAGGGAATTTCGCTACTGCTTCGCCGCCAAAGAATTCACAACTCACAGTGAAACTATTGCGGTTTCGCCCTTTAAGTTTCGCAGCGGAGGTGTACAACAGGCATTAGTCTTAATTAGATGCTGTAATGAAAACCGTCGACCGCGTCGAAAACACAATAATGAAACGACAGTCCTTAAATTATTCACCAACATTTTTCTTACAGACAATTATGTGGGCACAATGAGTCTGAGATTTTTTGAACAGTAAGTACGTTTCCTGTTTATTCAATAGAAGATTAATCTTTGAGTGGTTATCTCACAGCTTGTAAGCAAACAGACAAACACAGCGCATAGCTCATTCATTATTTATTAGCTAACTGATTACTAAATTTAGTAGGAGCTTTGGAGGCTTGTGAATTGATTCTGTCTGTTTTACAAGCCAATAAATTGTTTATTACCCAAACTAAATACACGTATGTTTAGAACCCTAAATTAATTGCTTACAACTATGTATTGTTTAAAGGTTGACAAGTCCTTAGTTATTTGTCAATAACAACTACTAATGTTTGTCTAGAGCCTTTGCCTGACCATAATATTTTACATTATTTTATTAGTTGTGTGATTCAATGTCAGAGGTTGATTTGTAGCTGTAAATCAGTACAGATCGGTATCAACCAACTGTGAAGGCAGTTGTCCGTGAGTACGCGGTAGGCAGACAACTCTGGTGTTGGGGTTTCGTAGGAAACCATAAAGTCCAGGAGGGACTTGGCGATCCTTGTGAGGATGCGCAGATAAATGTGTTTCGTAGGAAACCATAAAGTCCAGGAGGGACTTGGCGATCCTTGTGAGGATGCGCAGATAAATGGGTGGCAACCGAGTGACTGGTTGAGTACCTGGTTTAGTAACTGGAGGTTACTGAATGGTGGCGACCGAGTGGCTGGTTGAGTGCCTGGTTTAGTAACTGGAGGTTACTGAATGGTTATGAATCACATGTAGAGCTTTAATTATTTGATTTATAATCGTCTATGGTAATTGACATAGTTGTCCGTGTGGTGACGGATTAAGAATACGGAATGTCTCCACCCCATATCATCCCATGGGTGTCGTAAGAGCCGACAGAGGGAGCATATTATGCAGGGAACAGCACTGTAAGAGAAGGAAAACTTGATACAAACCCTATACCAACCCGTTTGGCCAGCGTGGTATAGTAGGCCAATTCCTCCTTTCAAAGGAGAGGCCTAGTCCAGCAGTGGACTGTTAAAGGCTGATGATGATGATGGTAATTGACTGTATTGTCAGTGATGCTCTGAATCCAGCTCCATTAGTAGTTAGGAAAGTAATGTAGAAGGTAATTTTGTAATAAATTTGATTGGAATCCTAACAGATTAACACACAGACACGTGTGTCTTGTAGGATGGCCGTATCGGAATGGTAATGAGTACGGGACGTCAACTGACTACGAAACGGAAGTGTGAAGATGGCGCGCTTCGATAGAGTCTAGTGTGACGCTCGCTACAGTTGAAGAGGGGGGTGACGGTTGACGTTGAATGGAGCAACACAAATATCACTTCTCTTGTTGACTCCTGGCGGACAACAAGAACCTCGAAACTGTCACTCGTTTCGTTTTCAGTAATCCAAAATAATTATAGTCAGTTTTGTTAATTTGATTTGGTGTGAACTTATAACGAACTGTGAAGCGTTAATACCGGCCAAAAATCAAGTAACCCGCCGACATACATACACATACATACATAACGTCACGCCTTTTATCCCCGAAGGGGTAGGCAGAGGTGTATTTCTACACCCACTTTTCGCCAGATATACTTTAGTCCCACGTAATAAGGGGCGAGCCTATTGCCGTACCGGGCACATTTCCAGACTCCGTGCGGCTACTGAGAATTTCGTGATAGAAAAACCCAATAACACTGCCCGACCCAGGAATCGAACCCGGGACCTCCCGATCCCACGCGCACATTTATGCCGCGAGACCAACGAGGCAGTCGTATAGGGTTTGATGTCGAGTTTTCCGTCACTACGCAAAGATGGTATTTACATCGTGTTATCCCTTAGTCGCCTCTTACGACACCCATGGGAAGATAGGGGGTGGTGACACTTGTATTCTATGCCGTCAACCACACGGCACATGTATATATATATATGTTAAAATAAATTTACGCTTTTCTGTGTTACTCTCTGTATTGATGATAATATGATACAGTGAAGATACAGCCTACAATGGCTCTCTCAGTCTGATTAACACGCTTGTAAGTAGCTTAATAATTTACGCGACTAATATATCGTTTTCACTATTAGATAGAGTTTATCCTGTATTTCATATACTCCTAACAACAATAAAGTAGTCACTACGCTAGTCAAATATGTCTTTATGTATAACTAGTCTACATATAGTACATGTGACAATAGTTTCATAAGTTCTTTGCGCCTAGCTTTACAGTTTCTACCATTAGTCTAACTTTACCTAGCTTGTAATGTAATTTCCTTCGAATTCTTAATTGCAGCTTAATAGCATATTATTGCTAATCCCTTAAATGGAATATAACGTTATTAGTTAATGCGAATTCATTAAAAACGACTCACCATTAACTTCACTATGGTGTTTATCCACTAAGTGCTATACCAATTTAAATAGCTTTTAAAATGACTTACCACAACAAAGCTTAAGTATATAGCATGCTTAATCCATTAAGCGTTTAGCGTATATTAAAATGAACTCATTATGCTACGTCATAACGTTCGATATAACTACTAGTTACATGGTGGATCAGGTAGATATATTTTAGTTCTAATTTCGGTAAAGGTGGGTTGGACCCAGGGCTACATGAAATGAAATTCTATACCCTATACCATTTTCTGTACACTTGACAATTATTAATAAATAATTTGAAGATGGTATGTCAAGTAGTTAAAATACTAAGTTTATAGCGTAACAAACAAATTTACATTCTATTTTTATTTATCGCACATTCTATCGATATTTTTTTTACTTATTTTAACTTCTTTCTTCACACGACTATGTACCTAAACGATTCAGATATTTTACATATCGAAAAATCCCTTATTTTATCTTAAATTGTCACATGACCATGTAAATACAACACATTAATCATTTAGTGGAATATCTTTAAAAGGACTAAAGATTTAAGATCTTTATTCCTTTTTTATTTTATTTATAAGGTCAAATTCCCATGATCTTTTGAGATGTGTATACTCACGTCTTCTGGATCAGGACCGCCAGGGATAAGCGTGCCGTCCTTAGAACAGAAGCAGTAAGGCAGCTGACACTGGGATAGGTCACACTTCGTGGCCAGGTCCAGTGACGCCTCCGTGATGGGTGCGGGGGCTAGGGACAAATAGCGAATTAGACATGCCTTTAAAAATTGCTGCCGTGAAATTATTCTTAAATTTTATTTCTACTGTATGCAAGGCCGAAAATCGGGTTCAGTGGCGGGCGATTGGAAGGGCCTATACCCAGCAGTGGGCTATAGCAGGCTGATGATGACTTCTACTGTAATTCAAGTTATACTTCTAGTGTAGCTAATATTCTGTCAAATATGGTGAGAGCAGCGGATCCCGAACTCCAAGGCGACATTGGTTTAGACAAGCGGCGGACCTAGGACGCCAAGGCGAAAATCATTGCAACCCGGGTGACGCTGGGACGATGATTATGATATTGCTATTGCAATTATGTGTTGAATTAAGATATTATATCCGAAATTTTAAAACAAGAAATATTCTATTTCAAATATACATGTTTTATTTGGTCATAATGGGTAAACATATTTATTCCTCAGTTTTTAATAAATTTCTTATATAACGTTTATTGATACATGAAATTATGATGTTAATATCATTTCGTTAAGTATTCAAAGCAAAACCTGATTTTCTAGAAGCACTGAACGTATATTCTGTAAAAACATTCCAACGTAATTGAATAACTTCCGAAAGTTTCAAAACAAACGACAAAAGAGCTTGTTTTATCTCCAAAGACGTAGTTATCAACGTCAAATAAATTGGCAGAGTTTTAAAAACAATATACTTACTGGTAGCGATGGGGCCACATCTGGCCTCTCCGCTTTGAACGTACAAAACTTGCTAAGATCATCGAAGTATAATCCTGAAGGACATCTGTTTATAAAGGGGTATCCATCAAGGCACTTAAATAAACGATACAGTATGTAATAATAAGAAAATCTACCAGACCAACTCACAATCAATCATCTGATCCCAAATTAAGCAGAGATCGTACTATGGATACTGACCCGGCGAACTTCGTACCGCCTAACAGTCGATTCGTTTTTTTTTGTAATTTTTTTTAATTTTTCTCTCCCTAAGAACCACCCTCGTACTTCAAGGAATATTATTAAAAAAGAAATAGCGAAATCGGTTCAGCTGCTCTCGAGATTTGCGCTTAGCAACACATTCAGCGATTCATTTTTATATTATAGAAGATATTTATCTTCCTATATACCTAGACACAAACAAATAATAATCGTGCCCATCACACAAAGATGTGTCCTGCAGGCTTAGCCAAGACGTCTTTCTGCAAACGTTAACGCAAAAAAATGTATGGAGTGAACGAAAAGTCACGTGATATAATCCAACGAATAGAAAGCCGAAGCCAAATACACAACGCATAAAAAGCATTCGCATCGAAAGGATAAACACATCGTTTCTGCGATATCAACCGCAAAATGGTAGCCAAGTTGCTAATTTTGGCCAAAACTAACGCTATTAGCGTCGATTGCGTACGAATAATAATTAACAAACAATCGAAAAACAAAAATATCCCGATAAACGGCAATAGGCTCGCCACCTATTACGTGGGATCAAAACACTGGCTAAAAGTGGGCGTTTACTATGCCTCTGCCTACCCCTTCGGGGAAGCAGGCGTGAGCCTATGTATGTATGTATGTACGAAAAACAAACAATCGAATAATAGAACCCTGCAGAAAACGCAAAAAAGAATGCCACAGACGGCCAGCCTGTACTCGGCCTTGAGCTCTTTGTTAGAGCCTCGCTAAATCACCATGCCTAAAACATTGTTTAACTATTTCAGACTCATAAAGGGCCCATTTATACAGCAAAGGGCCACTTACATAAGTATTCTCCAAGTAAGTTGCTTATCGCGACGCACGTCATTGTTTATGTTTCAAATTCCTTAGACAATCAAATAGGATAGCAATTTTTTTACAAAATGTTTAATATTTTACATACCTTTCCATAAACTCTATTATAACAGCAAACTGTTCCCGGCGGTTATATCACACTATTCAATAATTTTATAATATAAACAAAGATACCACTACTACATATATTCTACTAAATTTTATAACAATTTAAAACAAATCTTCTGGTTCGAACTTTTGTTTCACTCGCATTAAATGTTTACATTACTTTGATATTAGACGCGCTTAACGCTTCAAACAACGCAAGGCATAGACGAACAGCCATGTTGTGTCGCAGAATGTGCGTGTAACACTAACGCGTGGTGTTGGCTGCCAATTTTGCCTTTTCTTCGATTGTAAACGCGTTTGCGTTTGAAATCGGAGAACAGCGATGGAAACGATACGTTTGAGTTTTGGCAGGCCATTTTAGGTACAAACTTACAAGTACCTCTGCCGCCCATGACTACATGGTTGGATTTGAGAATTGCCGCGCGCCGCTCACATTAGACGTCACGCAACGAGTGCGACTGCTCCGTATTCTCACGCGTCGTGTTCGAACATTGTTCAAATTATATAAACGCCTTTAACCACAAAAATGTATCATCACAAGTCTGATGCAAAGTAGCAAAGTATTGCTCATTTAACGGATGTGTGTCGAAAGCAACTTGAAAATTTGATTTTATTTATTTTACGAGAGCAAATTGAAAATTTTATGTTTTGTTTGTTGTGATATCCCAACGATTATGGTGTCAAATTAAAGATCTAGCTCAAAAACAATTTTATCTGTTTGAATCATGTAAATCGGTCCACGCGTTTAGGAAATAACTAACAATCAGTATAGTGAAAATGTAAACGACCAGAATTTTTGTGGTTTTTGTTCTACGAGCTCAAATAGTAGGATAGTATACTATTAGGATATTTATTATTAGGTACGTGGTCAAGTAGGTAGATAGACGATGAACAAATATTATAGTAGCAGCGGCAAGTCGACAACCCTAGCGCGCCACTCCGCGCCAGACAGCGACAGCGTTATGTGTTAGAAAAGAGCGGGAACGGTTAGGTGAATATCGCGATAGGCACTGAGTGCTCATGCGAGCTGAATTGGACTTTGTTGCTTAGTAGCAAGAGTCGCAATTTCAATAAATTGGTTTGAGGAGTGATCCTTCTGTACGTTAATACTATCTATTCTGTGGTTTTGGCTAAGCCTGCTGGGTTGTTTGTGCCCAATTGCCCGGGAATCAAATCCACGAAGCTTTGGCTTAGCTGTTAAGGTAACCAGTGGTTAGCCTGCAGCCCAGCCAATACGGAATATTGTATTAAGTTTGAAGAAGCAACAGTCCTAATAAGGCATTTTATACAGATATACAGCACAGCGGATATTGCAAAATTCTTAGCAACGCATTGAGAATTTTGTTTTGTATTCATTTCGTTCCTTTAAGAGATTTTCCTTTACATTTAAGCTCAAAAATGAATACAATAAGAATTTTATTTCGAATTTTGCTGTATCAAATTTGTTAAACATAATGGAAATACGAAAGCAAAAGAGTCTTCGGAGTTAACTATGTGTGTGTTGGTGAACGTTTAAAAAAAAAATTTTCATTCACAGGATGGAAACGTAACGGAAATAATTCAAGCAACGTGTAATGTCCAAATTCAGAGCTATGAAAATTGAGGTATTCTATTTGAATATTTTATAGCACTTCGGTACAAAATCAATACATAAAAGTAGATATATTATATTGTTATTTATTCAATAGTTCGAAATCTTATAATCTCCTATGTACGAATTTTTCGAAGCTACTCTGTACCTTATCCTACTTGAAATAAGGATCATAATAGCAGCATTGTATTTAACGAAATTGCACTCATGAATTCTTAGTTGTAGCTTTATGATATACAGGATGTAAAAAGACCCTTAACGAAAACTGTAATCCCATGTTGTACTAATCACTACGAACATTTTTTACTTCGGCACCATACCTGGGAAATTACTGGTTCAGGAGATATTGAGGTTCAAAGTTAGTATGGATTTTTTTCTAATTAGCTACAAAATCGATGCATTTACCCCACCAATATGTTCTTTAGATGCCCTATAACCACGTGGATAAGTAGGTATTTAGAGCATTGCACGCGCTCGCTTTTAATTGCGGTTTAAAAAATGTGAAAACTTAAAAAAGAAATCGTTTCCCCGGTATTATTATTAGTTAGTATGATTTGGCATGATGTCCACAACGAGTAGACTTCGGCTTGGTGATGGGTCTTGTGACACCCTGTATATTTGCGGTGGGCGCATTCGATAACCATTGTGCTGGAAAACACATTTTATCATTAAAATTATTTTGATAATAATAGTGCTTAGGTATTACAATAATTTTATTGTACTTCCAATAATCATTACATCAACATTTTTGTCATAACATTCTATACCCACTGCTAGTGGGATACTGTAAGTAAACAATTGAGGAATTGTGATCACTATTGTTTTTATTGAATAGAAATAAATAGGTATGTATATTTATGGCGTTATGCAAGTAAATCTGCAGATTCCCAAAGTGATATTATATGTTGGTAATTTTGTAAATGAAAGCTTCAATATTTCATGTAATATATATTTTTTTTATCCACATTCGTCGATCACTAACCATGAAAAACCCGCACAGGGGCCTGCAAGTTACTAATTTTTACAGGAGTTGCTGGACTCTTACCGTAAGTAACAATATGTATAAACAAAGTTAATGGGTAGCATAGTAATTACTTCTTGACAACGCTTTGTGTAAGCCACAAAATATTGTTCCGTATTTAGGTATTCTCTGCCCGTTATTTGAATGTTTTCATGCAGTCTTCCGCGATACAGGCAATTTCCAAAGTGCGCACGATGTGTTTAGAAAAGCAAAGTTCTCCTGTTCTCCCTCTTATTTTAAAATGACCCCTTACTTAGATTTCATCAAGTAAGGACTGCGATCTGCTCTTCGTTTTCTTTTCACGTGATAACTCGTCACATTCATTCCTTGTCGAGGTCATAACGCACTGACTTTTCTGTATTACCTTAAGTTGATTGTGGAAGAAAAATTGAAGAAATTAAATATTTACGGCACAGTGTGACATACCAAATTTTAATTTCCTCTCGCCTAACTCAAATACACATCATCACGTCACCACTATACAGACACATATAGACAGGTAGACATGTACACACAACCAAGCGATTGCAATGTCACAATTGATTAAAGCAGCGGGCTAATCGTGCTATTTTCAAACGTTCAAACGTTGACAACGTAACGTATTTGGCGAACGTTTGGTTTTAGTTTGGCTGATGTCAAACATGGTATCGTGCTAAGGGCGGTTTCAGATTAGCGTTTTATACACGCGTATAAGCTCGTTTTTGGAAGCGCATGTAGGCGCGTATAGGCGCACCTTTTGGCACACGCGCAACTCGTACGAGCGTTGACGCGCTTCTAAGCTCGTATAACCGCGAGCCGTCAGAATCCATGTTGACAATGACAAGATGTCACTACCATTTGAGCGAACACGCCGAAATATGCCCGTTTATGCGAGCCCGGTTCTTGAAGCGAAAAAGCACATGTAATCGCAAGCGCGAAAAAGAGATAAACATATACTCTCTGTACCGACGTGCATTGTGATATCACGCTGACACTGACAAAGAATAATTTGACTCAGATGCGACACGATCTCTTTGTCTGTCAAGAGTAAATTCAATTCGTCTCAAAGTAAACTTGATTTATTTATTTAAGGTAGGGAAATAAAAAGTCGATGTGATTTATTTATAATTTTTTTTTGCCTTTTTGGCGAAATATTATTATTCAGCTCGGAATTTTTCTTGTGTACTGAGTACAGACTGACCTTTTGCATATTTTTCTATTATAGTTTTAATAAAATGCAAGCGGTGACTAAAAGTTGGTGGTTGTGTCAAAGCATGATTACTTTACGTATAAACTTGACTACTAAGCTGACTCACCCTCATATTTAAAGGAAAAATTACCTCGAAAAAAGGGAGTGCTGTTTTTTTTAATAAGATTCTTCTTTTTCTTGATCTATATTTATAATCATCCTTAACACTAGAGTGAACGCACCTATTTATACACCTTGAGTGCACGCGCCGGATACAGGTGTAGTCCATTTGTAGATCAATTAATTCTATGAAGAAGTAAACAAATTAATAAAACTCATTGTTTACTTTATAGATATCTTTATTATAATCAGAATGGAACATTACATCAATCATGACTTGTCTTCTTAATTATAATATAAGACATATACTAAAACTACTTAAAAGTCATCAATATTTGGCAGGCTTGAGATGCCATAGTCTTTTTTTAATTAAGGAATGTAATATTTACCTTAAAGTTTAAGTGTTTCTATTGGCGAGAAATCAGGACACACACCTTCCTGATCCATCCACTACAAATGCGCCTCATACATTTACTGCATTGCTTGCGAGCGCTGCAGAATAAATACCAACCAACTCCTTCCCGAAAAGCCATATGTTGTCGCTGGGGATGTTCTTTTAATCCTGTAGTAGCCTGCCTTTCAGTTTGATAACTCTTGTTACCTATATTTTGCTGGGAAATACGACGCTAAAATTGACGTCAGGTCACTTTTATTTGTATAATATATTTTTTTAAATATTATTATGAGACCGTTTATACATGCCATGTTACTGATTGGCCGTTAATACGCCATAATAATACAAAAAAAATACAATATTTACTATGCACACTTGTGCACTGGGCAATTATTTTCCTTAAATGCACGCGCGGGGCACAGGTGTAGCCCACCACTTTCTAGGGCAATTTTTGCGCACATCCTTATGCCGATGTAATAGGCATTCTATAGTAGGAGTGGGGAGAACCAATCGAGGAATACACAAAACGATTGCGCTGAGGCATACCTAGTTCCGCCAATATATGACAATATTACAACATGGCCTACATATGTAGCCCACGCGTGTACTCCAGTGTTAAAATGCAAAGAACAAATTCTGCTGGAATTATTTGACTACCAATTGTCCTACTTTCTTTGTTTGCGAACAATGTACAACCATTTTAATCTTCTTATTTCATTCACTGGAAATTTAAAACAGTACCTACGTTAATATAAAAACACACATCAGTACTTTATTATTACGAATGTCCCATCTGGACACTTTGTTTTTTAGTCTTTGGACACGCCTAAAACTACTTCTCTTTTACACTCGGCAAATGCCAATTTTTTTATTCACTCTATTATTTGTGATACTGAATTTTTTATAAATTGTAAATAAAACGTTGTGATATTGTAATACTCACGAATGATAAGTGATGCCATCACTTTTAGTAATTTTTCTACTGTAGCTTGTGCAAAATCTCATTGCACACGACGGCATTTTCAAAAGTTTACGTACACACATGCGAGTAAAAGAGCGAGCGCTTCCGACCGCAGCGAGTACGCGACTAAAGTCAAACGAGCCATTTAGCCTGTTTTAAGTGCCACTTTTGAAGTGCGCATAACTTATCTACGGTTTTTTACTAGTATATCGATGTTCAAATTATACGGTAAGTACCAAAATATTGTTTACTGTTATAAGTGAATTATGAAAAAACATTTAATGATCACCCTTGGTCATGTAGAAGTGGTTTTCATATCACTAGAGTAACGAAGGTAAATTCAAATGATGATGCACCACAACATAGTAATGTTGTAGTTCATCATCATTTGAATTTACCATTACACACAGCATGCACAGCAGAAGAAAGCATGCACCAAGAAGAAGCTGCAATTGCAGTAGCAATTGCAGCTTCTTCTGCTATTTGTCGAGCCCAATACGAATTTTATATGATCGTTACAATAAACTACAACTATTTTTCAGATTTGGAATAATATACAGGGTGTCACAAGACGCATCACTAAGCCGAAGTCTACTCGTTGTGGACATCATGCCAAGTCAAACTAACCAAAAATAATACCTGGGAAACGATTTTTTTTTAAGTTTTCACATTTCTTAAACCGCAAATAAAAGCGCGCCCGTGCCATGCTCGAAATACCAACTTATCCATGGGGTCATCTAAAGAACATATCGGTGGGTTAAATGCATCGATTTTGTACTTAATTAGACAAGTTCCATACTAACCTTGAGCCTCAATACCTCCTGAACCAGTCATTTCCCAGGTATGGTGCTGAAGTAAAAAATGTTCGTAGTGATTGGTACAACATGGGATTTCAGTTTTCGTTAAGGGTCTATTTACACCCTGTATAGAGCAGAGAAAGATGCTAAACAAACCCCGAATTGTCAGCATTCGGCATAATAGTTATCCTTTCTATATAAGAAGAGATGGACGAAATGCTGGAGAATTTGAATTTGGCTGACTCTTACTTTTCAGGTACACATTTCAATTATCATTACGTAAGATCCTACAGTATTTATTCTCATTCTGAACTTATCTGATAATATGCATAAATCCCCAATAAAATAATGTAAGTATATAGATACTCAAACAGAAAATATAGCGCACTCATATGAGAACTATATTAATCTTAAGTTAAATGTCAGCAGGTTTAGTTATTTTGGTGGGAAGTACATTTGAGTATATGATTACTAAATAATTTATGTTAAAATTTTGTTCACAGTAGCCGAGGAGTAAGCAGAATAATTAGCCGCTCGTTAGCACAACCACATGGACAGTACATTATTGGAAGTTTACAAAAATGAGGAATTTGCTTTAAGAACAAATCGAGACCATCGACACTTCTTGGACATTAAACAAAAATATACTATTAATTAGTTTACTTACTACTGACTATACTACTGAAGGCGGCGATAGCCTAGTGGTGTACGTAACGGACTGCCGAGACGATGGTCTCAGGTTCGATCCCTAGTTACCCCGGGCACACACCTATGACTTTTCGAAGTTATGTGTGTACTAAAAATATTAATTATCGCTCGCTTATCAATGTGCCCGGTAGATGGCAATAGGCTCGCCCCCTATTACATTGGGACCGAAACATATCTGGCGAAGTGTGGGTGTGTAATACACCTCTGCCTACCCCTTCGGGGATAAAAGGCGTGAAGATATGTTATGTTATGTAGTTTACTTAAGTAATGTAAACCAAACCAAATACATAATTATTACTGTGAAGTTCACGTTGTAACAATAGCAATAGATGTTGATTGTTTCAACTCTACTTAAAATAATATTTTGTATCAGATTTCATCATCTCAACACACTGAATAAATAAAAACAAAATGTGAAATTGGAGCTTGCCTTTTAATATACATACATACCTACTCTATTCCTTTAACTATATATTGAAGTGGTCTAGCGGTAGTCTGGGTAACACTGGATCATCAAATGTTGGACTCGATACCCGATTAGAAAGTACGCTTATGTATCACATCCTGCTGAGTTAGTGGTTAGTCTCCCTTGTAGTACGGCCTATTGGTCTAGTGGTACCTAACCCTGCCTGCTAAGACGATAGTCATGGGTTCAATTACTAACCCAGGAAAAATTTTTGTGCGATGAGTAAATTACCATAACTATAATACTCGTAACATAATAACATAACTTCACGCCTTTTATCCCCGAAGAGGTAGGCAGAGGTGTATTACACACCCACATTTCGCCAGTTATGTTAAGGTCCCAATTTAATAGGGGGCGAGCCTATTGCATAATACTCGTATGTGTATAAAAGCAATATTTATGTATATTAGTCAATTGTCTGACTACCATGCCACTAGGTTGTGCCTAGTTCGAGATCACACCGCCAGGTGTGGGTTGACACAGAGTATTAATTTATTCTTATGTTTCTCTTCTTCAAAGATATTTTCTTAAAATTTACTTAGAAATTCACCTGGTCTAAATAGTCACCACTCTTATACTAGTATGGGCAGGTGGTACTTGATGGGCGAACTTATTAGATAGATATTCTTGTATCGTTTATTGGTGTGTGTAGAGAGATAAATTAAAGAAGCATAGCGTTCGTTACAAAATATATTTGCTAGGAAGCGTTACACAATATAACCCGGTAGCAACTAGATTTAGAGCTAAGATTAAGACTCAGGGCAGGGTAGGCAGGCAGGCTGACGAGGCTTCGGTACTGCAGCAGAGTAGGCACTTATCTTGAACAGCGTTGAGGATCCGAAAGAGAGAGATTCGCTGTCGCGCCGCGGTATTTATGTGCCGCAGGTAAGCGAGGCGGCCAGTCAGAAGTAGTGGGGGTACCGCGACGACTACCACGTCACATTCTCTTAACAGACTCCAAGGCTTATTACTTTTACTATATTCGACGGCGGAAAGCGAAAACGTATAGTAATCCACAAAAACAAAAATGTTCACCGGAGCAGAAAAACATTTACACTTAAAAAAAAACGTAGTTGGCCTGTTTTTTAACTTAGGCTCATGATTTTTTGATATTATACTTGTTATTTCTTTCTAAATATAGGTCTATCTCTCAACCCTCATTCTTAGAATTATTTGCCAACACATTTTTGACTGCGACATTTTAAACTATTTTTACAGAACGTAAAAACGCTGTAATATATCACCATCGAATTATGGAGCTGGGCTAAATCCTTTTTTAAGGAAAGCGAAAACGTGGTAAGCAGCAATAATTGAAGCAAAGCTGGCCAACTGTTCACTCTAAACTTACTAAACTAAATCTCTTAAATGATTCTTCTTTTTCCGCTTGATGTTTGATTACTATATTCATATTTTCTTCAGAATTACAATCGTAGATTTAGCGGCAGAAACATAGTAGTCCGCACGGCAGAAACATAGTTATCAACGTACATCTTTTTTTACGGAAAACCGAACTGTTGTAATCGACATGGGATAACTCATAGCTAATTTTTTCTGTAATCTGCAGCCTTTTTTAATGCAGGCATTAATGTTTAAACCCATTTTTTCAAAATGTTAATTTTATAACTATTCATCGTAAAATTACGAGACTCTGACCATTTGATGCAGTTTTTTTTTCTGATTCGAATAGTGCAATATTTTTTTTTTCATAATTTGTGAACTACGACGTTTTCGCTTTCCGCCGTGAATATGCAAAGTGGGCAACACTGATGTTTTGTCATGGTGGGTCTCGTGGCAACAAAGACCCGGGGCTGGTTTCCCCGTGAGTATGCCTTTGAAAATTAAACCAAGCAAATAGCTCCTGTGGCTTTTCCTTCGTTGATCGGCCAAAGCAGGCCAAATTTAAGAGCCCTGAACTAACTAGCCAAAATAGGCTGCCCAGAGACTAGGCTCTGACCGACTCATTGAACTATTATAATAGTTACAAACTGTTATAACACACATGCACATTCAACTCGCTGCCATTCAGCCCTAATTTAAGACTGAGGTCTGTTACCCGAAGTAGTGAGTTGGATTCCCAAACACGACAAATCTTTGTATGATGAGCACTACGCTTTTGTCTGTGTCTTGGTTAAATTCCATAATTACATTTGGGAAAAAAGTAATATAAATGATCGTTTATCTGTCGTCTACTTGCTGTATACAGGCACCTGAGAGCAAAGTGACCGAGTAGGCAGACTTTTGGTTTAAGCCACCCATAGAACTCATAACTGTAACAGTAGTATGTGTATGGTACACGTATGTAGTGTAGAGTTAAGACTTTAGTATATAACCAATGTGACCTGTATTTTATAGAACACAATATATCTGATCGTTGCGCAAACAACATATTTTATTCCCTCTTTTACATGGCGACCCTGCCAGGATATCGCCATAATCATCATCATTGTCTTGCCCTGGTTCCAATTTATTTGAGGTCGGCGCAGTATGTCCTTCGCTTCCATACTTATCTGTCACCAGTCATCCAATCGTTTATCCCTCTCTCTTTCATATCCATCCTCACACAGTCCATCCATCTTTTCCTTGGCCGCCCTCTCCCTTTTCGTCCTTCTAAGTGCATATTTATCACTTTTTTACCTACGTACATCTCATCTCTTCGCACAACATGTCCATACCAGGCCAATCGACTCCCTTTTACCTTTTCATCAATGGGCGCCACTTTCATACTATCTCTAATGTAATCATTCCTAATTCTGTTCATTCTTGTCACTCCACACATCCATCGTAACATTCTCATCTCAGCAACATGCAATCGTTTCTCATCCATCTTCTTTGTAGCCCAACACTCATTTTGTGATCGCATATTGTGCCTGAGACCTGTCACCATTTCATCCATCTGCGTTAATTCGTTGCCTAACATCCCGATCAATTTCGCTATCATCTTGCAGTAGTGAAACTAGGTAGCGAAAATCGGAGCATACTGGTAGAGGTGTACCGACGAGTGTAACCGGTGTAGGACTGGAGAGACCGCCAAAGTCACAGAACATATACTCTGTCTTGGTTCTCCTTATTCTCAGGCCTACATCCTCCAAACTCTGCCGCCACTACTCCAGCTTGCTCTGCACCTTTTGTCCACTCTCTGCTACCGCCGATGACATCGTTCTGATGTCATCGGCAAACAGCATGCACCAGGATGCCTCTTCCTGTATGTCCGATGATATAGCATCCACAATTAACAGGAAGAGGTAGATGCTAAGGGCCGACCCCTGGTGCAAACCTACGGTCACATCGAATCTGGTTGTGATACCGGACGCGGATCGGACTTGCGTTCTGCATTCAGCGTACATGGCTTGAATCAACGTCAGGTATTTTTCAGGCACTCCTTTATTCTTAAGAGCTCACCACAAGTCTTCACGAGGCACTCGGTCATATGCCTTATCAAGGTCGATGAATACCATGTGCAAGTTTTTATATGCCTCCCTGTGTTTTTCGCACATTTGGCGAAGTGCAAAAATGCCATCCACCGTACCTCGACCAGGCATAAAACCGAATTGGTTTCGTGAAATCTCACTCTCGTCTCGCAGGTGTCACTCAATTACTCTCTCCCATACTTTCATACTATGAGGCATTAACTTTATTCCCCGATAATTGTTGCACTCTTGGATATCACCCTTATTTTTTTAAATGGGCACCAGGTAACTGTTGCACCATTCCTCGGGTATGGTCTCCTCGTGCAACAGCTTATTGAAGAATAAAGCCAGCCAGGTCCATCCATCATCTCCTAACGCTTTCCATGCTTCCACTGAAGAATGGGAAAGCTTTAGGACCAGATGGAATACCCATCTGGTCCTAAAGCTTTCCCATTCTTCATTCCACTAACAGCCTTTTTTACCTCATCTTGACTGATTTCCTTCACTAAACCAATATTCATCACCTCACTTTCAAGTTTTTCGCTCCAATCCTTCTCTGCATTCATTTACTTTTCAAAGTATGTCCTCCATCTTTCTTTTGTTCTATCGTCGTCCATAAGAATCGCTCCTGTTTTGTCTTTCATGCACTTAATATGGGATACATCCTTCGCCTTTCTCTCTCTAGCTTTAGCCATTCTGTATAAATATTTATGACACTCGGGTTTTTCCAGTAACCCGTACAAGTGGTCTAGGGCTTTGGATCTAGCAACGGTTACAGCATTTTTGGCTCTCTTTTACATTCATCGTATTGTTTCTTCTTACTTTCTTCCAAAGATTCATTTCCTCCTTACACCAGCTGCCATCCTTTAAACCTTGCTTTCTTTTCCTTAAGCGCATTTTGTACCTCTTTTTTCCACCAACACGTGTCCTTATTTTTCATATGCTTCCCCTTCAACTCTCCTAAAACATCCTTTGCTACACACTTTATACATTTACTCATCTCTTTCCAACACTCATTGACACTGCTATCATTCATATCGCCCATTTCTAACATTTTATCTACCACTCTATCTCTGAATTTTTCTACATATTCATTCTTCTCTAACATATGCCACCTTATTTTTGGAGGCAGTTGCTGCTTGGTTCTTTGCGAGCTTAGTCGAATCTGAAGTTCAACCATCAGGAGCCTGTGCTGCGAGACTAAATCTCCTGGTACCACTTTGCATTCTTTGACCCAGTTGAGTCGATTACGCCTTAGTAGAAAATAATCAATCTGGGTCATGTGGTGGCCGCTATTATATGTAACTAAATGTTGCTCTCTTTTCTGAAACCAAGTATTTGCAACTGCTAGGTCAAAAGCGGCAGCAGCTTGGAGAATTGCTTATCCCTCACAATTTCGGCTGCCGAATCCCCAACCTCCATGTACTCTTTCATACTCTCCACTTGTTCGTCCCACATATGCATTAAGATCACCATCCTACCTGAGGGGCATTCACACTTATCACATTCAAAATAATATAAGGATATCGCCATAATCATAGTACAAAAAGAATGGTAGGATAGCTTCATACAAATCGGCCGCCACCGGTTTGAATGTACGCGTGAGTCGCCGACGCCGTGTACGCACGGACTTTTCACGCACACAATCTCAGACGAGCGCGGCACGGCGCGGCCCGTGCGAGGGCCTCAGTACGGGATGCGCCGCGCGTAGGTAGGACGCAAGAGTAGGCAATTAACTTGCTGATCGGCCTTAGCTAACCTACTATTCTTTTTTTACTATGCCGTAATATTGTTTCAGCCTTTCAAAAGCGAATGTCTGGGAATGTATCGCGTCGAGATGTAGCCTTTTCGATGAGATGCCTTCCTAGACATTGTTATAAAATCTTGCAATAATTAATACAACCGCAACAATAAGCTATACCAAAGAGATATCTATAAAAATTGCCTTATGTGAAAGAATGTTGTTCAGTCATTTAAGTTACAATCAAACATGTTATAAGCATATGCCACTAAATTGATAAATAATACAAAATTATCTTAATAATTTTCTCAAATTTAAAATATTATAAAATTGTAAAGTTCGTTGATAGGAACTTTTGGTTTGACATCGTATGAGACGTCCGCGAACGGAACGGGTTTGGTTTAAAACGTTGTCAAATAATAGCGCGATACCATGCAACAACGAGAGTTTGCTCGCACGCTGTTATCTAGCTGTCACTGAACGTATCTGCCCTACAAAAACCTAATCGTTTACGTTCAAATAATTAGCACGATACGAAATTTGCATAACGTAACGTTTTCGGTTGAAGTTTGGTTTTGGTAAATACGTTGACCTTTAGCGACTTTTTACGTTGACCTTTAACGATTGCCCCCCAGTATTTTCCATTCTGAAAGTGATTGGTTCGAAACGTACACAGGATTAATACGTATAGGGCTATTTATTTGTCCGTATAGTAACGGATTGAGACTACTCTCTCTGTGGTCGGTCCCTCATGACTGAGGATCGTGGTCATCGGCGGATGTGGATGGTTTGCACCTGGTTTCGATGATCTGCCTCCACCAGTGCCTGTTCATCGCGTCTCGGGCGACAGAGCAAAACGTGGTTGATGATGGGCCTCTCACTTGATCGCTCCATCTGGTTGGGGACCGTCCCCGGGCCCGTTTACCCTCCGTGTTCCCGACAACAATCAGCTTTTCAAGGCTCTCTTCACCCCTCCTCATTATGTGGCCAAAGTAGGTTAATATGCACTGCTGGCAGATGGTGGAAAGGCGTGTTTGGACACGAAGCTGCAAAAGGATCCATGCATTGGTGCGCTTGGCGGTCCAGGGTATCCTCAGCATGCGTCTCACCACATCTCGAATGCATCAATCCTTTGCCGTTCTCTGGCTCGTATTGTCCATGTTTCCACACCGTACAAGAATATGGGGAATACTAGCGCGCGTATTAGACGGGTCTTGGTGGTGTTGGTAATACCCCTCTTCTTCCAGATGACATTGAGTCTAGTCATCGCGTCCTTGGCCATACCAATACGCCTCTTTATCTCCAGTACGCAGCTGCCATCATTGTAGACTAGTGCGCCCAAGTATATATAGTGGTCAACGATGTCAACCCCTGCGATGATATTAGTTGAGCTGGGGAGTTTTTCGGCACGGTCAACTACCATTAACTTCGTCTTGCTTCTGTTTACTGCGAGGCCCATGCAGTTGCTCTCGGTCTCGAGTCTCTGAAACAGCTCCTGCATATCTTCCATAGACGTCGCTAAAAGGACCGTGACATCGGCATACCTGAGATTCGATATCCGCTTTCCTCCTATCGGAAATCCCTTGTCCCAGTTTTCAAGTACTTTGCGGATGATGTACTCCCCGTATATATTGAACAGGGTCGGTGATAGGATGCAGCCCTGTCGCACTCCCATTTTGGTTTCGAACACATTAGAACAATCGGTGCCGATTCTGACAAAGGAGCGGTTCTCAACATATAGTTGTTGGATCAAGCCAATTAAATGCTCGGGAGCTCCCATCTCGCTTAACATACTCCACAACTTATCCCATTGCACGCAGTCAAAAGCCCCATAAATGAGCGCACCTGCGTCTTGTCCTTAGGCATGGGCCAATCTTTAACCGCCGAAATCTTGGCAGGGTCCTTCTCGATGCCTTTTTCAGAGACGACATGACCCAAGTAGTTAACTTGTCGCTTAAAAAATGAACATTTTTTAAGACTGAGCTTCAGATTTGCATTTCTCAATCTGTTTGAGTACACTTTCTAGCTTCGTGAGATGATCATCGAAGTCTCGTCCCATTACAATTATATCATCGAGATACACCAGACAAGCTTCCCCTAAAAGCCCGGCAAGGATGTGTTCCATTAACCTTTCAAAAGTAGCTGGTGCGTTGCACAATCCGAAATGCATAACATTAAAATACCATAACCCTCTGCCCATTGAAAAAGCTGTCTTCTCCTTGTCTTTTGGGTCCATTTCCACTTGCCAGTAACCACTTTTTAGGTCTATTTTTGTGAACCACTTCATTCCGCATAACGTGTCTAACGTGTCGTCTATTCTAGGCAAAGGATAACTGTCTTTCTTGGTTACATCATTCAATCTTCGGTAGTCAATACAGAATCTAGTCGATCCATCCTTTTTCTTTACCAATACAACCGGTGAACACCACGGGCTAGTCGATGGCTCAATAACCCCGTTTTTCCTCATATCTTCAATCATATCCTCTACCTCCTTCTCTCTGGCAAAAGGTACACGTCGCGGGCGTTGACGGATCGGTTGTTCATTCCCCGTATTGATGGTGTGTTTTAGTACTCCTGTCTTCCCGATGTCTCCGTCGTCCTTTGTGAAAATGTCGACGTATTGTGTCAGCAATTTCTTTGCTTTTTCTGTTTCTATTTCTGTTAGATCGTCTTTGCAACCTTTCAAAACACTATCCACGTTAACGTTAGTCCCAGCCAAACTCTTGGTTTCCTGGCAGTTTCGTAACCAAGCGACTTCCACGGACTCTCCTATCTCAGGACCCTTTTTCAAAACTTTTTCTTTATCACTTAAATTTAGGACAGGTATGACAGCCATTTGTGAAGAAGCAACAACTACACATGCTGGCAACCATGGATCGTGATCTCCATTGTCTTCTATCATTATGCAACGTCGCTGACTCGAAGTGGCAGGTAATGTGACAGGAACAAATGTCTGTGACCTAGGTGCGAGTTTGCTCTCCTTGAGGCACAAAACCTTTCCCGTGCCTCCACCTCTCATTGGAATCTCCACATCTCCACAATTTAGAATACCACACTTAATATCCAATCTACATTGGTGATCTCTGAAGAAGTCTAGCCCAACAATGCAGTCGTCGATGATGTCTGCAATCAGTGTTTTTTGCCAATACAATTCGTCACCTACTTTGAAAGCCACTATTTGCTCTCCCCTGACTAGGATGTGCTGGCCGGTAGCCGTTGTCAGTCGAGGTCGAATTGACTGTTTTAGAATCTTTCCATTCTTCCTTATCAGGTGAGTCCCTATAACAGTTCGAGACGCACCGGTGTCCAAGGTCAGCAAACAGGTAACGCCATTGACCGCTCCATCAATGGTTAAACTGTTCCCATCCGTGCTTTGTCGGATACAAACTTTAGGGGCTTTTCGTCTACCGGCCAGCGCTTGCCCCGCAGCCCTGGCTGGAATTAGTTTTCCTGGTCGTGTTCGGACGTTTGAACAGTAGCGTCAGTCTTTCGTTTACGTTTCGGACAGCTACTGCTGAAATGTCCTGGTTCCCTGCAGCTATAACATTTTGGGCCAAATCTTCGCTCTGTTCGCTGGATTTCTGCGGCCACAATTCGGACTCGTCCACCCTTGTTGTCTCGACGGACAGCCTCCACTTCGAGAGCATGCGCCAAAGCGTCCTTAACGTTGTCATGGTGCTTCAGACGAACGGCAGACCTGACCTCATCGTCATAAATGCCATCAATGAACGCCTGGAGACGCATGCTTTGGACTTGTGCCGGGGGTGCAGACTGGTAAGCTTTTCCTACCATTTTCTCTACTTCTAGAGACCACTGCTGTAATGACTCGTTAGGGCGCTGACAGCGATTACGCAACTGAGCACGGAATACAAATTCCAAATGCGCCTCTCCATACCTGGACTCTAGAGCCTCGATGAGCTGTTCATATGTGGCGTCCTTCCCCACTGACTGTAGCACTGATATTGCACCATCGCGTAAGGCCAGAGCGAGTGCAGTCTTGGCCTGCTCTCTGTTCCAACTGTTACTAGAAGAAGCGGCTTCAAACTGCATCCTGTACGCCTCCCAGGATGATGTACCATCGAAAGAAGGCACTTTAAAATTACCAGCACCTGATGAGGTGACTGCGACTGAAGGGACGTTGGCCTTAATCCTCTTGAACTCCTCCTCTATGCGGTTGTGCATCTCATCCGATACTAATGCCATGCGGGACTGCACCTCTTCCGACACTGCCGCCTTGCAGGACTGTATCTCTTCCGCTAAAGTAGCCATGCGAGATTGCACTTCACCGATACACATCTCCATCTCGGTGATCTTACGAGCGTTCTCCGATATATAATGGCGAATCTCATTCTGGCTCTCCATCATCTCGCTAAGCTGAGATTGTAGCTGCTGCGAGTTTTGCTCGAGTCGCTGCGAGTTTTGCTGGAGCTGCTGCGAGTTTTCGTCGAGTCGAGATTCGAGTCGCTGCGAGTTTTCAACGAGTCGAGATTCTAGTCGCTGCGAGTTTTCCTGAAGCGTCTGTTGGAATAGTGCAGCGAGGTCTGCCAGAGATAGCGGGTTAGCTGCGCTTGCGGACGTAAATACCCCTCCTTCGTAGCCACCTCCTTGCGAAGGAGCTTCCCTGCCCACAACTTCTGGATTAGAGTCGCCTTGTTCTTGAGCGGCAGCCCTCGCACGTGTCGTAGGCCCTTCCCTTGGCATGGCTGGCATCCTTAATCCTTCCAATCCCACTTCTGACACCAATTGTTACGGACGGGGTAACGGGATTGGAAGGAAACACCGAGTAGCACTGATGACACTTTATTCGACTTCACAGACACACACGACGCGCCGTTTAATTTCGACGCGGACAGCACCAACACAAGCGTCTTTTGCACTGCACTTTTCAATGCACTTTACTGCACTTCTTCACTGCACTTTACTGCACTATACTTTCACTTTGACTTTATTTTACTACTTCTTCTTTCTTCCTTTTCTTCTTCACTTTACCACTTTTCAACTTAAACTGGCGCTTAGCGCGTCTACACCGCCTTATATACCCCTAAGAATGTTCTAGATCTACTAATTTCGATTGTCTTTTCGTTATTCAATTGTTTTTCCATCTCCTGTCTCTTTTTAACCTTTCCATTCCTTCTTGAATTTTCTAGAATTTTCTAATCTTTATTCGAAATATTTAAATTTGTGTTTCCATCTCCTGTCTCTTTTTAACCTTTCCATTCCTTCCTGAAGTTTCTAGAATTTTCTAATTTTTACTCGAAATATTTAAATATACTTTTAAATATTTGCCAAATATTCATAAACATTTTCCAAATTTCATAAAAACCATAATCCACATAACAGTTATGACTGGGATTTGAATCCACGCCTTCAGAACGTGAAAGGAATGTGTTATCCGCACGGCCATCGCCTTGTTGTCAATGACTGGTGAATTTGGCGAACACTTGACAGAGTGTATACGTCATCGAACTAAAAACTCATTTCCAAATAATAAAATAGTCTTCAAACCTCTTTGCTAATAAATTATTGTGTTTGATGACCGGATAGTTTGTCGTGTAGACGTCAGAAGTCCTTGGCAACGGTAGTGATGACAGCTTGGCATGACACCGGCCGTCACAGTATGCTATGTTGTTCAAGCTCAATGCACATGTTGTTAAGATATGCATTGTAATCCTGGCGGCACCTTTTCTAGACTTCGCGACTGAGCTCCGTGTATCGTTCCCGGTCAGCAGCTGAACTTGTACCGTTCTCTTTCAGCTCTCGTCGCTACATGGCTTGTCGCAGGTGTTATGTAGTCCTTCATGTCCTGTCTCTTGACAATATGTCGACTGGCAGACTGGGTAATCACTTCTTTTAAGAGACTCCAGCGATTGTGTGCTGAATCTTTGCATGAGATGTTCGTAATACGTTGACTGAAGTCCTGTTTGTAACCAGCCAAATCCACGTTACGTAGGCTGGATTTCGTTTTGGGTCTTATGATTTTCTTAAGATGAATCCGTATGGTTGCAACCAGAAGTTGATGATCTGAGCCACAGTCAGCACCAGGGAGCGTAGTAGCGTTCATTATAGAAGACCTCCATCGCGTTCCTATCAAAATGTAATCTATCTGGTTTCGGTATCCATCGCCAGGAGAGGTCCATGTATATAGTCGCCTAATATGATGGCGGAAACAGGTATTGGCGAGGCAAAAACTTTCCTCGCTGCAGAATTGTAGCAAACGTTCCCCTCGTTCGTCGCGTTCACCGATACCATATTTTCCAACTACTCGACATAGGTGTTCGTCGCCTATAGTGTCGCCTACTTTTGCATTAAAGTCCCCTATAATGAGAGTAATTTCTCTTCTCGGAATATCTCTAAGAGTTTTCACCAGTGTGCCATAAAATGTTTCCGCCTCTTCCTCACTAGACTGGGCTGTTGGTGCATAAACCTGTACGACATTCAAAGTGCATGGTCTGGTGTTAAGTCGTATAGTAATTATACGGTCATTGACTGGTTTACATCCCAAGACGCATGCCTCGATCTTTGGTGGTATCACAAAAGCCACTCCTCTGCTGCTGTCGTTATCTGGTCCCGAAAAGTACACTTTATTTCCAGATTTCGAGTAAAAGTGACCTGAAGGTCACTTTTACACCTCTCCAGTGTGTCTCGCTTAGTCCAAAAACCTGTATGTCCTTCCTTGGCATTTCGTCTTCAACGATTTTCAGTTTGCCCGGTTGGTCAAGTCCACGCACGTTCCATGTCCCAATGCGATGTGGATGTCGGGAACTAAAGGTGCCGCTGTCACCAGTAACTGAATTTCCATGCGTAGCCTGATGAGTCACTAAGCCATGGCCGGTAGCAGTTTTCACACCACCCATCCCGGAGGGGCGGCGCCGAGCGTCAGCCGGATCGCATGACATACTCGCATCCATTGTGTGACTATTCATGATGACTGTCTTGGGAAATAGTAGCAGTGGTTTCCCGTTGTCTTCTGCCCCAAGCATTTCAGAGATTATTTGGACCTCAAGGCCGTTGCTGCCTCTTCCGATCAGTTGCCTAATCAGGTATATGGTTATACCGCCATTGCTCGGTTGTCAGAGCCTAGTCTGTTTCTAGCAGGGAGCGCCACGGTGGTTGTTAGCCATCGCCGCCATAGGCGCGTGCAGGTGAGGTTGACAATTGGGTCAGATAAGCTGTTAGTTCCGTTCACCCCTTGCCCCCCTATGAGACTACAGAAATGTACCCCATTTCATACCGTGAGTGTCGTTAGTGGTGACGCAGCAGGGGTAGGCCTCCTACAAGGTGGACCGAAGATCTGGTTAAGATTGCGGGAAGCGGTTGGATGCGGGCAGCTCAAAACCGGTCTGTATGGAGAACCTTTGAGGAGGCCTATGTCCAGCAGTGGACGTCTCTAGGCTGACATGATGGTGAAATATTATTTGCGAAGAGACTCTCTTCATCATCGCAAAGAATATTCAACCTAATAATATTATATCTGACATGAAACCCTGTATTGACCCATCTGGCCAGCGTGGTATTACAGGCCAAACCTGTCTACTGTCTCACGTTGCTACAGTGAAGTGAATTAGGAGAAGTTTGAGTCCAGCATTGGACTGCGAAAGGCTGTAGTGATTGTTTGGATTACATACGAAATCGCAAACGTCCGTATTGTTACACCTGTGTTGGCTAGGATATACTTTAAGTTACAGTAGAGAAACGCTAAATTATTGATCGTGAGAAGTTACTTTTGTCTATGTTTCCAAAAAGTTAACTATTAAAGCGTAATTTTATAAGTTGCTAGGCCAGAGATCTTTAGTTCGAATCCAATCCAAGTTCTACTGCGAAGCGGCATACGAATGGATAGTATTCAAACGGTTCATCGATGGAAACATTTTTCTATATTCTTTTATGTTTTATATGGCATAGGAGGCTTATGAGAAGCCGGATGACGGTAAGTGATTATCGCCTATGGACGAGGGACACCTCGAGGGGTCACAAGAGCGTTGCCAACCTGGGTGGAAGAAGGAACAGGAGGAGTAACGGGATGCGAGAGATGGAAAACCACCTTATGAAACACAGCAGGATAGATGCTGTTATTTTATGTGGATATCCAACATTCGTTTTCTATAAGCATTTAGTAACACTAGTAGCTGTCAGCGGCGCTTTTAGGGAACGTGGATGATAACCTTAATAATATTCTACCACATTCACACAACACCATCTAGTCCCAAACTAAGCAGAGCTGAGATGGGTACTAGACAATTGATAAACATACATATTATACATAGGGTTCCCTCCGAGAACTTAGGGTCCCAAGCCAACCTCACCTGCAAGTGGTGCACCTGCCGATCAACGGACGAGGCTCTGGCAAACAAAATATCCCGATAAGCGGCAATAGGCTCGCCACCTATTACGTGGGATCAAAACACTTGCGAAAAGTGGGCGTTTAATATGTCTCTGCCTACCCCTTCGGGGAAATAGGCGTGAGTCTATGTATGTATGTACATATTATACATAGAAACACCCAGACCAAGACAAACAGCCATGTTCACGGACACAAATATTTGACTTGAGCGGGATTCGAACCCGCGAATTTCGGCGTGGCAGTCGCTTACATTTCCGCTACACCAACCGGTCGTCACACTGCCAATTGAATACGCACATAACTTCGAAATTAAAGTGGTGCACGCCGTAGGCTTAAAACCGAGACCCTCTGCGTAGCAGTCTATTTGTTTCTCTAATAGGGCTTTGTAGCGTGAACTAAGTATTGTTTATTCAATTATAGGAATAGCCGGCGTAATCTAGAATATGGTTTTGACTTGTATAAGTGTTGCAAATAACCAAAATGCAGAAAAAAAATATGTCTTTAGGTCAAATAATTGCATAAAAGGTCAAGCGATAAGCAAATTCTCAATTCTCTTTTCAACTGAATTTCTAAATCGTGTAGAACCTCAGCACGTCTATTTGATAAAAAGATAAAAATAAGACTTTAAAAACGTTTATACAACACATTTGTTCAAGCCCTGCTAACGACGTTTATTGTAAAATACTGGTTAGATACTAATTAACAGTGATAATTGCTACTGTACTGAGCAGTTTTATAGGCTAATAAATTAACCCTGGAGCAGTCGCGTGGATTACATATGTAATCCACCTATATAGAATCGATAATTTCTCAAAATCGGTTAGCGCCAGCTAAATATGCCGCTAGATACTTTCAAATGAATATTTGGGCAACTCGCTCAGTGCAATGCTAGCGCGGTTCGCGCCCTGTGGTCCTTCATAGGAGCTCAGAAAAGGGCATGGACTACAATTATTGTAATCCGCGCGACTGATTACGTAAGTATTTATTCCTTCTTTGCTGTTATAATATTTTGTATATTTTTATCTATAATTGAGTTAATTGGTATAATTAGACTGTCTTTATTCACATTTGTTGTTATAACATAAGTTTACTTATATTTTAGTACCAATTTGGAGGATAATCACCGAGCTGTACAGATAGAAGCATGGATTGAGGTATTTTGTAGCGCAACCGAGAAATCGATCGATTGAACTTGGATGAAGCCACTGGTTCATAAGAGAATCGAAGAAATCATTACCAAACATCCTAACAATCAAGATAAAAGACTTTTTTGGCATTGTGTATCATGAAACTCAAGCAACTACCACGATATCGAGCAAGGTAGTGCGTCATTTCCATGACTGTGAAGAAGCCGCAGTATAAGGACCAGACAAATGTGTACCGCGTGCAACAAGTTTACATGATTGACATCATTTGAAGAAAATGTGTCTATCCTGTGCAGAAAATCGACTTTAGTAGTTAGTTTTTCACACAAAAATTGGGAGTGATCTCAATTTGAGTAAATAATGATATATTTATGCTTATTTAGAGACGATTTTTGTTTTGGTTAATTATTTTGTAATTTAGGGGTTTTGATTAGGTTTTGCTAATAAAATGTTTAAAAATAACCACTACTGATAGTATTTTTATAAAAACAATAAAGAGTTTTCTGCAAATATTATTTTAATATCAATTTTAAAATGGACTACGTATGTAATCCACGCGACGACTTACGTTACTCTTAGATACGCGACTACTGCAGGGTTAAACCGATTATATCGTTTCAAAAGATAACGGAACAATGTGGCGGGATTACTATTTATTATTTATTGACTGATAATTGAAACTCAATAGGCTTTATTATAAAACAAAGGCTAAATATTATTACAGACTTAGACCTGGAGTTTTATTCTTTCAGATCAAGAAAATAATGTAGTTATTTATTGAAACTCGACATTTAGTTATGTGCAGTAAAACGAGTCTACGTGCAGTAAAACTTACCTACGTATTCCTTGCCAAAAACAAGGATGAGACTAAATAATATTCAGTTCATGCTTTTATAATAAAGATAATTATCTTATTTATATGGCTTTAAGTTACTAAGGTATATAACTGTACTAATTACTTTAGTTGTGTAGGTAAGGCCTCCCTCACTTTCTTCATGAGCATTCCTCGAGCGTACGCTCGGCGTCCGTTCGGCGTGCACCCGGCGTTCACTTTGTACTACAGAGTGAACGCCGAGCGCACGCCGGCGTACGCTCGAGGAACGCTGTCGCACAATGTGAAGTCGGCCTAAGTATCTCAAATAAAATTGCGAGCAAAGTGAAGCCAGCGGTAGCTTGACATACTAACTACTAGAGTGCGGAGAGCAGACACTTGCTATGTGTTGCCTGCTCTAGTACCTAATACATGACTTAAGTTAACAAAATCATGGTAATGTTATCTATACAGTGTTTTAACTTCATAAAAACGGTCGGAATGCGAGTCATGCTACCTTCGTAGTATGACGCGGCTCCACGTGGCCTACTAGTGCGGTTTGCAGTTGGCTACAACTTCGTACCTTAAGCCAACACGACCGGCGAGAGATTGGTCGTGAGGTCAACAGCTGAACGTACCGTACTATTCTAAGTACATGGAGAGCTAGAAGACAAGCTGTTGGAGGTGTTAACGCTTTCATCTCTAAGCACAAAATTCAATCATCTCTTTTTGCTAGAGAGTTGCTGAGAATTGAACCCAAGATTTCATAAGTCGCAAAAGGCACAACAGTTTACCACCACGGCAAATCGAAATGTCTATTTTTTATTTCGACGATTTCAGACATGGCTTAACAGAAAAAATATGAAACATTGTTGCAGACAATCTTCCCGAAAAACTATCTACTACGATTATTCCCTAAGTTTATCTTAGAATTTCCTTCCCTAAATTTGGTTTATTTAGTTTATTTCGTTTATACTCTAAATAGAAGAAAGTAAAACACGTTAAAATAAATAAACCTTAGATAATCGAGTACCTGTAAGGTAAAGTAGTCTGTTAGAAATACAAACGACACGTTTCTCGCAGGTTTTAGTGACTACATATTATATTATACCACAATATTTTTAGAATTTGCTGTCACGGGCCTCTTTTCTCTCACTATCGGAGAACCAATTTGAGAAAGGTAAGGTCCACCACAATGACCAAAAACAGGTTGGCAGGTTTCACATGTCTTTCAAAAACATTATGGAGTACTCTCAGACATGCAGTTTTCCTCACATTTGTTTCCTTTGCCGTTTAGCAAGCGGTTTCTAACAATTTAGCTGTCATATCATAAAAACTATATCCTAGGTAACTTGCCAGACATAAAGCAGATGGACACATGGAAGGCCCAGAATCGAAGCAATTAATTGTGGATCACACAAAGTTTTCTTCGGTGTGGAGATTTATTTATTTATTTAAATAATGGATTGAACCCATAAGACAGGACAAGTGTTAAGAAACAAGGCGGCCGCTTAACAGTTGAAACACATTACAAGCGAAGATTTATATTTTTAAATTATGATATTTACTGCTTCGTATACAGTTGTTATGATTAGTTATTTATAAATTTAACAACTTACAATTGAACTTTCTGTCGAGAAATTTTAAGTAGCGCCACGGAGAATAGCGATATAAAAAACACTTTTTTTATATTTAGCAGATTAAGTACTGGCAGCTCAAAGATATACATCTCTAAACATAATAATAAATCCATTCGAAAAAACTTATATCAAAAAACACTTCAAATTACCTAGATGCCTAATACAACCAAACACGGATTTCATTATTCGAGCGGTAGTATCGCTAGCACTCTCCTTACCGATACGTTATCGAGTTGATAGTCATTACTACGTCTAGCCTAGTTGTTATCGTACCAATAAAACTACTGATTCGATACTAAAAAGAAACATATTGCCATGTGGAAATAAATCAACTTTAAGATATTGGTTACTTCGCCGCTCGTAAACGGTAGCTTAGTAACATCCTATTTCTGTCGTTTCATAAAGGAAGCTTTGCATTCTCATATATGCTATTCATAGAAATCCAATATTATTAATGTAACATCTGTTGTATAGGAGAAAATAGTGGAAATATAAGCAACAAGCTTTTCTTCAACTAAAGCGAGTTACGAAATAATTGAAGTTTAGTAAAAGTTGGTTTATTTTATTTATTTATGGATGTTTTATTGTTATTATAGGCATAATTATTATGGTAAAGGTTTCGAAATACGTCGCCGTTTTTAGGGGTTGTGAGTGGTTGAGGGGGAGGAGGGGAGGTCTCGGAATCCGCCCTCACCATTTTCACTTGCCAGAAATACTTGGTTTCCTCTGAAAAAAAAATATCTCCAAACATCAGTGTGTATGGAACTGCCAACTTCCACGTTCTTCACACTAGTTTAATAAACTAAGGTTGACGGAGCCCTGCTTCGCAGGGTTCCTATTTTCGGATTAAGAGTCAAAAGAGAACCTAACATAAATTTGACATTAGCTGTCAATATGATCATTCCAAGATGGCGGGTTTGCGTTTCGTTTCACGTTTTTCAAGGTATAAAAACTACTACTAAGAATTTTTGGAAATTGTTTAAAAATATTTAGACGCAACTCCGGCAGCCAAAATTACTTTTAGGGGATTAAAACTAACTCCCTTAAGCCCCCTACACCACCCATACCCTCAAATTCAGGCGACTTGTTTCGAAACCCAACCCAAATTATAGAATTAAAATTTGAGTTACTGCTTTTTCGTTGGCTCTCCTCATTGTATGGAAAAATATAAAAAAATTCTTTCGCTTAAAATATGTGTTGTTTCAAAGAAAATAAATATTAAAATATATTTATTTATCATTTACTAACAAAATACATTGTCCGTGTGGTGACGGATTAAGAATACCGAATGTCACCACCCCATATCATCCCATCGGTGTCGTAAGAGCCGACAGAGGGAGCATATTATGCAGAGAACAGCACTGTAAGAGAAGGAAAACTTGATACAAACCCTATGCTAACCCGTTTGGCCAGCGTGGTATAGTAGGCCAATTCCTCCTTTCAAAGGAGAGGCCTAGTCCAGCAGTGGACTGTTAAAGGCTGATGATGAATGAATGAACGAAATACAGAGTTTACAGCTCATCAAAAGTTAGCTGTCTGCTGCAACCCGGCAGGTTTTCTTTATTCTCATCGAAAGTTAAAGGCAGTGTGTGAGGTGATGAGGCTTCAATACTTATTATTTGCTGTTGTTCAAGAGGCACATTTGCATTTACTTTCCTTTTAAGGCTTGGTATTGTAGAAACTTCAAGCACTGATGAAACATTTTCCTCTCCGTGATTTTGCAATGCCATCCCTTGAGCTCGACGAGAATCAACAATTTCAGGTAACTGCCAATTCATATAAAACGCCACAAGCTTTTCTTTCATTTTCGTCTCCCAGAAAACATCGTCTCTTTCTATCATTTCTATTTTTAGTGGTTTACTTTCGCCACTCCACACAGCAAATAAACATTTTTGTTTGCGTGTAACGTGGCGTTGCCCCTGAATTTGGTAATAAAAATTACAATATTTGTTTAGACTAGTCGGTTAACTTTTTTATCATGTTTTCATATTTGTATTTTATTTGCTCTTATACTATTCTCCAGGCCATTCTTATAGGCAACTATAGAACATTAAATTTCTACAATCGTGTTTGGACCTATTAATCCATCTGGCGTGGCACCAATAAACGGATAATCCACAAGGCTCGATTGTTACATTTTCTTGCTTCGCCAGTTGTTGCAAAGCCAGTGGTTCATTTTAGACTCCATGCGCAACTGTTTTTTTCATTGCAAATATTTTATTTGTACAAAATAATTTTTACTAAGTTGGCTTTACTGCTGTTATCTCTTCTTTTTACCACTATACCAAAATTTGAATCTGTCAACATATTCTTACGCAATTCGAACCAGTCACTGCTATCCCTCGTGTATTTTTTGCTTATCACTCTTGAACAAATCGAGTAAGGAGTTACTGCAGTCAAATGTGTGTAAGACGTTGCTAAACTGTAACTTTAACTTCACTGTAATTACAATAAATATAATTAGTTAGATACTTTATTATTTAAAAAAATACTATAACTTGTGGTTATAGCAAACAGAGAAGTCACCAACTTACTTATAAATGATTGATTTTAGAAATTAAAAAGATATTAGATGTACTGAAACTTACCTAATAGTTAATGAATAATCAAAATTTTACCCGATGTACCTAAATAGGTTTATGTTCACAACACAATAATACAACATTCGTTACCGCTTATGTGCGGACTGCGGAGCACCATATTAGCACTGTTATTTTTCGCCGTGGTGGCATCTTAGCGCTCCAGGCGCTCTGACAAGCTAATGAATTTGCAATATAGGTATAGGTCGGTTCACGAAAGTTGACCAGAAATGGCGGCCGTCGCGCATATGTACATTCATGCACCAATGGCGTGGCTCCATTCTTGACGCATTTAGGGAATGCGTCAGGAACGGAGCCACGCCATTGGCGTTCCACCCGCGCCTCACCCCGCACCTCCACGGAGACCTAAAAAATGATTTCTGCGCAGGTGGCAGGCTGTGGTCATCTTTCGTGAACCGACCTATACATAAAATGATTCGATTTTATGTTATTACTCTTTCAAACATTGAAAACTGTGGCAGCTATGTATTGTGAGAATAATTAATATAACTATATTATGCATAACCGCTAATGTATAACATAGTCAGACATAAAAGACTCTTATGAAAATAATTTGTGTAAAAATTTTTCATATTTCATAATCACTTGGCCATGGATGAATTTATATTTTATTACGATGCTTTCTTGTACAAATTCTTTGTAGAACTTTATTTCTCTAATTGTCCATATTTTATTCTTCTAATTATATATTTATAAGCACAGAAACAATAACACATTAAACGCAACAAGAATATAAACTTAGGTCCTAATTATATGTGCCCATAGTCACAAGAAAAGCCTATTTGATTCAAAGTATTCAGTCTATAACATAAAACATGAAATTACGAACTCAAATTGGCGTATTATTAACAAACATGTTTACGTAAAATTTCGTGCAGCGGAGACGCAAGCGACATGACCTATCTCTCACAGGGCTCATAGCCGAATGATGAGGTCTGGGCGGGGCATAAACTAGCAACTGACACTCAGTACACCGCTTATGCTAATAAGGTTTAAATTGCCGAAGCGTTTGATATTGATGGAATCAACCGAGCGTCAAAATCATAGACGTTTGGCAGATTTTATTTAATTTTACAAAATATACACGTATAATATGAAAATAAATAGGGTAATTCTTTAGTTCATTAGATTTCCTACAATATTATCAAATAAAATATGACAGTTCACGATCAAAATATTGCAAACAGTGACACGAAAGATTATTTTCTGCCTCGTTTTTGTGATTTTTTTACCGTGATTCTATTTTACATACATGAAAAATTCTTTCAAAAGTCTTTTGTTCAGACTTTTGACTATAAGCTCTATTTTTTGCAAGTTTGTAGTATGTACCGTTATGGCTAGTTGCGCGACGAAAAATTAGGTGTTTCACGGCTTCTGAGGTATAACAGCGCCTTAAATTATTAATAAAACATTACGTTCCGGTTAAACACTAGAACTGCTGAATTTAAATCTACTCTTTTGGTGCATGTATAGAAATGCAAAAATAGAAATATGTATCTATAAAATATAATTTACTAGCTAATTGTTTATTCGTCCTTCTCTCACGTCTCAACGCAGCAATGTTGGTATCTTCGTGTAGGTTGTAGAGCGACATAGACTAACTTTTAATACCGTAATTGTCATATGTCTAGTAATTTATAATTGAGCGTAGTACTCCTACAGTGTAATTTCATTCCAATAGAAAACATACATATGACATATACAAATGAAATTTATTTAAATCATAAATATCTTCTAACAGTCTGTTACTTGCAATACAGTCTTCTGAAGAATAAAACCAGACACTCATCCTCCCAGCGTTATCCCAGTCTGAACACGGGGTCAGCTTACTAGTCTAGCCGGATTTGGCTGAATTTTAGCTTTTCCACAGAGTGACTGCCTGTCTGACCTCCGCAACCCGCAAATAGCAATATTCCATGGTTCAGATTAGTATCAGTTTATTATGAAGGTACTGACTCCTATAACGACTGTCAAAGATCTTCATGACAACCGGGACCGACGGCTTAACGTGCTCTCCGAGGCACGGGACAAGCGATAATTGACAATTTAATACGCACATAACTCCAAAAGGTCATTGGTGTGCGCCGTGGATTCGAACCCGATACCCTATGCATGGCAGTCTGTTGGTATCTCCACTAGGCTATCGCTGCCTAAGAATAAAACCAGACACTACTGCAGCTAATTACAATAGCTTACTACGTCGCCGTCAGTTCCACTTTGTGATACGACTCGACATGACTAAAGCCTATGACAGAGTGCAATTTAAATTACTATTAGACAAACTATACAGCATAGGGATTCGTGGCAAATGTTATGACTGGTTTGTGTCGTATTGAACTTATCCGATCCAACAGTAAGATAATTAAAGCCTCAATTCCACAAGGAAGTGTGATAGGATGCCTACTCATCATAATTTATATAAATGACCTGCCAAAACACATAAAAGAAACAAGTGTCCTCTTCGCAGACGACATATCAATACTTACCTCCTGTAATATTAATACAAACCTAAATCAATACTAAGCTCTACTACTGATTGGCTGACCGGAAATAACTTAGAAATAAACTTTGATAAAACAAAGTTAATAACATTCCACCCACGTCAAAAAGCTCCTATTAACATAAACTTTACTTTTAATAATAAAGCAATTGAAGTAGTTAATGAATTCACCTTATAAGGCATAGATATAGATTTTAACATTAATTGGAAGTCCCATATCAAAAGAATAAGAGCTAAGTTATCAAAATTCTCGTACGCTCTACGAGAAATAAAAAAAACTACAGACCTAAAAACTGCACTGGCAACATACTACGCTTATGCATACGCCTTGCTTACGTACGGTGTCATCTTGTGGGGAAACAGCACAGACGCACCTACGCTGTTTACATTACAAAAGAAGCTGTTAAGAATAATAGTTAACATAGATGAGACAGAAACCTGCAAACCTCATTTTCAGGAGCTAAAGCTATTGACATTACCCAATATCTACATTTTTAAATTCTGTAAATTTTTGCGACAATATCCAGAACTATATGTATACTAAAAGAGCAGACATGACCAGACCTCTATTTCTATCCCAACACTCCACAATGGCATACTGTGGCAATTTTAAATTTGCAGCAGCAAAATATGGAATGATCTGCCTCCTCCCATAAGGGACCTGAAAACAAAAATGTCATTAAAAAATAAACTAAAAGGTTATTTGCTATCACAGCAAAAGCTACAACAACAAAATAAATAATAAATTATTAGCGTATTATGGTCATAATTAATGTTGTTTGTTGGTTATATTATGTTGTATACCTGATTTTTGTAAGGCGGTTGTGCATGTACATGTTTCTCTTACCTTGTTTATTGTTTTTTGATAGTAAGCTTAAACAATTGCATGTTTAGGATTTTAAGCTTGTTTTAAAATACAGAGCAGTGGTTGTATGGCTCTGGCACTGGCATAGGTGGATGGCAAGGAAGATCAGTACTGAGATGGTCCGTCGTGACCTTCGCAGTGTTTGCTGATTGCCAGCCGCAATTGTGGCACACGACGAATAGCTTCATTACTTTTGTTCTTATGTTTTGTTTATTTAATATTTATTAATTAAGTAGTAATAAAGTTTGAATACGTGGCAAAGCACGCACGTGTTGCCACGTACCAAAAATAATGACGTTGATAACATGTCAAACAAATTGTCAATGTAGCTTGACAGTTACGTATCTGTCATACGTACTATTAGTGCTTTGCCAATTTGTATTAGCATAAGAACTTTTATAAAATTGTGTATTTTAATTTTAGATCAAGCAGAACTGTCATTATTGTGACTATGCGCCGTGTGTGATACAATAAAAGCATTTTTCTTTCTTTCTTTACATAAACACAAACATGACACTACGCCATAGAAACAAACTTAACCTACCCACCTCTCAACTTGCCATACACTCAAATAGCCCATTCGTAATGTCAATAAAAATATATAACAAATTACCAAATACAATTAAAAATTAAACCAAAGGTAAATGGGCACCTTAGTATAGAAACCATACCCGTGGCAGACACAAACGAAATATAGCAGAGTGTATTCATCTATGGCTCTCATTTACTATGGCATTAGTCGCATTAATGTGAGCTACGGGAATCTCAAAAAATTCAAGTGTTATCTATGTATATATCCATACTCTTTGTCTCTGAAACTACTGATCCGATTTGAAAAAATATTTTTGTGTGTGATAGCCACATTCATGAGAAAGGTTATAGGCTACTTTTTATCCCGATATTTTCGCGGGATCACTGAATGAGGCCGACGAAGTCGCGGGCGTCCGCTAATTAATTGATATAGGTAAGAAAAATAAATTGCTAATTTATTAAAATATTTTTTATTCAATTTGATCCAAAGCAATCATAAGATCATTTAAAAAGGCAGCGGGTGCGTCTGTTGCTTCCTGCTGTATGCCCAAGACAGATAATAAACAATGCTAGCGATATGGGCGCAGCTATTTATAATGCGAAATAAACCTGTTCAATGTACGAAAGAGACAGCGTATAACATATCTCTAAACATTAGCTCATTTCGATATTATTTTTATGCCTTTATAAGATGAAATAAAAACCTTTGATACCGTTTGTTTTCTTTTTTAAAGGATCCTGTACATTTTTCTCCGAAGATTTTTAATCAAACAATTATATGCAATGAAAGGTCATATTATTCCCCTTTGTTTAAACTATTTTGGTTAATGTCCGCCCTTGTTCGCAAAGCGGGTCAGATATGCCCAATGACCTTTAATATTTTCATACATCAACTAAGACGTATACTCCTACAAAAAGTTTTCTATAGTATAGATGAATACTTAAATGATAATTTAATTTCCTTAGTCTAAAATATTAATCTCCAACCATTTTAAAACAAAAAATATAATAAATGAAAAACCCCATTGGCTAATTAAAATATTACATTGAAATAATTCTCAAATCTGTAAACTCAATAATAGAAAAATAAATCATTTAAAATATCCTTGACATTACCTATAGCTTTAATTTTTTTTCGTTAATAATTATAATATTAACCTAAATGACAATATTTAAATAGCTATTTAATTATTATTAGAAATGTATATAAAACATAAAATAACCGAAATATTGTCGCCAGCGTCTTCCTCCTTTCTTCTTCTTTTATAAATTGCCGTGCCCGTCAGGGTCCATATTTGATCTATTTATGTATGTAACACCATGAAAACATATGGAGAGCAATAAAATATTTGAATTTGAAAACTAATTTACATAAATGTCTATTTTTCGGGATTTGTAGGTTGCACACAATACGTATCTATCACTTGGCCCTTCATGTGGACTAGATATATACTTGTGCCACTTAGAAAATAGATGACCGCAGCTAGCTGTCATAGGAAATCTACAATATTATCAGAATTTAGTTCAACCAGATTACTATAATCTAGTTAGAATTAAGATCATACAAAATAATTTTGCTGGTTTTAATCGCGTAAACTTAACTAATTTAAGGTATAGCCTCTCCGCGACCACGGTCGGTGCAAGGCGATCGAAACGTCGGCAACAAATAGGTATTAATACCTTAAAAAAGTAAGTTTACGCGATTGAGACCCGCTAAATTATTTTGTATGATGTATGCAAATCACGAAAGTTTCAAATCTATTAGAATTAAGATGATACCTGTACTACATTTTACAATTCAAATATGTTTCAAAGCCTAAGCATGCATATAAAGAACATTAATTACATCCAACACATTCAATTTCAGTAAGCAAATGTTTGTCCTAAAACAAAAAACAGCCCAGTTTTTGTAAAACAAGATGATGTGGAAAGTGATTACATTTCGTGCGAGTTGTGTGCTCGGTGATATTTTTTGCGATTCGCCAGTTTGGAACACGTGACTGGAAGTAAAGGCGCGTCTAATAAGTTGGAAAAAAGACACTTAGCCCACGCACTGGCGCTTTCCCTGTGTACGATAGAGCATCCCCTAAGCTCCGCAGTAATTTCCTTCGAAGACATTATTTTCCATGCTTCGCGCTCACCCTAACGCCATTACGATTCGCTTCATCTTCAGTTTCCTTTTGTATTTTGCTTTGACACTTTGTATTTCGATTCGATATTGAGATATATTTTCTTTGTGATAAGATGACTGTTTCTAGGTTTCAATTTATTAAGCAAATAACCTGTTATGGCGATACGTGAAAGAAGACATTGTAATTTAATTTTTTTATTTTGTGTTGTACGTTATGTTCAGATAAATGTTCTACATTGTATAAATAATTTACTTATAAGGCGAAATATATTGAAAATGATATTATGGAAAACATATAAAAAAACAAAAACAGTAACATTCTTTATCTCTCAATTGTTATCGTTACAGAAATCGAGAAATAAAAAGAGATAACGTAGATACACCACAAATGTCATAACAACACCGATTTCTTTTTCATGGAAAAATACACTGCAAAACAATTTCAGTTATTTCATAACAAATACACAGCGTAAGTACTGTAGAATTGTTTCGTCAAAATAATACTCGTCGAGACCATGAAACGCGTACTCACGTGGCATTTGCAGCATATCTGCGGCGAACGACTAACAATCCAATACAATATTATTTTTTATTACAGTTACAAATAACTGGATTGTTTATAGGGGTTAAATTAAATATAATGACTACCATAAAATGCTTTGATATACTAAGTTTTTTAACCAAAAATATATACTAAACACCAGAAAAATAAAGTCTAAAATTACAATAGTAGTAGCTATTTCAGTCACGACTGGACTTCAAATTGTTTTCAAACACCAAATGTAGTAAATGATCACCAAATAAATAGGTTATGTTAGGTTCTCTTGTGACCCTTAATGCAAAAAAACTAAGTTGACGGAGACTAACAAAAAAACGTTGGTTATAGTTTTACATTAAAATGCTGGTTTAATTTTGGTGATCATTTACTAATTTTGGATTAACATTTATTTATTTGAAGTCATTTTGCTTAAATAGGATAGTGAAATGTTAAAACTTTGGTTCTAATTTTACATTAAAATGCGGGTTTCATTTTTGTGATCATTTACTATTTTTGTCTGTTATATGTTACTATATCTGGTGGTAAGTTAAACATAAGCCTTGTTGATATACTAAAAATATGGCAGCAGTTCTTGATTGTGTGTCCTTTATTAGAGCTGCACGTTTTATAACAAAACGTAGATATAAAACGCTTAGAATGTAATAAAATAACAGCTATATTTTTAATACTTCAATAGGGTATTTGACTAAAAAAATCGAATTAGTCCGTCAGATAGATTTCCAAAAAATATTGGACACGTATATTTTCTTTAGTCACGTAAACAAAAAATGAAGACGACAAACTTCGCAGAAAATTCGTGTGACGTCACTTGCCAGTACACTTTTTACTGGCAAGTGACGTTACAAGCCCCCACTCTTAGGCGTTTCTCCATCTTTGATGCGTTTTATCTTCGTATTTTTTTACTGATTTGATAAATAAAAAAATACGTATCCAATATTTTTCGATAATCTAACTGACGGACTAATTCGATTTTTTTAGTCAAATACCCTATTGTAGTAAACAATATACCTACAGGCTGTTTCATGGTCAGTAATAAGTGAGCATCAGTTCTTCGGGCCGTCAGGCATTGCTTATCCTAGGACAAAAGGGAAAGAAATTGTAGGCTTTCAAAGATATTTGGAAACGAAAGGAGATAAAAAGAGAGGCCTTGGTAACCAGACTCCTACCCCATCAAATGAAGACAAAGTACTGCCTCTATACTTCAAACTTCAGTCAGAGTAGAACTGCTACAATCTAACTAGACCATTTGTATCATCGCAGATAGGGCAAATATGAGTGTGTCGGTGATGAGAATGTTTCAGGATGGACGTGCAAATCTCAAGAGCAAATTCGGACCTTTCATGAATTGTTTTCAATTGTAGGTAAAGATGTTTATTACAAATCAACGATATACTACTAAAACGGTTTACCGGTTACAGTAACAGAGTAACAGACATATCAAAAGTGAGAATTAATTTATTTTCTATCGTAATTAAAAAGGCTCGCCCCCTGTTACTTGGGACTAAAATAAATCTGGCGAAAAGTGGGTGTAGCAATATACCTCTGCCTACATCTACGGGGATATAGGCGTGAGACTATGTATGTATGTATGTATCGTAATTCTGATTTTACAAAAGATTAGAAGATACTTTATAGTAGCACAGTTCAGCAAGCGTTACGTTCTTTACGGAGAACACAGAGGGAGGCCAAGGATTTCTCTATATCTCTGAATAAAGGGAAAGGAAATATGCGAATACGTTTAGTATACAAAAAATTAAACCCGTCTTTTGTCTTACGCGTTCCATGGTTATAAAATTAAGGAACCACTGTCATAAAACATTGCATGCAGAAAGAAAATAACTCAGGGATGAAGTCATCATATGATCTTAGAGCCAATATTTACCTCAGGTAATACCTAGTCATAAGTTTATCATTTTCGTTGAAATTTTTCCAAGCTTCAAGTTTCTCGAAGATCCGATTAAACTTAACCAAAAAGCATTACAAACTGACAAACATTATCACAGTAACGTTAAATTGACTTCATATTTAGTATAATAACATGAATAATCAACGTTTAGTACCTACCTAGCGCACATGTATTTATCCCATTGTTTTAAGTAGCAGTCGGGATCGTTATGTATAATACGCTTAAATAATTTAAATAACAACATAGTAATAGGTATGTATTATAATTATATCATATTATTCGCCTAGAATATTAACCATAATGGTTAACATTACTACTGCAATGTAACCGAAACATTACATCGAAAAAAGTTAAATACGTAAAGTTTTAAAAATCAATTGCAATCTTCCTCATTTTTAACAAATATCAGTATGGGAATAAAGCTAATTCTATATGGCTCTTTACAAATACAAAAAAGCGAACATAAATGTACATGAAGATCACCAAGTTTTGCAAATGTTACCTACACATAGCCAGAGTCACTTTCAAACGAAAAATATAATAACAAAATATATTTTTTTAAAGGACATAATTATGTATTCATCCTTTCTCGTAAGGGGCAATCAGTACAGCTATGAACAATCCACAATAATTATAATGTTAACTTCCTAATGAGCATCATATATGTATACACAATATATAACGTATATGGCACAAAGCCTAGAACATTCTAAGCCTCCATGTCAGTCTTCAACACTCAATCAAACACACTGGATCTTTGTGATATTGATACAATAGACTATCAGCTTTTATTGATTATACTGCAACCATTGATATACGCTCGCCATAAATGTGCAATTAATTTTCCACTTCATCATCATCATCAGCCTGCCGTATGCCCTGCTGGATATAGGCCTCTCCTACTTATTAAGCAAAATTAAAAAACAAAAGTACTTTTATATGGTCTATAGGTAACTATATATACTGTAAAGGAACCGAAGTATCGCGTCGAAAAAGATTAAATGTACGAAAAAGAATCATGCTCTTCCATTTCAAGAATTTAGATTGCATAATGCCTTTCTATAAGTCGCGTTAGTAACACGAAAAACGAATACAAACAATAACCCGAACCACAAAAGTTACAGAGTGACAGACTGTCGAGTTGCTGAATATAATGTATAACATGGATGTTACTTTCGTTACCTATCAGTCAAGTATTTTTGTGAACATAAAGTATATATGTATGTATTAACAAAAGTTACAAAACAGGCCTATTTCATTCCGAATTTAAATTAAGTTATTTATAGCGATGGATTTGTACGGGGCAGCTAAGTGTAGCTACGCTAAATTCGCCAATGAAATGTCGACATCTAATAGGTAATAATATATCCTAGTATCCTTTTTAATTTTACTCTGTTTTTAAGATCGTTGCCTTATGTGTAATATAGCCTTGACTTAGCGCTCAGTTAATTTTGTTCAAACTTCATACTTCCAAAATGTCTGCTATTTTCACACTGGTATAAATAACCAATTGTCTGCCAGCAAAATAAATGTAAAAGAAAATAATATCGAGTATTCAATTTCTCAATAACCAAACGGCTCAAAACAAATCCGAAGTAATAATCTTGGGAACAGTGCATTTCCCGTCGCGTCTTTGATCTTAATTTGTTTAAGAATTTACGTGACTAAGCTGTAGGTAACTATGAATGCTGAGAGTCAAACTGTAAGATAAAGTAGCACATTTTTAATTAAAAAATATCTATTTGTATTGTTCTTCTGTCCTATGAGTTTAGACTTCAGACAAACGTTACAATAAATTAATCCTCAAAAAAAGTAAACCTTTGTTTATAAATCAAAGCTAAAATATTTAAAGTCTAAAACGTAATTTTCGTATACGACTCCCGTCAATTCAACAAAGCTGCACAAAGGCAGCAGTATCAACGACGCGTATTAACGGTTCCTATAAACACACTGCACTTTTAGCTTGATCGCTTACCTTCGACATGAAAAGCGAGCCCCGGAGACTCAGGTCAATTTTAAAGAATGAAGAGTAATATTAAAAATGGACACCGTCTATTTAAGATGATGTGAGCGTGCTCATTTTATAAAATTTGACGTTATTCATGGAATTCGTGGCCGTGATATAAATGAGTTAGATACAAATATTCTATTCTACTACATACACACAACACCAGCTAGTCCCAAACTAAGCAGGAATTGTACTATGGATACCGGGCAATGGATAATCGATAAAAATAGTTTTATAATTTTTTTTATAAATACGAACATATATAATATGTTCGTATTTAGAAAAACATGTCGACACTTGAACACCTAGATCACGACAAATATCTATGTTAACGCACACTAATGTTTGACTTTAGCGGGAAGCGAACCCGCGACATTTGGCATAGCAGTCGCTTACAACCCGCTACGGCACCGGGTCGACAAAGAATCTTATTAGACAAATAATCTCAATTGTGTGGTTACAAGCAAATGTAAAATGTAACAAGTCATGCAAGCTGATGGAAACGTTGAGCAAAAAAATACCTAAAAACATACTTTACAATAACTTTACTTCTTATCCGTAGCCTTTATTATACCAAAGAGTTTATATCGAGCAGTGATCGAGCAGCTGAAACCATGGCGACGAGACTTCATTACCCGCCAGATAAGTAATGGCAACGTTAATAAGCCGTCCATGATTACCAACCTCACGACTCGTTTATCTACTCTATCATTGAGATGTTTTCCATCTTACGAGTCCGTAGCACAAACCGTAATGTTTTTTCTGTAAAGTTGGCACTAATGCTAAATGAACCGTAGACGGGACGGGCGTAGTTATTTTTTTTCGGTTTCCTTTTTTGCGGTGTTGCTTTTAATTAAGAATTTCAACTTGACAGGAGAATATTTTAATGAGAATGAAAATCTCGGTATAAGAAATACACTGCACTATCGTTACTGACAGATGAAGATTGTTTATTATTTAATTGTCTTTTTTTAATTTCTGTGTTGCTGTATTATGGAATATTGTTTTTTAAATATCGTAAGCATGTTTTAATGTCCTTTTATATGGTGGTACTTGCCAATGTGCACATTGCATGAACTTGGTGGTAGATAACTTATACGGCCGAATTAAGGTCAATATGATATCATAACAATGGTCTGTGTGGTTTAGTTTAGTTTAGTTGGACGTGGATTTTCCGCACTTAGCCACTTATTTGGGCCATTGTGCGTAAGTGGCGACTTGATTGACGCCGACTACTCATACCACCTTAGCTCCTTCCAGAAAGCCATTAGTTGACTGATGTCGTTCAAAGCCTCACACATGGTTCTGGGGTTGTTCAGCAGCTTTGCCCGTTGATCGATCACGCTTGTGCAGTGCAGAATGACGTTAGCGGGTGTTTCTTCGGTTTCCATGCAGCCCCTGCACAGTGGGCTGTCCGTAACGCCTATCTTGAATAGGTGCTTGTTGAGTGGACAGTGGCCGGTTATGATGCCTGTCAGATGCTTAAGAGTTTTTCTGTTAGAATGCAGCAGCTTGTGCGAGAGTCGCTTGTTCAAGCGGGGGATAGCATCTTTTGTTTGTCTGCATTCTTTTATGTCTGCCCACTGTTTTTCATGTTCATGTGCGGTTCTCTCGCGTAGCCACGTTTTGAGTTGGCTTGCCGGTATCGGTACAATCGGCTCGGGTCCCATTATCATTGTGTCCAATCCTTACCGTGCCAGTTGGTCTGCGGCGTCATTGCCTGCGAAGTTGCTGTGGCCTTTAATCCATTGCAGCGTAACCCGATTCTTTTCTGCAATCTTTTGCAGCTCTAGGTGGCATTCCATGATGAGGCCGCTGTTAAAGCAGTTGCTGCCGAGAGCTTGTAGTACAGAGACACTGTCCGTGATAATGCGTATAGACAGGTCACTTACGTTCCTAGACGCGATTGCTGTTGCGGCTCTTGTTATCCCAACACACTCGGCTTGGAATATGGTGTTAAGAGTGCCAAGGGATGTTCAGATGTTGATATTTAAGTCATGGGAGAATACGCCCGCACCTGTCCCATGCTTCGTTTTTGAGCCGTCTGTGTATACTCTGACTTCGTGTATACCAGAGCTGTCTTTGTGTTCCTCCTGTAATTGGATGCGATATTTTTTGTCAAAGACGAAGGTTTTAGGGATGAGATCGCAAGCGGCCTCTAGCATCGGGATCTCTTTGGTTAAGGTCCCTTTTAGGCGTGCGTGGTTTATTCGATCATCCTTTCTCCACAGCCCGAGCTTGTCTAGACGGATTGCTGCAGCACCAGCTTCCTGCTGGATCATTAGGTGCAGCGGTCTTAGGTCCAGTAGTATCTCCAAGGCGGCTGTTGGGTGGTCTTCATGCAGCCTGTTGTGGCCAAGCAGGCTAGGTTATGTAGCTTTTTTGTGATTGTGCTTAGTTGTGTGCGTGGCCACCACACTACTGCACCATATGTAAGCATGGGGCGTACAAGATCCACAGGGTGATAGATGGTTTGAGACCCCATTTCTTACCTATGATTCTCCGACATTGCCAGAAGATTGTGCATGTTTTTGTTGTTTTAGTGCTGATGTGCTTACCCCAGTTTAGCTTATGGTCAAGTATTACGCCCAAGTACTTGACTTCAGTCGATAGGGTAAGCTCCGTTCCAAAGAGTTTTGGTGTTTTGCACATATGGGTTTTCCTTTTATTGGTGAAAAGTACTAGCTCCGTTTTGTTGGGGTTAACCGTCAGTTCATGTTGGTTGCACCATTCCTCCATGATTCTGATGGCTGCTTGCATCCGATTGCAGATCGTGTCTTCTGAATCACCTTTGATCAGGTTGGTAATGTCGTCTGCATAGCCGACCGTGTAGAATCGTCTGTCGTTTAAGTTCCGTAACAGATCGTCCACCACAATGTTCCACAACAGGGGTGAGAGTACACCTCCCTGAGGGCAGCCTTTTGCAACTATGCCCCTCGTGGTGGAGTTTACCGTGAATTGTATTGCCCTCTGTTTCAGCAGTTGATCAATCCAGCCACTAAGGGTTTGCTCAACTCCGAACTTTTCGAGGGCCCGGCTGATACTGTTGAACTTAGTTTTGTCGAAGGCAACTTCTATGTCGATGAAGGCCCCCAGTGTCATTAAATTGTTAGTAAGCGCTGTTTCAATGGTTCCCACAACGGAATGCAGCGCCGATTCAGTTGACCTGCCACTTCTATAGGCGTGTTGATGTGGGTGTAATGGCTTGCGCAGTAATGCGCCCTCACGGAGGTGTCGGTCCGTGAGTCTCTCCAGCATTTTCAGTAAGAAGGAGGTCAAGCTGATTGGTCTAAATGCTTTCGCTTGTGAGTAGTCAGTTTTTCCAGGTTTTGGGAGGAATATGACTTTAACTTCCCTCCACCTGCAAGGTATGTATCTATGTGCTATTGAGGCCCTGTAGATGTCGAGCAGGTGCGGCACAATCGTTGTGCATCCCCATTGTAGGAATGCTGGTATGATTTCATCAAGGCCTGCGGATTTGAATGCCTGGAAGCTGTTGATTGCCCATTTCAGCTGGTCTGTGGTGACCACATTTTCGGCTACCAGCCAGTCTGCTTGGGTCGGTGGTCTGTAGTCTGACTCGTCCCACAGACGGTCATTGGTTATTTCACAACCTGGGAAGTGAGTTTCAATTAGCACTTGGCTAATTTCAGCGTCCGTAGTTGCGTAGGTTCCATCTTGCTTTTTAATGGCGCCAAGGGTTTTGTTGCTGTCCTGAGACAAGATCTTTTTCACCCTGGCTGCTTCATTCGTGCTGTTAATGCCGCTGCAGAAACGCCGCTAGGACTCGCCTCTGCGGAATCTTATGCGTTTCTTGTAGTGTGACTGGGCTTTTTTGTATTTGAGCCAGTCTGCTTCCATTCTCGTGTTTTTAGCCCTGTTAAAGAGTTTCCTCAGGTTTTGCCTGAGTCCCTCTAGTTCTCTTCCCCACCACTGGGTTTTACTAGACGACTTTGGGAGTGTGGGTGCACAGGCTTGCTGGTAACTTGTTTGTATACATTCTGTTAGTAAGTTGGTGTTATGCTCTATATTTTCAGTGTTGGTTGACATGTCCTTGAAATAGGACCTGTCAACCTGTGATGCGAGAAGCGTCTTGTATTTCGCGATGTTTGTTCTGCGAGGGTTGCGCCTAGGTTGTGGGACGTTCTCTTGCACACGTATGTCATAGCAGATTCGTCTGTGGTCTGCAAAGGATGGCTCAGTGGACACATGCCAATTTGTGACAAGTTCGGCGGCTCCATCCGATGCTAGCGTGATGTCTACTATGGTTTGATATCTGGAGCTAACAAAAGTGGGCTCCGAACCGTTGTTAACTACAGATAGTTTTGTTGAAAAGATATATTCAGTCAAGATCTCACCTCGTCTGTTAGCATCGGGGCTTCCCCACAGCGGATGGTGCGCGTTCGCGTCCGCCGAGATGATTACCTGCCAGCCGTGGTCCTCACAGTGCTGCACCAGCTCGGCCAGCTCTTTAGATGGGATGTCCTCATCGCCAGGCATGTAGACCGAAGCTAGTACTAACATCTGTTTGTTGGGCCCTGTTTGGAGTCCTACGGCAGTGAGGTCTCTAGAACAGAAGTTGGTTAGCAGCAGTGCTGGTATTGTGCGGGGAATGTATATGCATGTTCTCGGTTTAATGACCGAGCAGTTGTGCAGTAGCTTACCTCCGATGTTGTTTAAATCACATATTTTGTCGTCTCTAATCCACGGCTCCTGGATTAGGGCTATTATCTACTGATTAACCTCCAGCAGCCTGCGTAGGGTAGCCGTTGCAATTTGCTTATGCTGGAGGTTAGTTTGTATGACTCTAGTCTGATGAAGAGTCGAGAACATTGCTGTCCATAGACTCCCCGTCAGACGAGTCATGCTCGTCTTTTGCGTCCATCGCAGCGGTGGGTGTTTGTGTAGTCGCTGCGGGTGCCGGTGTAATACGGGCTATGCCCGAGGTGCTTGGGATGGCTGGTACAGCTCGTCCCGCTGTGTTCTTACCTTGATTCGGTGTTTCCTCGGGCCCTACAGCTGCCGAGCTCTCCCCCCCGCTAGAAGCATGGAACATTACGTACACGCTGCCAGCGAAGAAGGAAACCCGACGGCCGCGTTCCGTGATCTTGGGGATCTCGGGTTCCGGGATACCCAAGGTGAGGTAGACTCCGTGCTCCTGCACTGATGCACCGTACAATTGCCACGTTTGTACGGCGTACCAGGGGTTTTGGGCAATCAGGAGATGGTGGATCTTGGGTAGCTCCAGTGTGATCGTCTTCGGCGCTTCGTCATGTCTGACTGCCTGATGACGACCAGCCTAGTTCCCTCAATCGGCGATCTTGTTTTGGCTACAGTGGTTTTGAGCCAGGTTAAAGAGTCTTCATTCTCACACCATAGCTTCAGGACACCCTCCACTGCAAGAGGTTTGCCCCTAAAGGAAGGTGTGAGTGCTGGCCCGTTATTCGGCAGTGTGGCGAAGGCAGTCTCAACTATGCTCTCTTCAATTGAGCGTTCGAGCTGCTTCGCCTGTTCCACCGTCAGGTCCGTGGCAGGGGTAGTAGCGATGGCTACCAACAGGTGCGAGTTTGTCGCCTCTGCGTAGCTCCTACCGCTCTTCGGTGTGGCGTCTGTTTTCGCCCGTTTCGACCCGGCGCTGGGTGGTGCGGAGTCTTCAGGACGATCCCTCTTCGTGTTTGGTGTCGGAGTGGGCCGTCCTGGTGGCGCCGGACCGCGTCTTTTTGGGCCGCGTTTGCGGTGCGGCTCCTTGTTTCCACACGACGGCTGCGCGGCGTTACCAATCCCCACCGGAGGAGCGCGACGGGGTGCCCCGGGAGCAGCCGCAGTTGGTGCGCCGTGCGCAGGCGGGAGTGCGCTGACTGTTACTGCAGTCGCGCTCTTTGCCGTCAGCGGCGCAACACAACCGTCTAGCTGCGTCGTCCGGGGCGGACCGTCCGCTCCACCGGTCGAGGTTTGGTCGCCGCGCTGGTTGTTTTTACCAGCCGTCGGGAGTGCGCTAGCCGAATTGTTCGACGCGCTATCACCCAACTGTGTTGTTTGCTCACGTGAGCGTTTGTAACGGCGGTAGCGTTTACCGCCTCGTCTGCGACTACCTGGATTCGCAGTCGACGCGGAGTCAACGTCCGCCTTTTGGCGTGCGTTAGCTCGACGCGGAGCGATGTTCCAGGAAGTGGATGAAGTATGAATTGCACGAGGCATGGCGTTGGCCAGGTCGTGCAGTTTTAAACTATCTTGAGAGCGTGAAACATTGCCCCCCCCAGAATACGTGGGGAAGCCTGCACACGATGGTGCAGGGAGGGATTCTCCAGCGTCACGGACGCTGGTACCCTCCTGGGGTACGCTACTGTTTTGTTTCACTTCCATAATGTCTGTTTTGGTATGAGTCTGTGTTGAGTATGTGTTTGTGTATGTGTGTGAGTGTTTGAAGTGGTGTTTAGGTGCGTGTGTGTGTGCGTCCATGTAAGAGTGTGTAGGTGTGTGTGTGTTACTGTGCGTGTATATGTGTGTGGGTATAGGTGAACGTGTCTGCATGCGCGCGTGTTTTTGTGTGTGTCTGCACGCTGTGTGTGTGTGGCGGCTGGAGGTTTTGGTTACGTCTGTTTCTTATGGAACCAGACCAACAACGGGCGGCAACCTCGGGAAGGATAGTCCACCAGCCTTGTCTTAGGGATCTGCACGACCTGCGCTACACCTATGACCATTCGCCAAACTCTGTATTGGACTCAGATGCAGAGAGTAGAAGTATGTCTAAGTCATTGATAAATAAAAATGTGAGTTAGACCTACTTCCGCCCAATGGTCTGTGTGGTACCGGACGTAGATAATAGTATCACTCCCTTTGCTCTACCCGAGGTGTCGTAGAAGGCGACCAATCGGCACATGGGACCAAATTGCATTTGTAACAGCACATTTGATCACCCGAACGGTGGCGGATAAACCACCAACAATAACATTCCCAAGGAGGGTTGGTGTCAGGCAGGCGGCCGACTGTGAAATCCTTGCCAAATCTTTTTGCACAATGTGTTTAAATAATACGATGCGCGATAGGGCTAGGGCGTACCCCATAGGCGACGCGCCGTGGCAGCACCCGGCCGCGGTGAGAAATGGACAAGGGTTGTTGCACCAAGCCAGGTGGGTGCAACGTAAGAAGCTAACCCGGCAAGTGAGAATGAGGTATGCTAGTTGGAATGTTGGGATGATGAGTGGAAGAGCCAGAGAATTAGCGGATGTACTGAAAAGGTGACGGATAAATGTGGCGTGTCTACAGGAAACTAAGTGGAAAGGCACAAAGGCGAGGTAGATTGGTGAGGGATACAAGTTTTACTACAGTGGAAGCGATGGAAAAAGAAATGGTGTGGGAATTGTTTTAGATGGTAATTTAAAAGAAAGTGTGATGGAAGTTAATAGAGTGAATGATAGGCTGATGGTGGTGAAAGTTATGGTAGGAAATGTGATGCTGGATGTTATAAGTGCATATGCCCCACAGGCAGGGTGTGATGAAAGGGTGAAAGAGAAGTTTTGGGAGGACTTTGACTCTGTTTTAATGAGTATTCCAGTGCACGAGGATATGTATGTAGGTGGTGATTTCAATGGACATGTAGGAAGTATGAATAGTGGATATGAAAGAGTGCATGGAGGATGGGGAATTGGTACTCGTAATAATGAGGGCGAAGTCCTGCTACAATCGGCGATTGCGTTTGACCTGGCGGTGGCCAACACATGGTTCCAAAAAAAAGAGAGGCCACTTAATTACGTATAAAAGTGGCACCCACACCACTCAAATTGACTACTTCCTCGTCAGACGCAACAACCTTAAACATGTCAAAGACTTCAAAATAATACCAGGAGAAAGTTTAGTATCGCAGCATAGGCTCCTAATTATGGCAATTGCTATAGCAGTTCTTTCCAACAGAAGCAAAGAGCGACCACCCCCTAAAATTAAATGGCAACTTTTGGAAATGCCAGAATATGAAAAGGAATTTAGAAAGCGATTAGTGGATAAAATGATAGCGATGGATGACATGGTATATAGAAGTGCGATTGAATGTTGGATTGAAATGGCAGTATGTATCAGGAGCGCGGCGAAACATATTTTGGGAGAATCAAAAGGAAATCAGAAGGAAAAGTACGATAGATATACATGGTGGTGGTCAACAGAAGTACAAAAGGTTTTGAAGGAAAAGAAGAGGAAATTTAAAGAATGGCAGGGTGTGGAAGATATTAATTTGAAACAAAAAAAGAATGTAGAGTATGATAAGTTAAGGAAGAAAGCTAAGAGAGTCGTTGCTCTGGCAAAAGCGGCAGCTCAGGAGGGCTTATACAATAATCTAGAGAGCCCGGTGGGTCAAAAACAACTATACCGCCTCGCTAAAGTTAGAGCGAAGAAAGCAAGGGGTGTATGTCAGATAAAGCGTATAAAAGATGAGACTGCAACGGTACTGTCCGCGAATGACAAAATTAAGGATAGATGGAGAAATTACTTTGCGAGCACTGATAAATGAAGAGAATGATTGGAGTGGTTTGCTTGAGAATATACCTGTGAATGAGGGGCTGATAAGAAAGGTAAGTGAGGAGAAAGTGAGAGTAGCAGTAAATGGAATGAAGAATGGAAAAGCTGCGGGGCCGGATGGAATACCAGTTGAAGTATGGAAGACACTCCAGGTAGATGGATGGAAGTGGTTAGCTTTATTCTTCAATAAGTTGTTGGTGGAAGAAGCCATACCTGATGAATGGTGTAACAACTCGCTGGTTCCCATCTATGAAAACAAAGGTGATGTACTGGAGTGCAACAACTGTAGAGGAATAAAGCTCACATAGTATGAAAGTTTGGGAGAAAGTGATTGAATGAAGATTGAGAGAAGAGAGTGTCATTTCACAAAACCAATTCGGTTTTATGCCTGGTCGAGGAACAACAGATGCCATTTTTGCGATCCGCCAGCTCTGTAAAAAATACCGAAGTGCACACAAAAACTTGCACATGGTTTTTGTGGATCTCAAAAAGGCATATGATCGGGTACCTCATGAGGTTTTCTGGTGGGCCCTTAAGAAGAAAGGTGTGCCTGGGAAGTATGAACAGTTGATCCGAGCGATGTACAGTAGATGTACAACCTACGTCCGGTCTACAGCGGGTAATACCGACAAATTCAATGTGGCTGTAGGCTTGCACCAAGGGTCGGCTTTTAGCCCTTACCTCTTCCTGCATATAATGGACGCTCTCACGGCGGACATACAGGAAGAGGCTCCCTGGTGTATGCTGTTCGCCGACGACATTGTGTTGATTGTCGAGATTGCTCCTGAGGTCCAGGGCAGACTGACAAAGTGGTGGCAAAGGCTGGAGAGTGTTGGCCTAAAAGTCAGTATACGCAAAACTGAGTATATGTTTTGCGACTTCGGCGGTCTCTCCAGTCCCGCGCCCATATCCCTTGGTGAGGAGCCCATATCGGTCTGCTCCGACTTCTGGTACCTTGGGTCACTTATTCAAGAGGACGGGGAAATAGACCGCGACGTCACGCACCGGATCAACTCAGGTTGGATGAAATGGCGACAGGTCACAGGAACAACTTGTTACCCATGGATGCCCCTGAGGTTAAAGGGCGAAATCTACAAATCCGTAATAAGGCCTGTCGCACTGTATGGATCGGAATGCTGGGCCTTGAAGAAGACGGATGAAAGAAGATTGCATGTATCAGCGATGAGGATGTTGAGATGGATGTGTGGGGTGACAAGGATGGATAAAATTAGAAATGAGTTTATTAGGGAAAGTCTGAAAGTTGCACCGGTGCAAGAAAAGCTAAAAGGAAATCGTCTATCGTGGTATGGGCATGTGATGAGGAGGGGTGAAAATCATGTGACTAGAAAGGCGATGAAGATGAGAGTTGAGGGATATAAGGCAAGAGGAAGACTAAAGAAAAAATAGATGGATTGTGTGAAGGGTGACATGAATGAAAAGGGAGTGAAGATGAGATGACGTCTGATAGGAGAGAATGGAAGAGAAAAACATTCTGCGCCGACCCCAAGTAATATGGGAAGAGGGCAGGCAGAAGAAGATGATATCATAACAAAAAAGATGAAATTAATGTACCGATATTTTTATTTTATCGCAATGTAGTGAAATTCCGACTGCATGAGTCTTTCGATTCCTGAATCAAAACCTGATCGAAGATTTATAGATGGGTGAAATGTCACAAGAAGTGACAGTTCTATTTTAAAGATCTTTTAAGTCAGTCGTTACATGTACGTGTAGGTACATATCCTTGAATATTCTGACAATGGCCTAAACCTTGATATTCCTCCGAGTTGTAGGGCACCTCTCATTTGTGATCTGGTTAGATCAGCGGGTTAGTATGCTAAGGCCGTTGGATGGACATTGATAATGATTTCGACGTCATATTGTTGAATAAAGTATTTAATTTTTATTCTACTAGTAAAAAATAACTAAGATTTGTTTTTCGAATTGGTGTCACATCCAGGGGTGTCTATACTCTTCTACTTTTTCATGTCTAATGTAATTCGTATTTCGTTTAAGGCGAGGAGAAAAAAATAGGATTAAGAAATTAAGATTTAATAAAAAAGAAATAGTTGAACTTAAATTGAAAAATGTTTGTATACTTACAGTAATGCGCTGTCAAATGCAAAAGATCTGTATTCATGAATGTCATACACAATCAAAACAAAAAGTAATTGAAAAAAGTAGTTGTTATAGTAATCATTATTATTTTATAAGTATTTGCTAAGTCTAATTTGTACTTTGCTCGAGGCGCGTAGGTATAACTCGAGTTTCGTGCGTTAGTATGGAGTTACAATACTGTTAGATATTATTACCGTGGCGCAGTGCTGTCTTGCCCGTATGGTGTGCAGGCGTTGAATTAGACAGCAAGATGGAAGTAGCCGCAGATCCTCCACTGTAATTAACTAAGATTGACAGTGCTTGAGCTCATTAGCTTAGTCTCAATATGCTCCACTGCATATCAGTGTGTTCTGAATGTAATCTGCAATGACATTAATGTACTATTTAGTTGTTGATGATATTGTCTCGAGCTAATCTGGTTTATCAAATCAGATACGTATAGAAGTTAGTATTTAAGTGGCACCTTAATAATTAAAAATGGTGGGTAACCAAAATCGAGTGAAGAAGAAAGCAAAAAACCAGTGTACACTCAAGCACTCTATGGCCATGTATAGTATAGGAAATCGGCTCTGTCACAGTAATTAGACAATATTTTTTAATGCATTCATGAAGCATTTGCCTCAACAAACGACATAATTCCACGTCCAGTGATCTGCCCATACTCACACTAGATGCTGAAAAACAAAAGATTATTCTATAATACTGTTACGAGTACTAATTAATAGTGAAGATAGTGTGGCCAGAGGATGGAGTATGTCACATATTGGGCACAGTAAAAATTTAAAACACACGACACGATTGGTGTTTCGATGAGGCACCCTGGTCTTATATTTAGCAGGTTATTCTCAAAATACTGTAGGTATATACTATAAACTAGTTTCAAAAGTGTGTACAATTAGCAAACACAAACTCACAACCTAATATCTGAATAATAAACTATATAATCCAGTTTTATAAAACATTTCCAGTAAATATTTAAATAGCATCAGATAATTATGTTCATTTAGCTGACTGGCAACTAATCCCGAAAAACGTCTACACAGACGAGTCTACATAAACGGATCAAATAATACCGCGAGTAAAGTTTAAATTGAAATGTATTTATCAGTTTGTGGAGGGAAGGTCTTCTCCAATTAATGTTACACGGTAAATGTGGAAGTTGAAGTTTCTGTGCAAGATACAAAGGTAGAGCTTCAATATGCAACAAAGACATCAATAAAACTCATTCCCGTGTTTCTTTTGATTGTAAATCAAAAGGGAGCTCGGCAGGGGCTCGGTTGAACGGCGTGTCACTGTTCATAAATATTAATAGTCGAGGGTAAGACCCAGGGCTACTGCTCTCACTCCATGCATAATTTCACTTCTACTTCCGCTACAAATTTTAATTGACCGAGTTAGTACATCGCGACTTTGTTCAATGTTACAGTGACGAATATACCACCCCGTTTGTTGTTTCGAATAAGCACAAAAAATGATTGTGCTGCGTACAGCGCAGCGCTGCGCCGAGTGTGCTTCACTTCGGTTACGTTCGACTAAACTTTTGCAGCGCACGCTGTTTTAAGCTTCGCGACGTATTTAATTTGTTTTTGTTGAGAATTAATTGTGAACTTTTATTTTAGTGAGAGCCGATATTACTCTGCATAATGTAAGTATGGAAAGCTTTACTTTTCATATTTTAGTATGCATGTTAGTTGTTGATATCGTTTGTTATTTGACGGCATAGAATACAAGTGTCACCACCCCCTATCTTCCCATGGGTGTCGTAAGAGGCGACTAAGGGATAACACGATGTAAATACCATCTTTGCGTAGTGACGGAAAACTCGACATCAAACCCTATACGACTGCCTCGTTGGTCTCGCGGCATAAATGTGCGCGTGGGATCGGGAGGTCCCGGGTTCGATTCCTGGGTCGGGCAGTGTTATTGGGTTTTTCTGTCACGAAATTCTCAGTAGCAGCACGGAGTCTGGAAATGTGCCCGGTACGGCAATAGGCTCGCCCCTTATTACGTGGGACTAAAGTATATCTGGCGAAAAGTGGGTGTAGAAATACACCTCTGCCTACCCCTTCGGGGATAAAAGGCGTGACGATATGTATGTATGTATGTATTTTTATCATATATACTATGGAGGTTATAATTTTTGTTTGTTTCGTAAACTAGGTTCTTGTTACTTGTTACTTTATACTTCAGTGACTCAGCTTATTAATCCTATAGAAGTAAACAACAGTAATACATCTATCCGTCGATCTATCAATATAAGTACGAACTAATGGGTGTGCGTGACGTTGGTGTCAATATGTCTGCAGGTACTCTCAATGTGACTCCGTATGAGTCTTGACAGCATCTTATTGACACATACGGTCTTACATACCCACAATTTCAAAAACAGTTAGTCCACATGTCTACCTAATGTATAGCTTTATGGAAATTGGCACATTTCTTTTAAATACAGTCACTGGCTTCTTTTAATTGGAGCGATTAGAGCAAGATCATACGGGTGGCATGAAATTTAATTTCTGTTTCAAAAGTTTGTCATCCCAAATGATTGGTTTTGTAATACAATAATTAGACTACTTTTAATGTTTTTTTTGTAGTTAAAATGCAAGTAGTTTAACTAGCAGTCAAAAGTATGACATTTTTATCGTTTATGTTTCAATTTATTCATTCAAAACTGACATGATTCCATTTTACCGACTGTTATTTCAACTAGGTTCCCAGTCTGAATATAAATAACGTAAGAGCAAAATTTTGTCGTGAACCCATAATTAGATAGGTAAGTTAATTTTTGTATCAAATAATTTTCGTATAGGTATGAATTCCCTGAGGTCGACGCAAAAGCCCAAAGCTTATTAAAAGCTGTCACAAAAAGGTGACTGCATCGCTGAGTGGCTGATTCCCTTATGAGTATAACCAATCTAAGCTATAATAATATTGAGAAAAAATGTTTACTGCGTAATAGGTTAGTGTAGTTTGAGGGCTTTAACATTAGTTATTAGTTAACTTATCACCGTCACGCCAGTGTTTCAATGAAAGTTTAAGCAGCAACTCTAATTAGAGTGTAAAAGTTTAGATTAGGACATTTGTAATCAACAGAAATGTCCATAAATTTTGGTATTAAAATAAATAAAGCTATAAGATTAAGAGTTCTATGGTATCTTATATTGCATATTAGATACCATAGAACTCTTCCATTCCGCGGTTTTACGCGGAAACTTCAGCTTCTTGCACCCGATAGTTTTGGCTGTGCTTTGTCTGTCAGTCAGCCAATCAGTAAAGAAATAAGTTTATAAATGCATATAACAAGCTTAAAGGTATTAATATAATGGAAAAGATTTCGAATTTTGGCGGTGCAGCAATATGCATGGTATAATTATAGGGCGTTCTACTTTTCTACGTTAAAAAAAAAGATTTTCGACCAAAATTCTCAATTTTAATATTTACTGTCTATTTATGGACCTTATAGTAAATTACAATAACACCAAAATCCCGTTTTTATTGTTTTCGCTCTTAACAAAATCATTGTGAGTGTATTAAAGAAATGTGACAGTAATAAAAGGTATAAAACAATACTTCGATTAATTGTACGTTTCTGAAACCTTCAATAACTGGAAAATAACTTAAAATACATTTTATAAGGGAATATATTTTACTTTTACTTTTTTATAAACCCAAAAATATTGCACTCCAATTGTCAGTAGAAAGAAGAACGCCCCATACGCATTGTGCTGCGCCGCAAAGTTTGAAACTGTAACGGAAATTAAATAAAAGTCATCGTAATTAAGCAGAAACAATAAAACCCTTTACTTACGTAGTAACTATTTAGTAATCTGTGCCTTTACCAGGAGTACGGTTGGTTTAGACAGAAAATGGAACTACCGCGCTATGTGCTAAAATAAATAGCACGTATCATATAATCCGAGTATTTATTTATTTACCTATGATTCTGATTACATATTACGACGTTTTGAAGTTCAAACCAGCAATTTCAATAACCTAAAATAGGAGACATGAAAACATTCAAAAACAGCAATACATATTCTTCGAATTTTAAAAACCGTTTGAACTAAGCTTCGGGACGGCCAGTGTTAGTGCCTCACTAGTGTTTGTATGGCTCAAAATCCAATTAATCGGTATGTAAATTAGGTTTCGATGCAGTAGTCTAAAAATCTACGTGGGAACGCTTTATTCCACCGTTCTGCAGTTGGTTTAAGAGCCTCACCGGGATTAATTTTAACAATAGTGTTCTCCGTTAAAAAGTTTCGAAAGACTTTGAAGTAGCTCGGTTTTAGGTAAAAGTTTCTCAGTACGTAGATATCTCACAAAGGCGATCCGTGTTGGAACGCAAAACTCTGCAGAATTAAGGCACGTGTACATTGCGAAGAGACATTAGTTAGATTTAACAATTTAACTTGTTTGTTTATACTAACAAGTATTGTTTGTTTATACTAACAACTTAGTATGGGTAGTATTTAGTCATGCTGCTACACATTATCTCAAAGTTAATAAATGTACACGCAATTTTTATGAATTCTATACAAAATATTTTCATACAGATTTGCAATTTAAGTAAATTTAATTTAGATATTAATTAACTAAGTAATGATACCATCTCTTAGTTAATTAATATCTGTTCACCATTACTGTCCATGTAAAAGCCATGCTTATTTATCAGATTGCTGTTAATGTTAATTGTATACCTACTTAATTATAAGTTTAGAACACAATTGAACACAAACTTAGAGTTTGACACTTAGAAAAATACAATCACTCATACGAATATTTAAAACGAAAACTTGAGCAACTATTTACGAAGAATAGCGTTTCTGCTTCGGTAGTCTGTTTTCGTTGCTCATATAAACAAGTAAATTTATAAATCTGTTTCATACTGGCATAATATTTGGAGCAATACTGCGGAGGGCAATAAATAATACCTACAGGTAAATAAATTGAATGGCAGTTGAAATGAAAAATAGACGCCTTGAAAGTAATATTTTGCCGGTGTTTCAGTTGCGAGGATGAAATTGGAACTCTTTTACATGGAAAAAGAGTTTGTGGAACAGTCTCGAGTTGAGTTCAAGTTTAATCGGACCAGAAATCTATCAGTTGTGAGGATTTCGACCGCTTAACCATTTGGAAGTTGTCGATTTAAACAATGGGTAATTTATCATTCGGTTAATAACATCGGTGTCTGTTACGGCTCTTTAGATTTATGGTATTTAAAGAGTAGATACGAGGGTCAAACTGAAAGTTCTTAGAAAATCAAAAACTGATTACATTAGCCAGTTATTAGTTTTATTATATCTTTTCAAAATATTGTCCATTGACGTCAATACACCGCTGCATGCGATGGAACCACTGGGAAAAGCACTTTGCCCACTCGTCCTTAGGGGTCTCTTCAATGGCATCGCGATGCGCAGCCACCGCTTCTTCAGCATTCATAAACCGCTTTCCTTTAAGTTTTTCTTTAATTTTTGGAAATAAATAAGAATCACAAGGCGCGAGGTCGGGGCTATACGGCGGGTGACCCAGTAATTCAACGTTTGATGTCGCCAAATAGTCGATCGTTCGCTTGGCGGTGTGCGACGAGGCGTTGTCGTGGTGAAGGAGGATCCTACTGCGAGGTCGTTTCTCTCGAACTTTTTCCAAGACAAGTGGCAAACAATTGGTAGTGTACCATTCTGCAGAAACTGTTTTTTGATCCTCTAACACAATTGTTGCGAAATGACCTATCCTTCCAAAGAACGAGGCCACCATTTTTTTTCCCGCACTTCGATCTCTCTTCACTTTAGTTGGCAACTCCTCGAAAGGAAACACCCACTGAGCAGATTTTCTTTTGGTTTCAGGATCATAACAGTAAATCCAGCTTTCGTCACCTGTTAGTATGTCGAACACAGCATTTGAGTCACCTCCGTTAAATCTTTCAATCATTTTACGGCACCAATCCACACGATGGAGTTTTTGAGCCTTAGTCAAATTATGAGGTATCCACCAGGCGCAAAGCTTCCTGACCGCTAAATGTTCGTGGAGGATTTTGTGCACTTGACTCATACCGATGCCTAAGCTTGTCCGAATCTGCTGATAGGTCACTCTTTTGTCAGTCTCTATCATACGCCGCACAACACAGATGTTATTTTCAGTCGTCGCCGTAGAAGGCCGTCCCTCACGTACATCATCAGTGAGATTAGTGCGACCACGTTTAAACTCATTAAACCAGTTGTAAACAGTCGCACGAGATAGGGCTTCATCGTGAAAGGCCAATCGTAGTCTATCATAACTTTTTTGTTGACTTAAATGACATCGAAAGTCATAAAAAATCATTGCACGAAAATTTTCTCGTGTTAAATTCATGTTGACGTGACACAGACAATTTTCAATTTGCCGCCAAATCGTAAAACAAATGACAAATGAATGAAATATATACTCAGTAATATTGGCAAAGAGTTCTATTTTCAAATTTTAGAATATTTTTTTTATTATATTGTTTATAAGTGGCCAGTTCTAAGAACTTTCAGTTTGACCCTCGTAGCTTTGCTGGGTACGCATGAACGTAGAATCGTGTAACTATCCAAAGTGATTAAGCTTAAAGTAAAGCTTTTACGACATGTATAAGAGGTGGTAGGAGGAGGCTTATTAATGTTATTATATAAAATGAGTTTGTTGAATATAACTCTCTCTAATGTAAAAGTAAACTTGTACACACCCAAAACTTTATACAACCTTGAAATTTACTCACACGTCATATTCCACGTATTACTGCTAAAGAGTACATAATTAATATAAGATATAAAACAAGTGATACATACTAAAACAAACTGTAAACGTTTACTTAGGAAATTCCTTTCATTAAAAGTGTACAAGTTTGTGCAATTTTTCCAGCCACGTAGAGTTTTAGGTTTTCATAACTTGCAGTGTATGTGAGTGAATGCTAAGCTTTTGAATGCATTCCTCTTCTTGTTCTATATCGAATCCTTCATTTCACCTCGGAAGCCGGTCTTTTCATTTCCTAACTTTTGAAGCAATTACCAAAGTAGTTGTAAGGTTTCACATCGGCCTCTCCAGATTTTCATTTGCAAGAATTAGTTTTGAAATTACAAACGAGCGGTTTTGAACCCCCGTAATATTTTTACAGCTTTTTACAGACTACAAAATATCTTTTGAAAATGTATTGTCTTGATACTGGACAGACAATACCCCTGCATCTTGGAAACTTTCTCTTCTATTAAAAGAAAAAGCCGTTTCATCCCGTTGTTTTAATTTTTGAGATGAAATATCACAACAAAAACGGGTCAGTGAGTTATTTGTAACAAAATACGCTTAGAAAGTCAAAAGATCTTGAAACGCGGGGGAGTATCCGATTTCAATAAATATTATAAAGACATAAAGACATATTTATTTCTGCATTTTGGTTGTATACAACACTTATATATGTCAAACCCTATTCTAGATGATGCCGGCTTTTCCTAGCTAAATGACTTCTTGAGAAGAAAGGCCGAAACAAACTCAGAGTCTTTGCTTTTTTTTGTCACTTCAATTTCTTTCGTCTTTTCTTGATCTTTTAAAGTCCAGACAAAAAAGGGTTTAGTATGCAAGTACAATGCAGGATATCGTCTGACGCTTTTGACTGACTCGGCCCACTGATGGCCCGCATTCAACAGCAATCGTACGGCTAAACCTTGATTGAGGAAGCCAGCACTATCTGTATCACTATGCCTCCACGCCATCAGAAGGTGTAGGTAGGTATGCATGCTTATGCATACCTACCTACATGCTTATGTCAGCCTAAGCCATCAGACAGGTTGCCACAACTATTTGTGTAAATGTTTAATAATGCTCACATCGTACTCATAACTTTACATGCTAATACATGGTAAAATACATGTTGTAAAGTGTAAACAAAATGTTAAAAATAATAAAAAATTAAATAATAAAATGTCATATATTTAAAATGTCAGAAAATATTATTGAATAATATCAATTTAAGAATGTCTGAAAAAAATAATAATATATTACTTAAGTAATTTTAATTGTTTGCCAGGCAAACAAGTATCATTTAAGAAAACAAGGAACGAAGACGAAGTTGAAAGAAGAGCAAATATATCATGGAAGAAATTTTGGTCACTCAAAGAAATCCTTAAAGGAGACTACACAATAAGCATGAAGAAAACGGTTATAGATACTTGCATACTGCCCTGCTTGCTGTACGGCTGCCAAACTTGGGTGTTCACGACAAGAGCTAAACAAAAGATTGAAACATTATTGTATATTATATATCGCATATAGTATACTGAAGGTCAGGAAAATACACAAAGTCAGAAGTGAAGCTATCAGACAAAAACGAAGGTAGGAAACTGAGGCCCTCGCGCAAGCATTAAAACTAAAACGGCAATGGGCTGGACACGTAGCACGATATAAGGACGGCAGGTGGACAGGCAAAACTACAAAGTGGATAGGGCCAAAAGGGAAAAGAAAAGTAGGCAGACCAAAAAGAAGATGGGTTGACGACCTAATAGATACAGCAGGAAAAGATTGGCAGAAAATAGCAAACGATAGGGATAGTTGGAAGATACTGGAGGAGGCCTTCACCCGAGGAGGGGCTCATACCCAAGTAAGGCACTAACATATACATAGATTATAAGAAAACAAACTAAATAATATAGAAACTTACACGAACATACATACATATTTACAATTAGACTGTTATTTATGGGTTTTGGGAAATAAAGGCTTTTTTATTTTTTTAAGTCATTTTAAATGTTAAAAAAAATCAAACAAAATAAATAAAATTACAAAATATGTCAAATCAAAAATGTCAAAATGTAAATATATACATAAGTACTACAAATATAAATAAAAATATTATGTCACTAATTTAAAATGTCAAAATTCATAATTTTTAAACTCAATTACAGGCATTTTTGTCTGCTAAATAATCTGTTACTGTGTAATAAGCTTTTGAACACAAGCTATGTTATGCTTTGAATTTATTAATACTTAGTTCCTGAATATTGCCTGGAATTTCGTTGTAAAAACGTATGCTTTGACACTTGTATGAGTTACTTATTTTTTGTAGTCTAGTTGTAGGTAGAACAAGTTTGTTTTTATTTCGTGTATTTAATTTATGAATGTCGCTGAATTAAGAAAACATATTTATATTTTTCCTGACATATAACAAGTTCTCATAAATGTATTGAGATGCGATAGTTATTATCTTAATTTCTTTAATTTTTTCCCTCAGTGAATGCCTTGAACCAAGACTGTAGATTGCACGAATAGCACGCTTCTGCAGTACAAACACAGTTTGAATGTCAGCTGCGTTGCCCCATAATAAAATGCCATATGACATTATGCTGTGAAAATAACTAAAATATACTAATCTGGCCGTATCTATATCAGTTAACTGACGAATTTTATAAACCGCGAACGCTGCAGAGCTAAGTCTATTCGACAACTGACCTATATGTGGGCATAGTGATGCGTGATGGCGAGAGATTTAATTCCATTGTTTCGATTGCTCGAACATCTCGATGGTTCTAGATTGTTTCGACTTGATTAGAGTCCGACTCGGGCTGTTATGGTTACTGGAGCATGGCGTGTTCATTCGTGAGTTGTTCCTCAATGGTTTCGATTTTCGAGTTTCGTGAGTTTTTGCCTTGCGTTGTGATTGCGAATCCAAACAAATTCTTTCAAAACGCGTAATCGAAAATAATCAAGTCACAACGAGAATAAGATGTAAACGAAAACTTAGAAGGAATCATGAAAATTAATAAAACATATCGATTGTTCTTATTGAATCTGTTTTTGGAGGGGGTTGCAGTCTCGTATTTTACTTGAGTACTAATCGAGCTGACAGAGGCCGTTGTTGTGGGTGTGCAGCTATAACCAGCAATTGATGTTGAAGCCACGGGCATTGCGGTGCCAGCTGACGATACAGTTGAAGGTAATCCGGGATTCAAGGGATTATTTTTCGTTGCAGTTGGAGTTTGTTCTGCTAATGCTTACGATAATAATTGAATGGGATGTTTCCTTTTTAGGTGATCATTGAGTTTAGTTGTATTTCTGAAGTACTTGTAAACAGTTCTACACAATTTGCATTCCACAGATGTTAATTTACCACTTATCAATTTTTTATTAAAAATCTTCCACACTATTGATTTTTTGAAAGTTCATGGCATTTTGATGAATTTAAAAACTAGTTAAATATAAAACAGTGTATCTTAAATAAACGTTTAAAAACTACGCGCGGCTCGCTTGACTCAAGTCTGGCACGCTTTCGCCTCTAAACTAACATGCACTTCAGCTTGATGCCTGCAATCTACTGACCGAGACCGACCCGTGACCGAGCGAGACTCAATGAGTAAGAGTGACAGATCCGAACAATCGAAAACTAGCGGTCGTTTCCGTTGACTCGAAACAATCGAAAAACATCTCGATTGTTTTGTAGAACGGCGAGTCGATGGTTGCCTCGATGGTTTATTTTAACGACTCCGATGCTTTCGATTATTAAAACAGCTCGGAATCGCCCATCGCTATGTGGGCGCCACTGTAGCTTAGAATCTAAGGTTATGCCTAAGAATACGGTATTATCTATAAGATCCAACTGTTTTCCATTCAAACATATGTTAGGTTTTACTTGTTTTACATTCGGTCTTGAAAATCGTATATATTTTGATTTTCTTTCATTTAACAGTAAATTGTTAGCAGTAAACCATTGAACTACTTTAGAGAGAGCGTTATTTACATCGTCATTATTTGATTGTTGTCGTCTAAGTTTAAAAATAAGTGATGTATCATCAGCAAATAACACTAACTCTTCATTATTTTGCATCATATGTGGCAAATCATTAATATATACAAAGAAAAGGAATGGACCAAGAATTGAACCTTGCGGCACTCCCATTGTGACCACTGAACTCATAGAAACTTTTCTATTCACCTCAACTCTCTGTAGCCTATTACTCAAATATGATGTCAGGAGATCCAAAGCAGAGTTCTTAACTATATAGTAATGTAATTTCCTGTCAATGTTTCATGAAAAAACGCAATCAAAAGCCTTAGATAAGTTACAAAAAGACTCCCAGATTATCATGCGACTCCTCCCAGGCATCAAAAATACTACCTAAAAGCTCAACTCCAGCATCGGTAGTTGAGCGACCCCTAGTAAAACCAAATTGTTTTTCATATAACAGCTTATGTTATTAAAATGAATTTGAAGCTGACCTAGAATTAGTTTAAATGTAGCACAGATATTGGCCTATAATTTGTGGGGTCAGATGTGCTACCTTATTTAAATAACGCAATTACTTTACTATTTTTAATTTGATCAGGAAACACACCACAGTCAATGCATCTATTGAAAATCATTGCCAGTTCATGTGCTACTGTGTTGATTATGGCTTTTGTAATCACAACAGAATTACCCTATAGATCACTAGTCTTTTTCAAATTAAAGGTATTAAATGTTTTTACAATATCTCTGTCAGTGACATAACTAAAACTAAATTCAATGTTACACCTATTGACATTTTGTTTCAATAGTGATTCGGCATCATTAGGGGTTGAGTTCAGGGATGTAGTGGTTGAGACCGGAATGTCTGTGAAGAAATTTCAAATGCTGTGGCAATCTCATA